>ML058374.1:904189-1504189 GCA_003013855.2 Liriodendron chinense
TGAAAGTCGATGCCAAACCTGCAAGGCTGCACACAGTGACTGAGCCTCTGCTGAACATTCTGATTATTGTTGGAGTGTTAAGTACCTTGATATACATTGTTACATCATTCTCTAACAGCTTCAGCTTTTAGATCAAGTGATTATTTGACATGATATCAGAGCGGAAGGTTAAGCGTTCGAATCCGAGTTGACAGACTGTTGATGCAGTTCATATTAACCCAATCCTGTCAATGCGGGGAGCTAGACCTCCTCTGCAGCTAGCCGATTCATCTCCTTGGGTTCTCATTACGAATACCCCCTTCTCTGGGGTCGCCTTCAGATCTAGGGGCGAAGGAGACTGAGATTTTAGGAGGTAGGAATTTGTTCCAAACCCACTGAGTCCAATATTTTCTGCTTTGACTACCCTAATCTGATTCCAGGCCAGACTAGTGGAGAATTCACTGGATGTAGAGGCTGCCCAAATCAATCGATCTTCACGATTGCCCCTTCTAATCCTAATCTCTGATCTGCGTGAGAATCTCATTCGGAATATGGTCCACCAAGTTATCCAAGTGCCAATCACCCCACTCTGAGAGAAAGTTTGCTACTATAGTAGACTGCAAATCCCCAGGGATCCGAATTCCTTCCCTTATCGCTAGAATACAGGCCCAAGCCAATTTTGGTTCCACAAATTCATGTTCCCATTCCCATTCATCCACCTCGAGTGACGGGGGCGAACGGAAAGTATTTCGTCCAACTGCGCCAAAAATTTGTCCCTTTCACTCTATAACCAGCTGGGTTTTGAAAGAATTTTGATAGGAACTTGGCATGCAAATCAACTTTCCTCAGAGGAGAGAGACACATCTTCAGTTTCCAGCATTTCATGACATCTTTAACTTGTAACCCCTAGACTTCCTTTTGACATAGGAAAGCATAATTTAGACCATCTCACTAGTCTCTTTTTGCCCTGCCATCACTGGCCATCACCCCAAAAGAAGTCCGTACTGAGGCCTTCTCCATTTCCTTGCACATGGCCACAAGAATGTCTAGTGCCGCCAGTGTAGATTGAGTAGCTGGAAAGGACATGATTGATCAGGATAAGTTTCCTAGTTGCGGAGAGAAGCTTCCCCTTCCATACTGCTATCTTTTTTGTTATCTTCTGGGAGATATGGAGGAAGTGAGATATTGTCGTTCTGTTTTCCCTAAGCGAAGCACCTTGGTCTGTCTGAATCCTGAAGCCTGTTCAAGCACATGAACAGGGGACAAGGGCGATTTAGTGGATGTGATAAAGCAGCTCCTGGCCCTGTTAATCTTTTACCCAGACGGCCGATCATAATCCTGCAAAAAGACACGAGCCTTCTAATCGAAGCGTCCCTTCCATTCAAGAACAAGATAGTATAATCAGCATAGAGCAGGTGTGTAATGAAAGGGCATATGCAGGGTAGCTGGAATGACATGCGCTCCCCCTTCTAACTAGCCAACCAATCTCCCAGCCAAGGACTCGAGCCGCTAGAATGAAGATCCTTGAAAATAGCGGGTCTGACAGCTTAAAAAACCCGGATGTTTTACCATTAAATAGAATTGCGAACCGGCAAATGTCCTAACATCTTTTCAGCTGGCGTATCCATATGCTTAAGAAATCAAATATTGTTGGAGAAGCCTTCAAACTGTGCACCGTTTTGGTGCTTAGACTGGACGGGCGACCGGTCTAATGGTTTGGCCCAGATGCACAGCGAGGCTGCTGGACAGATTCCATGTGCCCTAGACCACTCGGGTGACCGGTCTGCAGGGGGCTCCGACTGGTCGGTAGTGTGGTTGGACGCGACGAATCTAGAAGTTTCCTACTGCAAGTCGGTCTCTTGCGCGGTTTTGGGCAAAATTTCGGTTATGCGTTAATTAGGAGTTTTGCTATTGAGGCCATGTTTTCTAGATGGATTGAGAGATTCTAGGTTAAGAGAAAGAGCTTGGGGAAAGCTTGGGATTCTCCAGGATAAAGAAAAGGACTATACTTGTCCGTTTCATGTGAGAATAAACTTTGGTTAGCTCGGGGATTTCTCTTGTTGGAGTTTTGTTTCTTCATTCTCTGTAAACTTCTGTTAATCATAGTGGATCGCTTTGTGTCGTGGTTTTTTATCCATTGAAGGGTTTTTCCACGTAAAATCGGATTGTCTCTTGTGGTTGAATGCTTGTGTGGTTTGATTACATTGTGTTTCTCGTTTGATCTTATATACTGTTGTAGTGTTTGTTCAGTTTCCGCTTCCGTTGCCAGCGTCCCTATTCCCAACAAATATTTCAAGCACCCAGGAAATGAAGCTCAATTCCATATGTTCATAAGCCTTTTCCATATCCAACTTAAAATTTTACATTCCCTGCTCTCACCTGGTGGTCAATCTCATACACCATCTCATTAGCTAGACGTGCAATATTTTTCGAGATGTTTCTGCCATGAACAAAAGCCCCCTATTCTTCAGATACCAGCTTTGGGAAGATCTTCGCTAGCTAGTCAGATGGCTAAGAGCTTGGAGCATATTTTGGAGAGACAATTGCTAAGACTAAATGGCTTGAAATCCACTAATCTTTCGGGGTTTGGGGACTTCAGAATCAAGCAGATCAAAGTGCTTCCCATGCCTCTCGGTATCTCACCATCCAATAAAAAGTTGCAACCTGCAAGATCGATGTCTTCACCTATCATGCTCCAACATGAGGAGAAGAAACTCCCTGGGATGCCATCCAAGTCAGGAGCTCCATCACCTAGGATGGAGAAGGCAACCTGTCTCACTTCATCAATGTCTTGCTATCTGATACTAAAGTGGGGATGGGATCAAGGAGATTCCCCTGAAGCAGCCTGCCATCTAAAGAGTAAAGCTCACCGTAGAACTTAACCACCTCCAGCTACATTTCCTTCTGTTATTCCAAGACAATCCCGAGTCCATCTTGATGTATTTGATCAAGTTGCGACGACGACGTTCCATGACTGAGTCGTCGAGAAGTGAGTGTTATGGTCTCCCTCATAGCTCAGTGACTCAACTCAAAAGTCGATTGAGTCGACTGATGAGATTCCGAGCCGAGTAACTTGGAAACTCTATCTGTGTGCGACTCGTCAAGTCACTCACCTAAAAGTGTTATTTTCAATAAAAAGCATAATCAAGTTTCGAACCTACAACCAGTGTGACACAAGCTAGATAGTTAATTAAATTAGCTATTTTAAATATTTTATACTATCTTCACCATATTAAGTATTATTAATTTTATTTATAAACATAAGAGTAGAGTCAAGTAAAGTCTTGTCCGAATCTTTGAGTTAACCCGACCACCTTACATCAAATTGAGTTTTTGGGTTTCTAAAGCACAGTAAATGGAGTACATACATACTTAACACAAGTACATACATATATAAATACATACATAGATAGAGGGATGGTCTCATGCAAGCAATGCCATGGGAGAATATCCATATGAGCAATTTGGTGTGGCCCCACTGTGGTACAGGGTAGTCTCTTGCGGACAATGATGTAGGTAGGGCTGAAAGTCGGGCAGGTTGGGTCGGGTTGGTGCTGAACCCCAACCCAACCCAAGGTTCTTATCACCACCCAACCCAACCAACCCTGGGTTGGGAATTCTCTACCCAAGCAAGCTCGATCGGGTTCGTTGGGTTGATACATGCTAATATTTTTATCATTACATTAGTTGATTATGTTTCAAGACACGTCTTATTTGTTGTACCTATGACTTTATTAATTATATATGTAGTTATTTATTATAAAGAACTTCACTTTTTCTAAATAAACAAGCTAAAATACAAGATAACTACTCCTTTAATACTCAAGCATATCAAATTTCAAACATTATAAATTTACTTACTAAAGTAATATAAACTTATTAGTTTACTTAAGTATAATAAAATTATAAGTAATTTGTATATAGATCAGGTTCAAGTTGGGTCGGGCAACCCGAGACCTCCCAAGCCAGACCCAAGCTTTATCGGGTTGGTGTTTGCATAGCCCAAGCTTGGGATCGGATCCGATACTTCATGCCCAAGCCCAACCCAATGTCGAGTCGGTCACGGGTCGGGTCGGGTTGAACCCGCCCGACTATCAGCCCTAGATGCAGGAGACCATCCACATGACCAAAGTTGTGTGGCCTACTATTGTACCCCACAGTGATGTATATGTGAAATACACTCTGACCATCAGTGCATCACCCCATGTCAGGTCCAAAGGACCAAAAATATGGCAAATCCGTGATCAAGTGGACCACACTGAGGGAAACATTTGGGAGATGCCCATCCTTGATTTGTACAAGGCCTATTGTGCTGTGTATGTGACATCCACTCTGGCCGTCAAATGTGCCACCCGAAGCTAGGCCTAGGCCCCCAAAACCGGCCTATTTCACAATTTAGTTGGGCCTCAGTGATATCAAGGGTGAGCGTTTTCCTCTGAAAATTTCACGTTGGTGTCTATGTTGCAGCCTACCTCGTTGGAGATCCATGGTGGGCTTCCCCCCTTGAACTATCTTTTACTGTGCGGTCCACCTAAATTTGGATGTCTGTTTTCTGGGCCCCTGCTAAACAAGCCAGGGCGCATTTGATGGACACATCGGATAACATCAACACATATAGTGGGCCCCACATAGAATTTTTTCACCAGCGATAGTTAATTCTTTGGATCCATTGTGTTTTGCGGGTAGAAATCTGAAAAGCAAAACAGGGTTCTGAAACTCCTAACTGGGGATATGAGAATTATACTTGGGTTTTGAGTTTGTACAAGTGGAGATGATGGATTAATTTTATAGACAAGTGGTCTGATGGGTTCCAATCTATCCTGGTTTGATCGTGCCCAGATGATCTCCTGAAGTTGAAGATCCAAGTCATCAATCTTCAGTAGAAAGTGGACCAGTGCTTTGTTCTCATCTTGGCCATCTACTTAAGGGTGGCCTAACAATCATGAAAATTTTCGATTGTCATATCGGGATCGTATGGTTCGTGGTCCATCCGTGGTGGGAAAGATTGGATGACCAATGGTCCGGACCACTGAATCATGGCTCCCACTTGAACAAACTAAAAAATTAACCCAGTTCAGATAACGAAAATATTTTTACAAAGGGGTTCCATGCACGTATAACCTGTTGATAGGTACGATGGAGTCACCATTTCTGGTAGCAGCCAAAATGGGGGTGGTGGAGATGGTGATGACGATTCTCGAGAAAATTCCACGTGCAATTGGAGACGTAAACAGAGACGGTAAGGATGCACTACTCTTGGCGGCGGAGTACAGGAAACCCAAGGTGTTCATGATTTTATCAGAGAGGAAGACATATGTCGATAATGGAGGAAATACTGCGCTGCACCTGGCCGCGACCCTAGGCACAAGTCAGCCATGGCCAACTTCCAGTGCAGTACTACAAATGCAATTTGAGTTGAAGTGGTACAAGGTGTGAGAACTCTCTCTCTCTCTTTAGGACTATTAAATAATGGGGATTTTTATTGCAATACGATAGAGAATTGTGTGCCCACTTGGAATGCATATAACATCCAACCTATCTAATATCTAATATATGCACCCTACCATGGTGATCACACTGATAAAAAAAATCTAGCCAATCTGATCATCCATCAGATGAGCTATACATGCATTTGGATGTTTATGATCGTATTGTGTATTATTTATTATGGTTTGGCCCACCTTGTGAATGGATCCACCAGGATTTTGGTTAGTCTATTAATCATGGTGGGGTGCGTTTGTTGGAGAGGTTAGTTGTTATACGCATACCGTGTGGGCCCACAATTCCCTATTCATCGCTCTTTAAAGACACATCCTTCAAAACACACTACCCCGGGGACATCACACTAACCCGGGGACGTCGAGGTGGGTGGGACCCCCTGGGGCCCACTATGATGTATGTGACTATGGAACATACATCATGAACAAAGGTGCTGACATCATATTTAAAATTTATTATTTTTGAACCCTTTGGACACTTTTTGCATTTTTAAGGATGAAAATGCACATCTGCCACCCCTGCCACCTGTCCTCTCATACAGAGGTAGCTTGTCGTGGAAGTTAAGAGGGTTTTTTTCAAGTGGAGTATGGGCCCCACTAAATCAACCATTGGGACCACCACTCAGCCAATTTGATCCATTCACTTTAATTGGACAGTCGTAAACCTACAGTAGGACCACTTAAAAAATTGAGTTGTCTATGGCCCACAATTGCATGAGCGTTGTACGTTAATTTCGGACTATTTCAACTGGTGTGGTCCATCCGTGATGAATTTTGCTCTCAAACTTGGGTTGATGGCATGAAATTAAAACCCCTTTCATATAGACGGCTTGGATCTGATACAAGACGATCTGTCGGCCCCATATAAGACGTGGGATGAATTCAATAGGTGGGTCCCTTGCATGGGAATGCCATTTGGCCTCTTCTTTCTCTTTCTTCTATGTTTTTTCTTCACGAGAAGGGGACAATTTGGCCGTTAAGACCATTGCCACCTCTGTGGGGACCCACTCCGACGAGCTTTCGGCGTGCATCCGGCGTAAGTTCCTCCATTCCTAGCGAGTTTCAGGATGTTTTTCGAAGAGTTTTTGCCACACGAAAACGGTCATAAGTCCCTCGTTACATGTCCAATTTGGATGATCTTGTACTCGTTGGAAAGTTAATTTGATGAAATTTCAAATGATTTTGGAATCACCTCATTTCGACACCATTTGATTGCCGAAAAGTAGGCCCAAAGTTACTATAGATCATCGGTCCCACGAAAATGGTCATAACTCCCTTATTACATATTCAATTGAGGTACTCTTATACTTGTTAGAAAGGTAATTTAATGAACTTTCAAATAATCACCTCATTTGGACACAATTTGATAACTCAAACGTGGGCCTAAAGGCACTGTCGATTATCGATACTCACTATGGATCATTGGTCCAATCAATACAACATAACTCCCTCGTTATATCTCCGATGTGGGTGATCTTATACTCATTGGAAATGTACTTTCATGAACTTTAAAATGAATTTAGAATCACTTCATTTGGATAGAATTTGATTGCCCAAAAGTGGGCCCAAAGTTCATCATGACATTTATTACTGAATGAGATATCCAAATAAATGAACTTTTGGACCAATTTTGGGAAACCACATGGTGTCCAAATGAGCTAATTCCAAATCCATTTGAAGGTTCATCAAATTATCTTTCCAACAAGTATAACATCACCCAAATCAGACATGTAATAAGGGAGTTATGACCGTTTTCGTGTGATCCAAAATCTTTATAAAAAAAAAAAATACACAAAATTAAGCTCGTTGGAATGGAGGAAATGACACGGGATGCATGCCGGATGCTCGCCAAAGTAGGGTCCCATGGAGGTGGCAGCAGTCCTAACGGCCAAATGGTCCCCACGGCCAAATGGTCCCCTCTCATGAAAAAAACGAAGAAGAAAGAAAAAAAAAGAAAAGGTCAAATGACCTTCCCGTGCAAGGGACTCACCTATTGAACCCATCCCACATCTTATATGGGGTTCACTGGATCGTCTTGTATTAGATCCAAGCCGTCCACATGAATGAGTTTTAATTTCATGCCATCGGCCTAAGTTTCAGGAAAAAACTCATCACAGATGGACAACACCAGAGGAAACAATCCAGAATTAACGAATAACATTAATGCAATGTGGGCCACAGGTAACTCTACTTTTTTTTTAAATGAGCCTACTATGGGTTCACGACTATTTGATTAAAGTAAACAAATCGGATTGGATGAGGGGTGGCCCCATTGTTGATTTAGTGGGGTCCACACCCTTCCTTTGAAAATGCCTTATTGACTTTAGCAACAAGCTACCTATGTATGAGAGGATGAGTATTTTCGTCCTGAAGAAGGCAAAAGTGCCTAGAGGACTAAAAAAATAATACATTCTAAATCTAGTATTAGCACCTTAATGCAAATACTGGGGGGCCATTTTAATTAATCTCCCAGGAACAGTGGTTCCATGTAGGCACACAATTCTCAATTACGATACTCTTTAGAGAAAAGATAAACAAGGGCATTCTGGTAATTTCATCCCTCGAAGAGCATCTCCTTGAGATCTTGATTTGTCCGTGAATTATTTGATAAAATGAGAATTTCCAAAGAATTTTAACGTAAAAATCCCTAAAAATAAAGAAGTAGAGATTATTAATTTTTTTAGCAAGCAAAATAACAAAATAATTGCCAAAGAGCAGAATCATGTCATTCCTCAATTCAGGAAATAAAAAGATAAATACACGCACTGCAGAATTCCCTCCTAAAACGTGTAAACTTGGACACTGGGTGTCACATTGTATGTATACCATCCAAACTTTCCAATAAGCCGTGCATAAAGCCATTATCAACAACAGAATGAAAAAAGAACCAGCCAATCCTCACATTAGGCCACACCATAAAGACAATGTACCACACCCCCAAGACCTCCAAAATTCATGTGTGTCCCACCTGATAATTGGATTGACCTGATTTTCCGTTTATATGATCATCATGGTGCATGCTAAGGATGTTGTGCACACCATGTAGGGCCTAAATTATTTGAAATTACCACTTTTAGGTAAAAGATTAGACTAGTGCAATATGGTTATTTCACCCTTTCAAAAGCACTCTTTGGGACTCTAAATTAGACCAGGCACTTCATTGTAAAATCAGGATTTTTGAGTCATTCTGCGGTGAAAATCCCTTCCATTTTCCATCTTGTCACGTCCAATGAAATGATGCAGATCATCAGTGAGGCCATGCTCCCTTACATTTTCCATCTTGTCATGTCTAATGAAATGATGCAGATCATCAGTGAGGCCATGACATCTGATCTCTTAACGCGCAGCAACCGCAAGGGTCTGACAGCTAAGGAGGTGTTCACAGAGACTCACAGAGATATGGTCAGAGAAGGAGCTGCTCAGCTAACAAGCATGTCAAATTCGTGCTCAGTCATTTCAGCACTCATCGCAACCGTAGCTTTTGCAACTGCAGCAACAATTCCAGGTGGGTTCAGGACAGAAGATAGCACACCAACATTCAAAGGCAGTAATGCATTCGACATTTTCACAGTTTCTTCATTCATGGCATTGTGCCTCTCTATAATCTCTATGGTGACATTCCTCGGAATCCTTAACTATCCTTACCAAGTGTCAGATTTTGGTTATAATTTGCCAGTAAAGCTAATAACAGGCTTCACCACCCTCCTACTCTCAATCGCTTTCATGTTTATTTCGTTCTGCGCTTCCCATTTCTTTCTTCTCAGTGACAAGCTTCACCACATGGCCTATCCGGTGTATGCCACCATGTGCTTCTTTATCACATTTTTTTACTATAAGTCAATTCCCTCTCTACTTGGAGCTCATAAAATCCTCCTCTACAAGTGCGCTCTATTAGCTTGCAGTGTCATTGTAGCTTCTTCCTTCACCTTCCTTGTGTTCTTTGTGTATGCTTGGATTGAATGAAGCAGCTTCGACATTTCCACTTCTGTGTTTGAGTCACTACTTGCTGAGGGCAGAATGCATTTCTAGCCGATTCAATTTTTTTTAATGAATGCTCTTGTTAACATTGCTTGTTTTACAACGAGACACTCATATTAGTTTGTGATTTTCATTGTTGCTTATGATATATACATCTTTGGCTCTCCTTACATTGCCCTAAGTGTACTGTAATCTTAGTTAAAATACAATACGATGAGAAAAAAGTGAAAATATATCTATGATAACAAAACGGCGATATTTAATAGAATACAAGAAATGCATGATATGAAAATATGAATGTAAGATGATCATCTTTTCATAGTCTAGAAATAGTTGGTGCGATCGATGTTTTAGACTTCATGGTTGTAAACGTCATCTAGTGGGCGGGTAGGCGGCACACATACTCAATTGTCTTGTAATGTTGTGGCTTGGTTTTGGAAGGATATGGTGTGGACTCAAAATAGTGCGTTTGAAATATTTAGAGTTGCCACTATCCAAGAAAGACCTAAAATCTATGGATGGTTAGACCTGTCAAATTGCCTTAGATTGGGAAATCAAAGACTTCCCAACTCTTGAATAAGGTCCTCCTTCAAAGATTCTAGGTAAGGACTTTAGTGACGGTGTGGGAAGGAGTTATGCATCTTCAACAGCACATGCTTACCTACAATCTCTACTCTACGGGATCTAGGATTTAAAAAAAAATCCTCGTAAGTTCTGAAATGCCTGATACTAATTAATGAACTAGCCCGGTTATCGATAGTGTCAAACAAAGTGATACTGAACATCGATGTACTTGGTCCAAGGATGAAATATTGGATTCTTAGCTAGGTGTAATGCGCTCTGACTGTCACAGTGAATCACCACCACTTTCTACTTGAATTTCAATTCTTCTAGCAATCCCTTCAACCAAATAGCTTTCTTGCATGCTTTTATAGTTGACATGTACGCTTCCACTGTAGTAGATAAGGCCACCACTGATTGCACTCTCAACATCTAACTAGCCGCATTGCTAGCTAAATAAAAAATATAACATGCGGTAGATCTTTTTTTATCACGACCTCCTTTATAATTTGCATCCACAAATCCAACCGACTCTAAATTTTGGCTACTGTAACAAATAGTCACTTCAGAAGTACCCTTCTAGTAATGAAGGGTTCACTTCACAATAGTCCAATGATCTCTACCCAAATTCGTCATGTATTTACTAACTGCTTGCACAATGTTTGGTCTAGTGCACACCATGAAAAACATAAGGCTCCCTATCATTGATAAATTGAAATTGCGGCTTTACCACTACTAAAGTAGCTTGGAGATATGTCTAATGTCCTAGAGCCGGGTGAATTAGGACTTAAAAATTTCTACTCAAAATTTAGACTGTCTAGGCATGCAAGAATTGAAATACTTAAGATACTTGAACCAAATAGAGATAGGCATATGTTCAACATAGTTCAAGTAAAGTTAATGACAACATCATTAACATTTTAACAAACACATCCAGTTCATGATAATCCAAGTAAGAAACATTCAACTTATAATCATAGCAAGGATAAACAATCAATCAACAATGCTCAACGATGTATAGAGGTTCGACTATGGGTCTACTCCACTCCTCATTGCCGCACTTCCTCCATAAGTGCGCCAGATTTCACTACGTACATGGTTTTAAATTGGGTTCACCATCTAAAAGTACGTCGGTAGTCTAACACAACACATTCGTATGTGCGGAAGCTTAGAGAGCAACTAGAATTATAGCTAAAACCTATAGGAGGGGGTGATTGGGACCTTTTTAAAAAAAATTTCGCCTACTTACACAATTTAACAAATTAAACTAAGTAAGCAAGAACACTTCGGCTTCCAAGCCTAAGTGGGTCCAATCACAAGATTAGCATAAGGTTTAAGCAATAAACAACCTAATCTAAGCGTGTATAGATAATCAAATGATATAACTAATCAAGCTTCTAATTTATGCAACCTATGTAGACTTGTGAGAATGGATCAATGAGCTCAAGTCTATACAACTAGTGAAAGTATATTGTGTGTGGATGTGCCTATATAGTGCCTAGCATACATTCCTATCAAGTATTCATAATTAAACAATTAAACATACAATGTTATGATATTAATGTGCTCAATACAATCACAAACACAAGCATGTATAGTGGTTCGACTTTAGGTCTACTCCACTCTCGGTTCAAGTACTCAACTCCTTTGAGCACATCGGCATTCACTATCGAAGGTTTTAAATGAGGTTCACCTCTCAACCTTTACACGGAGGTTTTACCGGTTCACCTCTCACCATAACCAGGGTTTTGGACAAAGGCTAACTCTCAACCCGATGCACATGTTCGCTCCCGTGTCG
The DNA here is from genome assembly GCA_003013855.2 of Liriodendron chinense. NCBI lineage: Eukaryota > Viridiplantae > Streptophyta > Magnoliopsida > Magnoliales > Magnoliaceae > Liriodendron > Liriodendron chinense. The sequence continues at coordinate 916,004 of ML058374.1, forward strand.
GAGGATCCCCTTTGAAGACTTTGTTTAGGCCCGACTAATAGGCCAAGGAGTGCCAAATAACCCCTAGTCTTTAGGCCGACAAACAGGCCAAGGAACAGCTAACGTCCCTAGATCGAGTTTGACTAACAAACTCTACACTCAACTCCCAAAGGGAATTGAGTGGATGGACTCTCAATAAAGACAACCTTACTTGTCGGATGAGCCCCTTGTTCAGCGCCGGTTCGGGTTGCTTGATCTCCACTCTCCCGTAGCTTCAATCAGCTTCCCTTGCTCCCTCGATCAGTATTGCTGATGCATCGCCAATGCCTCAGCTATACTTGATCAATCACCTTGCTATTGTGATGCCTTTGAGATGCCCAAGGGGATAGGAGGGTAGGTTTGAGAACTCTACAACTAATGGGAATAGGTTACCTAGAGTTTCTCTCCTACAACGATCTCATCTTAGAGTTTTGGACAAGGATATGCCTATCAAGGAAAGTCCAAACTCTAGAGATCAAGAGGAGATGAAGGTCATCTTCTTCATGAGCTTGGAATGCTCCAATCTTATGTTAAAGCACAAGGAAGATGTCTTGCATAGGTTGGGAATGAGCCTCAAATGGTCTCCAACAATAGTGGCTTCACTCCTCTCAAAATTCCTCTGATTGCCCCTCAAAATGAGCCAAGCCCCTTTATAAAAAGTGTTCAAACGGATAAAAAATGAGTAGAAAACAGCTACTACCGAACTGTCCCGACCAGCCCTGTCGACCGGTCAAGACCGGTCGGCCCAATGCTTGCTCAACACAGTAGCTTACTGTATGGACTGGAAGCCTGTCCGACCGGTCTTGACCGGTCGGTCTAGTCCAACCGACCGGCCGGGACCAGTCGGACAGGCCTGGGTTCAGCCTGATGATTGCTGACCCACCTATTCTTCAACCCACTCTTTATGGCCAAGGTATGAGTGATCTTTTGGGACACCTAGGGCCAATCTATGATGACTAAAGGTTTCCTAATATGGTAAGGTCATCAAAGAGGTTAAAGGGTTGGGTTTTGGTCAAGGTTAAGGCACACCAAGGCATCACTTTTACCTGTTACTCCTTCCTTGATGCAGCAGGGTCACTTGAGTCTTCGGTCTTCGTCTTCACTCAGCTCAACCGACACTAGACTCACTGACCTAAGTGATTGACAAACAAGGTGCACTAGTATGCCACAGAAAAGCGCACTAACACCATCAACCCTCACATCCTAATCCTAAGACATGCGTATACCACCAGCTGGTAGCCCTTACAAGGGACTTACTGAGTTTGGATCTTAAACCCTTACTAGTTTTAAGAACTAGCTACGTATGCTCCTGCTGGAGGCCCACACATGGACTTACTCTCAAGATTGGGTCACAATCTCTCGACTCCAATCTCTCTAAGAAGGGGATCAATGAACTCTTAAATACCTAGAACTTACTAGTTAGTTGAGCATCGATTCAGCGCCAAGACAAGTAGCTTCAGCTCCAAGATGATTCAACTCCTCTCCATGCTCCCAAGATCAGCTACCATGAATGTATGATATGCCTATCTAATGTAAGGTAGTTGGGAGAAGTAACGATATTCCTTTGCCTATTAAGATCAAGGCAAATGTTGGAACAACCAAAGCTGAGCATTGAATGGCTATAAATGACCAAAGGATGTGCCTATTTAAGATTTTTTTTTTTTTTTTTCAAAAATCTCTATTACCATTCAAAAAGAAGCTATACATACGGGCGAGCCAAAAGGACAAAAAGAACCCCAGGCCGCCTATCGAGGGGAAAGCTAGAACTAACGAGGGGCCCACCAACGAGGCAGCCACACCAGGGAAAGAACATCAGATTCCATCCTCCCTGATGGAACCCAGACCGAGACGGTCGACAAATAACAAACTTCTACTGTCCAAAGGGAGGGAGACAGCCGAAAGAAACTCCTTGGCTACCTGGGACTCACTCCCGAGTCTGGCAAGGCCATCCGCAACAGAGTTTGCTTCCCTAGGAGTATAAACGATAAGAACTTGGGCTGATTCTCGGCTCTTTTGGACTCTGGCCTTCCAGTACAGAAACTTCCATGGGGTGTGGGCTCGATTGTCGAGCAAATCCACAACGACTCTCGAATCACTCTCCACCACAATCTTACTATGACCTCGTTTCACACACAACGCTAGCCCATCAGCGATAGCCCTAGCTTCAGCACAAAAGTTAGTCCCCAGCCCATAGCCCGTGGAGAAGGCAAAGAGAAATTGACCCTCATCGTCCCTACACACACCCCCTCCACCAGATGGCCCGGGGTTACCACGAGAAGAACCATCAACATTTATTTTCACCCAGCCCCTCTCGGGTCTCAGCCATTTGACAATAGATACACGCAGCTTTCGAGGAGGTTTAAACGACAAGCCCAAATCTTGAATAAGATCCAAGGCAGCAGGAGACATGGAACGCATGAAGGGGGTGCCAGCAGCAATAAGAGATAACCACCACCGCACCTTCCAAATGACTTGCCCGGCTATCGCCTTCTCGCCTTCAAAGCGCTGGTGATTCCTCGCTAGCCATATCTCCCAGAGGATAAAGGAGGGGACGAGACCTCGCATCAAACCCACTACATCAGCCGAAGGCTCAATGATCCACCACTGGGAAGTCCTACTCAGCACCGACTGCCCCTCCAAAAAGGAGATCGCAAAGGCCCTAGCGAAATGCTTCCAAACCATAGTCGCCAGCTCACCTCCCGTGAACAAATGGTCCACCGATTCCTCAGAGGGATTTATCTCGCCCCCACAACACTCACATTTAGACGCAACGCTAGCACCTCGAATTTTAACTTGGCTATCCACTGGAACGGCTCCGAACAGGATTTTCCACACACACGTTGCAATCTTAGTCGGCATCTTTGCATGCCACACCCAGCTCGCCCAAGATTTTCGCGTACCTGCACTACGAACCAGCTGCCAGGCAGACCTCACTGAAAACGCCCCTGAATTCTCCCTGGTCCACACAAAGAAATCAGATCCCGAGCTGGTACATATTCCCTGCATCCGCACATGGTTTTTTATCCAATCTGGCAAAAACTGCGCAAAAGGAGTGTGAGGCAGCAAGCCATTCTCCCCCAACACATCACGAACTAGAAGATTCTCCAGAGCAGGAGGAATAGGACCTAGATGACAGTCTGAAAGCAAACCTAACCCCGTCCAGTTATGATCCCAGACATTGCAATCTCCACTCCCTAGCATAAGGCGCGAGTTGTCGTTCAACAGCTCCTTAAATTTACAGATTTTCTTCCAGCAGGGAGAAGGCCTTCTTCTTGAAGTAGAGGAGGCAAGAGCTAGAGTGTCGACCCCGTACTTCGCTTGCATGAAGTTGGCCCAAAGAGTATTGTTGCGGCCGCAGAAAACTGTCCACGCCATCTTCACCCTGAAAGCGTTCATAATATCCCTCAACCTTTTCACCCCTAGCCCACCTTCCTCCTTCGGCTGCGAGATATTATTCCAGCTAACCCAATGGAGTTTTCTCTTACCATCTACCCAGCCCCAAAAGAAGTCTGCAAAAGCCCTTTCCAGCGAGTCCAAAAATCCTTGAGGAACCTCAGCAGCAGCTAGCGTATGTATAGCCATACTGCTAAGAACATGAGCAATCAGCGTGGTTTTCCCCCCTTGATTCAACAAACGACCCTTCCAGCCTCCTATCCTGCGAAGAATCTTGTCGAGGATATGTTGGAATTGAGACCTACGCGGTCTCCCTTTTTTGAGAGGAACGCCCAGATAGCTGAAATCTGCCCCAGATCGCGCTATACCGGTCACCCTTTCCACCACTCTAGTGCGCCCTTCCGCCATCTTGGAGGACACAATCAGCTTGCTTTTCCCCCTGCTCACCTTCATACCTGACACAGCTTGAAATCTGGATATGAAGTCGAAAAGAACGCTGAGAGAGGCAGTACTTCCGTTCGTGAAAATCAGAGTGTCGTCTGCAAATAGAAGATGAGAGACGACTGGGCAGCTGTTGTAGGAGCGGTAAGGCTTACAAAAACCCCTCCCCACTAACCTTTTAAGGCCCCTACTGAAGGCTTCCAACGCTAGAATGAACAAGGATGGCGAGAGAGGGTCGCCTTGGCGCAGACCCCTTTGGGACTGAAAGAAACCGCAAGGCTGGCCATTGATGAGAACCGAAAACCAACAATTATCCCAGCACTTTTCCGCCAAGCGAACCCACTGGTCGCTGAAACCAAACTGATGGAGCACTGCTTTGAGGAAAGCCCAGTTAACTCTATCATACGCTTTTTCCAAGTCTAACTTCAAGATAACATTGCTCCCGCGAACCTTCTTGTCGATGTCTCTGAAAAGTTCTTGGGCCAGCGCAACACTATCCGCCATGGATCTGCCTTGGACAAAAGCTGCTTGTTCCTCCGAGATTAACTTGGGAAGAAGGGAACTAATTCTGCCTGCAATCACTTTAGAAAAAATCTTGTACAGGCAATTACACAAGCTAACTGGGCGGAAATCAGAAAATTTGCAGGGATTGGAGGATTTGGGGACCAAGCAAATAAGAGATGCCGTGAGGATTCTAGGGAGATCCCCACCTCGAAACATGCCAATTATAGCGTTGGAGACGTCCTGACCAACAATCTCCCAGCAAGAGGTGAAGAACGCACCTGAAAATCCGTCTGGCCCAGGGGCAGCATCAGCAGGTAAAGAGAAAACAGCCTGTCTAACCTCTTCGATGGAGGGGTCATTCATCAGCATCTGATTGTCTTCATTAGATACAAGCCTTGGGATTGCATCGAGGAAGTCTTCCAGCGGCTGAGTTGGTTCATTCTGGAACAAGGTGGAGAAAAAAAAGAACTGCATCAGACTTGATTTTAGACATGTCTGCTGATCTCTCTCCATTCAGCAACTCCATCTCCCTAATGGAAGCCCGACGAAACTTCTCGTTAGCTAGTCTGTGGAAAAATTTGGTGTTCCTATCCCCTTCCTTTAGCCATTTATTTCTAACCTTCTGCTTCCAAAACACTTCTTCCATCCCTTCTAGACGAATCAGATCGTCCTTAGCTTGCTGGAGACTCTGCAGGTTGGAGGATTTTGGTGCCGCAATTGATAGGGCCTCTGCTTGCTGGACTTCAGATTCAACCTGCTTGATTTTGGAGAAAACATTACCAAACACATCTCTGTTCCAGCCTTTTAATGCACGTTTAGTTCTGCTTAACTTGCTGCACAGGGATAGAACAGGATTAGACACTTCTGCCGACTCCCACACGTCCGCCACCAGCCTCTTAAAGTCGTCGTGAAGCGTCCACATGCGAAGGAATCTGAAAGGTTTGGGACCGCTGAAATGTTGCTGAGGAGAAGACATAAGCAACGGCGCATGATCTGAATTGACCCTGGACAGGTGCTGAACCTGGAACTGAGGAAACAGGTTGAACCATTCTAAGGAACACAGCGCACGGTCCAATCGAGCCCACATCCTAGCTCTACCTGCTTGGTTATTACACCAGGTGTAAGCATTACCGATAAAACCAGCGTCTAGAATGCCTGCACTGTTAATCGCTTCAACAAACTCTTCCGAAGATTTCAAGTCCGAAGCTCTGCCACCCAACCTTTCCGATCTGTCTATAATGGCATTGAAGTCACCACAAACCAGCCAAGGACCCGGACTGGTTCTAGACGTATCCACCAAGTCTGACCAAAGCACTCTTCTCAGAATGCTAGAGCATTTCGCATAGACCACTGTGATCAACATTTTATCTTGCCTATCACTTACTCCCACCCAGAAAGACAAGAGTTGGTCTGAGGCTTGGAACAGGTCAACAGAGAGGCTGGTAGAATGGAATACCCAAACCTTACCTCCCTTGTCCACATTAGACAGGGATGCATGATATCCTAACTTTAGACCTGTTCGAACTATCTTGGATTTGCTGAGCATTGGCTCCAGAAGAGCAACGATGGCTGGTTTATACTGACCAACTAGCCTCCTTAGAGATGAAACAGTAGCTGAATTCCCCACTCCTCGAACATTCCACACAAGAATTTTATCCATCAGTTACACATCCTGATTCAACAGCCCTGCCTCTTTTCCTTCGCAGCCTTCCCTTCCATTCCTCAGTTCTACATACATTTTGCTGCTGTTTCCCTTTTTCCCCCCTCACAGTTCTTTGAGTTCTACGATGGGGTGGCATCAGACACTTCTGCCTAACTATAATATCCTCAACCTGTAGCCCACTCGCATTTAAGTTCAACTGATGTTGGCCTATTTCTTCATTGCTCGATTCACAGGGTCCATCCAAAAGAGCCGCTTCCCTCCCTTCATCTTGGTGAGCACTATCGAAGTAAGGAGACGGATCCACCTGCAGCTGCATACCATCCTTCTGCTGAGGGGTTTTCCCTGGAGCAATGTAACCATCAGGAGTTTCCCCCACCACTTGTGGGTAGCCCCAGATATCAACAAACCTTAAAGGAGATTCCACTTCTGAGCACCTAGGAGAACAACCAACTGAAAGGGATCGCAGCCTGCTGTGCGTGTGCTTTTTACCGTTCTGCCAAATAGAAGATTGACCCGGATCGATAATTAGAGGCAATGGCACCTGTAGAGGGCCACAAGCTTCCTTAGGAGTCAGAGTTTGACTGGGATGGGTAGTCTCCTGCATCGGACAGAGTTGTGGACCCTCACGAAGAATCCCCTGTCTGATCTCACCGACCGTAACCTGATCAATCTCTTGCCCCACTCTAAGCAGGAGAGTGTCCCCATTCACTGACAGATCTGAAGAGTGGACGTGACGAAATCCCATTTCCCCCGCTTCATGCTGACCCGAGTCCCAGTTTTCTGGATGATAAGGTCGCTCTTTCTGGGCTTTAGGTTGCTCAAGGAACCGTTCCTCTGGACCGAAGGAGGGACCGCCCTTCAGGCCTTCCTGAGGAGAACTCATCTGATCATTTTGGGTACCTGCTGCAGCCATATGCCAAACTCCTTTGGCACTAATAGAAGAGGTAACTTCACATACACCTTGCAGGCTGTTGACTGCTGCATTTTGACAAACACCTAGTAAGCTCTCAACTGGAGTGATTTCTGGTCTCTGTTCACCCGGCTTCTCTATTGGGAGTAGTACGCACTCGCTCTGTTGGCCTTCCTCTAGAGACACAGCCGATCTCTGCTCGCCCCTTGAGACCAGGTCACCACGACTCTGAGGAATGTCAGATGAGGCAAATACACATACACGTTGCATGCTGTTGACTGTGGCATTCTGACAAACACCTTGTAAGCTCTCATCTGGAGAGATATCTGGTCTCTGTACACCCGGATATTCTTCAGGGAGAAGATCACTCTCACCCTGCTGGCCTTCCTCCGGAGACAATACGGATCTCTGCTCGCCCCTAGAGACCCTCTGACCACCACTCTGGGTAGATACGATACGAGGAAGAACCGTATCTCTCGGATTGCCAATCCGGTCATCCTCATCACACTGTTGACTGTGTAGAGGAGAAGAATCGCTTCTTCCAAACTTATCGGTCACCCACCCCTTGGTTGTAACAGGCTCTGAATGGAGAAACTGTCCTGGTGATCCCACCTGCTCTGTCACACCCCCTTCACTCAGCTTCCACCTTGCCATGTCAAACCCAACATCCTGAGCATTGTTCGGTTCTTCTATCGTCGCAAATATCTTGTAGGCTTTGCCCCCTGCTATCAACTGCATAATTCTGAAAACGTCATGCCCTGGCTGTAGATCTACCTTCACTCTAGCGAAAACCTGAAAGATTCCATATCTCGAGAGAGTGTCGATCTCGATGACCTTACCGAAGTGTTGGCCCAGTTTCACAATCGTCGCCTCAAACCAGGCATTAGCCGGGATGCCGTAGATTCTAATCCAGGTACCATCTCTCCCCAAAACAGAGTCTGTCGTCCACGGTTCTACACTCTGCAGGCCCATCTGAGCCTGGAGGCTCCCATCAGAGATGAAATCGATCAATTCTATCTTCGATTTGAAGACCATAAGAAATTGGGTGGGCGAAATTCGTGCAAAATCCACCGTTGCCGCTGCAAACCTGGAGTTCCTCATGACAGATATTAGTTGGATGATAGGAATGTTGGGATTCCTGGCTGTTCCTACCAGAGCCAGGGCTAATGCTTCCATCTTGACATCGACTGCCCGCTCGTCTGCTCTAGCCGTGAACAATTCGAGCTCTTGATTCAGCTCCTTCCTCAGAGGAGGGATAACCAGTGGTCTAGGGCCGCTTCTGGTGGCATCTGCGAAGGACAGAATACGGGGCCAGGAACCTCATTCATAGCCGTCGGTCTGCCTGTCTCAATAATCATAGGAGGGCTTGGATTTGCTCCCCTCGCCTCATCCAGGGGAGTGGTTATTGGATTTTGGGCATATGAAAACCTCTTTTTCCTTGCCTCTCTCGGCTTAGCCTCCGAAACTGTCACTACTCGGCCATCAATCCACTTCCCGTTGAACAGCCCTTTCGCATTATGCGCATCTTCCTCATATAAGAACCGGATGAAAGCAAAACCTCTCGGACGATTTAGTCGCGGATCCCAGGGAACGAAAACATCTGTAATCTTGCCATGGGCACCAAATATTATGTTCAAGTCCTCGCTGGTGGTATCGAACGTGATGTTACCGATGTATAGGCTAAAATCCCGTCGAGAAGAAGCTCTCGGGCGGACCTTTTGCCATACCTGCTTGGCGCCGATCATCACTTCCTCTGGAGCCCCCACAAAGAAATGCCACAACAAAAAAACCCCCAGAGATGAAAACTGTCCTTCTGCCTTGCTCAGCTGTGCCTATTTAAGATTGGTTAGCCATTAATACAAGCTTGAGTTCATTCTTCAATCCGAGTTTAGAATACTCATTAATGTGTCATAAACGGAAGGATTGAATGATGAACTCAAGAGGAAATAGAGCAAGGAAGGAAAGATCTAACTTGGACACTCTCTCTTTATGCTCTAATGGGGTGTGCTTATCTAGCCCTAAAAGCCCTAAAAGGATAGCTTTATAGTTACAAAGAAACAGACAAAAAATGGCTAAAAAATGGCTATAGACCCATGGGTTCGACTGGTCAAACTTGACTTACGACCGGTTGACCTGATGGTTCGACAGGTCGAGAGACCGCCTAAAAATCCATTTTTTAAGAAATCTTTCTAGACAGAATTTGACCATTTTCAATCGGTCGATCATATTTTCGATCGGTCGAAAATGAGATACGACCGGTCGAATAGACCATGGATGGGTTGAAAATCTCTAATGCTTGGTGTAAAAAAAAAAAAAGCCCTTTTGGATCAGTTGAATAGGTTTTTCGACCGGTCGAAGGACACTATCGACTTGTCGATTTTCCTTCGACCGGTACCTATCCAGATTTTTTAGTGCATATATCAAGTTTTTCATTGAAGTTCATTTTGCACTTTGGTTTCTAAGGTCTATCCTGATCAAAATAAACCCATGGGCAAGATTAAATGGCCAAGGGGTTTTCCTAAAAGATTAAGCCACCTAATTAATAGAGTTTTGGGATTCCAAGGCCGGTCTATATACAACTTACTAAGATACCTTCATGGAGCTTGGAGTCTTCACTTGGCAAACGACTTCGACTTCAAGTCTTAAGGTCTTCAATCTTCATTTGGGGCTCACCATACTTGACATTTACTGACTTCATGACAATTGACAAAATAATGCACTTACAATCTCCCCCTTTGTCAATTGCATGATAAAACTCCTAGCCTAGAAAGATCATGGTCTCCATACCATAATAATCCCAAAATACATTTACATAAACTCACACACCCGTATATACATGTCTTCATTGTACAAGATTTTCAATTCAAACTTTACAAAATGACATGTACAACTCATACAACTCAAACAGTTTCAACTGCTCTCCCTAAATCCTTACATCGAAGAAGTCTTGCAAAAAGATATAAAGGTAACTTCTTGGTGGGATAAGTTCTCTCTCTTTTTGTCAGTAATTAACAAAAGATTATCACCAAACAGAGATATACCTATAAGCATATGTGATGCTATCATTGAAATTGTGTTTATGAAGTGCAGAAAATATGTCAATGAGCTACAAAGGTAAGAAGATTCATCATTAAAACCAGGCAAATGTAGCATAGAAATCACAAAATATACATAGTGAAGTGCATAAAACTAGTCATAAAAGATATATAATTTAATCAATTAGCATACAGGGCATAAAGCCCAATCAACCAACCTCCCCACAAGCATGTATATCAAGAACAATAAACTCATAAGATATATCAAATGAACCCAAAAAAACTGACCGTAAATAGATATGCAATAAGAATCAAGAGTCAAAGAGGGCATATAGCCCAAACCATCCAACCTCCCACAATCAAATGTACCTATAGAATTCATATACTCTCAAATAATCCAAAATACACACAACCACGTCAAAATGGGCAAGCAACCCAACACGACCCATAAACATCATATACAATGAACCACAATCACTCATCTTCGGCCAATAAAAAAGATACCAATGACCGAGATGGTCAACCCAACTAACACCTAGCCAAAAAGAAACTAAAACTTGTCTCTGAAATGCCCTCCACATGTTGTCTCTGAAAAGTAGCTCCTCCGCAGCTAGAGAGCTGGACCAGGGTCTGACTCTGTAGGTCATCCATGACCAAGGTCTGGTGGTGGTTGCTGTCGTCAGATGAAATGCTCCAACCTATCAAGGCGCTGCTCCACATGAGATACTCACGTGATGATTGCCTGCTGCCCGACTAGGAGTCGGGCTTGTCCCTGTAATAGCTGTGCAACGTACTCAGGGGGCTCAGCAGGAGCGGGTGGAAGTGCAACAGCAGATGTCGGCGACTCTTAAGCTGATGATGGTCCTGCTTCTCCAATATCCGCAACAGGAGGGTTTTTCTGTGCATCCCCAACAACTGAATCCTCTTCTTGTGGTGCGCCTTGGCCTCGCAGCTGCATCTTCGAGATTGTTGTGCTATTGATTTTAACGGGATGTGCAGCTGCCTCATTTTGATCAACCATCCCAACTGAGCACACAAACTTACATATGAGAAATGCAAAGGGGAAAGGCGAAGTGCTACGACAACCGAGGTTGATTGCATCAATCAACCCGTCATAATACGTGTTGGTACTTGGTAGGCACATTTGGTGACCCTGACTAATGCAGTACAAAGTCCTAACCATATATTTGGTAAGATCGACCTTATTCCCTGTGCGAAGATAGAAGTAGGAAGAAAAGATGATACGTAAAATTCTGAATTCTGAGGCCATAGGGGACACTCAGACTGCATTTCCATCCTGCTATGAATGGTTCACATTATTACATAGGGTACGGGTGAGAAAAATTTTGCTACACCCACAAGTTAGCTATGCTAGCTATGCCTCACCAAAAATGAGGCAGATTCGAAGCTCAAGTGGACCCAACACAGAAAATAGTGGGAATTGAACGCCAACCATTAAAAAATTCTTGAGGGCCACTTGAGCTTCAAATCGGACTCGTTTTTGGTATCACGCCCAAAAATGATTTCACCAAATGGATGGACTGCGTGGATACAATATATACATCATGGTGAGGTCATTGGTACACCCGGTGTGGCTAGCGTAGCAAACTCGTGGGTGTAGCAAATTTTTTCTCGGTACGGGTCATGGTTTCCTGAATCGTTGGACCAGCGGATTGGCTGGTGCACCCTACACCAGCGAGGTTGCTGGTATAGTGACGTCATCAAGTTCTGTGGGTCCCACCATGAGGTATTTGTTATATCAAAACCGTCCGTCCATGTTTTGGGATCACTATAAGGCTTCACCCAAAAACTAAGACAGATCCAAGGATCCAGTGGACTACACTGAAGAAAGCAGTGGGAGATTGAACGTATACCATTGAAACCTTTTTGGAGGTCCCACAAGTTTTGGATCAGTTTGATATTTATTTTTACCCTTCATCCAGGTCCGTGTGACCTTATGGACAGTTTGCATGACAAATAAACATCATGGTGGACCCTGGGTATGTTTTAACGGTGAGAATCATTGTCCCCACTGTCTTTATTGGTGTGGTCCACATGGGTATTGGATAAGACTCGTTTTAGGTATCATGGACTAAAATGATCTCGCCAAATGGATGGACGGTTTGGATGTACTAAATACATCATTGTGGGGTCCACAAAGCCTTAATCTTCTTTGAACCGTTCGTACAAACACAAAAAAAAAAATCAGCTTGATACAAAGCTTTTGTGTGGCCGTTAAGAATTTTTCAATGGTAAATGTTCTATCCACGCTATTTACTGTGGTGTGATCCCCTTGAACTTCGGATATGGTTCATTTTTTATATCAAGCCCTAAAATTATATGGTAAAATGGATGGACGGAGTGGATAAAATACTCACAACACAATCAGTTCCTTCCCTATCCACCTTTACCTTTAGTGTGGCCCACTTGGTTCACTGATGCATCTCATTTTTTTTATCTCACGTCCTAAAATGAACTCACAAAATGAATGAACGGGGTGGATTTCTCACAAACATAACTCACCTGGTCCCATAGTCGGCACAAAACCGACTTCCAATCCTTGCCAGGTTGGATAGATTCTCGGAGGAGCGAGAGGGGAGAGGAGAGAGACTCGCCCTCTCCGCCTTCTATGCCCCTGGAGATTCGGATCCCACCCACGGCTAGGATTGCGGCGTACGCAGCGTACGCAAGCCGTGGGTGTAGCAAAATTCTCCTCCTCTGGAGAAGAATTTTGCTACACCCACGGCTTGCGTACGCTGCGTACGCGGCAATCCCAGCCGTGGGTGGGATCCAAATCTCCAGGGGCATAGAAGGCGGTGAGGGCGAGTCTCTCTCCTCTCCACTCTCGCTCCTCCGAGAATCTATCCAGCCTGGCATGAATCGGAAGTCGGTTTCGTGCGAAAGCCTTTGGAGGCTTTTGGGCGCTGGGAACCGAGGTGGGTCCCACAGCTGATGTTTGTGAGAAATCCACCCCGTCCATCCATTTTGTGAGCTTATTTTAGGACGTGAGACAAAAAATGGGCTCCATCCGTGAACCTAGTGGGTTGCACTAAAGGTAAAGGAAGTTAGGGAAATTCCTACTGTTGAAATATCCCTGGGTCCTCTTTGATGTTTATATGCCTTCCATATCGTTCATAATGTCATTCCTACTGGGATGAACTGAAAACACAAATATTAGCATGATTCAAAACTTCTACGGCCCCACAAATATTTCAATTATGGACGTTCAATCCTCATGTTTTTGGCTCACCCAAGTCTTGGATCACACTCATTTTTTGTCACACGTTCTAAAATGAGATCACAAAACAGATAGATGGAGTGGATCTCTCACAAACATCATGGTGAGCCCCACATAAGCTTCCATCGCAACTCCGTGCCAAAGGCTTTTGGAGGCCTCGTAAGCTGCAGCGTTGTTGAAATGGGCCCATCGCAACTTGTTCAAATGGGCCCATTGTTCAGTGATCCAAACCATAGATGAGAATGGCCTCGCCATGGATGGCCACCCAAAAAAAAAAAAACCTTGATTGGAATACCGCACAATAGAATATTTGAGCTTTTATAGCTTGAATATGAATGGTTATCTATTTTATTTTTTAATTTTTTCTTAACTATCTATATTGTACTTCTATATTGCTGGACAGTTGAGTTAAAAATTGAAACACATGAGAGATCAAGTGTGCTACAACACAGAAAATTGTGGGAATAATGATTTCCACTGTTGAAACTTTCCTAAGGCCGGTGTTTATTTGTCTAGAAAAAAAAAATCAGCTTGATACAAAGCTTTTGTGTGGCCGTTAAGAATTTTTCAATGGTAAATGTTCTATCCACGCTATTTACTGTGGTGTGATCCCCTTGAACTTCGGATATGGTTCATTTTTTATATCAAGCCCTAAAATTATATGGTAAAATGGATGGACGGAGTGGATAAAATACTCACAACACAATCAGTTCCTTCCCTATCCACCTTTACCTTTAGTGTGGCCCACTTGGTTCACCGATGCATCTCATTTTTTTTATCTCACATCCTAAAATGAACTCACAAAATGAATGAACGGGGTGGATTTCTCACAAACATAACTCACCTGGTTCCATAGTCGGCACAAAACCGACTTCCAATCCTTGCCAGGTTGGATAGATTCTCGGAGGAGCGAGAGGGGAGAGGAGAGAGACTCGCCCTCTCCGCCTTCTATGCCCTTGGAGATTCGGATCCCACCCACGGCTAGGATTGCGGCGTACGCAAGCCATGGGTGTAGCAAAATTCTCCTCCTCTCTCTGCGTCCGCCACGCCCCTACACCAGCAACGTAGCTGGGGTGCACCAGCCAATCCGTTTCCCTCTAATGGTGGGAGGTCTTCATCACCCAGTGGAACGGATATAGCATCAGAAATAGTCTGGAGATCAATCGTAGTGACCTTGCCGTCATAATGAACCTCAAGGCCAAGAGGATCGTAGGGTTTCGATAGCACCAGTAGAATCGACAGACAATCTTCGACTGAACTGTAGAATCGACAGACAATGTTTGGCTGAACTGGGCCGCCCATTTGAAGAACTGGGTACCATTGGATAGATCTAAGAAGTTCGACGGTGTTCTTCGATGGCTTGAAGAACAGTGGGACGCTCAATGAGCACACTGCGGTTCTTGAAATTGTTCCAAGCCTTCCATGGGGATTCAACGACATCCTCAGAACGAGGAGTCAGCTCACGTGTAGCCCCACGACCTCGACCCTTGGAAACAGTCTTCTTGGACCGAATCGTGGAGGATGGCCCTACTTCATCACGGTTGTGACCTGGCGTGATTTCTGAGGTGAGGTGCCACCTTGACGGGATGACATTCTAGGCTAAGAGGAAATTCTAACCTAGACAGAGGGAAAAAGAGAGAAAATAGAGAATAAAGAAACACACCCTACATGAGTAAAAAAATCAAAGGATTGACGCGAAGAAATCAACGTTGGGGGTTAGGAGTCGACTCACGTGTAGCCCCACGGAGCGAGGAGGAGTCGGCTCATGTGTAGCCAACGGACTCGACCCTTGGTAACAGTCTTCAGAACTAGGAGGAGTCGGCTCACGTGTAGCCCCATGGCCTTAACCCTTGGTAACTAGAGCTGAGCATGAATCAAGTTAGCTCGGTTAATTAGCTCGCTCGATTTGGCTCATTCCAGCTCGATTCGGCTTGATTCGAAGGGTGGGTTCAAATAGAGCCGAGCGGATTTCCCTACTCGTTTTATAGTTCGAGCCGCACATGAGCAAGCCCAAGCTCGGCTCGAAGCTCGACTCGTTCGCAACTCGATATATATATATATATATATATATATATATATATATATATATATATATATATAAACTTAAAACATAAAACCCTAATACCCTCCCCATTTCGAACAAGCACCCTCTTCCCTCCCCAAAACCCTAACCCCTTCCATCTGGCCATCGCTGCCCAGCCAACCACCCACCGGCTACCTCTCTCTCTCTCTCTCTCTCTCTCTCTCTCTCTCTCTCTCTCCCTCACTCCCTCACTCTCTCTCTCCAATCCATCTGGCGAGGCGATGAGCCGATGGTAGCTCTCTCTCTCTCTCTCTCTCTCTCTCTCTCTCTCCAGTCCGTCCGGCAACACCTGTTGTCCGATCATCTCTCAATCTTTCAATCTCTCTCTCTCTCTCCAGTCCGATCACCCACGGGCCACCCCTCGTGTAAATGTTTTTTGAACACACGTAAAAATTGTATCCAAGCTCGTCTCTCAGCTCGAATCTAGCTTGAAAGGCTCGAGCTCGAACTTAGCTCAAACTTGGCTGGAAGCTCGGTCGAGCCAGCTCGAACGTAAAAGTCCAGCTCGATGGCCGAGCTAAGCCGAACACGAGCCAGGCTATTTAGTGACCGAGCCTAGCTCAAACATGGCTAAACTCGGCTCGTGTTCGGCTCTACTGGTAACAGTCTTCTTGGACCGAATCATGGAGGATGGCCCTGCTTCATCATGGGTTGTGGCCTAGTGTGATTTTTTAGGTGAGGGGCCTCCTCGACGAGACAACATTCTATGCTAAGAGCAAATTCTAACCTAAACAAATGGAAAAAGAAAGAAAACAGAGAACAAAAGAAGCACACCCTACTTGAATAAAAAATTGAAGGATTGATGTGAAGAAATCAATGTTGGGGGGCGAGACTCGGAGCTTCAATCGACAGAATGAGAAGGATTCTATGAAGGACTAGATGATTACAGCTTTCTAGGAGGAAAGATGAGAGAAAACAGAAGGAGGGAAAGAAAAAGAAATGAGGAAAATAGCAAAAAGGCGCGTGCACGACCTAACTTAATCTGGTTGCACTTGTTGAGTTTTAACCAGTCAAAACGACCAGTTGACCACTCGAAACACATAAAAACTGCACCGTTTGTGCATTTCGACATTTCTTAGAACTTCTTATCATTTGGGCTTCAAAATATGTATTCTTCATCACTCAATTGCCCATCCTAAAGTTCATAACCTAAGACACCTACCCTAGGTTTGTCTATACCAAAAGGAGTCCAAACACCCTTAGATTTGCCTATATGATCAAATAATGAGTCTTAGCTCCTCGAATTTTGCCTAAGAATTGAGGAAAAAATTCCTCGAATTTACCTATGAAACCACTATGAAATGAGGCTAATTCCTCATATTTTACCTGCAAAACAGTCAACTAGTTAACAATTTTAAACAATACTCACCCCAATGGACTTTTGGATATTTGCAAATCTAAATGAGTCCAAAGGTTTGGTCAGAATATTTGCTAGCTGATTCTCTGTCAGGACATGTTCTAGAGAGATAATTTGATCTTCAACAAGTTCTCTAATGAATTTTTCTTAATGTCAATATGCTTAATGAGCGAGTGTAGCACGGAATTTTTTGAAATGTTAATGGCACTAATGTTATCACAAAATAGTGTCATCGTGTTCTATTGAATTTCATAATCTAGGAGCATCTGTTTCATCCATAAAAGTTGTGCACAACAGCTGCCGACTACAATATATTCTGCCTTGGTAGTGGACAAAGAGATGGATTTCTGCTTCATACTATGCCAAGCAACCAGGCAGTTCCCCACATAAAAACAGCCACCGATGGTAAATTTTCTATCATCAATAATGCCAGCCCAATTTGCATTTGAGTACCCTGCAATGTTTGTAGATATGTCATAAGGGTACCAGAGCCCATACTCCGTGGTGCATCCCACAAACCTAATAATTCTTTTTAAAACTAACAAATGAGATTCCTTAGGATAAGCTTGATACCTAGCACAGGATCATACACTAAATGCTATGTCTGGTCTGCTAGTGGTTAGATACAGAAGACTTCCTATCATACTATGATATAGATGTTGGTCGGTATAGATGTTGGTCCACACTCTTTCCAGATAAATCTTTAGACAATTTTAGTGTGGTGCTCATGGGTGTACTATGTGAGCGACCAGACTCTAGACCGAATCTTTTCACTAACTCCCTAGCATACTTGGTTTGGCTAATGAATATACCATTCTCTAACTGCCTAACCTGAAGACCTAGGAATGAGTTTAACTCCCCTACCATACTTATTTCAAATTTCGATTTCATCAGCTTGGTGAACTGACTTGACATTTCTTCACATGTAGAGCCAAATACTATATCATCAACATAAATCTAGGCCATTAAAATAAAATCTGTGGTCTTTTTACAAACAATGTTTTATCAACACTCCCCCAAACAAATTCGTGATAAAATCTTAGTTAAGCATTCATACCACGCTCTAGGGGCCTATTTAAGGCCACAAAGCACCTTTTTCAATTGATAGACTTTGTGAGGATAGTTTGGGTCAACAAAACCCTTATGTTGTTCAATGTATACTTCTTCCTCAAGAATTTCATTTAGGGCCTGTTTGATAGCTAAGAAATGAAATGAAATGAATGTAAATAAGTAATGATTACTTACCTTCCTATTTCCTTAGAAATGATTGTTGTCCTTAGAAATGATTGTTGTACTAAAAAGTCTTACATTGGGTAATGTGCTATGTACCAAAATCTTATAGGCCCTGCCATGATGTATGTGTTATATCCACACCATCCATTCATTTTTTTCGAAACATTTTAGGGTATGAGCTAAAAAATGAGGCAGATCCAAAGCTCAAGTAGCCCACAATAAGAATAATTACGTCTACCATTGAACCTACTGTTATCTATGGTGTGGTCCACTTGATCTTTGGATTTGTCTCATTTTTGGACTCATGTCCTAAAATGATTTGAAAGGATGAATGAGCGGTGTAGATATAACACATACATCATATTGTGGCCCACATAGTTTTGCTTTGAAGAGAGGTTGATATTTGCATCATTTACGATGTGCAATTCCATCTCTCTATCAAATAGGTATAAAAATCATTATTATGTATTTACTTTCATTTCATTTCATTTACCTCCAATCAAACAGGCCCTTAAAGAAGGCACTCTTAACGTCCATGTAAAATAGTTTAAACTTTAATGCACATGCTACGGACAATAGGATTCTAATGGACTCTAGCCTAGCTACTAGGGCAAATGTTTTATCAAAATCTATCCCCTCTATCTGAGGGTAACCCCAAGCAACCTGTTTCTAACCACATTCTCAAACTCATCCGATTTGTTCTTGAAAATCCATTTGGTCCCAACTACATTTTTGTCAGTTGGCTTAGGTACCAAATACCACACCTCATTTATAGTAAACTGCTGGAGCTCCTCTTGCATCACTTGAATCCAAAATTCATCTTAAAGAGCTTGATCACAGACTTTGGTTCAATCTTTAAGGTGAAGCATAGATGACTGTTGATTGTCTCAAGCTATCTCCTCATCTTGACACCAGTACCGGGATCCCCCATGATTTGATTGAGAGGGTGATCCTTGATAACCGGGACATTACTTGGAGTAGAAGATACTTTAGGAGCAGAGGGTTGATCATTAGATTTACCTATATCACTTGGACCCCCATCCTCCTCTAATTCAACTAAGTACCCAGAGTCGTCTTGAGGTTGGTCATCCATAACCACATTAATGGACTCTTGGATGGAAGTCCTTGGATTATACACTCTACAAGCATGGTTGTTTGTAGCATACCCCAACAAAATACATTCATCACTCGTACAGTCAAATTTACCCAAATGTTCTCAATCTCTTAATATGTAGCATTTACTCCCAGAGACCTTAAAGTAATTTACATTCGGGGTTTTTTCATTCCACAACTCATAAGTAGTTTTGTTTAAGCCTACTTTAAAATATACTCTATTAATTAACAATGTAGCAAGTTGTATTGACTGCCTCAACCCACAGATTTTTTACTAGATTCTTACTATTCAACATGACTGTGGCCATTTCTAGTAGCGCCCTATTCTTACTCTCAGCAATCCCATTTCGATGAGGAGTTTTAAGAGCAGGGAACTCCTGTCTAATTCCATTCTCATTACAGTATTCTTTAAATTGACTATTCTAAAAAACTCCCCACCATGATCACTCCAAATTCGATCAATCGTGTATCTATTTTCATTCTAGAGCCGCTTTGATAGTTTCTTGAATTCACCAAAAGTATCAGATTTTTTCCTAAAAAATGCGACCCAGATGAACCTAGAGTAATCATCTACCACCACCAAGAAATGTATCTTACCTCCTTGGCTTAGAACCTTGGTGGGACCTACAAGGTCCATGTGAAGTAACTTGAGAGGCTTTGAAATTGCCACCACGGAAGTCTTCTTGTGGGCAACTTTAATTTACTTTCCTTTCTAGTATTCTCCACAGACATATCGCGGCTTCTTTTCTATCTTAGGCAGCCTTTTAACCAAGTTTTTTGAACTCAAATGAGACAAGTTCCGGTAGTGTACATGGCCTAGCCTTTGATGCCACAACTCAGTGTCATCTTCCCTGGCTATATGGAAAACTGAAGATGGAGAAGAAACACTCCCGTTGTTTATCACGTAACAATTATCACTAGTGTGAAGACCCTACTAGTGTGAAGACCCTTCATAACTAATTTACCTGCAGAGTCCAAGATCTCGCACAGCTCCTTTGAAAATTTTATTGAGTGATCTCTGTCACAAATATGAGATATACTTTAGAGATTATGCTTCAACCCCTTTACATAGAGCACGTTCTCAATCTTGGGCAAACTTGGCCCAGATATGGTACCTCACCCTACAATCCTTGCGGTACTCTCATCTCCAAAAGTGACTAACCTTCCATCAATATCAACATAATAACAAAATTGGGTTCTATCACCAGTCATATGTCTGGAGCAGCCACTATCTAAATACCATCTGGTACTACTTCCTGCTTTGAGTGTTGTATGAATTACCAGACAGTTATTCTTACTCTTCACAACCCATTTGGATACAACTTTCTTTAGGCCTGGGTAGTTCTTTGGTGAATCCTTTGGAAATCTACTCTTGGAGGAAGATTCAGATTTATCTATTTCATTCCTCTAGCCATTGGCTTTATTCATGAGCATATTTCTTTTTTGATTAAGCAAGGCAACTTGTTTGATTAAATCCTCCATTCTTTTATCTTTCTTTGGTGCAGTAGGATACTTTCTCCTCATATTTTCCTTTTTTGGTAGTGTTCTCCTAGGAAGACATAGGTTGAACCATCCTCCCAGTCGGAATAAATTTGCCTATTTGGTTTTGGACTTGGTTGGTTCGTGGGTGCCTGAATGCTAAGTATTTAAATTTTAGATGTCCTACGTAACCACGAGCATGACAAATGAGTGAACCTTTCTTCTTGCTTCCTGTTCGCCAGTCCCAAGTATAAGGCCATGATGTACTAGTAACTCAGTGAGACCGAGTTCGATCCATGGGGAAGGAATATGGAAGATGGACCCAAATACTCTAAGGTTACCTAGGTTTTAGAACTAAACTAACTAAACTAGTCTGAAATTGATTTTAAAAGAAGAGTAATTTAGAATTAGGAGAAAAATAATCTAAAGAAAATATTAGAGCATCCAGGATCCACTTCTAGTTATTAACCATGCTTAATTCAATTGATTCGATTCAATGCTCAACTAGAATTGAAGCCCTGTCTCTATCCATCCGGATGATAAAACGATATGGGCACAATAACAATCTAATTTAGATAGATCATATATTGATATAGTTCACTCCTCAAAGCACAAGTATTTAGTCGTAGGGAATCCAATTCCTCAAATTATATAGACCAATCCTTCATCATGTTAGGTTAATTCACAATCATAGTTTTCCTCTAATCCCGTCACTAGATTAGATTAGAACTACAACTTGAATTAGAATCAAACCAATCAATACATAAATATGTCCATCTCATATTCAACAAAAGATACATGAACTTTCATTAAATATTTCTAATAGAAATCCAACAAATTCAACTTATGGAGAACTCGAAGCATTAACCATATCTAATGAATCTTAAAGCTTCCATAAATCAAGCTATATTTTATGAGGGTGTTGTGAAATTGAGTTACCCTTAGGCAATCAATCTAAACATAGTTAGTAATGGTAGCTAGAAATGATTCTATAAGAATATCTGAGGATTTCGACATCATTTTTATGTGTATGGGCAAATCAGAGGATTCAAGTCTCATTAGCTCAAAATTAATAGTTTAGCCTTGCTTTTATTTTATATATTTGCTACTAGATTATCTCACTGCTTAAATTAGCTAATCTTGCTGATTTACATGCTTTATTGTATGCTAATCTTTGCTTAGGATTAGTCTTGATATACTAATAGGGGAGGTTGGTTGATTGGGTTATAAGCCCTTTGTGCTTTTATTGCAAATGTATATCTTTCACCAATTATGCATGATTAACTATGTTTAGAAAGTAACATTTTCTTGTTAATCATGTTTTATAACATGCTCCTTGTTTTAATGTTCATGCACCATATACTTTCCTTGTTAGCATGTACTTATTGTTATAACTGCGACATACTATCTACTCTTACCTTAACCTTAATTGTTGTATCATTGAGGGGGAGAGAATAGTTTGTCAATTGCTGACAAAAGGGAAGAGAAAGATCAAATCCCGCTAAAATTATTTTATTATGTTTTGTGATACAGGGATTGACAGGTTATGGGGGAGCAAACTGAAGAGGAGCTGCTTAGTTAGGCATCTCAAGAGTCATGTATTTATTTTATTATCAATGTAATCTCTTATTCATGTATTTGTTTGGTAGGTTAGGTTTTTGTAAGTAATTGATAAAGGGGGAGATTGTTAGTGCACTTTTCTGTGGCATACTAGTGCACATTGTTTGTCAATCACTTAGGTCAGTGAGTCTAGTATCGGTTGAGCTCAAAGAAGATGAAGACCGAAGACTTAAGATGGACTAGCTGCATCAAGGAAGAAGAAATAGGTAAAAAAGATGCTTTGATCTGCCTTAACCTTGAATCTATCCAAAACCATAACCTCTAGATGACTGTGACAATTGGGATACCCTTAGTCATCTTAGATTAGCCCTAGGTGTTCCAAAAGATCACCAATTCAAAGGCCAAGAGGTTGCATATACTGCTGCAAAATAAAAGAAAAATAATACAACAGAAATACATGCCAAACCGGTCGCCCGACCGATCAGCAGTTGGCCCAAAATGGACAGCAAACTCCACTGAAAAATCTTTCTGGGCGTTTAAATTCGACCGATCGGTGACCGATCATTTTGAGACAGCTAGAAAATTGTCCAAGCCATTTAAATTCGACTGGTCGAGGACCCCATCCGACAGGTCAGAGATAGCCGTTTTATAGCCGTTGGGGCTTTATTTATTTAAAGGCTTGGCTCGTTTTTAGGAAGAAAAAAAAAGACGAATTTTGAGAGGACTGAAGCCACCATTGTTGGAGATCATTGGAGGCTTAATCTCTAACCATTGCAAGGCATCTTCCTTGTGATTTCATATAAGAATGGAGCATTCCAAGCTCATGTAGAACATGACCTTCAACCCCTCTTGATCTCTAGAGTTTGGATCCTTCTTGATAATCATATCCTTATCCAAAGCTCTAAGATGAGATCGTTGTAGGTGAGCAACTCTAGGTAACCCATTCCCACTAGTTGTAGAGTTCTCAAACCTACCTTCCTATCACCTTGGGCATGTCAAAGGCATCACAAGCAAAGTGATTGATTAAGTGTAGCTGAGGCATTGGAGACCCAGCGGCAACACGATCGGGGGGAGCAAGGGAAGCTGATTGAAGCACGGGAGAGTGGAGATCAAACAACCCAAAGCGGAACTAAACAATGGGCTCATCCGATAAGTAAGGTTGTTATTTATTGAGAGTCCTTTCATGTGGGAGTTGAGTATAAAATTTGTTTGTCAAACTCGATCTAGGGTCGTTTATTAATCATTGGCATGTTTGTTTAGCCTAAACATTCAGGGACATTTACCATTCTTTGGCACGTTTGTCGGGCCTAAATTAGTCTTCAAGGGGGAGCCTCCAACACGGGAGTATACATGGGTCGGGTTGAGAGTTAGCTTATGTCCAAAACTCCATTTGGGTTGAAAATTAGCCTTTTGTTCAAAACTTCGGTTATGGTTGAGAGGTAAACCGGTAAAACCTTCGTGTAAAGGTTAAGAGGTGAACCTCATTTAAAACTTCTGATAGTAAATGCCTGTGTGCTCAATGGGGTTGAGTACTTGAACTGAGAGTGGAGTAGACCCAAAGTCGAACCACTAAATATGCTTGTGTTTGTGATTGATTTGAGCACATTATTATCTTATCATTGTATGTTTAATTGGTTAATTATGAATGCTTTATAGGAATGTATGCTAGGCACTAGACAGGCACATCCACACACAAGATGTACTTTCACTAAGTAGTGTTTGTAGACTTGAGCTCATTAATCCATTCTCAAAGTCTACATAGGTTGCTTAGATTAGGAGTTTGATTTGTTTAATCATTTGATCATCTATGCATGCGTAGACAAGGTTGCTTCAATATGTTAGTCTTGTGATTGGACTCACTTAGGCTTGAAAGCTGAAGTATTCTTGCTTACTTAGTATAAATTGTTAAATTGCATAAGTAGGGGAAAAGAATTTTAAAAGGTCCTAATCAATCCCCCCCCCCCTTCGAACTTAGCCATAATATTAGTTGCTCTACAAGCTTCCACACTAATATGCCTCTACAAGTGTGTTGATCCAAGAAGGCGTAATTTCAAAGATGATCGTCGTGGAGAGTTCGCAACTCCTCCAACTAGGTTTTTATAGTTTTTCTATGCTTTCAAGTAGTCTTTCTTTTGATTTTAGTTGTAGTATGATAATGCTCGGTTAGAACCTCTTAGCTAGGGCTAAGAGGTGAAGCTTGTAGCTAGTTTCAATGTTCAATTTGTTTATTTCAAGTATTCTTGTTTCAAGTTTAGTTTTTTAAGTTCTAGTGTGAATAAAGTTGGTATTTTTAGAAGTTTTATAAGAGTTCATGTACTTCGGACATGAGTTTCTTGCAATTATCTGATATTATCATTATGGTTTAATTAGATTCAAATTGTAGTAACCCTAGAGCATGTCATACTCTCTTGGTATGACTGTTACTCTAAAGGTTATAAGTTTGAATTCTACATGCCTCATTAGAACTAGAAATCTAATTTTCCAGATTTAAGTAGGACTGATTATGTTAAATGAAATGTCCTCCAATTAGATGAGAGATAGAGCTTCAATTCTAATTGTATTTGTACTTGGATGAATGAATTGGCATTGGATTACTACAAGTGGATCCTTAAAAGCCCTAGTTTCTTTTTAAATATCATATTTTTCTCTACTTAGTTTTCTATTTAGTTCCAGTTCCTAAAACTGAAATTCCAAAATTGTTTAGATTGAACTAATTAGAATAGTTTGGGTTGTTTATCCTTATTCCATGTGGATCGACCTTGGTCTTATAGAGATTATTACTACATCGTAGTCCTTGCACTTGAGGTGGGGAGAACAAGTTTTTAGCACTGTTGTTGGGGAATTGGTTAAACACTTCTAATTATTCTAGTAGCTATAAAATAGTTGTTAGTTAGATAGATTTTTCAGTTTTCTAGAATTAGTTTTTATTTTTATTTTCTAGAACTAACATTCTCTTGTTTATTTTATAGGAATTTCGTCTAGTTCAAGCGCATCAGTAATATCTTTCTAACTTAAAACTCCTTCTAGTTTAGTTTTTCAGTTTTTAGTTTTTCCAGAATTTTATTTTATTTTCAATTTTTTTTGTTTTAGGATTTAGGATTTAGTTTGTGTTTGTGGTTTATGTCCTGTTGGGAACATAACCACACAAAGCTTCTCCAAACCGAGGGTGGTTTAGTTGGACCACTTTATGTCCAAATGTGAGTTAGAAAATTGTGAAAGTTTGGGAAGTATGGATCAAACACCATTAAGGAATCCTCCCCCTCCTACTCCAACTACAAACACAAATCAAGGAGTAGGAGAGAATGAGGTTAATAATACTCCTCCAATGAGAGCTTTGCGTGATTTCCTACAACCGGCCCGTGCTACCACACCTTCATGTATGTTTTTTTCCAAACAATACCGAAACAATTGATATAAAGCTGGGGGTAATTCAACTTCTACCTAAGTTCTATTGGCTATATTCCGAGAGCCCATATCCACACTTGCAAGAGTTTGATGAGGTAGTAGCTACGTTGCAATATAATAATGTAATGGAGGATGTAGTGAAATTAAGGTTATTCCCTTTCTCTTTGAAAGAAAAAGCCTAAAACATGGCTTTACTCTCTAAGACTAAGGTCGATTGGGACATGAACTAAGATGACCAGGGAGTTTTTGAAAAAACTCTTCCCGGCTCATAAAATAAATACCCTTCGACGATCGATAATGAATTTTTCTATTAAAGAGACTGAAACTTTCTTTCAAAGTTGGGAGAGATACAAGGACCTCCTACTCGCTTATCCACATCATGGCTACAAGATATGGCGAATCATTAGCTTCTTCTATGAAGGATTAAACTCGAATATGCGCCAATTCGTAGAGATGATGTGTAACGACGAGTTCATGAGCAAAGACCCCGAGGATGCATGGAGTTACTTGGACATGTTGGCCGAGAATGCCCAATCATGGGATACCTCGGACAAATCTAGTAACCTCAAGCCTCCTCAACAAAAAGAGAAATGAGGATCTACATCCTTAAAGAGGAAGATGATGTTAATGTAAGGATAACAAACGTCACAAGAAAAGTCGAGGCCATGGAACTTAATAAGAGTGGAACTTCCAACTCCACTGAAGCTATTGAGAACGTGTGTGGAATTTGTATCGCTAATATACACTCTACGCAAGATTGTCCTACAATTTCTGCTTTTTAAGAGGTGTTACAATAGCAAGCAAACGCCGCATATGAGTATCAACGACCTTTCAATGGACCAATAGGTAACCTGTACAACTCTACTTAGAAGAACCATCCAAATTTCAGTTGGAGGAATGGTCTCACGGCCGATCATACCAACTCTCAAGGAGGGTCACCCATGCAAAACATGGCCCCACCTCAATTTTCAATGGAGGACACCTTAAAGACGTTTATGCAAGGACAAACGCAAATCAATCAAACAAATCAGCAAATGTTCCAAGAGCTTAAAGTGTCAGTTGATGAAATTAAGGGACGCTTGAATGCTAGGGAATGGACCTTTCAGGCCCAACCTCAAGCCCAATCCTAAACAAACATATGAAATTAGCACCCTTAATCTCTACAACCAACATGTGGAGCAAGCTAAATCCATCACCACTCTTAGGAGTGAAAAATAAATTAATAAATCTATTTCGGTGAAGGCCGACAAGCCTAATGATCTGGTAATTTCTGAGAATGGGGATGGATCTAACTCAGCCCCACAAGAAACAGAATGCATTCACAAGCCCATAGCACCATTCTCTTCGAGATTGGTTGCTCCAAAACCTCTCCCAAACTCTCATAATATTTTAGAGGTTTTCAAACAAGTTAAAATTAACATTTTATTGCTTGATGACATCAAACAAATTCCCTCCTATGCCAAATTTCTAAAGGACTTATGCACAACCAAATGTAAATATAATGTGCAACAAAAGGCCTTCCTCAATGAGCAAGTGAGTGTCATTCTCACCCAAAAGACCCCCCCTCACAAATATAAGGATCTCGGTAGTCTCCTAATCTCATGTATCATTGGTGACTACCGGATCAAGCATGCATTACTAGATTTGGGAGCAAGCATAAACTTGATCCCATACTCGATATACAAGAAATTGGGTCTTGCTAAATTAAAACCCACACTACAACTCGTTGCTCGATCTATTCGTGTGTCGAGAGGGGTAGTTGAGGATATATTGGTCTAAGTTGACAAATTCTACTACCCGGTGAATTTTATTGTCTTGGACACGCAACCGGTTATAGATACTAGCATTCAAATACCGGTAATTTTGGGCCGCCCATTCTTGGCTACATCAAACACAATCATCAATTACAAAAATGGGGTAATGCTTTGATCCTCTAGATGTTGTTTGCTTCGATCTCTTTGAAGATTAGGACAATAATGATGATCCTCATGAGATAAACATGATAGAATCTATGAAAGAAGGGGAGTTTTTCCAACCCAATCTACCTAAAAGTCTAGAGATATGTTTGACACACTCTAAGGATGAATTCAATTTGATTATTAATGAGGCCTTGGAAGAGCTAAGTTCTGAAATTTTACTTGACAAGACACTAATTTCTAATTTAAACACATTTATTATGCAGGAATTGGAAGAATTGGTGTTTAATTTACCTACGAAGAAGCCAAATTCTAAAAGTGTAGAGGTTGAGGACCCACTCCAACCTACACAAAAGGTCTGAGAATGAGGAAGACGTGAAGAGTCTAAATCTGAAAACTTCCTCCCCTAAGGTCTCCTACACTTTAGAGGAGTGTTTGGAGTATTTTGAAGATTGGGATGATCACATGATTAAGGACATAGTGCATGCCTTGAGGGAGACCCCTCCAATGCCTAAAACGTTTCCTTCCATAGTGCCAAACTGAAATATCGATGGTAGAAGCACCGGTGAAAGTTGACTATGTGGAGACCATCCCAATATGTGTGGATGAAATGATTGAAGTCTCCACATCTCCTTGGTTTGTTCAAACCAAAGAACACCACTTCTGGGATGACCTATATTTAACAAATTTTTGCCTAGACAAGATGAAAATGAGATCCATATTCACTAATTTTCGACCAATGTAATTCTCCTTTCCTAATACATGTGACAACATTATTAAGATACCCGCTGAAATTTTTCAGTAAGATTTTCAATGGGCTTAGAATGATTGATGTCACCAATGTACTTTCCAGAAGCGGGGTGTTAGACAGTTCTACTGAAAAATCTATTACACCACTTGATGATCCTGCTCAACTTTATTCTTTTGGATGTTATAATGATGATTGATCTCCTAGTCTAATGGAGATTCTTGTTAAGCCATGAATTGTGCATATTTGAACCCCAATTCATAGCATAATTGTATAGTTTAAGTTGCTGAACGTTAAGGACTTATGCTTGCTTTTGTGTTTGTAGGTAAAAAAGAGAAATGTCATTGATTTAATGCTAATTTGGAAGATTTGAAGTGATTAAAAGACTAAGCTTTGATGAGCCAAAGAAGAGAAGAAAAACTTTGAAGAAATCATGTTAAAAGTCCTGAATTGTCCTGAAAAAGCAAAGTGCGGAGTTGCAGGGCCATAAAAGTAAAATGCAGAAAGTTGAAGTTTTTAAAGATTGATCCGTCAATTGATCGCCTAGCCTGCGATTGATCAAAATCCTTAAGCGATTGATCGCTCACAGCAGAATTTTGCTGATTTGTTACTGGACCCTGTTGGACTAAAGAGAGTTGTGATTGATCACTAGCCCTAAGCGATTCATTGTCAGACCAGTTGCGATTGATCGCTAGTCACTTGTGATTGATCGCCCAAGCTCACAGATGTCCAGATTCAGCTTTTATAATTGGCCCAAAAAATCGATTGATCGCCCAGACCAACTGATTGATCGACCGGTGTCCAAACTGCGAAAGGAGACTCTAATTTCTGGAGGATTCCAAGTCGGTGGCAGATTTTTGTTATAAAAGGACACCTCTATGTCGTTCCTAAGGCATCATAGAAGGCTGAGAAATTCGTGGACGGTGGAGAGGAGCAGTTGTAGGAGCTTCCGCAACTCCTTCGACTAGGGTTTTTATGATTTTTCTATACTTTCTTAATAGTTTTCTTTTGAGATCTAGTTCAATCTGTTAATGGTTGGCTAAACCTCTTAGATAGGGCTAAGATGTAAAACTTTTAATCGTTTACAATGCTTAATTCGAATTAGTTCAAGTACTTTTGAGTTTTATGAAGAACACTTCTAGTTCAAGTTTGAAATAAAGTAAGTATTTTTAGTTAATCTTCTGTCTCTTGTGATTTCTCTTACATGAGATGTTTTGATTATTGAGATTGCTTAATGGGGTGTTGATTGATAGGATTTGGGTTGTAGAGATCTTAGATCCATCATGATATTTGGATGCTAGGGATCTTACAAACTAAGTTTCATATGTGCTTATCTAGAACTAAAGTAGAAGAAGTTCTTATCTTTGAGATTAATCTTAGATAGATGTATATGTATTGATTTTGGTTCAATAGAAGTTCAATTCATGCTTCTAAATGAAGTCTAGGTGACAAGGCTTGAAGAAGAATCATGAATGCGATCTTACTTGTTTTGTGAAAGATTGGGTTGTGTGATCGAATACACCCAATGCCTTAGTTGATTATGAGATGATCATATCAGTGGATGATCCATCTATGTTAGATAAGTTATGATGATTTGATTGCTCTATATTTCGATTGGATAGGGATAGAATTCCAATTCCAATTGAGTTATCGATTTGAATGATTTGAATTGGCATTGTGAATGATTATAAGTGGATAATTGGCGCTCTAGTGCCTATTTCTCTAATTTAAGTCTAAAGTAGATAGTTTTTATGTTATTAAATTTCATCCTTCGATATAAATTCGAATTTAGTTCATCCTAGTTACGTAATTTAGAATTGTTACAACAATTCCTGTAGATCGACATCGGTCTTACCGAGAATTATTACTACATTGCAGCCTTGCACTTGAGGCGAGCGAACAAATTTTTGGCGCCACTGCCGGGGATTAAGTTAACGGTTCTGAATTTTGTAATTAAGGTATAATTAGTTTAGATAGGTTATGTTAAGATTTATTGCTTTAATAGGTTTTTGTCAGAATTTTCTACTACTAACAGATTTTGTTTATTTTGTAGAATTTCTTCACTAACCTAGTTCTTCAAATCTGGTAACACCGTTCTAACTTTAGACTCTTTTAATTTTTAGATTTTAGTAGTTTTTGTGTGAGTTTATGTTCCATTAGGAGCGTAATCATACATCGCGACTTCTAAGTGAGGAAGGTTTAGTTGAAGGCCTAGTCTATCACAGGACAGTTAGAAAAGGTCTAAGAAATCCTGAATCGTCTGAAATCATGGCTGAGAATAAACCACATAATGTCGAGAATGTTGTGTACGATGCACCACCAATTAGGACGGAACGTAATGAGAATGAGGAGCGCTTCGTTCCTCCGGTTAAAACATTATGAGATTATCTACAACCAGAGAGAACAACCACGTCTTCCTGCATTGTTTTTCCAACTAATGCAAGAAACGTGGACCTTAAACCGAAAATTATCAAATTACTTCCAAAATTTCATGGACTCAATTCTGAAAGTCCATATGCGTACCTAAGTGAATTTGAAGAGATAGTCAATACATTTCAATTTAATGACGTCTCCCAGATATAATCAAACTGAAATTGTTCCATTTCTCTCTAAAGGACAAAGCCAAATCATGGCTTCAATCTCTTAAACCTAGAAGCATCGAGACATGACCTGAAATGACCCAGGAATTCCTTAAAAAGTACTTACCAGTTCATAAAATCAATGTACGAAGACGGACTATCATGAACTTCTCTCAAAAAGGAGATGAAACATTTTTTCAATGTTGGAAAGAGGTTCAAGGATCTTTTATTAGAGTGCCCTCACCATGGTTATGAAAAGTGGTGCTTGATTGACTTTTTCCATGACGGATTAAGTTCAAACATGCACTAATTTGTTCAAATGATGTGTAATTATGAGTTTTTGAACAAAGCACCCGATAAGGCTTGGGATTACTTTGATATGCTAGCCGAGAATGCCCAATCTTTGGACATCTCCACTCCAACTAGTAATCCCAAGTCAGCCCCAAGAGAGAAAGGAATACATGTATTAGATGGGGAGGATGATTTAAATTCAAAGGTGGCAGGTCTCACAAAGAAGGTTGAGGCCATTGAATTAAGGAGTGTTAACATGATAACCACCGGGGGGGACTGTTGAAAGTGTATGTGGTATTTGTGAGAGTGACGTTCACTTAAAAAAGGATTACCCAACAATTCCTGCGTTTCAAGAGATTTTGCAAACTCAATCGAACGCCACAAACGCTTACCAATTCCCCTTTAATGCATCAAATTCTAACCTGTAAAATCCTGATTGAAGGTGTGAACCAAATTTTAATGGGAGAAATGAACCTATGGTAAATACAAACAATGCTTCCCAAGGGCCTCCTCAAAAGAGCACTCTTGAAGATACATTGAACGCATTCATGATTGGACAAACTCAGATAAATCAGTCCAACATGCAAGCCATGAATGAACTTAAAATCTCAGTTGAAAGAATTAAGATACACCTAGGAGTTAGGGAGAAAGGGACTGTTCTGACCCAATCTCATATTAACCCCAAGGAACAATTGAAAACAAACACCAATTCTTCAACCCATCCTCATGTGGAACATGTTCAAGCCATCACCACTCTTAGAAGTGGAAAAACAAGTGAAAAATCTGAACTGGTGAAGGTCATAAAGCCTAATGACCCGGTTGATTCTAAGAGCGATGGTGAATTAAGCAATGCTCCACAAGATGAAGAGCTGGAGCGTGTATATAAACCAGTAGCCCCATTCCCCCAATATCTTTTCTCAACAAAAATGCCAAGTGAAAATCAGGACATCATAGATGTCTTTCAACAAGTCAAAATCAACATTCCCTTGTTGGATGCAATGAACTAAATTCATTCATACGCCAAATTTCTAAAGGATCTATGTGCCGTAAAGTGTAACCAAAACGTACACAAGAGGACATTTTTTACGGAACAAGTGAGTGCTATCATACAACAAAACACTCCCTCAAAATTCAAAGATCTCGAAAGTCCTACAATCTCTTGCATGATACGTGACTTCCGAATCAATAGAGCACTTCTTGATCTAGGGGCTAGTGTTAACTTGATTCCCTACTCGGTATATGAGCAACTTGGACTTGGTGAATTAAAACCCACCAAGATAACTTTACAACTTACGGATTGCTCCGTTGCAATACCGAGAGGAGTAATTCAAGATGTGCTAGTCCAAATCGATAAGTTTTACTACCCGGTAGACTTTATTATTTTGGATACACAATCAGTTACGAATGTATACACTCAAGTTCCTGTCATTTTAGGCCGACCATTCATAGCAACCGCCAATGTTATTATCAATTGTAAGAATGGAGTTATGAAAATACCCTTTGGAAATATGACTATAAAGCTAAATGTATTTCACTTACACAAACATCAAGAGCATGAGGATGAGGATGAAGATAATATCCACATGATTAACTTCATAGATACAATTGTGGATAATGATGAGCCACCCTTAGCTAAGTTTTCTAAAACTTTAGAAATTTGCTTGGCTCATTCCAAGGAAGAAGTAATTTTGGATATTAATGAGGCCTTGAAAAAGCCAAATTTTAAAATTTTGATTCACAAGATACCAATCACTGATTTGAATAATTTTGTTGTGCAAGAATTTGATGGATTGGTGCTTGATTTGCCTATGGAGGGGCCAATTGCTGAAAGTGTAGAGGTTGAGAACATATTCCAACCTACAAAAGTGACCGAGAAGGTTGAAGTTTCCTATACTTTAGAGGAGTGTTTGGCATATTTTGAGGATTGGGATGATCCTATGATCCGTGACATTGTCAATGCCTTAAAGGAAACTTCACCGGTGCCCACAAAGACTCCTTCCATGGAGTGTAACATTGAAGTATCAATAGTGGAAGCGTCGGTAGAATCTAAAAATGTGGAGACCATACCAACTTGTGAAGAAGAAATATAAGTCTCCACATCACTTTGGTTTGTTCAAACCGAAATGCACCATCTCTGGGATGACCCTTACTTAAGTGATTTTTTCCTAGACAAGTTGGAAAGGAGAGTTATGTTTAATAATTTCCAACCAAAGAAATTCTCCTTTCCTGACACATGGAGTAAGAACTTTGAGAAACCTGTTAAACTTTTTCAGCGAAATTTTCAACTGATTACCACGACGAACATCACCCATGTGCATTACGAAGCAGGATGGTTGGTGATATTACTGAAAAATCTTTTACTCTACCTCATAATCTTGCTAGACTCCATTCCTTTGGATGTTCATGTGTATTAAGATTAACCTCATAGTCTGATGGAGTTATAGAATAGTTTATATTAGTTTGAATTAGTTAATTGTCGGAGTTGTAGACTTCCATGATCGACTCTCTTAGGTACTCTCGTTCTCACCCTCTTTTATTTTTATCATTGCTCTCATGTCATGCTTATTACATTTCTTGTTACATTGAGGATAATGTAAGATTTTGGTTGGGGGTGAGATTCTTAAGATAAATTTATTAACTTTTATGGCATTTCGAGGAATTATGTAAACAAAATTTTAATTTTTTTAAAAATTCAAAACTCTTTTAGAAAAACTTTGTTTCTATGCACTTGGGATATTATGAGTATAAAAGAAGATAGATGAAGTGATTAATTTTGAAAATCTTGAATTACCTATAATATAATAGTTTTCTGTATGAATTCCCCTATTGAGTTGATCGATAGAAAGCTTTGAACACTTTTGAGTCTAGTTTACATTACACGATTCTCATGGTTTGAAGGGATTATATAAAATTATAGATTAGCTAGACTAAAATTTAAGGTGTTGAGGAACCAAGCTAGGGAACTTTGTCCATCCTTGTTCGTAAGAAAATAAGAGAAACAAACAAAAGATATGGATTTTTAAAAATCCTATCTAATCCGTATGAAAAAGAAAAAAGAAAGAAAGAAAGAAAGTATGGTTATTATTGAATATTTGTTGATAAATTCCGAAAAGGGATACCTATTACCAACCAGGGGATGATCTACCCGTAACCAAAGCTGGAACTAGAAAGTAGTGTGAAAGCCATCGAAGGAACGGTAAGGCAAATTCTTGTCATAGGCTTGTTGTTGATCTGTACACCTTTGGATCTTTAGTTTCGTCAGTGTATGAAGAAGGTAATCCTGAAAATCCATGAGATGAACATTCAGTATGCACACTAGATCATACTTATTTGGATTCGTCTATTTATTAATCAATTGGTGAGGATTCTATGTGAACACTCGTTATGTTTAGGGAGTTTAAAATTTCAACTTTTATCACTCAGTTTTTCTGAATTTTACATTTGTATGTCTCGAAGTTTATAAAAGTATAGTTTCTGAAAGAGAGTTGGGTTTTGAAAAGTTAGATTTTGTTTCACACATGTTTTTCTCAAAACTATCAAAATGCTAGTTTGGGGGGTGTGTTGAGCCATGAATTGTCCATATTTGAACCCCAATTCATAACATAATTGTATAGTTTAAGTTGCTAAAGTTAAGGACTTATGCTTGCTTTTGTGTTTGTAGGTAAAAGAGAGAGATGTCATCGATTTAATGCTAATTTAGAGGATTTGAAGTGATTAAAAGACCAAGCTTTGATGAGCCAAAGAAGAGAAGAAAAACTTTGAAAAAATTATGTTAAAGGTCCTGAATTATCTTGAAAAAAGCAAAGTGCAGAGCTATAGGGCCATAAAAGTAAAATGCAAAAAGTTGTAGTTTCTGAAGATTGATCCAGAGATTGATCCGTCAATTGATCGCCCAGCCTGCGATTGATCGACAGCCCTGAGCGATTGATCACTCATAGCAGAATTTTGCTAATTTGTTGTTGGACCTTGCTGGACTAAAAGGAGAGTTGTGATTGATCGCCAGCCCTGAGCGATTGATCGCCAGACCAGTTGCGATTAATCGCTAGTCACTTGCAATTGATTGCCCAAGCTCACAGATGTCCAGATTCATTTTTTACAATTGGCCCGAAAAATTGATTGATTGCCCAAACCAACCGATTGATTGACCAGTGTCCTGATTGTGTAAGGAGAGACTTTAATTTCTGAAAAATTCCAAGTCAGTGGCAGATTTTTGTTATAAAAGGACACCTCTAAGTCGTTCCTAAGGCATCATAGAAGGCTGAGAAGTTCATAGGAGGTGGAGAGGAGCGTTGTGGAGCTTTGCAACTCCTTCGACTAAGTTTTTTACGATTTTTCTATGCTTTCTTACTGATTTTCTTTTGAGATTTAATTCAATCTGTTAATGGTTAGCTAAACCTCTTAGCTAGGGCTAAGAGGTGAAGCTTTTAGTTGTTTACAATGCTTAATTCGAATTAGTTCAAGTACTTTTGAGTTTTATGAAGAACACTTCTAGTTCAAGTTTAAAATAAAGTTAGTATTTTTAGTTAATCTTCTATCTCTTGTGATTTCTCCTACATTTGATGTTTTAATTACTAAGATTGCTTAATGGGGTGTTGATTGATAGGATTTGGGTTGTAGAGATCTTAGATCCATCATGATATGTTGGATGCTAGGGGATCTTACAAACTAAGTTTCCTAAGTGCTTATTTAGAACTAAAGTACAAGAAGTTCATATCTTTGAGATTAATCTGAGATAGGTGTTTATGTATTAATTTTGGTTTAATAGAAGTTCAATTTATGCTTCTAAATCAAGTCTAGTGACAAGACTTAAGGATGAATCATAAATGTGATCTTGCTTGTTTTGTGAAGGATTGGGTTGTGTGATCGAATACACCCAATGCCTTAGTTGATTATAAGAGAACCATATTAGTGGATGATCCATCTATGTTACATAAGTTATGATGATTTGATTGCTCTATATTCCGATTGGATAGGATAAAACTCTGATTCTAATCGAGTTATCGGTTTGAATGATTTGAATTGACATTGTGAATGATTATAAGTGGATCCTTGGTGCTCTAGTGCCTATTTTCCTAATTTAAGTCTAAAGTAAATAGTTTTTATGTTATTAAATTCCATCCTTCGATATAAATCCGAATTTAGTTCATCCTGGTCATGTAATTTAGAATTATTACGACAATCCATGTGGATCGACCTCCGTCTTACTGAGAATTATTACTACATCGCAGCCTTGCACTTGAGGCGAGTGAACAATTCTCTTTCTAAAATAAGAATTATGATTAGTTTATTTTCTATTTTAGGTTTATTGCTTTGGTAGATTTAGTTGTCGGAGGTGGATTTCCATGATCGACTCTCTCAGGTACTCTCGTTTTCACCCTCTTTTATTTTTATCATTGCTCTCATGTATTGCTCATTGCATATCTTTTTACATTGAGGGCAATACAAGATTTTGGTTGGGGGTGAGATTCCTAGATGATTTAGTACTTTGTGACATTTCGAGCAATTTTTATAGGAAAATTTTCAATTTTTGTGAAAATTCAAAACTCTTTTCGAAAACTTTATTTCTATGCACTTAGGATGCTATAATTATGAAAGGATGAGAGATGAATTGATATGACTTTAAGATATCTGAATTATCTTAAATGTATTAGTCTTCTATATGAATTCCTCTATTAAGTTGATTGATAGAAAATTTTAACACTTTTGAGTCTAGTTCACTTTACACGATTTTCATGGTTTGAAGGGATTATGTTAATTTGTCTATTGGTTAGATTAAAGATTTGAAGGGTGAAGGAACCAAGCCAGGGAACTTTGTCCATCCTTGTTCATGAGAAAATAAGATAAAAGAATCGAAGATATAAATTTATAAAAATCATATCTCATGTGTATGAAAAGAAAGAAAAATGATTATTATTGAAACTTTGTGAAAATTTTTCGAAAATGGCTACCTATTACCAACCAAGTGAAGGTCTACCGATAACCTAAGCTGGAAATGGGAAGTAGTGTGAAAGTTGTCGAAGGAACGGTAAGGCAAATTCTTGTCATAGGCATTTGGTTGATCTGTAAACTTTTAGATCCTTAGTTTAGTTGATTTATGAAGAAGGTAATCCTAGAAATTCATGAGATAAACATTCACTATGCACACTGGACTATACTTGTTCGGATTCTTCTATTTATCAATCAATCAATGGGGATTCTATGTGAAACACTCATTATATTTAGGGAGTTTAAGATTTCAACTTTTATTGCTTAGTATTTCTGAATTTTGCACTTGTATGTCTTGGAGTTTATAGAAGTATTGTTTTCAAGAGAAAATTAAGTTTTTAAAGAATAGATTTGTTTCATGCATGTTTTGCTCGAGACTAGCAAAATGTTGGTTAGGGAGTGTGTTGAGCTCTGAATTGTGCATATTCTAACCCTAATTCATCACACGTTATGCATGGTTTGCATGTTTAAAGACTGATCTAATACATGTTTTTGTGATTGTAGGAAAAGAGAGAGACTTCACCAATATGATGTCAAAAGAGTCATTTTGTATGCATTGAAGATCAATAGAACAAGTGGAAGAAAAAAGCAAGAAAGATGGGAAAAAGAAAGGAAAAAGTGCAGAAAATTTACGTTGCCGATCATCTGGAGGGTGTATTTATCGCTGAACTCGCTGGACTAAAAAGTCCCTTGTCCATTGCTAAGTCCATTACTGTCCAGACCTCCGACCGGTCGACCACCACCTCATACTGCATAACTCCTTACGCAATTCCAAAATATTCCAAGTCAGTGGCAGATTTCTGCTATAAAAGGACACATCTACATCGTTCCTTAGGCATTATAGAAAGACATTGAAGTCACTGGAGGTGGAGAGGATTGTCGTGGAGTGTTCGCAACTCCTCCAACTAAGATTTTTATAGTTTTTATATGATTTCAAGTAATTTTTCTTTTGATTCTAGTTGTAGTATAACAATACTTGGCTAGAACCTCTTAGCTAGGGTTAAGAGGTGAAGCTTATAGCTAATTTCAATGTTCAATTTGTTTATTTCAAATACTCTTACTTCAAGTTTGGATTTTTAAGTTCTAGTGTGAATAAAGTTGGTATTTTTAGAAGTTTTATGAGAGTTCATGTACTTCGGACATGAATTCCTTGTAATTCTCTGAGATTATCATTATGGTTTAATTAGATTCGAATTGTAGTATCCCTAAAGCATGCCATAATCTCTTGGTATGGTTGTTACTCCGAAGGTTACAAGTTTGAATTCTACATACTTCATTAAAACTAAAAATCTGATTTTTTATATTTAAGTAGGACTGCTTGTGTTGAATGAAATATCCTCCAATTAGATGATAGATAGAACTTCAATTCTAATTGTGTTTGTACTTAGATAAATGAATTGGCATTGAATTACTACAAGTGGATCCTCAAAAGCCTTAATTTCTCTTTAGATTTCAGATTTTTCTCTACTTAGTTTTCTGTTTAGTTCTAGTTCATAAAATTGAAATTCCAAAATTGTTTAGATTGAAATAATTAAAATAGTCTGGGTTGTTTATCCTTATTCCCTGTGGATTGACCTCGGTCTTACCGAGATTATTACTACATCGCAGCCTTGCACTTGGGGCGAGCGAAAACATGGCATATATCAAACTCCCCACTACCAAAGCGTAGGGCACCTTCTTCATCTCTTCCAACTCTTCATTGGTCTTCGGACTCTGCTTGTCGCTCAATCTGAAGTGACCATCAAGTGTAAAATTGACCGGTTTCTCTGTCTTTATGTTGAATTTCTTTAGGATCTTTTTAACATCTCTCCTAAGACAACCATAGCTTCATGCTTCTTCTATCACGTGTAATTTCCATACCTAGAATCTGTCTAGCTAGGCCCAAACCTTTCATCACAAAAGACTTGCCCAACTCTTGTTTTAGCATGTCAATCTTTTTTATGTCCTTACTCATGATGAGCATGTCATCAATATACAATAGCATCATAAGAAAGTCACCATCCAAGAACCCACGTCTGAACACATAGTGGTCGGACTCCGTCCTGTCATGCTCATCCTTTAACATGAACGAGTAAAACTTCTTGTACCATTGCCTCGAAACTTGCTTCAGCCCATACAAGCTCTTCATAAGCCTACACACTATGTTTTCCTTGCCCTTGACCTCGAACTAATCTAGCTGGTGCATATGGGCTTCTAGATCACTATGAAGAAATGCAATTTTAACATCTAACTGCTTTATCTCCAAATACCTGCTCATAGCCAAACTGATCAACATTCGAATGGACGCCCTCTTCATCACAGGTGAGAATATCTCATCGAAGTTAATACCTTTCTTCTAACCAAACCCTTTCACAACAAGTCTGGCCTTAAACCTCATTTGTGAATTCTTTTACTCAATCTTCTTTCTAAACACCCACTTGTTGCTTAAAGCCTTCTTACCCTTAGGCAGTTTCACTAGATCATAGGTGTGGTTCTCATGCAAGGATTTCATCTCCTCTTGTATAGCTTTCAACCACTCCCCTTATGCACATCAGATAGAGCCTCACAATAATATTTTGGCTTGTTCTCATCTATTAGCATAATGTACTTATGGGATGAGTACTTCTTGGACGGTTGTCTTTCCCCAGATAACCCCCTGACCTATGGCTCAATGGCAGATCAAATGAGGGCTGCTCCCACTGTTCATTTACTGTAGGGATACCATTATCCCTAGGTGTCATGCTGCACTCCCCCGTCATCAGGCACCACAGGAGAAGTGATCAGATCCATATCAACCAGCTTACCTGAACCGGGGCTAGGTCTTCTCAGCTTTTTCAATGTCTTCAATCCACTGATCTTCGAAAAAGACCACATATCTACTTCTGACTATCTTTTTCTCAACCAGATCCCACATCTTGTAGCCAAACTATTCATCTACGTACCCCAGAATCATACAATGCTTGATCAAAATCTTCAATCAAGCTTGGACCTATCCTCTCTAGAAACATGAACGATGCCCGACATCCAAATACCCAGAGATAATTGTATGATACATCATGTCCAGCCCACACCTTCTTACGAACCTATCCATTTAATGGGGTTGATGAAGACCTGTTTATCAAAATACCGTTGTATGCATTGTTTCTCCCCAAAAAGTCTTGGGCAGCTTGGCATGGAAAAGCATGCATCTAATTCTTTCTACAATTGTACGATTCATTCGCTCTGCTACACCATTATGTTGGGAGGTCTTGGGCACCGTCTGATTATGCCGTATACCCAAGGTCTTACAATATTCATCAAATGCCCTGGTGTATTCACATTCATTATCAATGCGGATGCACTTTAATGGTCTACTTGTTTCTCTCTCAACCATAGTATGAAAGGTTTTGAAAACCTTAAAGACCCGGTCTTTGGTTTTTAATGAATAAACCCAAACCCTCTTTGATGCATCATCTATGAATGTAACAAAATACAAAGCCCCACCCAAGATTTTTGTCCTCATCCGACAACATCATCAAAATAAACCAAATTTAAAACATTTAATTTATTCACATGAGAATCAATTTTAATTATGAATGAAACTCTACGTTATTTCCTTGATAAACAGTCTATACAGGTTTTTAGAGATGTACATGTCATGTCTGGGAGGAGTTGCTTCTTCGCCAATAGCTGAAGCCCTTTCTCGCTCGTGTCACCTAGCTTCTTGTGCCACACGTCCATAGCTGAGTCTTCTGCTACATTCAGTTCACCCTTGCAGATGATCACACTTGTCTTATACAGGGTGCAACACTTCTTCCCTCTCACCACGATCAACGAATCCTTGATGAGCTTCCAAAGCCTATTAGCAAAACGGCTTTCATAGTCATCATCATCCAACCTTCCTATCAACATCAAGTTGAGACAAACATGTCTCACATCTTTCAATACCAATGTGCAACCCACATTGGTCTTTACATATATTTTATCTATCCCCATAATCTTGGACGAACCAAAATTACCCATCTTCACTATGCCGTAGTCACTTGACTTGTAGCTTGGGAAGTATTCTCTACATGAGGTAGCATGATACAACACTCCCAAGTCGACCAACCAATTTGAGTCTTGACACCTAGCAATCAAACACCTGTCGTGCTCAGCTGAGAGTATAACAACCATGTCACCATTAAAGGCGACTGCAGTAAACTCTTCTTTCTTCTCCTTCCCTTTACCTCTCTTATTATCTTTTTTTTTCCCTTACAATATTCATTCTTGTAGTGGCCATTCTTACGACAATTCCAGCACTTTACACCTTTCATTGCTTTTGACTTGCCCCTCGACTTCTCATGATTGTGAGGCTTTCTGTTTTTCCCTCTCCCTCGTTCTCCTTCTGAAATTAGGGCCTCGTGTTGCGATGACCTGTTATTTTTTCCTTCTAGTCTCCTCATTAAAAAGATTGCTCGTCACTTGATCCATGAAAACTTTCCTTTTTGGTATGGAGTTACTTAGAGACACGACTAATGTCTCCCAGCTATCAGGCAATGAACTAAGTAGTATCAAGGCCTGTACTCATCATCCATGGCCAATTTCATGGTAGAGAGTTGGTTCACGATGCTACTAACTTCATTCATATGTTCAACAACTGCACCACCATCTTTGTACTTCAGGTTTACAAGTCTTCTAAATAGGAAGTTTTCAAAGAGACAGTCTGATCCTTTCATAGGGTTAAATCCATTGAGCCACACACTTCACCTTACCACCAGCATCTTATGCAAGTTCACAATAATAATAAAAGACAAAATTACTAAGGGCCTGTTTGTTAACACTTAAAAAAGTTACTTAATGTGAGACTGAGAAATGCTCTGTGTTAAGCATTGTTTGTTAACGCTGAATTCAGAAAGTGCCCGGTGATTTTCCCTTGATTTTTTTCGATGATGGAACCTGCTTTAATGGTAAATATAGAATGAGCTCTGTAATTTTTCTATAAAAAATATTACTTCCAAAATTACCCCTTGTGGAGATTTTCTCTCTCCTAAATAGATGCGCAATATACAACCCAACTTTTAACATGTATAACTTCTCTAGGCCCCGCAATGATTTATGTGCTAGCATTCATACCGTCCACCAACTTTTTCAAGTCATTCTAGAGCATGAACCCAAAAATGAGACACATGTAAAACTCAAATGGACCACACCATAGAAACTGATGGGAATTGAATGACTACCATTGAAACCTTTTTACGATTCAATTTGAGGTTTATTTCCCATATAACCTCTTCATAAGGTCACACAGACATAGATGAAGGGAAAACACAAACATCAACTTGATCAAAGCCTTTTGTGGCCTTAAGAAGTTTTCAATGGTAGGTGCCCAATTCCCATTGTTTCCTGTATTGTGGCCCACTTGAGCCTTACATCTGACTATTTTTTTGTCTTATGCTCCAAAACGATATGGAAAAATAGATGGATTGTGTGGATGAAACATATACTCCATCGTAGGCCCCATAGAGCCCCTTTCAGGCCATTCGTCTCCAGCTCGTCTTTTGTGGATCCCATGAGGATTGCCCACCCACACTTCCAAAAGGAGAGGGCCACTGGACAGTACTCTGTGTGCCCCATCATGATATTTATGTTTTATCCACACCATCCATCCATTTTGTGAGTTAATTTTAGGATGTCCAACAAAAAAAGAGGTGGATCCAAAACTCAAGTGGACCACACGAGAAAAAACATTGGGGATCAGTGACCACCATTGAAACATTTGTATGGCCACAAAAGTTTCTTATCATACTAAGTTTTTGGTGTTTTCACTTCATTGCAGTGAGAATGAACTTATAAATGGTTTGGATGGCCTAAAAACATCAAGGTGGGGCCTAGGAAGATTTCAACGGTAGGAAACTCTTTCCCTAGTTTTCCCTCTCTTGTGGCCCACTTGAATTCTGGATCCACCTCATTTTTATCAGTTGTTCTAAATTGAGATAAAAAATGGATGAACGGAGTGGATTTCTCACAAAGATCACTGGTGGGCCCCAACTTGCCTCCCAGCGCAAGGAAGTGCCTTGGCTAGAAATCCGCGCCCAATTCCCAATCGGCGGAAGCAGATTGCGTCCTTCCACCGCCCGAACGAGGGAATGGCTCCGTGGGTGCATCGTGATGTAAGGGTTTTATCTACGCTGTTCACGCCTTTTCTCATATTATTTTATGGCATGATCTAAAAAATGAAGCAGGTAAACAACTCAAGTGGACCACACCAAAGGAAGCAACGATGATAATGACACCTACCGTTGAAACCTTTCTAGGGGTTAAAAGCCACCATCTAGCCTATTAATAAGGTCATGTAGACCTGGATGAAGTGTGTTGGGGCTCAAATTATCACCAAAGGTTCATCAACAACCCAGGAACATGACACAGCGATCCGAATTAGTGGAAAAGTCCAGAAACAATCAGAAAATGCAACAGATTGCCAATGTAACCCTAATCTGGGCAGTTGCGCAATCGCAATCGGGACGGATGCCTAACATTTCGGAGCAGATTTCGACGTGCACTTCATGACCAAATGATCCAAAAGGCCCAAAAATCCTTAATTAGCAAATTTAAGTGACATCTGATGTGTATCCTTACGTTGCGCACCCCAAAACCAAGCATTCCTCCCTGTCAGAGCAGCCCGGAGGGATCTAAGATCGAGCAATATCCACCAAATGACTATTAATTAAACTGTCGTCTGACCACCCATGCATTCAGCATCATAAATGGAGCCTAAAAGTGCTTAGGCGATAGTTATGATCATCCCCGAAAGGGTAGCTATTCATCGAGCGTAGGCGCACAAGCTGAATTTTCTTAATTAATTTGGCTAAGTCTAGAACTATTTTCAGCCTCTTCTTAATGCATGCCCCTAGGGTATTGTTACATGCGCCTAGGGCATATGTTACATGCCCCTAACCCCCAGAAAAAGTTACATGCGCTTGAGGCACATCTTGCATGCACCTACGACATTCACCTTGCATGCACCTAGCTCCATCTTACATGCGCCTAACTCCATTTTTAAGTAATTTTCGATTGGTTTCGTACACCATGCCTCGGCTATAAATAGCCCGAAACTCTTATGACATGAGAGAGAGAGAGAAACTTCTGAGAGAAGACGGACGCAAGCATCGATGATGTCAGCCTGACCCAAGGTGACATGTGCCTAACCCTTAACATACATGCGCTTAACCCCAAAACTTACATGCGCCCAATCCTTTTTCTCGCCAGAAACCATTCCCGGTAGGCCAGAATCCCTCGTCGAAAAGGGATTTCCTCGCTGGAGAAGGAAAGAGGAACGAAATGCTAATTCCGGAAGTTACATGTGCCTAAGGCATGTTACATGCGCCTAAGGCTACTTATATGGCCTGCCCCTTTGTAGCAGGCCAGAATTGGCGAAGTCTCAAACTCACATGCACCTACCTCCCTCCTTACATGCGTCTGACCCAACTCAGGCCTCCTGAAAACTAACTCTAAGAAGTCCTCTCTCTCCACTCTCCTTGCATGCGCCTAGGGGACCTCGCATCCGCTTGCCCCTTTGAGCAAGCCAAATTACACTAAGTACCATACATACATGCACCTACACCCCCTTTACATGCACCTAACCCAAATTAGGCTCCCCGAAAACCAACTCTGAAAAGCCCCCTCCCTCCACTCTGCTTACATGCGCTTAGGGCACTCTGCTTACATGCGC
Organism: Liriodendron chinense; assembly: GCA_003013855.2. Taxonomy (NCBI): domain Eukaryota; kingdom Viridiplantae; phylum Streptophyta; class Magnoliopsida; order Magnoliales; family Magnoliaceae; genus Liriodendron; species Liriodendron chinense. The sequence continues at coordinate 960,624 of ML058374.1, forward strand.
CTAGGGATGCCTTGCATGCGCATAGGGCGTCCTCACTCCCTCCAAACTTTGATGGTCTGGCTTGCTTTCGACAAGAGGCTTGAGACTGTCGCCTGATGGGTTCTAGATACATATCGATGCTCCCAACGTATTCCCTTGGTCAATTCCACCAATGGTCCACATTTGATCCCAAAAATCACCAATAAACTGCTAAAAAAGCCTAATACTTAGCTAAATTTCTTATCCTGAGAAACATCCTAAAAACACGATAGTTGATCGTCGCTTATCGAAAGCAGGTGTGATTAGACTATCGCCTGATTGGATCTAATACCATAATAACCTTAAAGACCTTAATCAATCATTTGCGTAACAATAATCATCATTTAATCAAGAATCGATGAAATCAGGTGAACCGCATTCCGGTACTTAGTCATTTTTAGCCTTGGAAGTGCTCTGTTGGCTCAAAGATTAATTGTCGCCTACCAAAACCAAGTACAATTAGACTGTCGCCTAAGTGGATTCGATACGCTTATAACCCAAAGCATCTAAATTGGGCACTAACACAGCTTTAAACTTTGTCATTTACATTTCGACGGCATGAACACTTATATTGCACTCTAGTACTTAGTCATTTTCAGCCCTGGAAAATGCCCTGTTGGCTCAAAGATTGACTGTCACCTACCAAAAGCAGGTGTAATTAGATTGTCGCTTAAGTGGATTTAGTATCCTTTTAACCTAAAGTATCTAAATGGGGGACTGACACAGCTTTAAACTCCGTCATTTACATTTCGAAAACATGAATACTTATATTGCACTCTGACACTTAGTCATTTTCAGCCTTGGGAAGTGCCCTGTTGACTCAAAGATTGACTGTCACCTAACAAAAGTAAGCACAATTAGACTGTTGCCTAAGCGGATTTAACATCCCTATAACCTAAGACAACTAACTCAAGCACTTGTGGGACATTAATCCCCACCATTTATCAGTTATCAACATAAACGAGCATACATCGGCCCCAATACTTAGCCATTTCCAGGCTCCGAGATGCATAATCTAGCCCATCAAGTTCGAACTCTCAAAGAAATATGGCTTGACGCAGCCCATCCGAGTAATCTAATCTCTCGAAGCATCGATTATTAACAATAACATGGTTCAATTAAAGATATACATAAAGTGGATTAACTGAATCAAGTATAGAATTCACCCAATGTACTAAACATCAAGCATAGTGCAATTCTCTCTCGAGCATGCAATATAGATTAATCATATTTACTTTGTACTCCTCATATCCATTATATGAACTTTATTTATACCAGATTGAGACCTGAAACTAAATCAAAGGGACTATGGTTATCATCAAAAACTATAATCAAAGAGTTCTAAAACATCTAAAACACTTCATTATGAACTACTATCGTTAAAACCAGTTGATGTACTACCCATCCAAAGCGCAGGTCCATTAGTTAAGCAATTCAGGTAGTTGCAGTGTGTCTTCCTGCGGTCATCCGTCCACAGTGATGGTCACTGACACTGTTGCACCACCCAACAACCATAATGTGTCTTCCTGTGGTCACCCGTCCACAGCGACGGTCACTAGCATTATGCCGTAACATTTGGCAGCCATGATGTGTCTTGCCGCGGTCACCCGTCCACAACGACGGTCACTGACACTGTGTCGTACCATATGGCAACTGTAATATGCCTTCCTACGATCACCTGTCCACAGCGACGGTCACTGGCACGGTGTTGAGCATGACAACCATGACGTGTCTTCCTGCAGTCACTCGTCCACAACGACGATCATTGGCACTGTGTTACATGACTCGGTTAAAACTCTGGTTGTTTCTCAATTAGGAACACCCGAAAGAACATGAGACAAGCATTTAACTTGTTTAAACGATTACTCAGTCCATAAGAAATTCGAAACTTGGTCTCTACGACCGTGAACTCAAAGACCATAGTCCCTGATGACTTAGTCACCTACTCGGCCTATCCGGGCCTCTTTTCGCATATTTCATCTATTGTATGACACATATTCATAGTGAATCTTGTCGCTTTGTACTGTGGTTTTCTCCTGTAAGGGTTTTCACGTAAAAATTCATATGTTATTTATGGTGTGCTTGACTCATGTTTATACTCTCTTAATCCTCTATTTAATTTATCTATGATGCATGCATACATTTATTTTTGCATTTTAATCAAGGGTGATCATCCATTGATGTAATTAAGGATTCGTGATCAATTCACAGCTTGGAATGTATAAGATCTCAGAATCTCTGGAATAAAATTCGCCTTACGATATCTCTTCTCGTGTATATTTTGTGAATGCTTGTGATTGTCTATGGATGCTTCTATTACTCAGAACCCCAGAACAACAAAACATGGGAAAACTTCCTTGAGCATTTTCTAGTTTTAACAGAGTAAAATCACAAAATCAATTTGATTCGAAACTTCTACAACTCATAAGAACTTTTTAATCCACGTCATGTCAGGGGTTCTGTGGGCTTAGTGTGATCTATATGTTTCATCCACGTCACGTCATCTACCTATTTTGAAAGACTATTAAAGGACATAAGCCCAAAAAGGAGGTAGATTGAAGGTTCAAGTGGGCCACACTACATGAAGTAGTGAGGATTTAAACCCTACTGTTGGTTTTGGATAAAACTGATATTTTTGTTTTTCCTTTTACATGTCTATGTGACTTTATGATTTGGATGTCAAATAAACATCAGGATGGACCCTTGGATGTTTTTAATGGTAAGAGTTCAATCCCCATTGCTTTATGTGGCATGGTCCACTTGAGCCTTTGATGTGCCTCTTTTTTTGGGCTCATGCCTTAAAATGATATTTAAAAATATACGGATGGTGTGGATAAAATAGATAGCTTATTATGGCCCCACAGAGCCCTTAACATGACCTTCCATATCCATTTGTCTTGGTGGGGGTAGATCCCAATCCACACCCCTTGATGATTATGCTTTTTGGGTTCAATGGTCAAAATAAGAATGGCTACTTTTTTTCCTTTTTCATTAGACGGTTTTGGATCTCGTAAAAGTTAAACCACTAGACTTATGGGGGTATTTGACCTCGACCCTTACATCATGTAAGTCACCTTAAGAAAACCTAAGTCCCACAAAACAACTTGATCAGCAAATCACGCGGGTCATAGGATATAAATGTTAACTTAATCATTTTATTTTCATTTAATAAAAAAATAAACCATTTATAACATAAAGCATCTTCCAAAAGGAGATAGGGGCAAATGTGTCAAATTAACAAATTTAAGACATTCCACGTGTTTGTTAACAAATAAGCCGTTTCATATTCAATACTTAATTTTCAGACTTCAACAACAGTTACCAAACATGTTTTTAGGCTTCAGATTTAGACTTCAAATTCAGATTTCAGATTTTGGGTTTAGGCTTCAAACTTCAAATTTAACAAACGGCCCTAACTCATCATATTAAAAGATTATATTGCCGGGACTTAATGCCAGTTTTACACAAGATCTGATAAAATGATAGTCACAGATGACAGGGATCCCTATGACACGACGTGGCCCAAGCTCTATGGGACCCACCATGATGTATGTGCTTTATCCACGCAGATCATCTGTTTTGCCAGCTAATTTTAGGGCCTGAGCCTAAAACTGATGCAGATCAGAGCTCAAGTGGACCGCACCACAGAAACTAGTGGGGATTGAACGTGCACCATTGATAACTTCTTGGGGACCATAGAAGTAAGTTTTGGATAAGCTTATATTTGTGTTCTCCCTTCATGCATATATGTGTAACCTTACGAATAGGTAGGATGGCAAATAAAACATCACGGTGGGCCTTAGGAAGCTTTCAACAGTGTGCGTTCAATCCCCACTATTTTCTTTGGTGTGGTCCACTCAGAGCTTTGAATCTGCATCATTCTTGGGCTCATGCATTAAAGTGATCTGGCAAAATAGATGGAAGGCGTGGATAAAACGCATACATTACAGCGAACCCTACAGAGCTTGGGCTACGTCATGCCACTGGGATATCCCTTTGGCGAGTGCCACAGGCAATCCACTTCCATCATCTCCGATAGAAATAAAAAAGAAATGAAAGGAACAGTATAAAGATCAAAGAAAAAGTGCGAAGGACAGAAATATCCCAGCGTGATTTGCGCAAGGAAAGTTTGAAAAGAGTGAAGTGCCCTGAAGTCTTTTTTCTTTTTATTCATCGGGTAGGGAATGCAGCAAACATTGCCAGGCCCAAAAATCAGGCCCGTCCATTTGATACTCATCAAATGGGCTACAATTGTAAAAGAAGAATAATCAGTTAGTGCTCCTAGTTGCATTGGACCCTTAGTGCTATTGATCAATCTGAACCGTCCAACTATGAATTCAAATGTTTTTCTTTTTTACTTTTTGGGTTAGTACCCACACCCATTCTGTTAGGCACCCCGCAATGTTAGCCACCCCAGACATGAGGTTGAAACGAGGTTATATTCAGTCAGTCTACCACTGTCCAAAGGTGTGGATGTGAACGCAAATGGCAAATGTTTGTCAAACCCATAAGATGCTTGCCTAGGACCCATGGAATGTTGCACTGGACGTAACCAATAGTCCTAATGCAACCAGTACAACTGTAACACGCAAACACAGGAAAATGCAACCAGTATAAACGATCTTGAATGTTTTAATGGGTGGGTATCCACTCTCTACTGTTGTCTGTGTTGTGGCCCACCTAAGTCATAGATTGGCCTGCTATGGAAGATTGCATCTGATTGATGGGTTGGATGGTGAACGTAGATGACTATGGGGCCCACACAGCTTGAGCTTATTTTGTGTGTGTGAGAGAGAAATGCATGTCTCACCTGCTAGTCCAGTTGGAAGATGCTTAGGCATTTCAAGAATATGTCTCAGGTTCGAAATGACAAGGAGACACACTAACCACATTTTAGTCCAACGGATTGGACTTAAAAATGCCTAATTTTGGAATCTCTCTTTTTACCTGGGCAGGTATGCGAGATCCACTCCGACCAGTAGATGTGTAATCCTACATTACGGTCATTTACAAAAAAAATTAGACATCCAACATTGATATTTACAAGACCCACTATAATGATCATATGAAATCCACTCCAGCCATTACATGCCACACCAAAATATCAGCTTGTAACCCAAAATCAGGCTCATTTGTGATATACGTGGGCCACACTAAGGGTTACATTTTTAGAGGGTGAGAGTTGCACTTTACACTCTTTTCAATCATGTGGTCCAACTGAATCACAGATGAGGCTGATTTTTTGTTATTAGGACTAACATAGGATGATGCACTTGATAGATGGGGTAAATTTCACATAAACACCACAGTGGGACCTACCTCCTAGCCCATCCTTTTTTCCTTCTAATTTTTTTTAATTTATTTGTGTTCTTTCGGTGGGTGGGCCCACAATGACTTGTTTCTTAAATCCAATTCAACCATCAAGTGTGTTCCCCATGTTAAGCCTAAGGCTAAAAAAATAAGGAAGATTTGTGATTCAGGTGGGCTACACCAAAGGAAACAATTAGGAGGAGATGCACACCCTTGATTTTTTATGGACCCTCTGATGTGTACAGAAAATTTAATCCGATCATCAGTTGCGTCATCTGCCGTTTAGCCCGAAAAATGAAGTGACCCATGATTCAGGTGAGCCACACAAAAGGAAACAGTTGAGAGAGGGACATCCAACCTTGATCCTTTACAAAGACCACCATGATGATTGTGTGAAATCCACTCCACCGATCAGCTGCCTCACTAAAAACCATGCTTGAGGCTCAAAGATCAGGTACATCCATGATTAATGTAGCCAACACCAAGGGAAATAGTTTGGATAGTGGGAATCCCTTGCCGTTTTCAAAAGTGTGGTTCACCTGAATCAGGGATGGATTTGATTTTTCGGCCCCAGGCCTCGCATGGGTTACACACCTGTCTCCTACGAGCTGAATCAGAGATGAGTTTGATTTTTGGGCCAATGCCTAAGCATGGGTTACACACCCAAGACCGCAGGGAGACCTTATCATGGGAGCAAAGTCAGTCCGAGCTTAAGTGAGCCCTACCTTAATGTGCATGTGAAATCCATTCTGATCATTAGATGCATCAGCTCACATAAGGCTCAAGGCCCAAAAATCAACCTCATCTATGATTCAGTTGGACCACCCAAGTAAAAAATGTGTGCAAGGAGATGCCAGCCACCAAACTGCCTCCTCTTAGTGTGGCGCATATAAATCACGAATGGGCCTAACTTTGGGCACCAGTCATAATTTTTTTTTCAAGGCAGATTATGATTGGAGTGGATTTCACATATTCATAACGGTGGGCTTTATAGAAAATCAAGGGTGGACGTGCCTCTCCTAACCTTTTCCTTCGGTGTGGCCCACCTGAATTACTGGTTAACCTGATTTTTGGGCCATGGGCCAATTGATAAATGACACAACTGATGGTCAGACTGGATTGTACATACACATCATATCAGGCCTCATAAAAAATCAAGGCTGATTGTCCCCATCCCAACTGTTTCCCTTGGTGTGGCACACATGAATCACAAATTTTCCTGGGGTTTTTAGCACTACGCCTAAAATGCAGTCATGCACTCGATAATTGGAATGGATTTTGGAAACACATCACAGTGAGGCCTACCCGAGTGCCACACCCTGCGCATGAAGACCATATGTTCTGGTTTGCTTACAGCAGATGCAGTTGTACACACTCACACAACCATCAGCTGCCTCACTAAAAGTACACCTCAGACCTAAAGATGATGCCATCCATGATTTATGTGGGCCACACCAAAGGAAGCAATTTGGAGGGTGGGCGCCCCCACATATTATTTCCACTCATGGCTCACCTGAGTCAGAGATGAGTCTGATTTTATGACTTCAATAGAGGGTACATTAGAGAAACTTAATAATAATAATAATAATTTGGTGTTTTCTTTAGCTGATCGAGTTTTGCTGGAATCTAAATTTAAAAGGGGTGTTTGGGCTGTAAAGAATCGAGGAGGGGGCAATTGGTCATCCTCCCTTTTTCTTTTTTTCTTTTTTAATAAAAGATGTTTCTTTTTCTTTTCAATTTTCAATTTTCTAGATAAAAGATGGTGCTACTGAATGCGGATTATAGGAGGCTTTCTAAGATTAGCAAGATTTTGGTATTCTTCTTTTGGAAAGAAGAGAACCATCTGTGGGACCCAACCGGATGGCCTTTTGTAATTTGCACCATATATGAGACATTTTCAATGCATGGCAAACACCATATATTGGCTACCTTGGCACTTGGTTGTCTATCTTACCACAACCAAATATGGCATTTCAAGGTATGACACCTACCCAAGGTGACCAACCAAACAGGGCATTTGAAGGTGAGCAACCAAACATGGCATTTCAAGGTATGAGCCTTCCCCAAGGTAACTTGCCAATCATGGCATTTCAAGGTATGGCACCTCCCCACGGTGACCAACCAAACATGGCATTTCAAGGCCTGGCACCACCCCATGGTAGCCAACCAAACATGGCATTTCAAGGCCTGGCACCTCCCCGCGGTGGCCAGCCAAACATGGCATTTCCACCAGGGGAGCCCGCTCACGGTGGCCAACTAATGGCTGAGATGCCTGAAGGAGACCTTAGGCAAACCCCAAAGGAAATGTTTCGGTTCGCTATGGACAATCAGTGGGAAGACGTGGTGAAGATTTACAAAAAACATCCATCCACCCAATCTGCCAAGATCACCAGTTCGGAAGACACAATATTACACATAGCAGTCACCACAGATAAGATAGATGCCGTAGAGAAGCTCGTGGAGGTGGTGACCAACATGAGGATCCTAGAGCTGGTGAACGACAGAGGCAACACTGCACTCCACTTAGCAGCGGCCATGGGGAATGTGGGGATGTGCATATGCATGGCAGAAAGGCACCCAACACTGGTCGCGGAACGCAACAAGGATGGCGAGACCCCGCTCTTCTTGGCTGCTCTGCATGGCAAAAAGAATGCCTTCCTCTACCTCCACTCCAAATGCCCCCAAATACATGGCAGTGACTACTGGAGAAGGAAGGATGGTAACAACATTCTTCATGTGGCCATTTCAGGGGAATACTTTGGTAAGACTTACACTGAAAGTCAATTGATACTATGGTGTCTGATGGTCCACACCACACACATTTCATACGTGTAACCAAAATTAAATTGTCAAAGTTTGAACCCCACTTCAGATTGGTCATAAAGGGAAAAAGCTGATTGTTGGAGATCCAATCGACAGTCGATGGGGTCCAAATTCAATAACAGATATGACCTATCTACAGCGGGTCCTGCAACATGGACAGTTTAGGCTGAATTACATGTGTTGTTTACAATTTAGAGTGCATGAGCATGGACCTATCAAATGCAAGAATATCATGTAACTTCCTAGTTAATGCCTTCTATTTACTTTCGTGTACTCATACCTTGATACTATCTACTTGCAAGATTTGGCCTACCAAATAATAAAAAAGTACAAAAAGAACGAGTACCCGGCTTTGGATCTGGTCAATTTTGTGAATGAAAGAGGACAGTCAGCCCTGCATCTTCTAGCAAGCAATCCTTCTGCCTTCAAAAGTGGAAGTCACCTGGGAAGACTTGAGCGTCTCATCTACCATTGTAAGCCATCTCTCTCTCTCTCTCTCTCTCTCTCTCTCTCTCTCTCTACCTTACTGGAGCTTACTGTAAGATCAAGCTCTGTGGGACCCACCATGATGTGTATATGGCATCCAAACCGTGCATCTAGTAAGTCCCCTCCATGACATGGGACATAGCAAAATTCAGCTGTATCCAAACTCAGGAGGTCCACACCATCCGGAACAGTGAAACAATGCGAAATCATGCATGAAAAATCTAAACTCTGAGTTTTGGAATGGCCGGAAATTTGGTGGGATCTCTCATTCAGGTGGGACACACACCATGGACGGGTTAGAAGTGTAAACCACATCTTTCTGGGCCCCACAAACAATTAAGTAGGTGGGGGTCCACTTTCCACTGCTTGTGTGTGTGTGTGTGTGTGTGTGTGTGTGTGTGTGTGTGTGTGTGTCCTACCTAAGTTATGGATCGAGTTGGATTTTCTAGTCTAGGACTATCAGACTCAGATTGGGTACTGAGCTCAGCAAGGCACCGGGATTTGATTGGACGACAGGCAGATGTCAGAGATGGAGTGCACTCAAAGCATGCTTGGAAGTTCTTAGGTCGAGCACATACTTGAGTGGCCCCATTTCTGACAACAGACTGCCATCAAATCAAATCCCACCACACCGTGCTAGTGCTGAGCTCAATACAGGCAAGGGCACAGCCCAATTCGAGTTCAAACTATCAAGGGCATGCACATGATGGACAAGGTGGATGTCCGACACACATCATGGGTGGGGCCCACAGCTCAACATAGTGTAACTTACGGTGGTATGCACGCATGTGTGTAGATGCTCACATCCAACCAGCAAACAATTTCCATCCTGTCATACATGTGCAACAAGCAACATGTAGAAATTATTTTTAATCAACTGCCCAAAAGAATTTAATCAAGCAAAGCTAAACAAGCCTTTAGTTAGACACCATTCGCCAGTTCTTTTAGTAGTCGATGGTGGTGATACTGTTACTACAACGTTGCTTTTGCAGGTATTGTGGTCGAGCGGCTCGAAGAGACTCCTCTTTGCAGCATCTTCGATGATGAATCTCAAAGAAAACACATTGTCAAATTGCCAAAGAATTATGCAACGTGCATGCAATTCTATTTGCTGCTAAGAAGGCTGTTTCGTTTCTCAGTAGGAGGTTGATTGTTCTTTCATAGCCGCCATCTTTCACTTCATGATTTGCTATTGAAAGGTCGTTGGGTTTTCCGTTTGTACCAGGGCTCTTGGTTCAGTTGCCTAAATGGTTGATATTCTGGGCCCCAGAAAAAAATCAGCTAGATCTGAGTCATACAATATTGAAGGGTTAGGATTCTTCCAATATGGGAAAGTCTTGTTACATGGAACATCTACAGTGATGCCCATAGTATCAAATGTTTGGATCACTGAACTGAACCATATCCTGCACTTTCCCCCCTTGCATAAACCACAAAAACCCAAATGGTTGTGAACAACCTTCAGATTTCTATAATACCTCCAGCTAAGCCCGCAGCCCCAGGTTTGAGATAAAAGCCTGTGGAATGACGTTGACTCCTTCCATAGGATGGGCGGAGGGGTTCTGCAGCACACTTGCCAACATGGCACATGTGTGACATCTAGTCCATTCATCAGTTAAGCCACAAGTACAAATTAACTGATTTTCTTATTCAAATGTCGACAGTTTGATGGAATGGAACACTTGTGGCTACATGTGGTCCACTTATCAAGGAGGCCACAAGTGCACACTCAATACAGAATTGATTTTCTCATACATGTGCCGCCCATTTGATGAGTCAACCGGAATGATTTTTTGGATAGGTCACAACAATGTGCCCTACCTGATGATTGGTCCCAATCTCATACACGTGCCATGTGGTCAGACCTATGCCATGAATCCCTACATCCATCTCATGGGAGAAGCAGTTTTTTTTTTTTTGGTTAGTTCACACATCCCACTGTTAGTACACACACCCACACTGTTAGTCACCTTCCAATGTTAGCCACCCCCATGGGAGAAGCAGTTACCCTGAACATTCCTCCTATAAGCCCTCTAGAGAGCACATAGCCATTTCGCCTATGATGAAGCTTTCAACCTGCATGAACTGCCTGCCAAGATCATCTAGTGAGGAGAATTAAGCATGGAAGAAAAATAAGGGATGATAGAATGCGCATCTGGCGAAAGAAAACAAATTAAAGGCCCTTCACTGGCCAACATATCAGACCCCTCCAACATGTCCAACCCATGGGCAAGTATATAGCATAGTTCTAAAACTCGCTGACTCGACCTGAAACTCAGCTGAGTCAACTCGACTCGGTGAGATTTTGAGCCAAGTATCTTAGGCCGCTTTTGGGACAGACTCCATCCTAGATCAGAAAAGACTCATCAAATCGTTCCTTAACTTCACAGTGACTCGTACGAGTCACTTGCCCATTCTTTTGGCATTTTTTTTTATAAAAGGTCAAAGCATAGAGGAGTGTTGAACCTGCAACCAATAATAATAATAATAATATAAATATATATGACATATAACTATTTTATATGTTGAATCCCAATATAAATGTGTTATTTTAATTAATTATAATATCAAGTCAATCCAAGTCTACTCCTGCCAAATCTTTGAGTCAATTGATCTGCTGGAGATTTGAGTTCAGTTTTCAGGTTTTTGGACTATAGTATTTAGTTCTTCTCAAGCATTTTGGTGGGCCCCTTGTATGTGGACCATGGAAGGCCGTTTGATTTTCCAATCAGATGGGCCCGACATAATCGTTTCCAAAAGAGATAGCAATCCACCAAACACATTATGTAAGTACAGAGTGCACAAAGATCATCATTTGTGCCTCTTATAAATTATAAAACAAGTAATTCCATAAATGCAGATAAGCTTATGCCATGGCTTCTTACATGGATGGAAAGTAGCCAGGAAGTCACACTAATCTTATTGGATGATCCTAATCATTCAGCTGGTGGCATAAATGGATGGTTAGAAAGTAGATAATCAAAGTTGGACTTGGGAGGAATCCTTAGTTGAGCTGGGAACGTTTGATGATGGGTCCACCTGTGTAAAGAAAGTGCTGCTGGGGGTACTTCAGTCGACCCTAAATCTTCTCTTGCATAAGTGGACCACCAGTAAGTGAGTGCATAGGTCTCTTTTCTTATGCAGGAAAAGGCGCATAGTATTACTCTATAAGGGATTTCTGGTTTATTACTGTGAAAACGGATTCAAACACGATGCATCATATCCCTATTCAAGCACTCGGGGAAAGCCACATAGAGCTTACAGTTGAAAATTTGAAATATGTAATACTATAAATGCCATCCATAGTCTTGGATATCGATATCAAAGGGCTGAATCGAATATGCCATACAGGGTTGAATCAAGCCACCCTAAAAGAATGGGACGTCTTGGCACTAATATTGGTGCAATATGGGCCAATGGATCCATAAAGGCCCAATTTTTATGTTTAGATTTTTTACTCATTTTTCTTCTTCTTTTTTCATTTCAACTATAGCAGAACCTTAGAAAGTCATTTTAGACTAGATTTGACCTATTTTTTGGGATGAAATCAAAAGATTTGAGTGGGATTCGATGAATCAAAGTGGAACAAACTATTATGGGAAAAATCAGGGGGGAAAAAAGTAAATCTTCACTTATTTTTCATGATTTCATCTTCTTTTTGTTGTATTTCAATGTAATTGGCTGTAAATTCACGAAATCGTGCTTGATTTATGTTCAATTAGGCCCTTTGATTGACTTTTAATAGGTCAGACCAATAGACAACATATTTATCAAAGAATAGTCTGATACAACATTATATACATGTCCAAAGTACGAAAAGATAATAGATTCCTGAATATCTCTTTTTTCCATTTTTCTAATTTTTGCTTAGTTCTTTGGCTTTAAAAAGAATTTGACTCATACAAGCCAATACGGTCCCATATATAGGTTAACACAGATGCGCGACTCCCGTATCATATTGTTTTTCAATAAGGCTGATACGCCCCCAATACCCTATTTAGAACCATGATGTCATCAATGGAACATGTAATCAATTCTACTGAATTATATCATCCAAGCATCTAAATTTAATCAGGAAAGAAAAGAAGAATCAGATTGGAGAGGAAGCTCTTACTTGATACAAACTGAAAACTCTCTTAAATCTCTAAGAGCACGATTAGATAATTAGTTGAGCACATGAACAGTGAAGATCTAAAAATCTCAAAACTCTTATCCAAAATATGTGCAAAACCTTAAAAATAGATGGCGATGATGACATACTTGTATCTGTATTTGAAACTAATTTTTCTTTTCAGTTCCCAAATGGGCGCAGCGATGTCCCCCAAACCAAAGAGACAACGAGAACCCACATGATCCGAGATCTGAACCAACAGGTGAGGGGTATCCCACAACATTTGTTATGTTCATTTTACATGCATGTGTGATATTTTATATATGGAAAATGATTGCGTGGTGTTAAAACTACCACAATTATGGTGGCGTCAAATTCAATCTAAAATATGTGATGAACCTTAAGAATAGATGGTGATAGTGGCATGCTTGAACCTATATTAGAAACTAATTCTCCTTTCAGTTCCTCAATGGCTATGGCCATAGTGATGATGTCCTAAAACCTAAGTGTGGACAACGTACTATTATTATTATCATTATCATTATCATCATCATCATCATCATCATCTTATTATTAATTTTTTTAAGAGTATTATTATTATTATTATTATTATTATTATTAATTAAGCGATATGATTACACGACCGAGTCAAGGAGCCGAAACACGGAACTCAGTGGCCAGCTTAAATCAACCATATGCAGGAAGATAAGCCAATTCACCTTCCCGATCCAATGGCAAAGATGGTATGCCAAAGACACAGTCCTAGTCAAATGCAAGCGGATGGGCCCCCCGTTACCTATCTCATCTCATCCTCCTCTCACCTCTTAGCGAAACGAGGGGAGCAAGCATGCAATCCACTGAACATAGGCGTGAGCACATAGTCCACTGCACTGGAGGCACGAGTACGTGACTCAGGTAGGGGTCCTGAGGCCCAAGGTGGTGCATATTTTCAACGGGATTGGATGTTATCCACATACCACGTGGGCTCCGTAAGTCTCGAGTTTGACTAAATTTTAAAGAAAAATGAGGGCATTTTTGTAATTTCGTCCCTCAAAAAGTACCTCCATGTGGGGGGGGGGGGGGGGGGGGGGGGGGCTGTTGAAGTCTTGGGCTTCACTACCAAGGTACTCTCCCCCCCTTGAATGGGATTCTGAGGGGTATCTTGGGAGAGGTCGCCAGGTAGGCACGGGTGAGGCTTCCTTAAATGGCTAGCCCACCGTGTAGGTCCTAAATAGGCGGCGTGGCAGGTCGCAAGACCCTGCAAATCTTCGAGAGACCTCTGGATTCCTGGTTGGGGGGTCCGCCGGGGTATGCTCCCCCGACAGCCTGCCAGAGCCACCCCCCCCCAACCCCCAAAAAAAAAACACCTCCATGTAATTTCTAATCATGGGGGCATTATTTGGTAAAATTCAATTCCTTGAGGAATTTTGTGATAAAAATCCCTTATTATTGAATGAGTTGACATGATTACACAACCAAGTCGGGGAGCTGAAACATGGAACTCAATAGCCCACTTAAATCAATGCCTCCTGATCCGACAACGAAGATGGTATGTCAATGACACATTCCCGGTCAAATGCAAGTGGAAGGGCCCCAAATTACATGTCTTCTCTTCCTCCTCTCACCTCTTAATGAAACAAGAGGAGAAAGTGCACAGTCCACTAAACGAAGGCATGAGTGCATAGTCTGCTACATGGAGGTGTGAGTACGCAACTCAAGTGGGGGGGGCCTGAGGCCCAAGGTGGAGTGTGTGTTATATGGTACAAAAGGGGGCACAAGGTGTCAAATCAGGGCACACGTTGCATGTTGATAGGGGAGGGGTAAGAAGCTCAAGGTGGAGGCGTGTTTTCTACAGTTTGAAGCACATAAGCGCTAAAGGAAAGAGAGTAGAGGAAGAGAGTGTGTGTGTGTGTGTGTGTGTGTGTGTGTGTGTGTGTGTGTGTGTGTGTGAGAACATAAGCGCTAAAGGAAAGAGAGTAGCAGAAGTGTGTGTGTGTGTGTCTGAGAGAGAGAGAGAGAGAGAGAGAGAGAGAGAGAGAGATTACGTAGGGGAGGGCCACCACCTCTCTCCCACCCATGTGCTCCCCCTCTCTCACCATGTGTAGGGGCAAGTGGCCCCCACTAGGGGTTACCACTTATCCCCACTACCAACACAGAAAGATGAAGAGAGCCCACATGATGTGAGATTTAAACCCACAGGTGAGGGATATCCCACAACATTTGTTCATTCAACATGCATGTGTGATATTGTATAAATGGGAAATGATCACGTAGCATTGAAACCACCACAATTGTAATGACGTTAAGTACAACCTAAAATATTCAACAAACCATAAAAATAGATGGTGAAAATGGCATTCTTGAACCTGTATTTAAAACTAACTCTCCTTTCAGTTCCTCAATGGCTATGGTCATGGTGGTGGCGATGTCCCCCAAGACAAACAGATGAAGAGATCTCACATAATGTGCGATCGGTATCCCAAAACATTTGTTATGTTCATTCTGCATGCATCTGTGATATTCTATATATGGGAAATGATCACAAGTTTTCAAGAATGCCACAATTGTGGTGGTGCAAAGTTCAATCGGATCACTTGGAATCACATCTATCAAATCTAGACAATTAGTCAAGACTGGAAAACATTTCATGGGCCATTCTGAGAATCAATTAGACAATTTTAACATCCAATTAATTACTTATAAAATGGACAATCAAGATCATTTTATAAAAAGTAGGTCCAATGAACAATTTGATACTTCTATTCAATAGGTCCCATCATGGACTGCTCATTTCCTTAAAGCATTACCTTTATCAGGCCATCCTAACCATCCCATCAAGTGGCTTGGAAATCGAATGGCTAAAAGAGAAAGAAAGAAAGGGGGAAAAAAAAACAGAAGACCATCTTATGGATGGATTTGATTATTCTAAGGGTCTTATATTTTCAAGGTTGCCCATGAAATGTATGTTGCACCTAATGGACAATCCATATTTAGTGATTGGAGTGTCCAAGTGTCCTGATGAAACTCTATGAGGGGCTCGTTTCCCTATTTTATTTACTTCTAATAAGCATGTTGTCTTTTTATATCAATGAAAGATGTCTGGGTCTAGGCCTCTCCTAGCCTTCCATGTTAACCCTTAGACACATTTTATTGCAAGGTGGTGGTGGTGGCAGGTGGCGGAAGCATAAACAATCAAAGTGAAGGAAGAAGTCGCAACAACCATGAACACCCATTTCCACCTAATTATGTCACATGCTATGATTTCTTTGAGCTTACACTGGTGGTCCTACAAGTTCTTGGATTAGGTTAGTACTCTTCACCAAGTAATTAAATTTTTTAACTATATTTGAAAAGGTGTTGTTCTACTTCATGTTTTGTATACCCAGTGTAAAAAGAGAGGTTGAAATAGACAAAATAACTATACATTCATTAAAGTAAACAAGAGAATAAATTCCTGTATTTTGACTTCCACCATTCAGGTGACTATTTTAAAGTTCAATGGACTGTGTTCATCTCTCTAGCCCATCCAATATATAGTCAACCCCATTGAGAAGACAGTCCAAATGTCGCGCCACTTAGATTCCTTTAGCCAAAGTTCAAAAACTTGAAATTGACTAGACACGGTGTCTAGTTGGGTTGAGGTGACTCAAAGACATGACTGAGTTTTCACTTGACTCAACTCAATATTTAATAAATAAATGAAGTACATTTAAAGTAGGATTTGTTCATCTTTATTCATGCTATTTGTTAATTTCTTTTCTATTTCAATTGGTCATTCTTTGAGCTCCTAGAGCTCAATCATAGAAAGAGTGCTTACCTACCAACAACCTTGACCATTTAAAAGAACCGATATAGTTAGGGATAGTAAGATTTTCCAGGATCTACTCCACCTGGCCTCACAATCCACGACGTTGGATATTTGGTTTATTGATCAATCTAACAAAACCAACCTTTCTTTTCAACAATCTCACATAGGGCCCTAATGTGAAGAAGATGACGCACACCATAAGAGAAGTGGAGAGGAGGTCAATAAGAACGGTAGGTTCCCACCATTGGATGTGTGCATGTGATGATGTGATTGATTTGGGCCATTCACTACATAATGTGCATTGTTTCATGCCATATTCCAAAAATCAATGCAGTACACTCGTCAAACAAACCACATGTGCATTCAATTTGGACCGTTGGACTTTTTTCTAACCTTCTATTATTATCAAACAAGTGTAACCATAATGGACCAATATTTTTTTTTTAACAATGAGCACTATTTGATAAATGGCTCAGGTCTCCGGCATCAATGCCATCCAATAGTGGGAACCGACCCCACATGGTAGTTGAATGTTGGACCCCACATTCTATCAAAACCCTACGAAAAAGAGATCTTCTAGTGACTGCAACTTTGCTAAACCACTAATAGCCTTATTCCATGTTAACTCACTTAGTCTATTAACTCTAGCTAGGATAGGTTCCATCACAAACCAAAATTGAATCTGTGACAACTGCACCAAGACACCGAACCAAATTAACCTAAGGTCTTAACCATTATGGGGCTCACTTGTTGGACGAAAAACGAAACATGAAGCAGAAGTAGTTGATATGTAGTGACAATAATGTGCACATGAGACCCAAAAAAAAAGAGTCGAAACAGTTGATCGGTCTAGTGATTCATAATTCAACCACTATGGGAAGGAAACAAGATATTTACTCCTCAAATCGTAGATTGTAACCAGAGGGGAAGATTGCCTTTGAAGTGGGTGCTCAAGAATCCTTTTCCAATGGTCGATTATTTCATGCATCCATTTATATGAATTGAGGGCTTTAGCCTTGATGGCATCTTTCATTATCTGCATGGACTCATACAAAGAACCCATCGATGGATGTCTCGTTATCCACCATCCTTAACACTATATATGGGGCTCCAGAATACCCACCACACCTCGCATGCGGTCCCAAAAGGAGCTGCACAAAACAAAGCTCCTCGATCCTCCATGTTGCTCTCTTGTCACTCTGATTCCACATGGAATACTCCCTAGAGTTGAAGAGCTCTCTTAGCCCCTACCTGTGTTTCAGGAGGTTGTCCAAGGCGATGAAATATGTGGCAAAGCATGTGCCCCAGGCCGCACTATATCCCCACCGCACCTCCCCCGCGTCTTAGGCTAATAGCTAGGTGTGGTTGTAGACGAAATTTGTAATTGCTAGAGAATCGGCAACCACACTCTTCATTGAAGGCTATCCCCTATTGCCTTAAGCATGAAATCTATGGAATGTCTAACGCACAGGGTCCATGTACAAGTTATACTTCTTCATTAACTCTTTCCATGCCTTTACAAATGTATTCCCATTATTTGTGATTAACTGCACGATATTCTTCCTCCAAACTTCTTTCATTACATCCGTCATCAACCCACAGATGTAACTTAAGTTTTTAATCGCATCACTTTTTAAGTCCATCCCAATCCCATCCAACCATCTATCCCTCCCATCCATCCAACCATCCATCTCATCCATCCATCTCATCCATCCAACCATCCATCTTATCCATCCATCCATCCACTCACCCAACCATCCCATCCATCCATCCATCCCATATATCCAACCATCCATCCAACCATCAATTCATCCACCCAACTATCCCAACCATCCATCCATCCATCCATCCATCCATACATACATACATACATAGACACAACCATCCATCCAACCATCCATGGAACTAACCATCCATTCATCTATACATCAATCCATGCTTTACATACATACACACATGTATGATCCATCAATCCATACATACATACATAAGCACAACCATCCATCAAACTAAGCACGCATCTATCCATCCATCCATCCAAGCTTTACATACATACATGTATGATCCATCCATCCAAGCATGCATACACACACATACAACCATGCACCCAGAAAGGAGAAAAAAAAAGAAGAAGAAGAAGATCAAATGCAAAAATATTTTTTAAGTTTCCTTTAAATTGAGTTTATTTTCATCCATCCATGTACGATTTTTTTTTAACCGTAAGTTTAATTTCATGTAAATGATGAGCCATTGTTATTAAATGGTGTGGAACTCACACTTTAAATAAACATAAAAGTAGAAAAACAAAAGCTTTTTCGTGTAAAATGGTGGTAACACATTGTTATTAAATGGTGTGGAACTCATACTTTAAATAAACTTAAAGTTAGAAACAAACGCTTTTTCATGTAAAATGGCGGTGACCCATTGTTATTAAATGATGTGGAACTCACACTTCAAATAAACTTAGAAGTACAGCTAAAAGCAATAGCTTTCAAAAGAGGGTTTTCGAAAACCCCTCTTTCGAAACCCTAATTCACAACATAAGCCCCCCTCCACCACCAAATCCCTTCCCGTTCTTCTTTGTTTCTTTTTTCAAATTTCCACTTATTTATGGAGATGGAATGTGCGGGCGATATTCCTATGGTATTTTATCAAAAATATTGAGTGAATGTAGGTAACAAAAGTGGTCTGAAGGAGGTAGGTTGGCATCATCTCGCATATAATTCAAAATGTCAAGAATATCGAAAATATAGGTGACTTTGTCTATTTATGGAATGGAAACGAAAAAATGGATTTTCAATATCCTACATTCATCGATATCGATAATATCAACAACATTTTATATACTACCTCCTGTTAAGTGTTCCTCCAAGCAAGACACCCTTCCACTCTTCGATCCATGCCTACAATAATTGCAACGGGAATGGAATCAGTTATTAGGAAGAGGAGTCCTGTGCTGTCATCCAATATCAAACTGTCTCCCTTTTCCTCCAAACATTTTCTACCAGCAAAACAACATTAAGCAAGTTGGAAATTTGGAAAAAAAATATATTTTTATCATATTTTAATTTTTTTAATTAATATATTAATTTCTTTTCCAATAAATCCCCAAACCACCATGAGTCTATAGATCAGCCTCCAACATGTTCAATTTGATTTTTCTATAGTCTAATTGGAATTTAAATAGGGGAAATTCGGGAAATTTTGGATTTCCCCCAATTTCCCTAAATCTCCAAATTAAAGTGTATTTGATGATATTTTCATCAAACTCTCAAATTGGAGCTAACTAACCACCGATCAAAGTGGATTTTTTTAAAAATAATTATTTTATTATTTTTCAGTTAAATAATTAATTTTTTTTCCAAAAGCAAATCTCCAAACCACCACAAATCTGTAAATCAGTCCCCAACATGTTTGAGTTCATCTTTCCATAGTCAAATTGCAATTTAATTATGTAAAATTGGAGAAATTTTGAATTTTCCCCAATTTCCTCTAATTTGGCCCATTTTCCCAAAATCCCCAAATTAGAGTATCTAATGATATTTTCATCAAACACATCTAAACACTCTCAAATTGTGGCTAATTAACTGCTAATCAAAGTGAAATTTCTGGAAAAAAAATCTTTATTATTATTATTTTTATATTTTTTTAATTAAAAATGAATCTGTAGATCAGCCTCTAACATGTTTGATTTCATCTTTCCATTGACAGATTGCAATTTAATTGGGTAAAATTGGGGAAATTTAGAATATTCCCCAATTTCCCCCAATTCAACCCATTTTCCCCAAATCCCCAAATTGAAGCTTCAAATACATGATTTTGCGTAGATTTGAAACTTATTTCCACTAATTCTAACTGATCTACGTGAAATAAAACAAATGAAAATCAAGAAATCTTACCGTTTTAAAATCGGCCCTAAATCAGCTCTGATCCCAATTTCGGCCAAAAAAATCAGGTTTTTCTTCCAAGGATTTGCAAAGGAGTGGTTGGAATTAGGTCAGAATGAGTTTAGAAGTGGAGGAAATTTTACTTTTTTAAGAATTTTTTGGGTTCTTTCAAGTTTTTTGGGAATGCGCTGTCAGTATTGATGGATATTGATGGTAGTTGATACCATGTATTTATATAAAGGGAAGCCTGCAGACATAGCATATTATCGCGATATCGGCAGTACATTGCGATAACATGTGATATTTTTGGCAATATCAGGAATTCTGGTAACTTCTACCCTATATCGTATCAATCCCATGCGATACCGATATTATTGGCCAATATATTGATAATACTAATATCGTATTCACTGGTGGTATGACAAGGTACATGGGGTCATGATTTATGAGGAAATAAATGATTCAAAAGAGGTCATGATTTATGAGGAAATAAATGATTTAAAAGAGGCAATCTTTGTGCTTGCAACATCATGTAATTTAGAAATAATGAATGCTTATTTTAAAAAGAGAGATGACCATCATTTGACTTTTAAAGTGGACCACGCTTATCAAAAATAGACTTTCTTCAAGGACTGTGGTTGTACCAAACGAAACCCTGAGGCCCTGACTATGCAAAATAGGCTAGTGATCTTAGATTGTGCATCAACAATATGGGAAAGAAAAAAAGATGTGACAGTAGAAGTTGCCCAAGAATAAGATGGTAGAACTTAAAAGAAGAAAGATCAATATCATTCAGAGGAATGATAAAATAAGGAAAGTAAATCTTAAAGATTAAGTTAGGAGGATGTGGATAGAGATGTTGATCACGTAAAGATTTAGTCAGGAAGATGTGGATAGAGATGTTGAACAGATAAAGGAGTGGAGAAAGAATTGTCTAGAGAATCCAAAAGTGAGAAGGCACACATCAAAAGATGGCAGCTGAGTATAAGGTATAGAAGGGAATTGGCGAAAAGATGTGCAATTATGAAAGAGTTGTAGAGAATAGATATTTCTAGCACCTATATATCAAATTGATAAGGACGAGTAAGGTCAAGTATAAAGCGTATGACAAATTGTATGATAGATTAAGCCTTTGAGAGAGATATTTGCAAACAGCTAAAAATGAGAAGAGGAAAAGAAGAAATATAAACCACTTTCAAATTGTAGGGGGTGAGAATCAAATATTCTTGGTGAAAATGATGAGATTAGGTAGAGATAAAGAGGTTGATGAATAAAGATGCTGACACAAGGTAGAACTAGGAGAAGTCTCAGACCCTAGGGGTTGGGAGCATATGTGTATTATCATAGCATTCAAGTAAACTAGTCTTAACAAGGGCAAGGAAAGGAAATGCTATGGCGAGAGAAGACATACATATAGAAGTGTCAAAAAATCATGATCATCATCTAAGCCTTATACCAATTAATTGGGGTTGGCTACATGAATCTTGTTCCACCATTCCACTCTATCAAGGGCCATACCTTGAGTTAGACCATAGGTGGTCAAGTCTTTTCTTACTAGTTACTACCTCCATCTATGTTCTTTGGTCCTTCCCCTTGCCATTTTAAAGCCTTCAGCTTGTACCAACTCACTCCTAACTGGCGTGGCGCTTGGTCTCCGTCACACATGACTAAACCATCTAAGTCTACTTTCCCTCATGTTATTACCTATTGGTGCTATTCCTAAGTTCCCTCGAATGCATTCACTTCTAATTCTATCCTTCCTCATCTTCCCATTCATCCTTCTCAACACCCTCACTTCAGCTAAACTCACTTATGAATATGTTGTTCCTTGACTACCCAACACTTTGTCCCACAAAGCATGGTTAACCAGGTGAAAGATACCGGATGAAATTGAATTACATTGATTAACCAGTCTTTTTAATAAAAATTTACAAGCAAAGAAAATGCCACATGAGTGGAGGAGAAGCACCATAATAACTTGTACAAAAATAAAGGGAATGCACTAAATTACACCAGCTATTGTAGGATGAAACTAATTGAGCCATATAATGAAGCCTTCAGATAGGGTATAGGAATAAAGATTGAGAAAAGCAGAAAGAAATTAGAAAATCATTTTTGCTTTATGCAAGAGAGATCAATAATTGAAGCTATTTTTCTACTTAGGCAATTGATGGAAAATTATAAAGACATGGGAAAGAATTTGTAAGGATTTTCATAAATCTGGCAAAAGCATAAAAGTAGAGTTCTAGGGAGGTTAGATGGTGCTAGATGAGTAGGAAAGGGTCCCAGGAGGTTATATCATCAAAGACATAACAGGGATGCCCCACTAAAGTGAGAAAGGCCTATGGTGAGACTGGTGAGTTTCAGTAGTAGTGCATCTTCATTAAGGGTCAGTATTAAGCCAATAAGCTTTTTTGTACTTGTTATTGATAAATAAGTTGTTAGTATTCAAGATGTGGTGCATAGCACAACTTGTTTTTAGCTGATGTAGCATTAGCTGAAGAGACTAGAGGGGTATAAATGCTAAATTGAAGGCTTCGAGGATGGCTCCACAATCTAATGGCCTTATAAATTAGCAAAACCAAAATGGAGCATTTATAATGCAATCTTAGTAAGATAGCTATAGAGGAAAGACTTCAAATAAAATCAATTGTCCAGATTTGCAAAGTGATTTGGTACCATGACTTTATTATTCAAAAGGATGGGTGATTGACGAGGATGTTTCCAATATTATTAAAGTGGATGAAGTGGATTTTTTTTTTTTTTTTGTTAGCATTGACAATATCATTTATAAAAGGCTGAAGCCACAATATACAAATATACAACACAAATATTTACAACAACCGCCAACAATCCGGGAAATGATCCATAACTTTTGAAGCCCTCGCCCATTCCATTACATGGAGTTTTTCCCTTCTAAAGACGATTATGGCTTTCCTACTTTGATTCCTGAAGCATCGATAATTTCATTCCAACCACAAAGCCCAGATAGCCACTAACAAACTCAGCCACCAAATGCTTGTCCCCGTTTTCCCAGATCCCCCACCGTGCCATGACAAAAGAAAGTTTTCATAAAAACCAACAACACCCATAACACTCAAAATAACCGGAAGAAATTCTGCCACACTTCTATTGCGAAAGAACAGTGAATGAAGAGGTGATCCACCGATTCCTCGGCTTGATAACAAAGCAAGCAAACATTCGGAAGGATCATCTTCCTTTTACGAAGATTATCTATAGTAAGGACATTCCTCCTCCCCACTAACCAAGCAAATGCTGCCACCTTTAACGGAGCACCATAGCACCAGATAAACGTCATCAGAAAGACCCCTTCACTGACGTCGTTTCCACTTAGCACCCTATAGAAGGATTTCACCAAGAACTAGAGTTGCTCAAGCTTCTCGTCTGGGCAAGGCCATTTGCTACTGAGTTGGCCTCCCACGACATATAATTTATCTGGAAGTCGGCCAAACGGAGCTTCTCTTTGGCAATGATCCACCAACAATTGAAAGCCCAAGGGGGCTTGCCTCTGAATTCAATAAATCCACAACCAAGTTTGAATCACTTTTGACTTCAATGTTGGTGAATACATATTCCAAACATTTAGACATGCCATCCGCAATCGCTCAAGCGTCAGCCACGTTGTTAGATACTGTCCCATAATGATTGCTAAATGCAAAAAATAATCCTTCCACACGAGTCTCTACAGACTCCTCTACCTCCCCTAGGCCCGGATTGCCTTTAGATGAGCCATCCACATTTAATTTGACCGATCCCTCCCTCGGTTTCCACCATTTTATAAGAGAAGCACCTTTTTCCCCAGGGAGAACCCAAAGGGATCCCCAAAGGCTGCAAGGGAAGGCCGTGTGATAAAGCGTTGTGATGGGTCGTCTTTAGACCGTCGTCAGTGGTTCTTTGCCAACCTTTTACTTGAGGGATGATAGAACTAGGATTCACTGTGGAGATTTTGAAACGAGCTTTGTTTCTCTCCAACCAAATTTCCCAAAGAATAAGTGGCAAAATGAGCCCCGGGAGAGTGAAGAACAGAGAGGACTTCCTAGCCATAGAGAACCACTGCTGAAGACAGAGAAACAGGCAGATTTCGAAAGAAAGATGAGTTAAACAAGGTTACTGTGCTGGAAGATGCAACAATTGCACCTAGAGGCCAGATTTACTACCTGTTACTGACCGGTTGCGCTAAAAGCTCGAGCTGTTAGGGAACGACAGAACAATGTATATCAGGGGGTTTGCTGAAGCCTCTAACACCTCCCCTCACGTGCGGGCGGTATACTAGCCCTGCACGTGATACTCTGGGCTGATACAATGCTGAATGCCCTATAATACCGAATTTTGCAAACCCCGGGACTTGAACACCAGACGTCCTGCTCTGATACCATGTTACTGACCTGTTGCGCTAAAAGCTCGAGCTGTTAGGGAATGACAGAACAATGTATATCAGGGGGTTTGCTGACGCCTCCAACACTACCGGCTGGCAAACCTGTAAATCCACCAGGACTGCACCAATGAGAACCTTCCAGCAGAAAAATGCAATTCTTGGAGGGATCTTCCCGTGCCAAACCCACTTGGGCCACGCTTTCCTATCAAACCTCAATCTGGATAAGTTCCATGTTGAACTGACTGTGAAATTACCAGATTGGGACAGGCACCAAACACAATTATCTTCCAACGAAGAAGCCCAGAAACCTCCCTGTTGAATATGTGAGATCACTGAGGAGATCCTTAACCTGAAGGGCCCAGAGGTCGTCTGGGATCAGCCCATTGCACTTCTCAGCTAGAGACCTGAACCCAGTCCAGTCGTCATCCCAAAGCGACACTTCCCCCTGGCCCACCAACCAACACAGATTTTTCTGCACTAAAGGAAAGAATGGAGAATACTGCGCCAAAAGGGAGAGCACTGAACACCCGAGTTCTTCTATGGGTCAGCCCTCATATCGTCTTTGTGCTTGTCTCGCATGCAACCTGTCCACAAGCTATTTTGCTTAACTCCAAGGACTGCCCAGGCCAGATTTATGCAAAGGCTGACCACAACTTCCTGCAGCCTCTTAATAGCCAAGCCCCCTTCTGAGGTGGGCACGCAATCTCTTCCAACCCACCCAATGTTTTCTATCCTTTCCATCAGCCTCTCCCCAAAAGAAATTGGCAGAGCTGCCCTCCAACCTTTTTAAAATAGACTTCAGAACTTCCGCAGCTGCAAGAGTGTGGATTGGAATGCTAGACAACACATGATCAATAAGAACTAGTTTACGGGCAGGAGATAGGAGTCTAGCTTTACAAACTGCAATGAGAAGGATTTTTTGGACAAATGAATTAAAGAAGATGACCTGCTTTCTTCTTTTAAAAATTGGCACCCCAGGGGTAGGTCATTCTTAAGCTTGCCCATTTGTAGCCCAAAATTCTTTCAATAGATCTGGCTCTCGAAGAAGCGACTCTTGCCAAGATGAAGAAGCGAC
The DNA here is from genome assembly GCA_003013855.2 of Liriodendron chinense. Lineage (NCBI taxonomy): Eukaryota > Viridiplantae > Streptophyta > Magnoliopsida > Magnoliales > Magnoliaceae > Liriodendron > Liriodendron chinense. The sequence goes on from ML058374.1 coordinate 986,538, forward strand.
TCTTCAAACCGGTTAATTTTCTGCCCAGATACATCCTCACAGGATTGCAAAAGGCCTTTTGACCATATGGAGGGATTCAAACTTTCCATTCACAAACAGAATTGTGTCATCCGCAAAAAGGTGGGATATAATGGGGCATCGACGTTGGAGATGGAAGGGCTGGCAGAATCCCCTAGATAGCAGATGCTTGAAACCGTGGCTAAGGACGTCCGAGGCTATAATAAATGAGCTCAGGGAGAGAATGATCTCCCTACCTGAGCCCGCGAGAAGATTCGAAGAAACCCACCGCTACCGAGAACCAACAATTTGACCAACATTTATCAACTAGGCTCACCCAAATCTCGTTTAAACCGAACTTGAGGAGGATGCTTTGAGAAAGCCCCAATCTAATCTATCAAAAGCTTTCTCTATGTTCACCTTCAAGATAACATTTCTACCTCTCACCTTTCTGTCAATCTCCCTCATCAACTCGTTAGCAAGGGCCACATTTTTCGATATGCTTTAAACTTTTTAACAAACACCCCTTATTCTTCGGATATAATCAGGGGAAGAGGATTGGTTCAGGCGGGATGAAATTAGCTTCCAAAAAAATTTATACATGCAATTGCACAAACTTATGCAAGCTTTTCAAGGCACTTGGCCTTCGGAATGAGACAAATAAAAGTGCTAGAGAACTTGTGAGGAATAGATCCCCCTCTGAACAGATCACAGGCTGCCGCATGAATATCCTTACCAACTATATCCCAGCAGGTAGCAAAGAAGGCACCTGAGAAACCATTTGGACTCGGGGCACTATCACCCAAAAGGTCCACAACGGCATTCTTATCTTCTTTAAAAGGAGGCTCTATTAACAGCTTCACATTGTCCTCAGCCATTATGGCATTAGGGTTACAATCGAGCAACTCCTCAGGCTCCAAGCAATCTACGATTGAGAAAAGGTGGGAGAAATGAGCAATACTAATGCGGGGGCATTGTCACACCGGGCTCGAGTGGGGTAGCCTGTCGAGGTGGGGAGACACTTGGGGTGGGTGGCTCGTGTGAGGTGGGTGGCTCATGGACTCAAGCCCCACCCGCACGGGTAGCTCATGGATTCTGGCCCCACCCGTGGACTCGAGTGGCTCGTGTGATGTGTACTCATGGACTTGGGGCCCACGAAGGAGGGTTCAACCGAGGACCTAACCCATGAACTTGGGATCCTAAGCTATGAGATAAAGGAATTGATTTGTCATGCTCTATCAATTCGAGCTTTTAGAGCAAGTGGTTCATCGTCCTACATCAAATTAGTATCAGAGCGGGAGGTCTCGTGTTCGAGACTCCTTACCAAGGATGATTAATGTGGGGGCATTATCATATCGGGCACGAGTGAGGTAGCCAGGTAGCCTGTGGAGGAGGGGACACACTCGGGGTGGGTGGCTCGTGGACCTGGGCACCACCTGCACGGGTGGCTCGTGGATATAGGCCCCACCGGTGGACTCGGGTGGTTCGTGTGAGCATACTCAGGCCCTACGAAGAAGGGTTTGACAGAGGACCTAACACATGGACTTGGGGCCTGGGCTATGAGATAAAATAATTGATTCTCCATGCTCTATCTGTTCGAGCTTTTAGAGCACATGGTTAGTCGTCCTGCATCAAATACCTTCCTATTGAATCTTATTCTGGCTCAGAATTCTCTCTTAAATCTAGTTTGATACACCTTAAGGAGGATGTTCTATTGCTGTTCTATAACTTTGTTGTGGAAGAAATTGGTAGTTTATCTCCCTCTAGAAGCCAATTATTGCTTGCCTCTAATTTCTAGAACACTTCCTCTTAGAGTTGCACATTCATAAGCTCTCCTTAGCCTTGGTGAGATTGGGCTTGCCAGCCGCATTGTTGCACCTCAAGACCTCCACAATAGCTTTTAGAACCAAATCTTCAGCTTCCTAAACTCTTTGGAAGATGTTGCCAAACACTTGTTCTAAATTTTCAACGCGTTCTTAAGCTTTTATAATTTCAAAAGCACAACTATCATAGGAGTGTCAACAACTTCTTCAGCCCACACCTGATGAGGACATCAGTGGTACACCATTTAGAGTGTAACTAGAGGAAGAGAAGTCATTGACAGAGTGCTGGAGCAAAGGACCTAATGTGGATGGACGCTAGACCCACCGAGCCCATTTTCTGACAGTCCACGTGACCCCACACGTGCACATTCTTATCTGGAGGCCCATCAGTGACGTGTGTGTGCGGGTTATCGAGCAGAGGCGGTCTCGACCATAGATCCTTGACTGGAGGGAAATCAGACCATTAGTTGTTCCTAATTGGGCTATTCAGCCGTTGGATCGATCCAAGCCCACCACGGGTGGCCCGTTCCCTATTTTTCAATTTTTATATGTTTTAGACATTATTTAGTGACTATTGGATGGTTCAGATTTAGTTTATTGCATTAGGGTTTTAATATTTTAAAGATGGACTCATAATGACATTTTTGTAATTTTGGAATTTAAAATATATAAAAGAAGGGAGGGAGGTTCAGCCCTTCCGATGCTTGCTTTTGTGAAATTTTCTTCTCCCCTTTGAGAGAGAGAGCTAGGGTTTCAGGATTGGCCCAAAAGCATTTAGGATTCTACTCAAATTCTGAAGTTTTTCTCTTTCTTGATTTCCAAAGTGCTCAATGAAGTAAAGTTCTTCCCCTTTTTATTTTCCTTCTTCCTCTCTTTAGAAAACCCTTTCTTCTCTCCAACTTATTCTTTTTTTCTCCTTTGCCCATCAAACCCCTCACCCCACCATGATCGGTTGTTTGGATCTGGTTGATATGAGGTTTATGGACTGGTTTACACTAGAAGTAGGGATATTCTCAAATCCTTAGATCCCTTTTACACTTTTACTTGGACTTTATGTTTTTGGGTATGACCCTATTGAATCATTCTAATTTCTTGCGTTGAATCTCTCTAGATTTCCTTGTTTGTAAGTAGATAATTGATTAATGTTTATTACTTGATAATCCAAGTTCTTATCTCATGAAGGCATCACATACCCTGCATCAACACCCCTTTAACAAAGTCTAGAAAACCCTCATGAGTCATGGGAGACCCACATTCGCTGGAAACGAAAGGGTTTAGAAACACGGTCCATTTCCTCTTGGATGGACAGCATCAAAGGAGTATGATCTGAGCAAACCTGAGGGAGATGAGTAACCTTGAAGGAGGGAAATTTGTTAGCCCATTCCAAATTAATAAGCACCTGATCAAGTCTGCCACAAGTTCTAGAGGGACCCTTGTGGTCGTTACACAACGTGAACAGGCTGCCCACAGTAACCTGCATCCATAAGGTTCTCCTTACTAATCGCATCGGAGAAGTCATACATACTTCACAAATCAGGCTTCCTACCTCGAAGTCTTTCTGACACCTCAGAAATTGCATTAAAGTCACCATAGGCTGCCCAAGGGGCAGCAATGCTGTTTCCCAAAGCAATCAAGTCATTCCACAGCCCCCTTCTCAAAACCTTGTTGCACTTAGCATAGACAAAGGACATGAAAAAATCAATGTCACTACCTGTCCAATGTTTGAATTATCTCCGATATTATCGAAATATCCCCGATATTGTCTCTAGCTCTAAGCTCAACGATATCGATAACACTGGTAGCGATACCGATAACATTTATAGTATAAAAAATTCTATGTATCAGCAGTGTATCACTAAACATTGTCAATGTATCAATGTTGTCAATACTTTCAGCTTTGTAAATTTCAGGCGTCTCTTCTATTGCTAATGCATTGATACCGCTAGTGTATCACCAATATTTTCAACTGTGTAAATCCAGGTGTCGCTTGTATCGCCAATGCATCTGCAATATTTCAATAATATTGACAATGTATCGATATCGCCAAAAATCCGTATATTAAAAAAATTCCCTATTTCATATTTTTTATGGGTGCATGGTTGTACGCAACGTTCAATTTGTCAACGATAATATTGATAATATTGCGATATTATCATTATTACAACATGACGATATCGAAACCACAATTTTTCATTTCCTTTTCAGTTGTCAATGATTTGTTGGGAAATATCGTGTGTTGTCGATATTCTAAAATATCAACGGATGTTTGGATGGAAGGCTAGGGGTTGGATATATAGATGAGATGGATGAAATGGTTGGATTGATTACTTACAACAACACATGCTTTTAGGCCCCCATTAAATAAAAACCTATTATGTATGCATTCTTTTTGCAAATTTTGATTCCTAAATATGCAAATATATGTATTTTAACATCTCCTGAGGTTTCACTAAAAAATTCCACCGTTTTTCCCATTTTTCTTGCATTTTCGGTTATTAGCGAGAATATCGGCAATATCGATATTGTTTCCATATCCCCTGCTAGCGAAACTGGTAGCAATACCGAAACTTCGAACACTGCTACCGTCTAGACCAATTTTAAAGGAGATACACTGATCAGAGCAGCTAGCCACCACAACATTCAGATAATTCATAAACAGAACCCAAACTCCACCTGCATTTTGGCATTTGAAGCAGAAGTAACGTACTCCAACTTTTGAGAGATCCTGCTTCTTTTGTTTTCCACAACCATAGGCTCCAGGACCGCCACGATGCAAGCTTTAGATTTATTTATGATCCTATTCAGATTACGACCTCAGCCGGAATACCTTTGCCTGAGAAGCCCTAGAGACGCTTGCTTGCACTTTTTTTGTTTTGGCACTTTTCATAGATAAATTAACTACAAGTGTTAAAGATGAGATCTCCTATCAACTAGCATATATCTTTTGCAGATGACATGTTGTTGGTAGAAAAGGTTAGAAAGAGAACAAATGTAAAATTGGAGTTTTGAGGAAGGCCTCTATAGTTTAGAGGCTTAAAAACTACTATAACCAAGATGGAGCATTTGAAATGCAACTTTAGAAATAACAGTAGTTTGCGTCTTTCCTTGTTTGTGTGAGAATGACATTGCTACACTTTCTGTGAGGGTGCCTAGTTCCTTAGAGCTTCGTGCATCAATCAGCTACTCACACGAGGGTATGAATGTTGTACTTATATTAATTTAATTGCAAGAACCACCATAAGGGTAGGTTTTTATACAGATGGCATGCACTACCATTTCTCTCCCCAACCTAAGCTTTGGGGGCTGCTAAGAAAGAAGGGAGATGAGTATGATTGGTCATCCAACTGGCCAGAAGACTGACTGGGCAACTGGCAAATACTAATAAAGAGGGTTTGTGGAAAGACAAAGGATCCCATAGACGAATTAATATGTGTCAAGTGTGGGGCATCCCTTGAGGGGAGTGAACACATCCTTTTATATTGGAAAAGTCTACCTAGCACTCACTCCTTATATGCCTACAAGCCTCAGATGAATGCATCGATAGCCATCTCGGCTGGCAGGTGGACCTATCACTGTCCACCACATCTCTAAATGCATAGATAAATACATCATTTCTTTTATTTTTGGTCATGCAAGCCCCAGTTGGTAAATGCGTTATTTTCTTTCTACCACTTATAATATAATGGTACACATCTATACCTATGTATTAACAAGAGTATGATGAAAACATGAGTATACCTTTGTATTAACAAGAGTAGAATGAAAAGATGAGTCTATAACCATGATAGGTGTAAATATCAGCTCCATCTAACTATTGTAACATGTTCCAGGAGTTCTTCCCTGTGTTTTTTGATATTTTCGAATAAACACTTTGAAGAAAATAAAACCTTGATTGCTAGAAAATTTCCCCAACTATCCTTCTCTTAAGAATTTGAATAACAAAGCCCCTTAGAAGAAAAAAGACAACTCAACCTGAGAAATCAAGAGGCTTGCAACATATTGTTGTAGGGCCTGGGGTCATCTTCAGTGTTCCAAACAGTTGATTTGCACCCCCCCGGCCCCCTCAAAAAAACAAAAAGGAGATGGTCCATATCCCATGGAAAGTTAAATGATCGATGGGTTGGGATTCCAATCTGAGTTTTTTTTTTTTTTTTTTTTTGGGGGGGTGGGGGGGGGGGGGGCATCATGTAGACAGTTTGAATAATTGAAACATGACCTCAAATCCAATGGCTATAGTCATGATGTGTCCTACAATGGTATGTTGGGACGGGTTCAAGGTATCCCAAAACGGTTACATATCGGCCGATAAATGGTTACGTATCGGAAACGGTCGTAACCGTTACGCGTTACGGGGTTGAAACGGCCGTAACAGCCGTTACAGAAAAAACAGGCCGTAACGGCCTGTAACGGACCGTAATGGTCTTATAACAGTTTTTTCAAAAAAATAAAAAAGGGTTGTACGGCCTGTATTGTAACAGTAAAAGTGGTGGCCGTTACGGCCACCGTTACCATTATGGAACACCTTGGACGGGTTGTAGCAAACCTCGAGTGATCAATTACAAAATAGTGTGGTGTCCAAAGGCACTTCAGAGTTTATTTTGAATATAAGTGGTAGTGTTTATTGATGGCCTTCACACATTTAAGCCAAATCCTTAAGGCAAAATAATCATAGAATCCCTCAAGGCTAAGTGCCACCTCAAAGGCCAAAGGTCTGCATCTTAGATTGGCTTAATACAACTATTTTTTTGACACTCAAGGCTCCATCCATGCATAAATTTTCCATACCTAATGAGTGGACCATCCCAACTTTGGGCTGAGGAATGTTGGACACGTGGCTCACCTGATGAATGGTCCAGATTTGAAAATTTGCTGCGTCAGTGCATTCCAAGAACCTGTGTTTGACACAAGCAAATGCAGAAATGTGAATAACATACTGCCCTGTTTCATCCATTAGGCAATATTTTGCCTCTTTTTAGATGATTTATGATATATGATACAGATGCAGAAATGTGAACATCATTCCTCCTTATTTCATTACATAGCTAATATTTTTCCTGTTTTTAGATGATTTAAGATATATGATTCTTATTTTTCTAGCAAAAATCTTACTTTGAATGTGCGTGAATAATGTTATTAACCCAACATGACATGGTTTATGACTATGAATTGATTTATCACTGCATGTAGGGTTTATAAGAACATACAAAATTAAAGAGAAAAAGCAAAAACATACATGGGCACTTCAAATCATGGAAGAACTTGTTTCCCAAGCTTCCTCATGGGAGTACAACGCAACTGGGAGTAAGCCCCAAGCTAGCGGATTGGGCTTGTCGATGGCAGGCAGTTTTGATGAGATAGAACTAGAAGCAACTCCTCTCGGAAATGAGGTGTATGAAGGAAAAGAGGAAAAAGGAGGTAATCTGACATTATTTCTTTCATTTTTGCTTCTATAAGATATATATACACACACACACACACACACACACACAGACAGAGAGAGAGAGTTATATATATGAGAAGTGATCACCTACAGGCAAGGCACCACAGCTTGCAGTACCATACCATCCTTTCTAATAAGATGTGTAAACATCAGGACAACTAAAATGATACGCCCCCAACATGAAGATCACCTGTACCAAAAATCAGGATGGTCTGCTCATCAGGTGAGCCACACCATTGGAATCAATGGACAACTGACGGTCTGAATTAAAATACAGTTGTGGCCCGCCTAGTGAGCTGAACGGCCTCATTTCTTCATGGTCATACCTCTCATTTTCATGGTACTGATTTCAAACACTATTCCGTTGTAGGTGATCAACTCTGTGTGTGTGTGTGTGTGTGTGTGTGTGTGTGTGTGTGTGTGTGTGTGTGTGACGCTGGTATAAGGCTTAGATGATTATGATGATATATGTGAGGTGCGCTTATAGTTGCATGAGGCATAAACCCAAGTGGCAATAGATTCAGGTGTGGAAGCAGGAAAGTGCTTCTTTCAACACATTAGCAAGTATAGAAGGCTAGGAAGCAGGAGCAGGAGAGCAATTCGAAGCGGAAGCGGACACCTGATTAAAAGGATTGTGTAACTTGCGCTGAAATGTTAACGCCACCATGTACCAGACTATTGTGGGGACCACGTGAATTGTGCATCCAATCCACTCCTTCCATCATGTTAGCCCCTTCATCTTCATTGTAGAACCCAAAAATCAGGCCTATCCAAAAATCAGGTGGGCCACACCATAGGAAACGATGTCAAATCATTCCTGAAACCTCTATATTCACATGGTATGGCCCACCTAAGTTTTAGAATGGCTTATATTTTAGATGACATGTACACAACATGGTGGACCCACCTAAGTGGTGTATTCCCTTGCAACTGTTTGCTATGGTCTAGCCCACCTAAGTTTCCGTTCAGGCAAATAGAGAGAGAGGATGGGTTGGATCTTATGAACACATCATGTGGACCTTGCAATAGCCCAGTCTCAATTGTTCCATGTGGTGTGGCCCACCTGCTGTTTCTATTCAGGCTGATTTTCAGGTCTCATGACCTAATATAGAAGGGCATCCCCAATGGATTGAGTGTTCTAATGGACACCACTTGGAGCCCGGAACCGGAACACATCACAAGGGCCTTGTAATAGTACCATGTGAATGCTTGTCCCCCTGTGGTGTGGTCCACCATCGCCTAACATCAAATGGCCTCCTCAATGGACAAGGTGGATCACCTATGTTTGTGTGTACATGCTTGTGCATGAGGGTGTGTGAGTGTGGTTTGGGAAGGGGGGAGGGGGGGAAGGAGGACTACATGTGTGGGTGGTATATGTGTCTGTATGCATGTGGGTGTGGTGTGTGCATAGTGACAAACCTCATTCTCAGCAATTTCTTGGGAGACTTTCAAATTTTGAGTCAGGATATTATCATGAAAATCTCACAGAAAACAATTAAAAAATATTTATTTCAATTAATAAATAAAGTTAATATATATATATATATAACAAATTCCTTAAATTTTTCTCTTTTTTTTACAATAAAATTGAAACAATGTCACAATAAAGTCGTGATTTTTAAGATCCGAAGATATTTTGAAAATATCACAATAATATCGCGATTTGTGATATTATCGCGAAATTTTCAAAATCTCGTTGATATTTGTTACTCTGTGTGTGCGCGCGCTCGTGCATGCGCATATGCATGTACTGTGCGGGTGTGTGTGGTCATGTATACATGTCCGTGGTGTATGTGCGTACATGTGCCTGTGTGCATGCGTCAATGCATGCATATGCATACGTGTATGTGTAAACGCCACCATATGATCATTACCCTATATAGATATTCAGAAATAATCACAGGTAGTTGACTATACTATTAGTGGTGTAGATGACCTACCAAGACACCTAGATAGTCCAATCAACTGATCTAGACTATCCACTAGGTCCAACATACATTTCGTGGTCTGTGATTCAAACACCAACTGATCGGATGATCCAATCCATCCATAAGTCGGCCTTCTTTTTTTAACCTTCCATTTTCCAACCCATGGATGGCCATGTTATAATAAAAGTGAGTCATTAGAAACATAGCTAATCCATGATAAGCCCTTTCAATAAATGGTTCAAATTGTTCATAGGAGTACAGGACTTATTTTAAATAAATGATCTTGACCAAAATAAGTGATCTTGACCGTCCATTTCATTGACCATATGGTTGGAATGATTGGATTGACGTGATTTTTGCAGTGGTGGCCCATTAATGGATGCTGGAACTAATGAACATTCCAGATCAGTCAATGAGATTGTCCAAGTGCCCGAGTTAGGTTGCCTAGAAGCTATTAGTGTTGTAGTCGACTGTGTATGTTTTGGAATAAATTAAGGGAGATTAGTGAAGTAGAAAAGCAATAGTGAGAAAAACCAAAAATGAAAAACAATAAATAATTTAAAATAAAGAAAAAGCGAAAGGAAATCTTCATAAGGTAGTATAAATTATAAGATTCTTCTTGAGTTTTGATTATTTTTATTTTCATGAATCAATAATACATCACCTATAGTGCTGATTGGTCATGAATTATATTTCTTTGATCATAATTTTTACCATTTTTGTAGTCGCATTTTTTTTTATGGTGCCTACTTGTACATATTTACCACCGGATATAATGGAACTCCATGCTTGTGTGCCTTATGGTCAGCTATGTGTATGACAATTGCCCCTCCATGACCCATCTTTGCTTGCGTGCCGTTAGGGGTGTGTGTGGATCAGTTGGCCTGAGGGTTAGGGATTGGGTGAGAACATGTTGGAATGTGAGTGTTGTCAAAGTGAACCTCTTCTATGGTCGGTTGACAAGCCCCAATAAAGAGAAAGGTTGATGCTCAGAGGGAAGCCAATCATAAAACATTTTGCTATATAATACTAAAGTGGCAACACCAAATTGTTGGGAGAAAGGCTAAGATGATTTTGATGATGATGATGACAACGACAACTTGGTAGTCCTTCGGATGATAAATTCAATCCCAAAAATGATTTTAATATCATATAAATGATTGATAAAATTCTTATACATAAATGCTACACAGAAGACATTTTGTTTATTTAATAGTTTGCATTAAATTTTGGATGTAACATAATGATGAGTTTGAATCTACAGAACAGACAAGTTAATGTCATTGTGTTCATTTAATGTCAATATGCACTATATGAATTTACCTATAAAAGAGGCCTAGTGTACCTTCCACAAAAATACTCTTATAAATGCCATTAGTTAAGGTTGCTTCCAAAAGGAGAAGTGTTAACAAAAAGTAATCTCAATTGTTCTACATTATTAGTTTTCTCCACACTCCTGCTATGTTAGTAAATTATGAAAAGATCTACAAAGATGACTCTGACTTGTTTAAAACCACCCATGAAACACAGCAATGACAACAACATCCTTCCCCCTTTTTCATTAGGTTTGTTGAATGTTATCTCGTGTTCCTAAATAACCATGTACATATTATAAATCGTTGTAGTTGTTATGGAGCTTCTATAAGCCCACACGTGTCTATGATGCAGCTCGTGTACAACCCACTCCATGTGCTGGAGTGGTAGACCAGCACAATATCCAAGCCATTCATCAAGTGGTCTCACTGTGTAAACATTCCTGCCCAAAAGTAAAGGTGATCCACTCAGCAAAGGTGATCCACTCAGCAGATGAGCCATGATATTAGAAACATGTGGACTGCTTAAAACCTTTGGGCAAGTTTTTCATACCTGTGCATTTGTTTTGTTAGGTGTGGCCCATCTGACTAGTGGACCAGCATGATTCTTGAGCTAAGGCATCTACATAGCGGTACCCTCTGATGGATGAATTGGATCTCTCACCGTGTGACATGAGGACACGTGTGGCATGTACATAAGCTGCCTTCCACATGCTTCTGGGCTTTGCAAGCTCTTTTTTATGTAAACTGTAAAGGAATGCAAAGGGATCACTCACTCCTCATAGTCTATACTGGATCAATAGTTGATTGAGAGTCAAGAAGACAATAAATGTTATTTTATCTATGCGATTTCAAGAGAGAAGATGTAGTAAACTTTTTCAAGAGAATAAGAAAGAAAAGGGAAATTCCATGGTATTTAAAGCATAATTCTTATTGTCTTTTTTTGTCTCTTTCTTTTATCTCTTTGCAGAAAAAAAGATGGGAGAAATTCTACAGAAAATTCTGAACATCTTCCCAACAACGGATGACGAGATAAGACGTTATGGCAAGAATACAGTGCTCATCAAAATGGAGGATACACAACAACACATGTACAAGCTTATAATGGAAATGATGAAGGAGAATGAAGATGATGGAGGTAAAATAAATTGATTTATATGTAGGTTAGCAAATGCGTTTTGGTATGTGCACTTAACCATTAGGTGCATGCTATAGAAAAGCAATGCTTTTCTTTCTTTTGACCACTGAAAAATGTATTTAAGGAAACGGAGAAAAACAAAAGAAACAACAACAGACCATGACTTGGCATGTGATCCCAAGTCATAAAACCATAACAAATAGCACCAAAAATTGCTAATTTGTCCACCCCATAATTTTTCACCCTGTGGATGTGGGAATAAGACCCACATTTAATCCTATGTAAAGGGACTCAATCTCTATAGCCATGAAAGTATAGGGGATTTAAGACTCCTTTTCAAGTCAATAGATCACCAAAAGAGGATCCCCCAACATTTGAGGGAATGAAATTGAAATGAGGCGTTTTGTCCAAATCATATTTAACAGTTGCTTGGTCATTTATTCGAGGAACTTACACATATTGGCACAACATACCTCTGGTAGGAGTTGCTTAAATGGAATACGATCCTAAGGCAGCACCTGGGTTTGGTCCCCTGAAGACAGTTGAGCCTCAATGAGACATCATTGAATGGCTTAGGATAAGTCTGATTGAGGTTTGCTGATCACTACATGCACCGTGCACAAAATCATCTACCTAGTATAGATAGTCCATTGACAATATGACAAGGGACCAGATCCAATACAAAGCTTTGTAGGTACCAAGAGGGGTAAAAATGTCCAACCAAAAAGTCAAACTCTACTCCCCTAGCATCATTTATTTGCTTTTAACATTCTATGGAAATGCTCGATGATCTGTAAAAACACTATGCATGATATACATGTAGACAAAAATTGTAGACGCGCGCGGCTTATGTATAACTCAATGTAACCATTCACAGTGGGCCATAGTTCAAATGTTTTGTTAAAAACAATTATGATAAAATGATAGCTTGATTGGTGGATTATTGATATCTAATTGACAATAATCAGGACTTTTCATCTTTGGCATTCTCCTAGATGGACTATCGATCTTCGTTATTATTCCTTTTTTACCAGTTCGTCTTTATTATCAATGGAACTAGACCGTCCATCTTCAATATTTGCCTAATCTGACCATTCTTCTTAAATTTCAACCTAATCAAATTGCTCTTCCTCCATATCAACCTATTTGTGCCATTCAAATAATCATATTCAATAATCACCTAATAGGTTGCACTTAGATGGACTTGGACAAAGTACAACAGACTTCGACGTGCTTCATCACACTTTGACAAACTTAGACTTCAACGCACTTCGATGGAGTTTAACATGCTTTAACACACTCTGATGGACTACGGCATACTTCAATGAACTTTGATTGACATAGATGGACTTCGTCATACTATGACAGATTTTGATAAACTTCAACAAACTTCGGAGCATCAAAATCCGTCGAAGTTCATTGAAGATTATCAATCTATTGAAGTTTATCGAAGTCCATTGAATTCCATTTAAGTGGGTATAAATCCTGTCAAAGTCCAACTAAGTCCATTTAATTGGAGCGATATTGAAGATGAACACGTTGATTAGGCTAACACTGAAGTTGAAGGGTTGGATTAGTCGATATTTAAGACAAATAGTTAAATGAGGCTGATGTAAAAGGTTAAAGGTTTGATTCTACTCATATTAAAGACGATGAGTCCAAACAGACTCATAATGAAGACAGATGGTCCAATTAAGCCAATGTTGAACATAAATGCTTTGATTAGGATAATATTAAAGATGAAAGTATCAATTAGATTGATGCTTGTGATAAATAATTAGATTAGGCGCTAAGGAGAACAGCTGTGGTTGCACATGATGGATAGAGACTCCATAACATGCACCCCACCAAAATAAATTGACACCGAATATGCCACTCCAAAACTCATGTGGGACACACCCCTAAACGTATAGTTGAACTACAATACCAATCCATTTTGACTATCCAAATCCAATATCAGTTAAATTATACCATTCTTCTTCAAAATTTACATAATCAGACCGTTCTACTATAATATTGGCATAAACAAACTGCTCTTCTTCCATATGGGCCTAAGTAAGCCGTTTAAATTCAATATCAACCTAATTAGACTTACTTGGACTCAACACACTTTGACTACTTCGACAAACTTTAGTAAACTTCGATGGACTTCGATACAATTCAATGGATTTTAATAAACTTTAATGGGCTTCGATTGACTTTAATTTGCGTTGACAAATTACAACACACTTTCTATGGATGTCAAAAGACTTCAATGGACATCAGGGGTCTTCAGTGCACTTCGACGGACTTTGAAGCATCGAAGACATCGAAATCAGAAGAAGTCAAGCAAAGTTTGTCAAAGTCCATTGAAGTGCCCCAAAGCTCGCCTAAGTATATCAAAGAGAGTCAAAGTATGTCAAAGTGCACCGAAGTCAGTCGAACTTCATCTAGCTACGTCGAAGTCGACTACTATAAATGGCTTCCTAAACATAAATGGAATGGTCAGTGGGTCCCACCGTGATCCTCATGCAACATCCACTCTATCCATCATTTTTAAAGACTCATTTCAGCACCTTCTTCCAAAAGTCATTCAGATCTTAAGCCTAAGTGGGTCACAACACAGGATACGGTGGGTTTGGGAGCGCCCACCATGGAATCCTTCCCGCGGCCCACCATTATCTTAATATGCCATCTAACCTGTTCATAAGGTGAGTCCCACTAAGATGAACAGAAAATCATATACCAGCCTCATAAAACATTCAACAGGCTCAAAGAACCTATTAACTATGTGCGTCACTTGTCATTATGGTGTGGCCCACATTAATTTCTGATGACTATGACTTTTGGATTCAAGTGTAAATATGATATGACATAAATGATGGACGGAGTGGATTCCACAATCACATTTCATTGTGGGGCCCACAACTTTTGCTTTGACGAACTCCATTCCTTCACTTTTGGTGGATTGCGGGCTACACGGACGGGCTAACTGCACCAACAATTTTTAAATACCCAAAACGCCCATGTGGAGCAGCTAAGGCATACACCGTACAATTGAGATTCAATTGTTGATATGCGCTTTATACACATTTTGTACGTACAAAGCTTTGTTTTGGATGTCCTCATATGACAAATGACAAAGTACCATTACAACAATTTTGCAAATATGTTGACAGGGAAGGAGACTCCAATCTTGGTGGCGGCAAAGAAAGGAGTGAAGGAGATGGTGGAGAAAATACTAGAAAAATTCCCTGTGGCAATTCGAGACGTCAACGAGGATGGTAAGAACACAGTGCTCTTAGCAGTGGAGCACAGGCAGCCCCATGTGTACAAGTTCTTGGTGAAGAAATATGCTTCGTACGAGAGTCTCTTTCAGAAAATGGATAATGAGGGGAACAGTGCCTTACACCTAGCAGCTACGCTAGGTCGGAATACGCCCTGGCTCATCCCTGGTGCAGCTCTACAAATGCAGTGGGAGATAAAGTGGTACAAGGTGCAACAACTCACTCTGTCTCCCTCATCAATAATTTCTAAAATATTTGAAAACTAAGAAAATAACCATTTACTTTTATTGTTATTGTTGTTACCATTATTTTTTAAGCTTAATGGGTTGCATTAAATAAGTGTAAACTATTAGGTGTCCCTTGGAAGTTGAGGATGAACCCATAGGTGGCATTAGTCTCTCTAGCTATCTAGTTATCAAAGTGTGTGCACATACATAACATGCATATGTACAAAAACACACACACAACGAAACATCTGCTACCCAACTAGGTGATACAAAATCGAGCTTTAATATCCATTTTTCATGGTATCGTGCAATATATCGCACGATATATCCACACTCCCCCTTTATAAATACTTAATGTATTGTGTCATATATCGATACCAAGTGCGATATCGAAAGGGATAAAAGGAAATCGACATTGTTTTGTCTAAAAAATCCTTTAAAAAAAAAAAAACTTCCTAGTACATTGTAAGTTGATAGTAATTAGTTCACTCTAGTTTATTGGAAGAAAGTCTTCGAAATTTCTCCAAAATCGTGATCGAAAGCTTCTTGGGGCTGGATTCTAAAAGGTTCGTATTTTTTAGTTTTGATTCATTTTTATATGTTATAAATATTGTCAAGTGGTAAGAAATCCATGATTCTTCATGTTTTGTATGAAAAATTATAGAATTGGAGCTTCAATTTTGAGATTTGGGTGAAATGAGCTAAATTGCGGAAACTTGGGGAAAATTCAAAATTTTCCCATTTTTTTTCTCAAATCGATTACAATCTTAATGTCCAAATACAAAATCAAAACATGTATATAACCTAATCTACACATTCTTAGCAATTTGGAGATTTTTCCAAAAAAATAATAATTTTTTATTAAAAAATGTTTAAAAATATATTTTTCTCGGAATCCACAGGTATATTTCGAATTTTCTACTTCTCTTTTGCTTTTGAATGTAATGCTTGTATTTCCATACATGTCTTCTTATATTTATAAATTTTATATACCACTTTGCATATAATTGCATTAGTTCAATTAGACGGTGTATAAATTAGGACCCTATACAAAGGAAACCTATTATGTGCACAAGTGTTTTGTAATTTTTTTTTTATTTCTGTGTCTTTTTTAACAATCCTTGAAGTTCCATTGAAAAATTCAACCAATCTTCCAATGTTTCCCCATGTTTCCTGCTATGGGTAAATTTGCGATACCGCACCTTTGCCTGGTCAAAGCTATGCACGGGTGGAAACTGGCACTCTCTATTTCTGCGCCCGAGCACTCGAGTATTCAACATTAGTTGCATCAGTATCTTACAGTGATCGGTCGCCTACTAAACTCGAGTGATCCGAGCTCTTCAGTACTCGACCGACCTCATAAATCCAAACGGTCGGCATCAAGGAATGTCCCGAGCACTCAACTTATGTTTTAACGCTCAACTACTTCTTTCGCCTACGACCGACCAGTGTTCTCCAATTACTCATCAACCATATCCGACCGACCACTGCTCTCCGAGCATTATTAGTGTTATTCCCCAAGTAATCAGGACTCTGTTATGTCTCCCGCAAGTCATGGGATCCGCCTCCCTGTTGATAAGAAAAATATCCGCGTGACGTAGATAATCTTACAAGCTTATCTCTAAGGCAATGACAGTATCCAACCACGATACGAGATCTGTCCTACGCAGAGGTAGATCCTAATAGAGTTAGTATCCTAGTCAATTACATAAAGATATATATTATAAATACCCCTCCATACCACGATCTAAGGTACACAAAAATACAACTAATACAGAGAATTAATCTCCTTCATTATCCCACAGATTTCACTGACTTAAGCATCGGAGGGCCATCAACCGAAACCACCGGCAACTATTCTAACCTTTGGTGGCAATTGTAGGTCCCTCAATCTTCGAATCCGCATCATCGTCCTTCAAATCTAACGGCGGAGGCTCAAGTTGGTCCCTAACCAGCATCTGGTGACGAGATTTGACGCCAACATTTCCAAACAACAATGATAAATTACAGAAAACCAGTGTTTGCATTATCTCCGATATTATCTCTATTTCTAGCTTAGCGACACCGATAACACTGGTAGCGATATCGATAACACTGATAATATAAAAAATTCTTCATATCGGTGATGTATCACTAAATATTGCCAATGTATCGATATCGTCAATATTTTCAATTGTGTAAATTCCAAGCGTCGTTTTTATTGTCAACACATTGATCCCATCGATGTATCGCCAATATTTTTTACTGTGTAAATTCCAAGTGTCGCTTGTATCGTCAATATATCTGCAATATTTCGATAATATCGCCAATGTATCGATATGCCAAAAATCTATATATTTAAAAAAATTCTCATTTCATATTTTTTTATGGGTGCATGGTTGTATACAGCGTTCAATTTGTTGACGATAATATTGATAATATCACAATATTATCATTATCGCAACATGACAATAACGAGACCACAATCTTTAGTTTCTTTTTCAGTTGTTAACGATTTGTTTGGAAATTTCATGTGTTACCGATATTCTGAAATATCAATGGATGTTTGGATGGAAGTTCAGATTTTAAATGGATGAGATGATTGGACTGACTTCTTACGACAACACATGCTTTTAGGCCCCCATTAAATAGAAACTTATTATATATGCATTCTTTATGCAATTTTTTTATTCCTAAATATGCAAATATGTGTATTTTATCAATTCCTGAGGTTTCAATATAAATATTCCTCTGTTTTTCCCATTTTCCCCGCATTTCCGGTTATCAGCGATATTATCGGCGATATCGATATTGTTTCCGTATCCCCGGCTAGCGAAACTTGTAGTGATACCGAAACTTCGAACACTGCACAAAACAACCAATATATCTTGTGCAATAACCAATATATATCTATATCCCAAGGGTGCGATACATTATGCGATAACAATATGTAAAACACTGGCGAAAATCAGGTCAATCGGATGATCCTAACCCTTTTGAGTGTTGGCCATTTTGTTATGCCATTCGATTTTTACAAGACATTTTTATTTTTACAAAAGTAATACATCGAACAGTTACCATAACTAAACCAAAGTGCTTCTTTGAAGTCATAAGTCATAAGCGCTCCAAGGTGAGCCTATTGTGTGGAAGTTTCAAGATGATGATTTGACCTATTGTATCTCTATTTGATCTTAACTGTCCATTTTTCATACTATTAATTAAATGGTTCAGATCATTCAATCATTGTGATTTTTGCACCATGGCCTGAATGGTTAACCTAGATGGACGATTGATGGTTCAGATCATTCAATCATTGTGATTTTTGCACCATGGCCTGAATGGTTAATCTAGATGGACGATTGATGGTTCAGATCATTCAATCATTGTGATTTTTGCACCATGGCCTGAATGGTTAATCTAGATGGACGATTGATCATCCCGTGTGTCATTTAGGGCCCGTTTGGATACCACCCTATAAGTAACATTTTTAACTTATGTAAGTTAAAAAGTTACTTTTTTAACTTAAGTTAGTTTGGTAAGCACCATTGTAAAAGTAACTTATTTCCATAAGTTATTATTTTTTGCTCTTCAACTTTTTAACTTACTTCCATGAGTATTTATTTTTTACTCTTCAACTTTTTAATCTCAACCCCCCCCTCGCGGTGGTCCACATCAAAGGTGGGCCCCACATTATGGAAGACCCACATCAAGGTAAGCCCACATAATGGATTGTCCACATCAAAGATATCCCACGTCCAAAGAAGCCCCGCACGATGGAAGACCCACATTGAAGGTGGGGCCCACACAATAGACGATCCATATCAAAGGTGGGCTCCACATGAGGGGTGGTGGACACTGAAGGTGGCCTCACATGATGGACAATAACATTGAAGGTAGGCCCTACATGATGGATGACCCACATCAAGGTGAGCCCTACATGATGGACTGTCTGCATCAAAGGTTGGCTCCTAATGATGAATGATCAACATCCAAGGACAAGCCCCGCATGATGGACAACCTGCATTGAAGGTGGGTCCCACATGATGGACGACCCACATCAAAGGTGGGCTCCACATGATGGGCGGTCAGCATTGAGGTAGGCCCCACACAACGGACAATTTATTTTGATGGTGGGACCCACATAATTGACGGTCCCACATCAAGGTGGGTGATGCAGTGAAGCAACCCCTCGATCGAGGCAAGGCTAGAGCTAGGAAGAGGACCCAGAAGTGGGTCCAGAAGAACCCAAGATCAAGCCGAGAGGAGATTGAACGAGCCAAGAAAGACGATGGCAAAAGGCCTCTGCCAACAGGTCGGATGAGGTTCAGGGAGTCCCTGAACTCTCTGGACCATTTTAGCCCAAAACCGGTTGGCCCTCAACTCCGACTGGCCGGCCGGCTGACGCACAATCTATGCACAGAAAAACTTTCGTTTTAAGTGATCTTTGCGAATTTTCGTTTTATTTAGTTTCCTTTTGTAATTAGGACACCTAGGCTACGTAGGTTAGGGTTTCTTTTACTATTTAAGGTTGCTTTGATTTCGTTTTAAATATGCATTGATTATTTTAAACAAGGTTTTATGAGTTTATCTCTTATTTACTCATGGATTCGAGTTGTTCTTCGTGGATTCGAAGAGAAGGTCTCGCGGATTCGAGATATCCCGTCGTGGATTCAACGAAGACAAGTTGAGGAGTCCCTAAAGATCCGAGATTAGGATAGTTATCTGTGGAAGAGACGATGCTCAATCCCACAACACACCCCGCCCGCATTAATTGGTATCAAAGAGAGGTTCTTCCTCAGTGATGGCAATTAGCGACAATCGTGGTAGCAATCCCGCTGACGGTGATCAAGGGATCCAGTATTTGGCAGAGAGGATGGAACTCCTCCAGATATCGATTGAGACATCAATGCAAGGAGTATGAGAGTCTCCGGTTTTGGCCCGACAGCAAGTTCCAGTGGGTGCTCAACCACCCGCGATGGAGATTCGGAACACCCCAGCAATCTGTTCGGCCCTCCCGACAGCGAATCGATGACAAGATCATGCAAATTCGGATGGACAGCGATGATGACGTAGAAAACATCCTTGCACTGGCCACAAGCGCATGGAAATGATTATGGAGATCGACATGAATACAACTATAAAGGTAAAGGAGAACTTCCTATGTTTAATGGCTTACTTAGAATAGAAGAATTTTTTAATTGGCTAGCAGAAGTAGAGAATTTTTTTAGAGGATCGGAAGGTTAAACTTGTTGCATACAAGTTGAAGTCAAGTGCTTCAGCATGGTGGGAGCAATTACAACTCTCCCACACCCGGCAAAACAAGTTGCCCATCCGATCATGGCCTCAAATGCAACAACTCCTTCATCGCGCTTCCTACCCCACGACTACGAACAGGTCTTATTCCAGAAATATCACAATTGCCGTAAGGGCAATCGGACTGTTAATGAATACGCAACAGAATTCAATAGGTTGGCTACGCGAAAAGATCTCTCCGAAACCAATGCCCAACAAACTGCGAGATTCGTCGGCGGCCTCCAACCCGCAATACAGGACCGAGTATAGTTGATGTTGGTCTAGACAATGGCAGAAGCTGTGGAGCGAGCTAACCATGAAGAGACCCAACTCCAGAAGACCCCTGTGCATTCCTATCCCTCGACTCATACTCATACAATCAACTCCGCACAGTATTCAGCCACATCCAAAGGGAAGGAACCCGTTGTTGAGCATGTTCAGCCCCAAGTTGGCTGCCAAACTACACCAGGCAGTGGTCCAACAAGGCCGCAACGTTCAGCCGTTGTGCCTGGACCAAGTAAAATTTCAAATCCATACGGCCGACCGAGGCCCGACCATTGCTACAAATGCGGACAGCCAGGCCACCTATCCAACATGTGCCCTCAACAGCCCACGACTAATGTCGTCATCTCCACAGAGGATGCACCAGCTAAACCAGAAATTAATGTTGATGCTGATTAGATCTCAGGAGATCGGGGTGTATCATCGGTCTTACAGTGGCAATCACCTACGTGTGTTGAACCGTCTAGCCCCCAGCGACACAGTCTCTTCCGCACTAGCTGCACAGTGGAAGGAAAAGTTTGTACCGTGATCATCGATGGTGGGAGTTGTGAGAATATAATATCACAAACCCTGGTTGAGAAACTGAAACTCAAGACCACATCACATCCCTTGCCCTATGCGATTGGCTGAATTCAGAAAGGCATTACGATGGTGGTCAAGGAACAGTGTCTTGTCCCACTTTCTATTGGCAATTCTTACAGGGACCAAGTACTATGTGATGTCGTCGACATGGACGCATGCCAGACAAGATATTCGGACACCTGTGGCAATATGATCGGGATGCTGTGCATAAAGGTCGTGACAACACCATCACCTTCATCAAGGTCATCCTCACCCCAGCGACGCCACGTGAAAGCCGCCAAGTAACAAAAGAAGGTAGACAATCTCTCCTTGTCTCAAGCAATAATGGAGCAAGGCCGCGTGGAGGAAAGCGAAACTTGAGGTTGAGTTTCTTTCAAGAGGGGGTGACTGATGTAGTGAAGCAACCCCTTGATCGAGGCAAGGCAAGAGCTAGGAAGAGGACCCAGGAGTGAGTTCGAAAGAACCTAAGATCAGGCCGAGAGGAGGGTCGAACGAGCCAAGGAAGACGACGGCAAAAGGCCTCTACCGACCGATCAGATGAGGTCCAAGGAGTCCCTGAACTCTCTGGACCATTTTAGCACAAAACCAGCCGACCAGCCGGCCGGCTGACGCACAGTCTGTGCACGAAAAAACTTCCGTTTTAAGTGATCTTTGCGAATTTTCATTTTATATAGTTTCCATTTGCAATTAGGACGCCTAGGCTACATAGGTTAGTTTCTTTTGCTATTTAAGGTTGTTTTGATTTCGTTTTAAATATATTTAAACAAGGTTTTCTGAGTTTATCTCTTATTTACTCGTGGATTCGAGTTGTTCTTCGTGGATTCGAAGAGAAGATTTCGTGGATTCGAGATATCCCGTCGTGGATTCGACGAAGACAGGTTGAGAAGTCCCTGTAGATCCAAGATTAGGATCAGTTATCTGTGGGAGAGACGATGCTCAATCCCACAACACGCCCCGCCCGCATTAGTGGGCCCCACATAATAGACGATCCACATCAAAGGTGCCGATGATGAATGCCCATATCCAAGGCAGGCCCTGCATAATGGACAACCCACATCCAAGGAGGGGGCCCACATGATAGATGGTCCACATCGAAGGTGGGCTCCACATGATGGGCAGTGGATATTAAAGGTGGGCCCAACATGATAGATGACCCATATTAAGATGGGCCCCACATGAGTATAGTTCACATCAAAGATTGGCCCCTAATGATGTAATTACCCACATCCAAGGCAGGCCCTACTAGATGGACGACCCACTTCGAAGTTGGGCCCTAATTGATCGACGGTCCACATTAAAGGTGGGCCCGCATGATGTAATGCCCACATCCAAGGTGGGCCCCACATGATGGATAGCCCACATCAAAGGTGGGCCTTGCAGGGTGGATGGTCTACATTGAAGGTAGGCCCCACACGATGGACAGTTCACATTGAAGATAAAGGCCAAGGTGGGCCCAACATAATGAACAATCCATATTAAAGGTTGGGCCCACACAGTGGACGATGGATATTAAAAGGAACCGAACAAACTTGAGGGATAAGTACTTATGCGATGTAGAAAACCAACTATAGTTTTTTGCTTTTGGGCTGATGAGTCTATTGTTTACCAAACATACTTATCTACTGAATAAGTAGAAACCAAGATAAGCTACTTGAGGCATAAGTAGCTTTTGCAAAGTAACTTACAATCCAAACGCCCCCTTAATAGCTCTAGTGCCGTTGCTACATACACGCCTCCAGGAAATGCTGATGTCCTAACCATCACAGCGAGGTCAGTGTTTTCCGCAGAGTTTATAAATGAAACATAGAACAGTCAATCATTGATTTGGACTGTCCATTCACTCCATACCACTATTGGCAGTTCATGAACCATCCAATCAATAAAATGAACAATGGCTAGTCAAAACTGAGCAAAGAAAAAAGGGTGTTCCAATCATCATCTTGAAGCTTTTGGACCCAACCGTGAGTTGCTTATGATTCAAGCACGTTAGTTGGATGATTCTAAACATTTTAATCGAATGCTCATAAAAATGGAAGCTACAACAAAATGGTCAATGATCAGAGAGTTAGGATCAACCTATGTGATTTCTGCATCATGGCCTACCAAACAGTGGTATTGGACGAATGGAGCCAGATCAATGGTTGTCCAATGTATCATTTAAAATCTCTGGAAATTGTGTTGAGTGGGTTGGTGATACACTCTATTTGTATGCATGCATGTGTATGCACGCATGTGTGTACGTGTGTGCATGTGTATGCACGCATGTGTGTACGTGTGCATGTGTGATGGTGTGCTAGTGTCGAGTTCTATCAACGATGTGCTTGTGGGGTTGGTGAGACATACTTGTCAACTAGTAGTGTTTTGACAGAATGTGGGGCTAGGTTCCCAACATTTAGTGGCACACAGTGTAAGAGATCTGGGCCATTCATCAGGTAGCGTACACTGAACATACCCTGTTCCAACATATAATACCAGTCCTCTAATCATGGAGAACAAACTTGAATGAGAAAAATATATGGTTACGAAAATACATCTGTGTCTCACTTGATGCATGTCTACTGTTACTTTCAGGTTCCCACTGAAGGCCTCAATCTATTACATGCATGCCATCAGGAGCCCCTCATGGTAGCTGCAAAGTGGGGCCCAGCAGTATACATTCTATCAAAACTCCAATTAGTAAAAATTTTAAGTACTACATTACAGTCACTTGAGATGGTTTAAGGAAACCATTAGAATAATAAATGTGTTTCACTTATTTAACATTTTTTTCGTTGATGACAATGTTTTGCATCTAATCTCCCACCAAATGAACAGTTTGTAAAGGAATCTATGCCCCGCCATTTCTTTGCACGCCTCAATAACAAAGGCCAGACATCCAAGGAGGTGTTTACCGAAACACACAAAGATTTGGTTAAAGACGGTGGCACATGGCTAACCAACACATCCCAATCGTGCTCAGTCGTCGCGGCACTTATCGCAACAGTTGCTTTTGCCACTGCCACAGCAGTTCCAGGAGGTATTAACGAATCAACAGGAACCCCAACGCTTGAAGGCAGGCCAGCATTTGAGGTCTTTGCCATCACATCACTTATTGCACTATGCTCCTCCGTAACATCCCTAACCATGTTCCTTGCCATCCTTACTTCTCGCTACCAAGAAGCCGATTTTCGTAGAAACCTACCAGTGAAGCTGATTCTAGGACTAACTTCTCTCTTTGTCTCAATTGCTTCCATTTTGGTTTCCTTCTGTGCTGGCCATTTCTTTGTCCTCAAAGACCAACTAAAGTATGCAGCCTTTCCTGTATATGGGATCACATGCTTACCTGTAACGTTTTTCGCAGCAGCGCAGTTTCCACTCTACTTGGATCTTATAAGATCTTTTTTAACATCAGTACCACGACGGATGTATGAGGTGACTTCTCTCTAATTTGTTGTTATCATCTCTTCTTTGCTGATTCATTTTCTCTCACTTCTCTTGATCGAGTGTTGTATTAAATGGACTGTGCTTGGATTTGCTTCGCCTATATGTTCCATTTATGTACTTTTTTCTTGATGTGTTGTATTTAATGGACTATTTCCTTGGACTTGTTTCACTAAATTCTCTTGGGGGAGGACTTTTCTTCGCCGATATGTTTCATTTATGTACACTTTTCTTGATGTGTTGTATTTAATGGACTACGTCCTTGGATTTGTTTCACTAAATTCTCTTGGGTAGGTGTCCTCTAAATTCTCTTGGGAAAGTAGTTGCCATCATGCCATACGGGGATCTCAGTCAGGCCATTCTGTGGAGGCTGCTAGCGGGCTGGAAGCGAAGGGAATGAAGCCCTCACGGGATCTTAGGACCTTGTACTCCAAAAAGGGAGAGGAATTAAGAGCCCCCACAAGATATATGACCGACACTGAGCGCTACCCTGTATGGAGGAGAGGCAGCCGACAGGGTGTTGGGTACTCTCCACTTACCTAGAAGAGCCCTTCACGTGATTTAACCTTAAAACACTGTTTTCTCGACTTTTTACCTTGGTTATCCTCCTCTAATATATTTACAAGATCATAGCAAAAAGTTCTATTTTAATTGCGATGAACAAGTCATATGATCTTCTTAATGCAAGCCACTCTGCTTCATGGCTCACTTCCCAAAGGGTGTATAATATACCCCATTCAAGAGGCTGAAAACAAAGATGAGATTTCTTTATGCATTCTGTTAAGGGATTGATATAAGCCTTATCCCAGCTAATTGGGGTCGGCAGTATGAACTCTTGAATAAAATATTATCTTCTTAATGCAACCCACTCTACTTAATAACATACGATCTTCTTAATGCAAGCCACTCTGTTCATGGCTCACTTCCCAGAGGGAGTATACATTCAAGAGGCTGAAAACAAAGATGAGATTTCTTCATGCATTCTGTTAAGGGATTGATATAAGCCTTATCCCAACTAATTGGGGTCGGCTATCGGTATTTACTCTTGAATAAAATATTTCGACAGGATTAAATCAAAACATGTTTAGAGCCAGACTAAAATGGTTATAGGTCAAATAACCGAAATACAGATCAGTTCACAAAAAGCAGTTGGTAGGCAGAAGCGAATCAATTGATTTTTAGCTAACAGGCAGTTCTATAAAATATCAAAGTCAGTAGAACCAGTATGAGGCAAGTAAAGCTAAGTGAGGCCTATCAAGTTAAAATCCGCCAAAGAAAGAAATAACAGAAACAGGGACTAAGAAAACTTAAATTGATCAATTTTCTATGAGACAAAAAGATAAGGAAATCAAATTTTAGAACAGACTTATAGGCAAATCTAGATAGGCTAAAAGTAATCAAATTTCCAGGACAATGGGATCATAGAGAGATAAGAAATTACCCTAACAAATCAAAACAATCAATAGCAAGAGCAAACAAGTTAACAATAAACATTGAGAACTAAAGTAGTTGGTATATTGCAACAGTAAAAGGGAATCTGATAGTTTGGCATCATTTCAATATAGCCTTTGTCTGATAAAATCAAGAACAGACTCGGATTTAACAATTTGAGATCAACGTTCTACTAGCAAGAGATATGCACAACAATTTGGAATGATAAGCTCTTGAGAACAGCTTAAGATAATAATCTGAAAAGTAAATTCGGAACGGAAAATGTTCCATCTGAGGAAATTAGAAATCTGTGGAAAAGAAACACGTGATTCCATGGAAATGTGGAAAGCTCGATGCTCAAAAAGAGAGTTGTCCCTCAAAAAACCTAGAAATCTCCATTTAACTGGTTGTTATTCTTGAGGAAATGTAAATCACCCTTTTTCGAGGAAGCAACAAAAATTGAAATCAATTTCCACAGCTGACTTTGTTTTCACAAACAGCAGAAAACGTCACATTTGAGGACAACAACTTCATTTGCATGGAAGAAAAGAGGATCCCACCAATACAAACAGGCCTAGATTAAAACAAATTCTGAATTTAGCCAAACTATAACTGAAGCAAGTTTCTATGGATGACATAATATAGATTTAAGAAACCATCCAAAACACGTTTAAACCTATTTGCCACTTCTCATTCCATGTAGCATCTTCAGTCTTTTAAA
This sequence comes from Liriodendron chinense, assembly GCA_003013855.2. Classification (NCBI taxonomy): domain Eukaryota; kingdom Viridiplantae; phylum Streptophyta; class Magnoliopsida; order Magnoliales; family Magnoliaceae; genus Liriodendron; species Liriodendron chinense. Next base: position 1,013,377 of record ML058374.1, read on the forward strand.
AAAAATCAAACTTCAATGACTTGGGAAAGAGACCGCAACTTGATCTTCTGATTTGCAACAAGAAAAAAAAAAAAAAAAAAAATCAATATCATACTTTCTAATATGATCCTGAATATAACAGAAGTTTCCAAACAATAGATTGCTTCTAACGTAGGACAACTCACCACTTGCTCTAAAAGCTCGAACTGATAGAGCGTGGCGAATCAATCCCATAGCCCAGGCTCCTGCATCACATAGTCCAGGCCCTCGGCCGAACCCTCCTTCGTGGGCCCCACATCACATGGGTTCGCATCACACTAGACACCTGCCTCACATGGGCGGGGCCCGCATCTCACAAGCTACCCCCACTCGAGCCCGGTGTGAAAATGCCCCTGCATTAGCTTCTTTGAGCGGCAAGTAATTGTCATTGAACCAATAAAGATAACAAACCCCATACTCGTAGTCTCTTCATTTAAAGGGAGTCACCTCTGCAATTACCATCACTATACCCAACCAGCTTAAATTCCTTTCAACCTCCATGATCATGTGTATCTTGATTGATGCATTGCCACGCCATATCAATGGCTGAGATTGATCAACATGCCTCTGAGGATGATCAATGCATTAGAGCATTACCTAAATCAACGTCCCTAATTGCCAATAAATCCCCTTGGGATGGTCAACAAGTTACCAAAATGAGCATCTAATGGTCATGATCGTCAAAGGGGAGTTAAATGGAACCTACATTAACTCTTTTCTACAAAACAGTGTGAACCAACCAAATGCAGTCTATGACCACAAAAGGATGATTTAGCCATCCAAATGGAAGGATGGCCATGAAAGGATGATCTAATCATGCAAATTTGGTCTACAGATATAAAAGATGATCTAACCATCCAAATGGGACTCCGATCATAAAAACATGGTCTAGGCATCCAAATGCAGTCTACGGAAATTGAAGGATGATCTGAGTTATGCCCTTCTCTTCTTCTTTTCTCCCTTTGTTTTACCTTCTACACCTCAGTAACTAATGCTGCTAAATTGGCTCTAAAGCCAGAGTCTAGAGCCCGAAAGATCAAAAGAAGAAGGATGATTGAGATGTTTTCAATGAGGGGAAGTAGATGTGTTAGCCATAACATAATAATGCAGTCTTAGATTATAAATATATATATATAGGGAAAATGTACTATGCGCTCGACCTCATGGGAAGTTCCCATGAGGTCGAGCTGTGTGGGCCCCACTGTGATATGTATCAAACATCCACACCATGCATTTGGTGGGGGCCCATTTGGTTATGGGATATCCCAAAAATCAGCTGGATCCGGAACTCAAGTGGGCCATACCAACTGAAATAGTGTAAAATCATGCCTACAACATCTAAAAGCACTTGTTGGGGCCCACCTGAGTTTTGGATATGGTTGAAACTTGGTGTGACCTCTTGTTCAAGTGGAACACACACAATGGATGGGCTGGATTTCTCAACCACATCTCAGTCAAACCAATAAACAATCATAAAGGTTTCAATTGGTGGATATTCACTCCTAACTGTTGTCTATGGTGTGGCTCACCCAAGTCATGGATTGGCCTGATTTTTAGGCTCATGTCCCGCCACGGAATGGTGCATCTGAATGATGGTCTGGATGCCCATCACGCATCACAGTAGGGCCCACACAACTCAACCTCATGGGAACTTCCCATGAGGTCAAGCACATAGTGTGTGCGTGCGCATGTGTGCGTCCTAACCCTTTGAATGATCCTAACGTCCCCACCTTGACGTTAGCAACGTTCCCAAACCTCTTGAATGGTACAGGGGCTGACCTTTGTTGACACGAACTGTTCATTCATTCATACAACAAGGAGCAATCCATGGTGCAAGAATCACGCTGATCGAATGATCCTAACCCTTTGAGTGGGGCTAATTTGTTATAACCATCTATTGTTTACAAGCCATAAATCTCATAGGTTTTTTTTTTTTTACACACGCACTCACTCTCCACAGTGGGATCATAAGAAATAGTGTTTATTTTTACACATGCACACATAGTTAAAATCATCATTCTAACTGTTTATTTAGAATCATAAGAATTACAAAGTGGGATCTATCTACTATATGTTTCAAGATGATGATTAGACATAACATAATAATAATGAAGCCATAACATAATAATTAGGGCTGTAAATGGTCGGGTTCGGGGCGGGTTTAGCCAAAACCAGACCCGCCCATTTACTAAACGGGTTTGGGTCCAAATTTTAGACCCAGACCCTTTTACTAAATGGGCGGGTCCGGGTCGGGTCCGAGTCAACCCATCAGACCCATTTATAAATGGGTCCGGGTCTGGTAGAGGGAGATCCACCCAGACCCATTTATAAATGGGTCGGGTCTAATGGGTCCGGGTCTAGATCAAGTTTGCAAGCATTTTACAAGGCTTAAAACCGGGTCTGGACGAGTCTAGGCTGGACGGGTCCCTTAAAACATAGACCAAACCCGCCCACTTACTAAATGGGTTTGGGTCGGGTCGAGTCGGGCCTAATATAAAGGAAACCAGACCCAGGCCCATTTAGCAACTAGGTCTATTCTTGGACCCAGACCCGTACCATTTAACAAATGGGTCGGGTCTAAATGGGTTGGGTCCGGGTACCCCATCGGGTCCGCTGACCCATTTACAGCCTTATCAAGTATGCAAGCATTTTACAAGGCTTAAAATCGGGTCTGGACGGGTCTGGGCTGGACGGGTCCCTTGAAACATAGACCAAACCTGCCCACTTACTAAATGGGTTTGGGTCGGGTCGGGTCGGGTCGGGTCGGGTCTAATATAAAGGAAACCAGACCCAGACCCGTTTAGCAACTGGGTCTATTCTTGGACCCAGACCCGTACCATTTAACAAATGGGTCGGGTTTGGGTCGGGTCTAAATGGGTTGGGTCTGGGTACCCCATCGGGTTCGCTGACCCATTTACAGCCCTAATATTAATGAAGTCTTAGATCGTGTATATTATATGTGAATGTGTGTGTGTGTGTGTGTGTGTGTGTCATTTTGCTAACGTCCCCACCTCCATGGGGAGGTTAGTGATGTTCCCAAACCTTTTAAATGGCACACAAGGTGACCTTTGTCAACACAAATTGTTCATTCATTCATTCATATAACAAGGAGCAAGCCATGGTGCAAGAATCACGCTGATCGGATGATCCTAACCCTTTGAATTAGGCTAATTTGTTACAACTGTCTATTGTTTACGAGCCATAAATCACATAGTTAAAATCATCAAATCAAAGTGTTTATTTAGAATCATAAGAAATGCAAAGTGGGATCTATCTACTAGATGTTTCGAGATGATGATTGGACCTATTTTGTTTCTCCAAACAATCTTGACTGTCCATTTTCATGTTCTTGATCGGAAGCTTAGGATCACCTGGTTGGCATGAATTTTGCCCCATGGCTTGCTCTAGTTGTATGAACGAATGAACGATTTGGATCAACAATAGGACACCCCATGTGCCATTTAAAAGGATTGGGGACATTGCTAATGTCCCCATGAAGGTAGGGCATTAGCAATATACATACATATGTATGTACATACATACATTGTTGTTGTATCTCTAGCTCAGCGATACCGATAACATTGGTAGCGATACCGATAGCATTGATGGTATCAGAAATTCTAGGTATTAGTGATGTATTGCTAAGTATCGCCAATGTGTCGCCAATATTTTTTACTGTGTAAATTCTAGCTTTAGGTGTCGCTTGTATTGCCAATGTATTAAGATCGCCAATATTTTCGACTGTGTAAATTCCAAGTGTCGCTTGTATCGCTAGTGTATCAACGATATTTCAGTAGTATCACCAATGTATCGATATCGCCAAAAATCTGTTTATTAAAAAAAAATCTATTCTCAAAATTTTTTTAAGGGCTCATGTTTGTATTCGGTGTTCATTTTGTTGATGATATCGCAATATTATTGTTATCACAACATGGGCAATATCGAGACCACAATATTTTGTTTCATTTCCAGTTGTTGACGATTTCTCGGCGAAATACCATGTGTTGTCAATATTCTAAAATATCGATGGATGTTTGGGATTTGGATGGAAGGTTAGATGGTTGGATGGATGGTTGGATGGATAGATGGGATAGATGGGACTATTGGACTAAATTCTTACAACAACACATGCTTTTAGGCCCCCATTAAATGGAAACTTATTATATATGTATTCTTTTTGCAATTTTTTTATTCCTAAATATGCAAATATGTGTATTTTGGCATCTCCTGAAGTTCCGATGAAAAATTCCACCGTGTTCCCCATGTTTCCCCACATATTCGGTTATCGACAATATTATCAGCAATATCAATTTATTTCCGCATCCCCGGCCAGCAAAACTCGTAGCGATAGTTATACTTTGAACACTACACACACACGCACGTTTTCTTTTTCATCTTTATATATTTTTGTTAAATATAAAGGAAACACATAGCATGCATACATTTGTATATGCTAGGAATACATATGAAGTGGGAGGGGGCAGCTGGGACGTGGCATAACATGGTTGGTGGAAAGAAGAATAAAGGAATAAGTAGAGAGGAATTGAGGGAGAACAGTGGGAGAGTGGAAAATAAAGAGAGGAGGGAAAGAGTGGGAGGGGGGAGAGAAGGAAAGAAGCAAAAGTGGGAGGTAGTGGGGATGTGACATGTAATGATAGGAGGAAAGAAGTTGGAGAGAAGGAAAGCGTAAGGAAACCAAAAGGGCAAGAAGTGGTAATGTGGCATGTTGTGATAGGAGTAAATGAGAGAGAGAGAGAGAGAGAGAGAGAGAGAGAGAGAGAGAGAGAGAGAGCTAGGGGTGTAAATGAACTAAACCGAATACCACCGTGTTTGGTTTGAATTTGATAACCAAAACTCAAGTTTGAGTTTGGGTTTGGTTTGTTTACTAATCAAACAAACTCAAACGAGGTTTAATCGAACCGAACTCAAACCGTTCACGAATAGTTTGGTTCATTAACCACCCCTATATGCAACATTTTAAATGCCGGTGTAAATGAGATGTTGCACCTTCAGAATTCATTGTAGGTTGGACAGTGTGGTATGGTCCACTTGAGCTTTGAATAGGCTTATTGTGGGGCCCACCTTGCAACATATATTCCATATCCAAAAAAGTCAAGACGGTGAGGCTCTTACTATGGGGCCCACCTTGATGTATATATTCCATATCCACTCCGTTCATACATTTCATCAAATCATTTCATGGCAGGAGCTAAAAAAATGAAGCAGATCCAAATCTCAGGTGAACCATATCATAGGAAACAATGCTGTTTTAGCTATAAACGAACCCTATCGAGCCTAACCGAACCGAACTCATGCCTGTTTGAGTTTGGTTTGATTACTAATCGAACCTAAAAACAAGGTTTGAGTTTGGTTTGTTTACTAATCAAACGAACTCAAACGAGCTTTAATTGAACCAAACTCAAACCGTTCACGAATAGTTTGGCTCATTAACCACCCCTAGAGAGAGCATAGGAGCAAAAATACCAGGATTTTTTATTTTTTATTTTTGGCGGCCGGGGGAAGGGAAGGTTTAATGAGTGGCCATGGGGCCCACTGAAAAGGAATTAAATCAGCATAACCTTACAAGAACTCACCCACATGTTCGAAAGATCCCCCCGATTCCCCAATTCCCTGGATTACACCTTGTTAAACCATCTACATTGAGCTTGACCAAACCAATGCATAGGGGTAGTCCATTTCACTCATATTGTTTCAAGTGTAATGAGCCAAACTCTTCGCTTGTTCCACTTGTGAAGTAACTACTAGTTGGTAGTGGAGTACTCCTTGTTTAGGCCACAGTAAAACATTCACTCTTAACTTGACAGGGATTCCATTATGACGGTGAATTCCCACCAACATGCATAAAAATGGCTTCACCGATATGGACTATGCTTATTTTCCTTGCAATGCTTGAGGAACATATGTTGAGGAGGCATTGCTTGTCCCATTGCTCCCATCATTGTGGGATTATGAAGGATGAGACCCTGGTTTTCGTGTCCTAAGCCAGGTCTACTAGCTTGAGAATAGTGTATAAGGTTGGGAGGTGGGGGACCCAAATGCCCACCAGATTTTAACATCCATACCATACCTAATTCTCGATGCTAGGCCATTTATGTCACATAGGTCTAAGGCACACCAACATATGTTAGAAATTTCGAGGTATTCGCCATGCCTAGGCTTCTACAAAGCGGGGGCAGGTGGGCAGAGAAGAATACTGTTGGCATGGCTTTGTTAACATACTAACATTTATCAATCTATTCAAAAGATCACCTATAGGCTACAACACAATAGTTAAGGAGATTAACTTGCATACTAATGATATCAACGAAGAAGATGAGGTGGGATACGTTTGGGTCACTTCTGGAGAGATGGGCAAGCATGCGGGAATCCAAGATGCCGCACCAGATTGGAGTAGGCACAGTTGATTCTTTCCCAGATCAAGGTACCAAATGAACGAGTTCCCAATAAAGCCAAGTTCCGTCATATTGCAATCATTGATCCATTTATGCAGCTTTGAACTCCAAGATGCAAAACTAGATTGGAATGGGCGTGGTCGATTCTTTTCCATATGCAATAGCCCCTTGATGGAAACTGTTCCACGTGAACAAACTCCCAACAAGCCAAGTTCCATCAGGTTGCAGTCAATCAATCCCTTAATGCAACTTGCTCAAGTGTGCTAGGCCGGTCCAATGTCCACCTTTCTTCTACTTTTGGGAAGCAATTAGGTTAAAGTCTCATAAGACCAACCATGAGACTTCCGGAAATTCGCTTAGTTCTTGAAAGATCCTCCCACATAGCGATCCTAGGCCCCTGGTGAGGCCTAATGTAAACCATCAGGAAGAGCCATGGTGGATGGTTCGCATTGGGTGGACTACTGCATGGACCAGGAGCCGAGATGGGATCTAATTGGACCATCAAGCGATCCCGCAAGAGCCAAATTCTTAGGCTTAGGGAGGTACTTCTGGTAAAACGGAAGAACCATGTGGGTACTACTCTCATCATTCTTGGCTTCAAGTAACACTTTGATGTTTGGGTGGACATTGCATATATTATCCGCAAATGTTGTCTTGAAGGCTTTGTGTTGGGCTCCTCTACATTTCCACTGTTACTACCATAGGATCTATGAAAATGGGAGATCATATGTTTGACCCTGCAAGGAAATGATACAATACAACTTGCTATACCGTAATGTACTTTGTATCCAATCACGGAGGGGCAAACAACGTATAAAGTCACTTTTCAAATTTTGTTGCTGCATGTTTGCTTGTATGCGTGTTTCCTTGAGCCACTCGCTTCTTTGCTCTTCTCCTTGATAAGGTGAAGCAGCTTTGTGCTACAGGTCTTGGGCTGACACATTTCCCCTTGTTTCCCCCGCAACGTCAGCCCATCCAACCCTTTTCACCATTCCCTCATGGGCTCCTGTCCCTAGCTGAATGGCAAACACGCTATGGGGCTCACCATCTTCGTCGTCATCACTCTGATTCGGTTCTTTGTTGGGTATATCAGATTTATCTAGTGGGACCAGATCTTAGGCCATGAGTATAGTTGTGGGGAGTTGTAGGCAAACTGACGCAGGGAAGGACGTGATGAAGTCAATCACCCGTCTTCCTTAGAGGATAAATACCTTGTATCCACAAGGCGTTCTTGAATCCACAGGAGAATTCTTGAATCCATGAGAAAAAAAAACGACAAAAGTCAAAAAATTTATTGAATAATATGAAGATTAATCATGAAAAATGAATTTAACAACCTTATATATCCCTAAACAAACCTTAATTCGTACTTGCTAAAAATAGTAAGTTTCTCGAAATGGAAAATTATTAAAAATAGTAAACTCTTAACTAAAGACTATTATTAAGTAGAGTCTTTTTAAAACTCATTATTAAGCAAAAGTAGGAACTTCTAAATTAAACAAAACTATAAAAATAAGGAAATACTACAAAAACAACAGAATTACTAAAACTAGTAATTTTTTTCCTAAAATCCCATTTTTGAGCTGTAACCGCGCCTTTTTCTTGCGAAACGGACTGACGCGACCCACATGTGGATCGGTTGGCCCCAGATGCCCTATTCTGGTCCAAATTCATAGGTTGTGCATCCCGTGACGATACCTGGATTAAGAGTTCGCCTTCTTTTGGTCCATCCATGTGAAGAATGTGTTTGATCCTCGTCCTACATCAGGGGGTCCTCGTTCTGCATCACAAACGGTGTGCGGAACATGGTTTTAAGACTCGTTCGTGTCAGGTACGACTCAGACAAGTTGACTCGGGCTTACCCGATCCAATTTGACACCACGAGTCGGGCTGATTAGTTTTTCTACTGGTGAAAACTACTGGACCATAGAGATCAAAACTACCCAACGGATTCAAACAATTCAACCAATCTGATTTTTCAAATGATGAACTAACTAACTAACTACAGTGGGCCCCACAATTTCGGCAGTTTGATTTGAGTACGGACGAGGGAAAGGCTGAGAGAGTACCTGCGATTGATACGGAGTAGGTTCATGGACGGTAGACGAAGAGCAGCGAAGGGGGGAAGCATGTGCCAGTTCACTTGAAACCATTCTGTTTTTCGACCCGAAAAAGAAAAGAAAAGAAAAGAAAAGAAAAGAAAACCCGTGCGAGCCGGGGCGGTTCAATTAACGAGGGTTCCAGCCCAACCCAGTCCGACGGACCGATCCGGTCCAGATTTTCAAATGAATTGAAGATCAACAGCAGCTTACCTCTCTCTCTCTCTCTCCATAAGAATTTTCAGAAAATGTTGAAAGCCACTTTCTTTGCCATCTATTTCCTTTTCTTTTCTCTCTTTTTCTCTCTCTTTTTCCATACATGGTAGCTTGAACTTCCCAAGCATGAGAGCTATGGACCCTTCGTCAAGTGGGGTTGGGAAGGTGGGCCCCACTAGATGCATGGCCAGGATCTAGAACAAATCCACCACGCTGTCACGAGGAAGAAATCGCTCCATCACAACCGATTTGGGGCATTTTGGCTAGGAAAACGATCGAGTACCTCGGGCTATCGTATCTAGGAGGTGACTTTCACTAACGTAGGAGAAACGACTTAACTTTCATGAAATCCAGACCGTCCATGATGTAGTACACCCGATATTGGACGTTCATATCAAAAATCAAGATGATTCAATACTCAGGTGAGCCACCCAAAAGATTATACTCAAAACAATCTATTTCACTTTCTATAGTCCACCTGCGTTCTAGTATAATGTAATTTTTCGCTAATCCTTTCATCATGACTATGTAAATCAGATGAATGTATTGGATGGCATATAAACAACATGGTGGGTACTAAACAAAACTAATGGTGGGCGTTCGATCCCAGCTGTTTCCTGTGGTGTTGCCTGAATTAAATTTTCATGATCATGATTTTTGGGTTCAATGGCCAAATTAGGCAACATACCTGATGAACGGCATGGATCTCATGAAAGTTCCACCCACATGGATCTCGGGCTGCGGAAGTTACCCCGTAGCTATGGCCAGTTCCTCTGGCGCGGCTCTTTTGGCTACAACGTGTGTATTGTCAGAAGAGCCTTTGATAATTTCACACAGGTTTACACTGCTAAGTATAAGAATCATGTCAGCTAAATAGGAAGGTGGGCCACAAATTAACTAAACGGATGTACAAGTTGCAACAAAAAGCCAAAAAATCCCAAGGGTTTAAAGAGCATTTACATACACTCGTACCATGCGAACTCACACACTCACCCACTCCACATGGGCACTCGATCGGGTCAGATCCGAGATTCAATTCGCTCCGAATTCATATAATGCCGATTTGGATCTTAAAATAGGTCGAGTAATTAAATGGACCGGATTTGGATCTTAAAATAAATCTGATTACTTAAATGGACTGGATATGGATTCACAAGAACATATCCAAGTCTGATCCGAATCCGATTGAGATCCGACTCATTGTCACCTTAGTATATATGTTATATTCATGCTGGCCATCCGTTTCACAAATTATTTTAGGCCATGTCGACCATACCATAGTAAATAGTGGGATTTGCCTCATTTTCTACTAAATTAAATATATCATTTATTTATTTTATATCATATATTTTTTTAGATTTGTAATGGGGGTGGATTCGGAGCTAGATCCAACCCGAATCCGATGGTTATAAGGATTTTGGATCGGAAATGGATCTAACAATTTATAAATGGACCGGATATGGATATCGCCTTTTAGATCCGAGTCGGATCCAAATCCGTCTACATATATACGGACTTGGGAGCCGGATCCAACTGGATCCGATCCAGATCCGACCCATTGAGAGCCTTAACTCGATCCCATGATAACAATGTTGAAACAGAGTCCCCATGGACCTAGTTTAAAGAGTCTAACTTTACACATTCCATCAGTTTTGGCGTAGTGATTAAGTTATTAAAAATTGGTACCAAAGGCAACACCATATCTTGTGTTTGAGTAATGAAAGGGTGAGCTGTGGAAAAGGCAAATTGACCAGAGTGAAAGATGCCACGATATGAAAAGGTCTACTTAGGCTGCCAAAGTGCAGCCGCCAAATAAAAAGGGCTACCTTGTGTTGCTGGGTTATTCGTCGGTCATGCTTGTGATGTGTGTGCAAGCGTGCCAAAATCAATTTTTGCGGCTCGATTCCAACCGAACAACAATGACATTGAAGGCAGATACGTCGTGATCGATCATATATGACCGAAGTCTGTAGAGATCGATCGCCTAACTAGCCACTCGCTCGGTTGCTTAATGAAAAGTGATCAGGCGACGTTTGAAGGATGGGGTTCGTCCTTCAAAAAGTGAGTCACAACTTTATCTTCCAAACGAAAGGATTTCTCTTGGCGTTACTTTAAAGGAGTAAAAAGAAAAGTTTACAATCGATCGTGTGGGCGATCTTCACTTTTTCTTCACCGCTAAGATGTTGTGAAATGAAACTTTACTGATGATGAAACTTACTGCTACCGAACGTAATTTCAGAGATTATGCTACCGAAATTAAACAGTGCGATTAATGCTAAAGATAAAAAGAGAGCTGAGTATGCTAAGGAACGTAAATAACAAATAAACGAAGAACCTGAATAAGCTTGGAAATGGTAATGTAATATTGACTTGATAAATACCCGAGCGCTTACTCTAAGAAATACAGGGTATTTGGAATGTAAAATGAATCGATTACGTTGTGAAATGTAAGGGATTTGGTAATTTAGAAAGATAGATTGATTTGATTGGTGTTGGACCCCTTGAACTGCTGAGATCCTCCTTTTTTTATAGCTTTCTCTTTTAAAAAATTGAACTATTTGGATGCTCTACTTCCTAACGATTACGGTAACCGTCTCCCACATTGTCTTCTAGAGGCTTTTCTTTATTCATTACTTGCTTTATAATTACTTGCAGACTCGGCCACTACTCCAAACGTGTGGGGCCCACCTTGATGTATTTGTTTTGTATCCATGTCGTCCACCTGTTTTTCCATCTCATTTTAGGATTAGATACCAAACCTTAATAAGATCCAAATCTCAGATGGACCATACAGCTAGAAACAATGATGAATAACAATTAAAAACTTTGGGCGAGAAAAGTCTTTGGATATGCTCCAAACGATAATCGGCCGCAGGCCAAATTGCAAAGTAGCAATCGGTCGTGGAAATCGGTCACTGGCCGCTGCAATCAGCCACTTTTTCAAGACACAAGATGCAATCGACCACTGTCTTGCTTCTCATACGGCAATCGGCCAACAAAATCGGCCGATATCCTGGTTGCATATGCCAGTCGGCTAAAGAATCGGCTGATATCATAGTTGCATATGCCAATTGGCCAACGAAATCGGCAATTGGCCGATTTTCCCAAACGCATATAGCAATTGGTCACTCCTTTCGTAGGTGTTTCTGACAAGCTGTCAGAAACAAGGTACAACACCTTGATAACTGTAGTGTAGCCACCATGCCTTGGAAAGAGTTACCTGAAAAAGAAGCCAGGATAAGTGCTACTATAGAGTGGGCTGCCATGGACATCAGCTGCAGAGCATGGTGGAATGTTACAATCCTAAGGGTTTAATAGCCTAACTTAACATGTTATTAACCCTTTCCACAAGTTGCCCATTCCGTAACTCAAATATAAGGCATTTTGTTGACTCTTATACCAATTGTTAAGAAACTAACTTAACCAATTTGCCATGATTTATAGCACGTGTAAAGTTAGGCTATTAAAGCCTTTTGGATCATAACATACTGGCCTGCTTATTTCTAATATCATGGCACTCCTGATAAGTAGACCACCTCTATCTTTGGACAGTAGCATCTGAGCTGTGAGTTCCACATGGCGGATGGCTTGCATGTTTCCCCTATCTGCCGGCTGGTATATGTGGTTTCATGTGTATTAGCCGACATGTACACGTGTGGGCTCATCTAAGTTCTTGTCATCATTTGTTTGTGACAGCTCTTGTTAAATTATCTAAGGGGATGATTAAAATAATCCATTTGAGAGCGCTTAGTTGTTGACTTTACACCATGCAAAGTCAGACATAAACGGTTTGAATTCATTAGAAGATGACCCAAATTCAAAGGCTAAACTCCCTAGGTATCATCTGCGATGCATGAATTTGATATTGCTGCTACCATACTACAAAAGCAAGATTGATAACTTGAGAAGCATATGTACTTGTTGAACAAGCGCATGGTGTGTCGGCTAGCTGACTTACATGTTATGTAGCTAAAGAAACCTCATTTAGTCTATCTTGGGAAGCTTCCCATGAGGTCGAGCCTTGGGGCCCCTCCATCATGTGTGATGGACATCCATCCTATTAATCAAACACACACTTCCATGGTGAGCCACGGGCCTAAAATTTGGCCAATTCATGACTTAGGTGATCCACACACCGCATACAACAGTTGAGAGTGGGTGCATCCCCATTGAAACCTTTCTTGATTGTATACAAGCCAGTGAGAAGTGGCTTAGTCAGCCAACCCATCCATTGTGCGTGTCCTACTTGTATGAGGATCACACTAAATTTTTAAGCCATTCCACTTGGGTAGGCCCACCAAGTACTTTTAGATGTTTTAGGCACGATTTTCCATGGTTTCAAATAAAGAGACTCACCCGAGTTTTGAATACAGCTTATTTTCAGCACATTTATAACGCAGAGGTGACCTACCAAATGCAGAGTGTGGATGTCCATCACACATCACAATGCGGCCCACATAGCTCAACCTGATAGTACCATTTCCCATCTATATCCCATTGTGACATGCGATGGTCATCACGTCATGCATTTGGTAAGTCCCATCTAAGATGTGGGATGTACCACATGTCAGACTTTAGTGGGCTATATCATTTAAAACCATGGGAAATCATTCATAAAACATCTAAAAGTGCTTGGTCAGGCCTACCTAAGTTTTGGAACTGCCTAAACTTTGGTGTGGCCCCTCACTCAAGTGGGACACACACAATAAATGCGCTGGATGCTAAACCACATTTTATTGGAATCAGATTCCTTTGTTAGCTCTAAGAAATAAAAACTCAGTTTAGAGCCTTTTTATTGGACCTCATTTTCACATAGGTCTACAACCATATCACCTCATCATACTAACCTCATGCAGTGTGATGTGGACCAATGAAAAGGCTCAAAGCAGGCTTTTCCTGGGCCATCCGGACTCATCTTATTGAGTCCTGCAAAGTCAGGAATGGGACCGTCAACCATTTTAATGGGACCTAGACCCATTAAAATCAGGTTGGTCCACGTGTCCGTGGGGTCCAGGAAAATCTTAGGAAAAAAAATGAGAAAACCCCCTTTCCAAACATTTCAATAGGATATCCATTGTGGGACCAAGACCCACCTGATGGACGGTCCAGAACTCGCGTGTATGACAAAGAACCGTCAACCACGCGAATCGCATTACTCAGGACTCATTACGTTGAGTGATAAGAGTTCTTCGTCCCTTTCGATTAAACGGCACACCTCCTCTCTATCTATGGCCGCTTCTCTTTCCCCACTCTCCTCTCTCTTCACCCAACCCCACTCCTCCGCCTTCCGCATCAGACTCCAACGCTGCTGCTGCCTTACCTTCTCCTCCTCCTCCTCCTCATCTCCCTCTCTCCCTCATCCCTTCTTCTCCAAACCCCATATTTCTCTTTCTCCTTCCCATCCTTCCCTTCTCAGATGGAGGAGGTCTCTTTCCACCACCTCATCCCACCTCCACTCTCTCCCATCCAACGGCACCGATCTCTCCAAGGTGGGTCCCGCTCCGAGTCTCCGCAACTTCATTGGGAAGGCCATTGCCAGCTCCGAAGCCCAGCAAGAGAAGTGAGTTATCCTCTCATTGTTTTCCTTGAAAACCCCATTGAATGATTTGGTACTAATTTCACCCGCTGGTGATAGGAGATGCAACTATACCTTATTTCATCTCCGCCAAAGTAGGAATTTTAAGAGCGTCCTGTGACAATGTATTTGAATTATAAGCAGCATTCCTGTAATGGTTGGTGCCTTTCTTTTGAATTTCTTGCCGATTATGGTTGAGATGTCCGACTTCATCCCTGGGCTGGTGATACGGTATTGATGAGAGATTTGGTTGATGGTGAGATTGAGCTGATGGCCGTGTTACTTGGAAGCTTGGAGGAGATTTATATCTCTAGGTTTCAGGCTGGTAAGAGTCCCGGATGTGGGAAAGCTCGGGAATTCTTAGATGTATTATACAATGCTCAACCCAAGATTTTTACAGCTTGCTTCTGATTCTATCCTTCCTCGTCAATCTCAATGGAAATCAGCGACACTTATCCTATGAACATGTTGTTCCTTAACTGTCCAACATTCTGTCCCATAAAGCACAGCTGGTCTTATAGCCAATTGAATTTTACTAATTTGGGAGGTGTGTAGATCTATTCCAGTTTCCTTATTTCATATACCAGCGAATCAAAGGCCAGAGTAGATGTGCTGGAGAAAGAGGGAGTTGAGAGGAATATTCAAGTGTAGGACTATCTATCCCATGTAATTTTATTCATTTTTTTTTTAAATCTCTGTTTTTCTTGATTGGCAAGATAAATTTGATTAGATGAGAAAGAGCCCAAGGGCCATTACACATCTGGCATTTTTAGGAGAAATCTCTGAGCGAAGGAGAGATGCACTACCAGGGGAAGAAGGACAAAAAGATCCCGAGGCTTCCAACCAATAGCAAATAATTCTTTTATCTCTGTTTTTCTTCTTCTTTTCAATGAAGTCGAAGTTAAAAACACATGGAATGGTTCCAACTGCCAATTGGTTACATGTCCTCAAGTATCCAGAACAACTAACTTAAAAGATCTAGATACGCACAGATTTCTAGGCATAAATAAATCAATTAATAGTTGGCTAAAGCACATAATCAATTTTGTGAACAGCAAAAGCTGTATGATAATTATTGGAAAAAGTTCTGGCTTGCTTGAACATTATAGAATGAACATCATTTGCTACCTTAAACAATTTAGATAATCACATGGAAAATATTAAAAACCAGAAGAACAACAATTCATTTGATAAATTTGGCATGTGAGCCATGGTGCCAACAACAATAAAAAATGAAACCTAAAACATAAATTGTCAGCTGGAGTCACTGTGAATGGTTTCTTTGACATACAGATAGTTGTAGGCAAACCTTGTGCTAAGGATCTTATAGCCAATCAGTCCAGCAAAATATTCTTGAGTCCAGGACTGAGAAACTCTTCTGCAATAATAAATAGACTAGGAGTGGTCAAATAAAGAAAGAACACTGATCGGTTCAACTGTAGCTTTGACCAGGTAGGTGGTGGGTTAGCTAAATCAATCCAATTAATTGCTTTCAATCGGGTTGGAAGGTTATTGGGACACTAAACTAATAGGGACAAAGGGAATGTCAGACCTACCCTACTATAAGTGAAACGAAACATTCACATCTGCAAATTTGCTAGCTGAAAATAGCTTATGACTATAGTGGTGCGTTGGTCTTTATAGTCATAAGCGTTTTTCAACTGACTGAGATGAAGAAAATGTCGACACCGATGAAACGAGTTTGAAGATGTAGATGGCGAAACAAGTCACTCTCAATCCTATCTAGCAAGAAATGCTTTACTGATAAAGATCTTTTGAGTTTGGCGAGAGAGTTCATTAAGGCCGTCTTCCATCTGATTGTCAGGTCCCATACGAGACTCCGAACCCTTCGAATTGATAGATCAATTGATGGTAAAAATTTAAGGAAATGGAGTGGGACGGGAGGGCCTATCTGATTGATCTTTGATTCTGCTAGGGCCATGTTCCAGTTGGGCACATAAGCAAGGTTCTGTGGTGATGGAGAAGGCTGAATAATTAGTGTAGATGGAAGTGGTTTAGGTTGAAATCAGCTGAAAAACATATGAGCGCGCGTTGGCCATTGACTGAATAGTCATAATCATTTTGAAGCTTCAAAAGCCTAGCGTGTTATACTAATAGGCTTTGAAGTCGTTGCTTGTTGGCTTTAGCACTCGCCTTATTGAATAAAGCAGGGAGAGGAGGCGTCAACGCCTCGTGGCTGGTGCCTGTTTGTGCATGTGTGAACAAACCCAACTAACAAGGACAGGATTCCTCTCAGGGCATCTAAGAATGATTCAAGCCGTATGAAGGAAACCCCCCACGTACAATTTGTCTTGGGTAGAAAGGAGCCCAACAGGTCCCCCCATTGTCTTGGCCCAAACCTAAGTGAAACTAAAGTCATGGGACTACGCATCCCAGCCAATGTTATGGAAAAAAATGAAAAGAAAGAAAAAAAAAAAACTGTGTACAACTAGGAATTAAAAGATAATGAAATGGAGATGTTGCCCATAGAATTCAAGCTAGGTGGAAGAAATGGAGATGTGCCTTTGGAGTTGTATGTGATCGCTGTGTAGCCATGTACCACTCAAACTGAAAGGGAAATTCTATAGGAAGCTATAAGACCAGCCATACTTTATGGGACTGGGTAGCTAAGGAACAACATGTTCAACATATCTGAATTAATTGTCGAGATGGATGGTTGGCAAGCTGAGGTAGGATAGAATTAGAAATGAATGCATTCGAGGGAACTTAGGAGTAGAAATAGGCAACAAGATGGGGGAAAGTAGACTTAGATGGTTTGGTCATGTGCAACGGGGACCAACCCCGCAGTTAGGAGTGAGTTGGTACAAGTTGAAGGCTCTAGAAGGGCAAGAGGAAGGCCTTAAAGGACGTGGATAGAGGTAGTAAGAAATGACTTGACGATCTATGTTCTGACTGAAGGTTTAGTCCTTGATAGAATGGAAATGGTGGGACAAGATTCATGTAGCCAACAACAATTAATTGAGATAAGGCTCAGATTTTAGATGATGACAACGATTGCTCAAATTTTCTAATGCATTCCAAATTGACATGTAAAGAATAGGAAGTCTGCTCATCTACTCTTTGTTGATCGCCACGCTCTTTTTGCAACTATTTGGAACTTTGTTGAATTGAGGTGAGACCAAAAACCCAATGATTAAAATCCAATGAACTACTTCTGTCATGGATGTAGGTCTATCCTTAATTTACATCACTCAAGCTTTTAAATCTTCTAGCGGCAAACAATCTCAAGTAAGCCCCAGATCTCCTGGTTTGTTGAGAAGTGAGCAAGTTAATGACTGAAATATGGATGGGGTTTGTTGCATTGGTGGGAATTTATGGGCCAGTGGCAACCAGGAATTCAAGAGATGGTGCAATGAGAGTTTTGTAGGCATATGTTGAGGGGATTTTGCTTGTATTCTGATTTGTTTCTTTCAGGTTCTAATAAAATTCTCTCTTAAAAAGAAAAACAGAAAAGACTTAGGTATGTTCAATGTAGGGGTATTTTAGTCATTATCAGAAAACTACAGTTGGTGGTTTGTTGCAATGGATGGTGTAGATTGAGCATGGATTGAGATTTGTTCTAGAGCTTTATCTTTAGCATGGATAGCTTTATTTGATCTATTTTAAGGGAGGCGATTTACTGATTTTTTTTCTTTGAATATTTTAAATGAGAGTTATAAGTTCAATGTGGACCTTGCATGCCACTTCCCTCATTTTTGTGGTGTGTGGCATCTTTGTGTTCTTCCTCGGGCAGATTGAGCATTTCAATCTTCTTTCCCTAATGTCGCTTTTCAAAATACTAAATATTGCAAGAGTTTGAATGGATACAGACTAACAAGATACTAAAGTGTTCTCTATGGATTCTGTTGCATTTGATGGTTTATCTATACCTTTCTTGAAATCATGTGCATCTCACAAAGGTACACTGTCAAGTGCAGCACTGGCTCATTGATGGATTCAGCTTATTAGGGTATTCCCAATATTGTAGTTCCGTCTACACCCCCCCCCCCCCCCCCCCCCCCACTGGTGTGTATTTGTTCTGTTCTTGTGTGTTCTCCTTGGGAACTTATGTTTGTGCATGCAAGCGTGTGCACTTTTAACATTTCCAAACTGATGTCTGTTCTTATGAGTTATCCTTGAGATGAATATTGTAGTTCTGTCTACATGCTTCCTGTTCTAGTAATGATCTGTCTCTGTGTGTGTGTGTGTGTGTGTGTGTGTGTGTGTGTGTGTTTTGTGGGGGGGGGGGGTGGTTGGTTCTGTGTCTGTGTGTGTTCTCCTTGGAAATTTATGCCTGAAATGTGTGCTATGAGTTCTGCAATTTACTTTATGTTTTTATATGATTCATCTGCTGTAAATTAGCTGGCTCCAAAGAGCTGGGACAGTGCTTTGATGATGATGATGCCGTGGTGTAAATTAAAAGTCTTTCTTGCTTTGTTTTTAGTCCTGTTTCAGCTTCCGAAAATCCCTCAAGAGGCCGAATCTACCATGAAACTTACGGATGTCAAATGAATATTAATGACATGGAGATTGTCCTGTCTATCATGAAGACTGCTGGATACTCAGAAATTGTGGAGGTTCCAGAGAGTGCAGAGATTATTTTTATCAATACTTGTGCTATCCGGGACAATGCAGAACAAAAAGTATGGCAGAGGCTCAACTACTTCTGGTTTCTGAAAAGGCAATGGAAGAGCAACGTGGCTATTGGAAGATCACAGTCTAAGCATCCTCCGAAAGTGGTAGTGTTGGGTTGCATGGCTGAGAGGTTGAAGGATAAGATACTTGATGCAGATAAGATGGTTGATGTTGTCTGTGGGCCTGATGCATACAGGGACTTGCCTCGTTTGTTGGAAGAGGTTGACTATGGTCAGAAGGGAATCAATACTCTTCTATCCCTTGAAGAAACATATGCTGATATCAGTCCAGTGAGGATTTCGAGCAATTCAGTTACAGCATTTGTCTCTATAATGAGGGGATGCAATAACATGTGCTCCTTTTGCATCGTGCCTTTCACCAGAGGCAGAGAGAGATCTCGGCCAGTGGAGTCTATTGTAAGGGAGGTTGGTGAGCTTTGGAAGGAGGGTGTGAAAGAGGTAATGCTTCTCGGTCAGAATGTGAACAGTTACAATGATGCTTCTGGGGTTGAGAAAGATGTTGAGCCAGGGGCAAATTGGAGATTTAGTGATGGATTTTCCAGCATATCGAAAGTGAAGAAGATGGGATTGCGCTTTTCTGATCTCTTGGATAGGCTGTCCACCGAATTTCCAGAGATGCGGTTCAGATATACATCTCCACATCCGAAAGATTTCCCAGATGAATTACTATCTCTGATGAGGGATAGATATAATATCTGCAAAAGTATTCATTTGCCAGCACAAACTGGGAGTACGACGGTGTTGGAAAGAATGCGTCGGGGATATACTCGAGAGGCATACTTGGATCTTGTGGAAAAAATACGGGACATCATTCCTGATGTTGGGATAAGCAGCGATTTCATATGTGGTAAGTTTCTGTAGAAGATCTCTCCTGAAGGCTACTGTATAACTGACCGTTTATTGCCCTTAGAAAGAACATGATATTGTTCTTCTCTTGCTATTGATAAATTATTGTGTGAAATTCTTGTAGTCTCAATTGCAGAGGTCCGTATTGATTGTCATTTTGCTAGTTTTACTTAGACTGAGAACTGGAGTAACCGAACACCCATCTGATATGCATAAAACATAGGCACAAATACTCATAATCCCTTGGACTAAGCCATATCCTGTTATTGTGTCCAAAAAATAGATGGTTAAGGAGAAAAATATGGCCTTGTTCCCCATTCAGCGGAAAGTAGTCCACCAATTGAAGGAACCCTTTTCTTCCAATCTGTTCAATTTTCAGGGCTTCCTCTGTGGCCCACTTGTACAAAATCCTGCATTTGTGCAAACTGTATGTTGGTAATGAGTAGGAGTCTGTAATTCCTCATTACAATATCGTTTAGGCCTCAGTAATTGATGCGGACATCAAGCCCTTTAGGGTTTATTAGCGTAGGAGGCGAGTAACACCTATATCTTTATGGCTCGATAATGACGGGCCTGGATCGTTCGTGACGACTTGAGGAGCATCGAAGACCTTATACATGTAGTCCGAGACATTTGAGAAGACCCTACCTTGGGAAGACATGTGTAAGTTGCTTGGAGGAGATGATCAGACTGTTGGATCGCGATGATGATGTGATCGGACCGTTGGTTCGTCGTGGCCCACTTTCATCGTGCCATCATCGGAGGCCATTGGGCATCTTAGAATTGCGCTTATTATATGCACTTTTACTTATTTGAGTTTTTGGTCAGTGTATACACGTTTTTTTGTGCGAATGTTTTTTTTTTTTGAAATTTTGTTAGTAGGGGTATTTTGATAATTATGTTAATTCCGAATTTTATAAAGGTGTTGCCCTTAACCTTTTTTATTAATTATTGATTATTGATTAAGAAAAGCTTAGTGGCTCCTCTTCCTCCTCTCTCTCTCTCTCTCTCTCTCTCTCTCTCTCTCTTGGAACTTCATCTTTTTCCCAAATCTTCTTCTTCTCTTTTCTTTTTGTGGCCCTCCACATTCTTCTAAGGTAAGATCTTCTTCATTCTCTCTCTCTCTCTATCTCCATTATCCCCAATCCTTGAAATCCTAAATTTGAGGATCGAATCAAAATCCCAATTTCTCAGATTTTCAAATCCCTAATCCGAGAAAATCCTTGATCTCTCGGACTAGTGATTCGCATTGGATATTTGGGTATGACCATGCAAGATCGGGAGGTTCCATTCCTTGCCGGATCCAACCTATGTATTATTTGAATTTCTTACTTCGTGGTTGTGATGATGGCCCGCTCCATTGCATATCTCTTTGTAGTTTTCTTAGTTTATGATGGTTTATGTTGAATTTTTAGATTATTATTGTCTTTTATTTCCGCTGGATTATATGTGTTCATGAGCATGCATCATAATTAGGGCGTCCTGCATTAGTCATTGTATTGGATTAAGATTGGTGTTCAAGGTGGGTGTTATGGTTGTAACACCATTGTGAGAGAGAAAATTATTACTTACTGTATGATGATGAAAATAGCATAGTGTATGTTAAATAGCATAGTGCATGATAATGACAATATCTTAGTGTGCAATAATGACAATATCATGGTGTATGTTAAACATCATGCATTGTTAATAATTTTCTTATCTGCTATCTCTAAAAAAAACTGTTGTCTTGGTTAACTTTGTAATTTCTTAGCAACTTAAGCAAGAAAAGGGAAATAGAGAAAATGGTCTTAGTGTCTTCAAAGATCTGGTTCCATCATGGCAGCCATTGTTATCATGTAAGTATGCCTTATCAACTCCACAATATACTGAAACAAGTTGCACACGTCTAAAAAATTATGTCTAATATACTGTTAGTGGTGATCTGAAGACATTTTAGCTTATGACAATTGACATCTGTACTGCATGTCTATAAAGTGTGACATGTTCGCCTGAAAGTACTAATTCAGTGCTCTGTACTGCAAATTACATCTCTGCATATTCAAACTACTTAACGCCACAGATTGAATGTGGATATTCATATCACATCTCATGCATCTCATTCTTTATAATCATAAGCATGGAAAGGGCTATTATGGTAATCGAAAACATCAAAGCTGCTAAGATACCAAGTAATTCTCAAGTTCCTTGTCATAAGAAATGACCTCACCTCTCATCAATCATCCCATAAGCTTCACATCATATGTATACTCTTGCATGGGGGCCAGGGCAATCGCGGGCTTTCTAACATCTCTCTGACAAATCTCAGATTTGGGAAGAGTTGAGATGGTCTTCATCATCGCAGAACTCTTTGGCGAATTATGAAGTCCATGGTTTTGTATATATCATCTAAACTCAAAGTATTCTGTAACATTAATGGTGGCTGTAATGGCCACCATTGTTACCTTTACGATAAGGGCTGTAACAGTCATTACGGTCTCTTTTTTTTTTTATTGAAAAACAACAACCCGGAAAACTTGTATTGGCCCTGTAACGGACCATTACGGGGCCATCATAGCCTTTACGGGGGGCGCAACGGGCTGTTACGGGTCTTTTTTTTTTTTTTTTTTTGTAACAGCCATTAAGACCCCACAATGTGTAACAGTTGCCACCGTTACCTTTACATAATGGCCTTTACGGCCCCTTTATGGCCGTTGTGGTACACCATGTCTAAACTCAATTTTCCATTATCGTGCATTTTGTTTTCTTGATCTCATCCATTCTCGCAGTTCTGATCTTGAGCTGGAAATGTTGGCAATAATATGATTCATACATTCTGCAATCAGATAGTATAGGAGGAAGGTGGAAGATGTTTGGAACTTGAGAAAAATTCTAGTGTGCTTTGAAGCAGTTTCAGGGATGAAGATTAATGCAATGAAGCCAGAAATGTTGGGAGTTCATGTTGATCCTGAGGATTTGTCTCGGATGGCTCTTGCTTTTGGCTGCCAAACTGGATCCTTCCCGACTTTATACCCAGGCTTGCCTCTTTGTTTGGGGAAACCAGCAAAGCACCTCTGGGACAAGGTAATTGAAAGGATAGATTGGAAACTTTCTTCATGGAAAAACAGGTATATGTCTTTGGGGGCTCGCATCACATTGATCAAGTCGGTGTTTGCTAATATGCCGTTATACTTCATGTCGTTGTTTAAATGCCCAAAATCTATGTTGGACAGGCTTGAGAAGATGAGGAGGGATTTTCTTTGGCACGGGGACAGTGAAGGGAGAAAGTTTCACCTTTTAGAGGGGAGGAGGTTTGCAAGCCAATAGCAGATGGTGGGGCAGGTATTAAGCCTCTTCAACTTATGAATACAGGCTCTGCATGGAAAATGGATTTGGAGATTTGGGTTTGAGGAGGGAAGATTATGGAGAGATTTGATTGCGGCCAAGTATGGGGTTCAGGAGGGAGGTTGGAATGTTAAGGCCTCATCCTCGTATAGATCTTCGGGTGTTTGGAAAGCAATCATGGGAACACAACCCATGGTGAGTAGGGGCATCTCTTATAGAGTAGGTCCGAGGTCTCAAATCAGATTTTGGGTGGATATCTGGTGTGGCTCTCAGGCATTTCACGGCTTGTTCCCTAGGCTGTGCAGGCTAGCGCTAAATAGGTATATGCAAGTTGTGGATTGCTACTCTAGGGTCGGGGAGAAGTTCGTTTGGTACCCCCCTCCCCCCCACCACACGCGCGCTCACAGAAATATGTCGGATTCTGAGATGGAAGACCTTATAGTGCTTTTAAAGATTCTTGATTCGGTTGTTCCAGCTCCCTCCTGAGAAGATAGCATGACGTGGGCTGGTAGCAATTTAGGCAAGTTCTCAGTTAAAGCTTTATATAGGTTCATCTCCGTGTCACCTTCCTTTGTGTTGCTGGATCACCCATTTCATCATTGGTTCCTACGGTGCTCCCCCTAGAGTTGCAGCTTTTGTTTCGTTGGTGGCCCGAAAGAGAATTCTTACTATTGACAATATTCAGAGAAGAGTGCTCGTGTTGCCAAACATTTGTCATGTGCATGGGAAACAAGGAATCAATTGATCATCTTTTTATCCATTGTCCTTTTGCCACCAGAATTTGGGAGTTCTTCCTTTCGTGCATGGGTACGGCGTGGGTAATGCCTAAGTCGGTGGAGCATGCTCCTTTGGGCCTGGCATGGTGGGGGTGGAGGGAAGGAGCGGAAAGTAGCATGTTGGCTGCTCCTCATGGCAATTATGTGGGTCATCTGGGGATCTAGGAACAGATGGTGTTTCCGCAACATATTAGAAGGGGAGAATGTCGTGATTGATAGGGTCAAAAGGCTTGTGTCCGAATGGGTAGTCTATATGTTAAGGAGGCTTTGGCCCCCATGCCTTTTTGAGTTTGTATTCTTTTCGCTTCGGTGCCTCTTAATAAATTATCGTTCTCTCTCAAAAAAAGAAAAAACGAAGACGAAGAAGATAATATAGTAGGAATTTGCTATAAAAAACACATGGCATCCTGACTGGGTTGCAGTGAAACGAACCATACAGATCCATGTTGGAAATGCTTTTTATCATGGGAGATAAACTCTATTTTCTCTATCCCAGTGATTCTCCATGCATTATGAGTGTTTTTATTTACAACTTATTGTTAGGGAAGTTTGAATTGGACTAGGAAGGTGTTTATTTGGTAACTTAGCGAGTTGTGGTTGCTTACATGTGCTGGAATTTTACAGCCAAAGCCATCTTTTAACTTGGAAGAGCTTCTGCTATTGTTTATTCTTTGCTTGCTGTTCTAATAATTTCTAGTGACCGTACATGACTTTTTTTAGCTGATTTCAGGCATGTATAGCTGTTTTCTGTTTGCTTTTTCCCTGGATTACGCAATTCCTGGCAGCCAGTCTCTCATGCTGGTATCATGCATACACTGGATGCTCCAAGCTTTAATTTATAGCACATGCATTCCTTCTTCTCCTTGGAGAACCTCTCAGTTCCAGCTATTGCCAAAATAGGTTTGTGTTTTCAAAGTGAACCCGCAGGTCATCAACTTCTCATTTTCTGAGGGTACTTATTGATTGGATTGCTTGCACTAGGCAAGTACAACGTCTTTGTTTAATTGAAACCAAATCTATTTATTAAGATGGGAACTGGTCGTTTGACAATTTTAAGTTTCAGAATCTGCTTTGTAGTTTCATGGGGATGTTGGACTCTGAAGAATTTCCCTTAATTCTCAGTGCATCCCAATATCAACACACCCACCCACCCACCCAACCACACACATGGCATGCAAGTATGAGATCGGAGGTATATTTTTGTACCAGAGGCATATTTTTATTTTACTTTGTTCTATAAATATATAGGTAAGGTATCAACCACTATCTTATCATGTCTAACAAATGGCATGCAAGTATGAGATCTGAACTGCTCATCTGCTGGGCCTACCAAGGAAGGGCTGTAACTTGAAAGTCGCACCACTCAGATCTTCCTTAGCCACTGATTGGAGGATTTTTGCCCATTGAATGTGGACCATTGGTTTGACCTTTTTTGTAACCTTCCATTGTGATCCAATAGGTGTAATTTTCAAGAATAGATGGATGGTCCAAATCACATACGCACATGGCATGGATATGGTGAGAGATTGGTAGATAAGTAATTCACACATATGGGTCTCTCGGTGGACTCTTTCCCATGAATATTGGTTTTACAAATAAGTGTTGATAAAAAAGAATTAAAAAAACAACTTTGATCTGTCTCCAGGATGGGCAAAAGCATCCAAATGCTGAAGATCTAGAACAATCCATCTCTTCTGGAATCTACCTCCACAATCCCCTCTGGAAATATTTGATGACAATGTTTTATGTATTCTAATAGGAATAGGTTTGAAATCTTCTCATGCATATCTTCGTAACTGACCACCACATGATCATTTAGTTGGCTTTCTGATGTTCAGCTTGCCATCTTGAAGGCCTAACACAGCGAAATCTGTTACTGCATAGGTGATGAAGTATAAAGTCCAGTTTCTCTCTTTTAAAACTCTAGTTGAATAATTAAGTCGCTGATTTGTTTGTCACAGGATTCTGTGGAGAAACGGAGGAGGAGCATGCCGACACTTTAAGCCTTATAAAGTCCGTTGTTTATGACATGGCATACATGTTCGCATATAGCATGAGGGAAAAAACTCATGCCCATAGAAATTATGTGGATGATGTTCCTGACAATATCAAGCAAAGGAGGTTGACCGAGCTCATCGACGCCTTCCGTGAAACAACAGGCCAGTGTTATGACTCCCAAATTGGAACTGTCCAACTCGTATTAGTTGAAGGACCCAACAAGAGAGCTCCAGAGACGGAGCTGATTGGCAAGAGCGATAGAGGCCACAGAGTTATATTTCAGAGCGTACCTCTCCCACATCGCGATGGCACACACTCAGCTGGAGGAGATGGAGAACGGAATCCTATGATAGGTGATTTTGTGGAAGTGCGCATTTTGAAGTCAACACGAGCATCGCTGTTCGGGGAAGCTCTTGCCCTAACGAGTTTGAGCATGTTTCACAGCAAACCAGATCTTGGTCTTGTTGCTGCAAACTGAACATGGGTTCTCTTCGACTCATTTACATTGCCCATGAAGGTGCTGTAATTCATTGTGCAATTGAAGCAAGTGCAGTTCGACCGATGAGCCTGGGAAATGCCATGGAGTTGAGATTTCTGACTCTCCTGACTTCAGATTTATCTACTTCAGAAATTGGGGCAAAGGCAGTTATGTGAATTTGGAGAATGGGGTTGATGAATAGGTGGGAGATCGTATTTGAGATCTTCTTGGCACAAATAGTTCTAGCATGACTGTCTTGTGGTAAAATGCATGCAAAGGGAGCTTGAGCTACTTAGAAATGGATTCATATGATTGTCCAATGATGGTACAGATGTTAATTATCATGGCATTGTGTAATCGAAGTATACTTAAATTTTTGAGCAGAGTGTCAAAGGTTGAAGTTTTAAAGGTAAGTATCCTCTTCGACCACCATCACAGTCATCAAGTAGAGACATCTACCTATTGGTAAAAGCTACTTTTAATTCGATGAATTTAATTTTGGATGAAATTGATATTGAATTGATCTCAAATTTTCAAAATTGAAATTGAAATTGAATTGATCTCAATTTTGAAATTTTGAATTGAAATTTACTTGTCCCTAATTTTTTAGGATCGATATAAGATTGAATTGATGGATTTTCAATTCGATTCAATTTTCTGCATACTGCGAATTGAATATCATAGTTATTAGGATTAATCCTGGACTTGATGAACAATTCAAATCGATCAATTGAACTATTCAAGAGAACTAATGCAACTAGGAACACTGTAACTTATAATGCTATGAGAGGACCAGAGCTTCAGCTATGGTGTGGCCTGCCACAGATTTGGCATTGCCTCAGTTTTGGGTTCATAGTGGCCCCATAAGTGGCCACAAAAGTTTTGTATCAAGCCAGATATTTGTGGTTTCCTTCCATCCACATCTAGGTGATCTTATGAATAGGTTGAGTGGCAAATAAACATTTTGGTGGGCCCTGAGAAGTATTCAAAGGCAGGCGTGCAATCCATGCTGTTTCGTGTGGTGGTGGCCCACTGAACTTTGGATTGAGCTGATCCATGTATTTTCCCTACATCCAGGTCTGCGTAACCCTATGAACATGTTGGATGACAACGAAACATCACGGTGGGCTGCTGGTTGCAAACCATTGGCCAAGCCCCACTATTTTCGTGTGGTGTGGCCTACCTCATCTCAATTAAGTTGATATTTGTGTTCTCACTTCATTGAGGTTTGTAAAATCCCCAAATTCGTAATAACCCCAAATCCCCAATTCGTACTATACTAAAATCTCAAAATTCCCATATTTGTAAGAACTCCGAAATTTTCAATTCGAAATAACCCTAAATCCCAAAATCTAAATAACTCTAAATACCAAATCTGTAATACACCAATCTGACATAGTGGAAAGAGAGATGGAGAGAGAGAGAACCATACTTGAGTAAAAATCCCAAACATCGAGCTCCAAAAAATCCAAAAAATGGGTGCGTTGTGCGTGCGTCAGTGGGAGAGAGAAGTGAGGGAGGAGGAGAAGAGCATAGTAGAGAGTGAGAGAGATATATAACGAAAAAGTAAGAAACGAGAGGGAGAAGCAGAGGCAACTCTAAAGTCGAGTAGAGGAGTTATTCTCTCATAGCCGAGTGCGATTTGGTTGGGAGTAGCGATGTGGGTGGGACCCTGACCATGGGCCCCACCTTGTCCATCCGTTTTCATATATCATTTTCTAGCATGGTCTTAAAATGAAATATATACAAATCTCAGGTGGACCACACCACAGGAAATAGTGGTCATTGAACGCCCACCATTAAAAACCTCCTAGGGTCCACCGTGATGTTTATTTGCCATCCAAGCTGTTGATAAGGTCACACAGACCTGGATGAATGGAAAACACAAATATCAGCTTGATCCAAAACTTGTGGCCCATAAAAAGTTTTTAATGGTCATTCCGCATTCACCATTGTTTGTTGTGGTGTGGACCACTTGAAATATCATTCTGCATTCATATAGACGGGTTTATGCGAACTTCGGACACATAAGGTGGTCCCAAAATCCGGACCATCCACGTGGTGTGTCATCTCATGAAAACCTTAAGGCTAAGTTCTTTGCCTTATCTAAAGATCTCGTGGGCTATAGCAATGTGAGAGGCAAATGTAGGTCCCAAGTGAAAACATGTGAAAATCTCTCTCTCTCTCTCTCTCTCTCTCTCTCTCTCTCTCTCTATATATATATATATATATATATATATATATATATATAATTCGATTCAATTTGATATAGAATGATTCGATTTGGTCCACCGGAACCAAAAATTGAAATTGAATTTTTTTAAAATAAATTGAATTGAATTGATCTTGGAAAACGATCCAATTCGATTCAATTCGATAAATTGATCCTAAATTGAATTGTGTGCAGCCCTACTTTTAGTAGCTACTAAGTGGCCCGTCTAACGGTATGTCATGGCTTTTGCGCTTTCCAGAACATTACAACCAGTGCATTGCTTTTAGCTTCATAAACTATAGTGATTCCAGCTGTTGCACTCCAACGGCTGTTATGGGCCATTGTTAAAGGTCCTTCGCATTCTAACTGTCATCTATCAGCCATCAAAATTCATTGCAATGGCATATTTTCTATGTTAAAATAACAAAAAGAAGAAAAAGAAAAATCCCATGTTAATATTCTCACAAATGGTCAGTAACAGTTTCACCGGTGGGTGTTATGCTGGCACAAATGCAGTCATAAAAAATCTTGCTTCGATAAGATGCATTGCAATTTATCTCTTCAGGCCAGAATTACCCAACATTAACTCTAATTACGACAAGAGGCAGGCTATTACCAGTTTAAACTACAAGAAACTCATCATCATCTAAGCCTTATCCCTTAATTGGGGTTGGCTAGATAAATTCTTTTCCTTCCTTCTACTCATTTAAGGGCCAGTGATTTGAATATATGCGCTCATCATAACTTGGGATATGGAAACATATTATGTGTCACTTTTTGAAGGAAACATTGGAAAATATTCCAAATTCAATAGGACTTCAAAGATATGTTGAAAGAGACATGATTACATGTTTAGAACTCAAAATATCACAAAACAAGTTTCCTTTGGATAGGGTCTTAATTTTGTGATGTGTGATAGAAGTAGTGTGATAGAAGTGATGCAATTATATTCAAAATGAGTTTATATAATTATAAATCATTTAATACAAGTATGAAAACAGATTCCCCACCCCAATTTTTAGTGGGGGAATGTATAAAAAATTCACAATGTATTGCTGATTCATATTGCAATGTATTGCATGCATAGGCAATGAATCAATACATTGAGATATATCAGAAATACATTGTGATATTTTTTTAGTATATAGAGAAATTTAATCATTGCCCTCTTATATAGTATCAACCACACCTGTCACGGCTTGGGCAAATGGCTTGGGTTGTGGGTTTGCTCCCCACAAACATGAGTTCAATTTGAAGGGACAAGGACACCTTGTTCTTGTTGTTGTTATGAAAAAAAAAAAAACCGTATCAACCACATGCAATTGCTGATACTATCAATATTAAATCAATATCAAGGACCTTTAGTTACACCACAGGTCATCAAGTCTTTTCTTATTATCTTCATTCACATCGTTTTTAGCCTTCCCCTTTCCCTTTCCCTCTTAGAGCCTTCAATCTGTATCAACTCCTAACTTGTGCGGTTCTTGGTCTCTGTTACACATACCTAAACTAAGTCCACTTTCCGTCGTTTTATTACCCATTGGTGCTTCTCCTAAATTCCCTCAAATGCATTTATTTTTAATTATATCATTTCTCATCTTACCACTTGTCCATCTTATCATCCTCATTTCAGCCACAGTCATCCTATGGACATGTAGTTCCTTAATTTCCCAACATTCTGTCTCATTAAGCATGGCTGGTATGATAGCCATCCTATGCAATCACATAAAACTATAGAGACACATTTCCATGTCTCCCACAATTTGAAATCTACGGGCAATACCCTTCTCAATATCACCACTCCCATGAATTATTGACCCAATGTATCGAAAGTGGTCATGTTTGGAATTTTTTTTGTCAATGATCTTTAACCAGTTCCTTATTTTTACTTTTATTGTTACTAAAATTACACTCAATACACTATTTTACTTTGACTAATTCTAAATCCTCTAGATTTTGAAGCACCCCTCTATAAATCTAGCTTTCGCTTAGAACTATGTTAATGGCAAACAATATACACCATGGTATCTCTTCTTATAAATGCCGTGTTATCTCGTCCATAACCAATGTGAAAAGTTGTGGGCTCAATGTTGACTATAGTGCAAGCCTACAGTAATTAGGAACTCACTTGTTTCTCTACTAGTGGTCCTTACATTTGTTACCACTCCCTCATACATAACTTTAATCATGTCAATATATCTTCTTGAAACTTCTTTCCTAACAATCACCGGATTAACTCTTTAAAAATCCAATCGTATGATTTCTTGAAGTTAGTAAAGACCATTGGAGAACCTTTTCTCCTTATATTTCTCCATCAATTGTCTAAGTAGGAAAAATAGTTGCAGTGGTAGACCTCATTGGCATGGAAGCAAAGTAATTTTCTAATACATCAGTCTCAAGCTTTAGTCTATGTTCAATCGCTCTCCTAAAGTTTTATAGTATGGCTCGTAAGTCTGATCCCATGATACTTACTACAACTCCATATATCTCATTTATTCTTATAATTATATAGGTACCATGGTACTTTTCTCCATTCGTTTGGCCTTTTTTCTTTTACAAACTTGATGAACAACTTTGTTAAAGAAATTAATCCAATATCTTCCATAGACTTTCAGGACCTCTATCGATATACCATCTACTTTGAAGGCGTTACCTATTTTCATTTTTCTCAAAGCTTCCTTCATTTCAAATATCTTAATCCTATGAAAGTATCTAGTCTCTGACATCATTTGAGTTTATGTTGCATTTATCCCTATATTCTCAAAGTGATTGTTATTTAATGAGTTCTGAAAATTAACTTTTCCACTAGTCTTTCATCTCGTATCTTTTACTAATACCCTTGGGTTATTACTCTTGATTCATCTAACATGATCTAACTACAAGAAACTACTCTTAAGGAAATTTTGTTTGTCCTTGCACTATTTTAAATGTACAAGAAACTACTCTTAAGGAATGTTGTTGCCTCTATCCCTATGTTCAAGTCGATTCAAGTTATATTTTGAGCTGAGCCGAGTCGAGCAGTGCCTGCTCAGTGCTCGACTCGAACTACTTTTGAGTTCAAAAATTTCGCTCGACTCGGCCCAAACCTATCATCGAAGTGAGTTGAGTCGAGCTTTTCCAAGATGAGTTGAGCGAGTTAATTAAGCTTACTCAACTCGTATATAAAGCTAGTTGTGGCATAAAGATTTTTTTTTTTTTTTTGTACAAAGAAATCTAGCGTCCCATAAAATATTTTATCTACATGCGTTAAAAGGAGAGGGAAGGAAGAGAAGAATGAAAATTTTCCAGTGATCACCTACCGGGGGTATCGTACCATTTGTCCTACCATGCATATGAAGTTGGTACCACAAAAAGGTCAGACCCTGCCACCAAGGGGAGGGGATAATAATTGAAAAAGCCTTGATTTATGATGTCATTTGTGAAATTTATTTAGATTTTCGCTAAACCAAAATGCCCCTCTGCGACACCCTGCCATACTAGCTTTCGTACAGAAGTAGCTTTTTGCAGAAATCAAGAAGGCATTTTGAGAATTAGGTGTGGGCCCTATAAAATCGACTATTGGGGCCATCCCTTGGCCGATCTGATCCATTCATTTTAATCGGACATCCGTGATCTCACAGGAGAGTCATTTCAAAAAAAAATAAAAAATTGGAGCTTTTTGTGGCCCACACCTATGTTAATATTGTGAGTTACTTATGAAATGTTTCCTCCGGTGTGGTCCATTCGTGATGACTTTTGCCCTCAAACTTGGACATATGACATGAAATTAAATCCCTTTCATGTGGACGACTTCGATTTGCTCCAAGAATATCTAATGGACCCTACATACGACGTGGGATGAGTTCCTTGTGCAGGAAAGGCCATTTGGTTGTTTTCTTCATTTCTTTTTTTTTTCTTTTTTCAGGAGGGGATGATTTGGCTGTTAGGATCATTGCCACATCCGTGGGATCCACTCTGATGAGCTTCCGACTTGCATTTGGTGTCATTCCCTCCATTCCAACGAGCTTCTGGGTGTTTTTTTTTTAATTAACTATAATAACTCAATGAAAGTTGCGGATCTCACAAAAATAAGGCTACTTTTGGGAAATCAAGTGGTGCCCAAATGAGATGATTATAAAGTTATTTGAAAGTTCATCAAATTATCTTTTAATAAGTATAAGATCACCTAAATTGAACATGTAATGAGATAGTTATGATCGTTTTCGTCGGATCAGCGAATGACAGAGTATCGACAAAAAATAGTGACTTTTGGCCCACTTTTGGAAAATCAAGTGGTGTTCAAATGAAATGATTCCAAATCATATGAAATTCATCAAATTATCTTTCCAACAAGTATAAGATCACCCAAATCAGATGTAACGAGAGAGATATAATCGTTTTTGTCGGATCTGTGAACGATGGAATATTGATGAACAATAGTGACTTTGGAACCACTTTTGGGCAATCAAGTGGTGCCTAATTGAGGTGATTCCAAAGCCTTATGAAAATTTATCAAATTATCTTTCTAACAAGTACAAGATTATCCAAATCGAACATGTAATGAGGGAGTTATGACCGTTTTCGATGGATCTGCGAACAACGGAATATCGACGAACTATAGTGACTTTGGCCCCACTTTTGAGTAATCAAGTGGTGTCCAAATCCATCTAAAAGTTCATTAAATCATATTTCCAACAAGTATAAGATCACCCAAATTAGACATGTAACGAGGGAATCATGACCATTTTCGTGAGTGTCGGCTATCAGTGGCGGTCAGTGTATAGGCGATTGGCGACGGTCAGTGAGTGTTGGCAATCGCCGATACTCACTGAGTATCGGCAATAGTCGGTGAGTATCAGCGTGCAATCAGTGACTATTGGGGATTGGCGGCGGTCAGTGAGTGTAGGCGATCGTCGATACTCACCGAGTATCAGCGACGGTCAGTGACGGTCGGCGATTGGCAATAGTCAGTCAGTGTATCAGTGACGATCAGTGACTATTGCCAATTGGCGACAGTTGAGGTTTTGGCGATTGCCGATACTCACTGAGTATCAGCGATGGTTAATGAGTATCAACGATGGCCAGTGACTGTCGGCAATGGTAAATGTCTATTAATGAAAACAGTCATAACTCCCTCATTACATGTCCGATTTGGGTGATCTGATACTAGTTGGAAAGATAATTTGATGAACTTTCAAATGGCTTTGGAATCATCTCATGTATACACCACTTGATTGCCCAAAGCGGGTCCAAAGTCACTATAGTTCGTCGATACTCCATAGTTTATAGATCCGATGAAAATGGTCATAACTCCCTCGTTACATGTCTGATTTGGATGATCTTTACTTGTTGGAAAGATAATTTGATGAACTTACAGATAGCGTTAGAATCACCTCATTTGGACACCATTTGATTGCCCAAAAGTGGCCCCCCTTTCGTAGGATCTGCAACTTGCATGAAGTTATAATACTTAACTAAAAAAACACTCAGAAGCTCGCCGGAATGGAGGGAATGATGCCAAATGCAAGTTAGAAGCTCGCCAAAGTGGGTCTCCTAGAGGTGACAACGATGCTAACAGCTAAATGGCCCCCTCCCAGAAAAAAAAAAAAAGAAGAAATGAAGAAAATGGCCAAATGGCCTTTCCCTTGCAAGGGATCCATCTATTGAACTCATCCCACGTTTTATGTGGGGTCCTCTTGATATTCTTGGAGTAGATCCAAGTCGTCCACATGAAAGGGGTTTTAATTTCACGTCATTTGTCCAAGTTTGAGGGAAAAACTCATCACGAATGGACGACACCAAAGGAAACAATTTGAAATTAACTTACAACATTAACATAGGTGTGGGCCACAGAAAGTTCCATTTTTTTTTAAATGATCATCATATTGGTTCATGGATGCCCGATTAAAATGAATAGATCAAATCGGCTAAGTGATGGCCCCAACCATCAATTTTGTGGGGCCCATACCTAATTTTCAAAAGGCCCTCTCGATTTCCACAAAAAGCTGCTCCAAGAGTTGTGGCAGGGTGTGGAGCATTTTGGTCAAGCTAAAATCCAAATAGTGCCTGGCATGTTACATAAATAAATAGGTCTAACAAGGAGGACAATGTCACAAATTACCTTTAGTATGTATTATGTATCCAAGCCATACATCTGTTTTTACATATCATTTTAGGACATTATTCCCAAAATGAAGCAGGTCCTATTATCAGGTGGACCATACCATAGGAAACAGTGGTGATTGACCATTAATCAGCCACAAAAGTTTTTGATCAAGCTACTATTTGATTTTTTTCCCTTCATTCAGGCTCATATGATCTCATCAATAGATTGGATGGCCAATAAACACTACGGAAACATTAAGATGATCCCTAAGAAGTTTTCAATAGTAGGGCATACAATCACCACCATTTTATGTGGTATGGTCCACCTGATTATTGGATCTGCTTCAGTTTTTGGATAATGACATAAAATGATCTGGAAAAATGGATGGACGGCATGGATACAGAATATATACACCAAGGTGGGCCCATGGGAACCTAATCCACTCTGGCCACCACGACAATTGCTTTTTTTGTTTTTTAATAAATGATTGTCAGTCAATCAGACCAGTCTAGTCATCAGGCAGTCCGCGCAAACTCAAGATTCAGGTGCAGCCCACCTAGTGCGCTTATCATCTTAAAGGTGGCTTCATGGTGGGGCTTGTACGCATACGTGGGGCAATGTGAGAGGGATATCTATCCAATTGATTTATGAAGGGGCCCACGTGAATTTCAAAATAGCATGATTTTTTGCCTGACCCTTTATCAAAACCAGATGAAAGCTAGCATGAGGATCGTCGTCTAAATCAAGGGTGAATGTTCCCTGTGGTTTGGCCCACCTGATTCATGCATCAGCCTTATTTTTTTGGCAGCTTGCTGGTAACACACGTTGGTCCATATGATGGACATGTTGGATTTTACACAGGCATCACGTGGGCCCCACATCTTTCCACTACTACAGTAGCAGATGCTTATAGGGCACCCCTAATTAATCTCGGCTTCCTAGGGCTCACATTGATGCTTATTTGCCATCAACCTGTTCATATGGTCGACCTGGATGAAGGGTAAATACAAATATCAGCTCATCAAAAACTTCCGGGGCCTCCAAGAAATTTTCAATGGTAGGCATTTTATCCTCAGTGTGCTCCACTTGAGCCTTGGATCTGCCTCATTTTTGGGCTTACACCCTTAAATGATATGGCAAAATGGATGGAGGGTGTGGATAAAAACCATACATCACAGTGGCCACTCATAGGCCTTGACGAGCTTGGACGGGGTGGGGGTAGTACCAATCTGCAGTCCCACCATAGCCTAAGGTGGTAGTGCCAATCCTCACATCAATGTGAATTGGGACGTTGAGTATTTTTCATTTCGACAGTCCATTTGACGTCCACCAATCGGTCATTTAGTAGACCAGGTCATTGTGGTATTCAGTTTATGAACCATCTAAACTCATACCCATGATTTGGACGACTTGCTTTACAATATTGTCAGTGATGCAAGGCATGCAGTTTCGAAGTGCCTGCGAATGAACCATCAAAGCCTGCCCGAGTATCAAAGTTTTTCTTAATCCTAGTCGTGTAAGAAATAGAGTTTACTCAACGCAAGATATCAGGCAATGTTCCTGACCATTAGGGCTCTCAATGGAGTGGGTCAGATTCGAGATCTGATTCGCTCTTAACCTATATAATGCGGAGTTGGATCTTAAAATATACCCGATTAATTAAATGGACCGGATTCAGGTTCACAAAAATAATTCCGAATCATATTCAGGTTAGATCAGGATCTAGTGGTGAGATCCAATCGGATCCCCACTATTAACTCTGCGTGCATGTGTTGACTTCTGATGATTTAAATTGAAAATATTAAATGTGTGGGTGAACTTTGTATCTCAAGACAAAATTTTAATGCCGAGGAAGGAGCTCCTCTTTTCTCTCTTTTGAGAATTTATCCCAGAATCTCTTTCAATATAAAACCGACAAGCAATGAAAATCTATTAGATGTTACGCTGTATCTTAGTGGGTGGTACCCTAACTTTGTGGTCTATATTGATGCATTTTGTATATATCCACGCCGTCCATATGCTTTTCCATCTCATTTTAGGATGTGATACCAAACCCTAAGAAAATCCAAATCTTAAGTGGACCATACTACTAGAAACAATGATGAACGACTATTAAAGATTTTTTGTGGGCCGCAAAAGTTTTTAATCAAGTTGATATTTATATTTTCCCTTCATCCAGATTTTCTTGACATTATCAAGAGGTTGGATTGCAAATAAACACTACTAAAACCTTACGATGGGCTCTTTGGAGTTTTTAATGGTAGAGCACCCAATCACCATTGTTCCCAGTGGTATGGTCCACCTAAGATTATCCCTTCCTAAAATGGGCTAGAGAAACGGATGGATGGTGTGGATATACAAAATCTCACCCATGTGGGCCACATGGTAGAGGTAACACCTACTAAGATGTTCGCCTCTTCTCCACCGCAACAGACGTAGGGCTGAAAGTTGGGCGGGTTCAACCCGACCAACCTAACATTGGGTTGGGCTTGGGCAGGAAGTATCGAACCCAATCTCGAGCTTGGGCTATGTAAACACTAACCCGATAAAGCTTGGGTCGGGCTTGGGTTGAGGTCTCGGGTTGCCCGACCCAACCCCAACTTGATCTATATACTAGGTTACTTATAATTTTATTATACTTTAGTTAAGCAAACTTATAATGCATGAAATTTGATATG
Organism: Liriodendron chinense; assembly: GCA_003013855.2. Taxonomy (NCBI): domain Eukaryota; kingdom Viridiplantae; phylum Streptophyta; class Magnoliopsida; order Magnoliales; family Magnoliaceae; genus Liriodendron; species Liriodendron chinense. The sequence continues at coordinate 1,050,750 of ML058374.1, forward strand.
CTTGTGTGTTAAATGAGTAGTTATCCTATATTCTAACTTGCTCAAAAAAAAAGTGAAGTTCTTTGCAACAAATAACTACATACATAATTAATAAAGTCAAAGGTACAAAAAAATAAGATGTCTATTGAAGCATAATAGACTAATATAATAACAAAAATATTAGCAAGTATCAACCCGATCAACCCGACCGAGCCCGCTTGGGTTGAGCTTGGGTTGAGAATTCCCAACCCAAGGTTGGGTTAGGGTTGAGGTATAGGAGCCTTGGGTTGGGTTAGGGTTGAGCTCCAACCCGCCCGACTTCCAGCCCTAAACAGACATGGATTTCCTTAAAAGGAGAGAGAGGCAGTTCTGGTTGTGAACTTAGGTGGGGCCCACCATGATGTTTGTGAGAAATCCATCCCGACCATCCATTTTGTGAGCTCATTTTAGGACATGGGACAAAAAATGAGCTGGATCCAAGCTTCAAGTGGGCCAAAAATGTGAGGATTGAACGTTCATAGTTGAAATATTTGTAGGGCCACAAAAGTTTTGAATAAGGCTAATATTTGTGTTTTCAATTCATCCTAGTAAGAATGACATTATGAACGGTATGGATGGTATATAAACATCATTGTCGGCCCCAAGGATGTTTCAACGGTAGGAATTTTCGTACCCACCTTTTCCTTTAGTGTGACCCACTTGAGTATTAGATCCGGCTCGTTTTTGTCTCGCATCCTAAAATGAGCTGACAAAACGGATGGGCAAACATCACAGTGGGCCCCACCTAAGGAACTCTCTCTCTCTCTCTCTCTCTCTCTCTCTCTCTCTCTCAGCAAAGGAAATTCGGGGAGGGGAGCGGATTAACTATTACCAGGGTACTACCTTAGTGGGTGTTACCCTACCCATATGGGGCTCACCTTGATGTATTTTTTTTATATATCCATACTATCTATATGTTTTCTCATCCTATTTTATATAATGATTAGATTTGTGATGTAATGCATTTAAACCTAGATATAACTCGAATCCAATGTCTATATGGATTTTTGGATCGAAAATGAATCTAGCTATTTATTAAGTGGATCGGACATGGATGCCACCTTTTGGATCCAAGTCGGATCTGAATCCGGATCTGAATCCGGCTATAGATATTCAGATTTGGAGCCGGATTCAACTGGATCTAATCAAGATCCTACCCATTAAGAGCCCTACCGACCATGGACACGACTTCGGTGGACCCTGACTGTGATGTAGGTGTGTTATATCCTTGCGGTCCATCCATTTTGCCAGCTCATTTTATAGGATGATCCAAAAAAATAAAACAGATCCAAATATCAGGTGGACCATGGGAAACAGTGGTGATTGACCATTAAAAACTTCTTCGGACTACACAGATTTTAGATGAAGCTGATATTTGCATTTACCCTTCAGCCACATCTGTGTAACCTAATCAACCGGTTGAATAGCAAATAAATATTGCCCGAGGCCCTAGGAACTTTTTAATGGTAGGCGTTCAGTTAAAATTGTTTCTTATTGTATGGTCCACTTGAGATTTGAATCTACTTCAGTTTTGAGTTCATGCCATAAAATGAGGTTGTGAAATGAATGGCAATGTGGATATTATACACATATGTTGTAGACAAATTTGGCTTTAAAGAGAAGTGAGGAATCGCGGTCGCGTCTTCAAAATGCGACCAGCCCGGCTCGTGCTCGAAGAAAGGGGTCGCATCTCCAAAATGCGACCAGCCAGGCTCGTGCTCGAAGAAAGGGGCCGCATCTCCAAAATGCGAGCAGTCCTGGTCTCTGGTCTCTGGTTGTGCGAGCAGCCCTAGTCTCTGATCTCTGCTCTTTGCTCTCTGATCTCTGGTCTCTGCTCTCTGGTCTCTGATCTCTGGTCTCTGGTCTTTGGCGAGGACGTCCTTCAGCTCATAGTACCAGCAGCCTATATATGCGAGCAGCTTGTCTCGCGAGCATCTTCCGACGTGCGAGTAGCTTTAACTACTGATCAGCCATGACATCCCTTAGCCTATAGTACCAGCAACACTTAGAGGCCGATTTTGGGCTTATCTTCGTCTACGGCTCCATGTCTTAAGGGATCGCTATCAAGGAACGTAATTGACCAGATGAGTAATTGGATTAGATTATTCCTTTATCTGAGGATAAGCATGATAAGCACCTTATCCCATGAAATCAGTAGATGATCTCGGTATCTTACATAACAGAATGAGACATTCAGATCTATATAAATAGATGGTTTCATCAATGAAAAGGTACACAATCTCTAAGCCTACATTTCACACTTCATCTTACTATCACAGTACCCGTACTGACTTTGCCATCGGAGGGCCATAAGCCGGGCCAACCGGCGGTGGTCCTAACCTTTCTTGGTGATTGCAGGTTCTCAATCTATACCATTCATCTCTAAGTGGAGATCAGGCAACGAAGAATCCAAGTTGGTCCCTGACCAACAGCTGTTAGCCAATTTTTGGCGTTAACAGATTGGCGCCGTCTGTGGGAACGATTTGATCATCAAAGTCAGTCGTTCTTACCACTGATTAATATCCTTCCACAATGCCTCCTAAAAAGACTGTTCATCCTTCCACATCAAGGCAGACATTACCTCCGCCTGACGTTACAGAATCAGTGCCTGTTCCTCAAACCACTTCAACAAACATCCCTCAAGGAGCTCCAAACGTGCCATTAGGGAACCCATTATTGGAGGTTTCCGGAAGTCAAGAGGACGTCATGCGTTTCCTCGGAAATACTCTTCTAACCCTCAACGCCGGAGTTCAAGCCCTGTCTAATCGGATTGATCAGCATTTCCTCGAGCCGCAGAGATAAACTTCCGAAGGGTTGCCAGCGCAACCCATACGGGTGGCTTCCAGATATTCCGTGGATGAGCCACAGGTCCAACCAAATCATCCTCCATCAAATCGAATGCCGCTTGGCAACCAACCCCTTGTGCTACCTCCACATTTCATACATTCTAGTGCTTCTCGCCAACATCAATCTCAAGGGTCCACCGTTGAAACGTCAGGTTATATTTTATCGTGGGAAGGAGACCTCAAAAGAATCCATGATCGCTTTGATGTCATGGAGCAGCGATATCAGGCAAATCAACCGTCAGCTGTGGTGGCGTCGATACATCGATCCGAGTCTTCTTTCACCAGCGAGGTCATGGGAGCACCTTTACCTAGAAAATATCGTATACCTGTCATCACTCCATATATAGGTATAGGCGATCCTCTCGAACACTTGGAAACTTATAAGTCTTTTATGGAGCTGGAGGGACATGGGTCGGAAATCATGTGTAGAGCTTTTTCCCTAACCTTAAAGGAAGCAGCTCGTACGTGGTTCCGGGGGCTGAAGCCTCGATCTATCGGCTCCTTTTCACAGTTATCGAAGCTTTTCCTTTCCCAATTTATGGGAAGCATCCGCACCAAAAAGCCAGCGTCCCACCTAATGGATTTGAAGCAGCAACATGGGGAGACGATAAAGGAGTTCACAATACGGTTCACTGCCGAAGCCGTCCAAACTGAAGGATATACCGAAGAAAAAGGCCTTACCGCCCTCATAGCCGGAATTACGAGCGAAAAATTCAGATTTGCCTTAGATAAAAACCCTCCAAAAACCATGGCGGAATTCCAAGCTAAAGCTCAGAAGTATATCAATGCAGAAGAAGTTGCTTTGGCGCGTCATGGTATACAGGGTAAGAAGCACAAGCCGAAGGAAATCTCGCCCCCAGATAAAAAATATCGACGTGATCGACGAGACCGCTCTCCCAAGAAGCCTTAGCATATTTATTGGGTGGAGAAATCATCCAGCACGTTAAGTTTGGAGCCATCATCCAATCTCTCTCTCTCACGAAGGTGCTAAAGGAATCCATTTCCTTCATAAGGATTCCATCGTTGTAGCGTTGAAGCTCTCGTGCCTCAACGAAACGGAATATGAAGCCTTAATTGTCGACCTCAAATTAAGCAAATATACACGCAATAAGGAACCTACTCATTCACAACGACTCTCAGCTCGTTGTATATCAAGTGCTCAACGAATTCGAGGCAAAGAAGGAGTGGGTGGCTTCGTACAAATCTCAGGTACTCATCTTACTCGCTCAAATTGAACAAATATAAAATAAGTCATATTCCTCGAGAGGAGAACAAGCTCGCAGGTTCTTTGGCAAAATTATCTTCTGCACCTGAGTCCGATCTGATGCAAGCTGTTCTTATCGAGCATCTGTCTACCCCGAGTATCGATCAAGTTGCTCCAGAGCAGCTTGCACATTATTTTTATCTTCCTGTTGGATGGACCCCATCATCCTTTACTCCAAAGTGGATGACTCCCAGATGATAAAAATCAGCCCGACAATTCGCTATCATGCTGCCAGGTACATCTTACAAAATGAAAAATTGTTACGTAAAAGTTTTACTTTACTGTATTTAAAGTGTCTTCATTCAGAAGAAGCATACCGTGTTCTAGATGAAATACACCCGGGGGCATGCGGTAATCATCCCAAAGGACGGTCTCTAGCAAATAAAGCAATGAGACAATGATACTATTAGCCCACTATGAAGGCGGATGCTATCGAATTCCCAAAGAAATGTGACAAATATCAGCGATATTCTCCATTCCCTCATTTACCGTCTGAGTAAATGACGCCGATGGACGATACTTGGCCTTTCGCTCAATGGAGAATAGATATAATCAGACTACTACCTATGGAAAAATGACGTGGCAGGCGATTACTTCACCTCGATCTCCTAGAAGAGAAAATGAACATATCTTGTCTTCGAGTTGACTTATCAACAACTTGGTGCTCAGGCAAAACATCGGAACAGCTACTCGGTTATTGCATCTTAACTGGGAAGGCCCGTATCGAGTCATCGAGATTGCTCGACCAACTGTTCAGCTATGGAATCTATAACTTGGTCGCTACTCCATTTTTTGGACCCGAATAGCCCCGAAGGGAATACATACATTCTCTTAGCCAACCTTCTGCCCTTGGTAGAATCAAAGCCTCAATCGATAGATCAGTCTATCTCTATGCGGACATGGTCGCCAAGACCTCCCAGATTGAGCCACTGCCCTTGGTAGAATCAAAGCCTCAATCGATAGATCAGTCTATCTCTATGCAGACATGGTCGCCACGACCTCCCAGATTGAGCCCAACTCATTTTCATGAGTTGAGTAAAACATTATAGCATGAAGTGACTAAGTCATCTGCTCACCGTAGGGCCAAAGACTCAATTGATAGGCCAGCCTATCTTTATGCAGAAAGTTGGCACTTATAAATGCATGCTCAATCATGTACGGCTTCTCCTTCGAAAATAGGCGGTTACATATACATATAAGTCCTTCGCGTAGCTCTTCAACGCTAAGGAAAGTCATTATCAGATTGTTCGATCGCGAGCCTCCTCCGTTTATAGTTCATCTCAGATCCTCGAGCAATGCCATTCGATCAACATGCGAGTAGCTCGGCTCGTGAGCACTCCGGACATATGACCACTCTCGTCATGAGCACTCCCGACGTATGACCACTCTCGTTATGAGCACTCCTGACATGTGAGCAGCTCCCGAACATGCGACTAACGTTATGGCCTTTGGGGTCGGAGCCTGCTTCGGACTCCTAGTTGCCGGAGACGTAAAACCATTTTTTCCTCCAACCAGGGCAATTGGAGGAGGGGTTCCTCAGAATGAAGTTATTCCGGTGCCAAAAGCAAAGCCATTCTGTTGTTATTTATACGCAATCATTTCTTTAATTTGGTGGACACGCGGCAGCCTCTCATCCGGCACAACAGACGAACGGGCACAAGCATTAAATACGTAGACACGTGGCGACCGACGCCTCATTTCTTGCGGCAGGAAAAGCTGCGTAAAGCTAGTCATCATAAATGCAGAATCATGTTAAATGAATCATGCGTGATTCTCTCCCAACAGTCAGCTACGCATACAAGCAAAACCCTTAGCATAGTTCCTCAACCCCAAGGGTTTGGAGGGCACTTATTGTAGACAAAATTGGCTTTAAAGAGAAGTGAGGAATCGCGGTCGCCTCTTCAAAATGTGACCAGCCCGGCTCGTGCTTGAAGAAAGGGGTCGCATCTCCAAAATGCGACCAGCCAGGCTCGTGCTCGAAGAAAGAGGTCGCATCTCCAAAATGCGAGCAGTCCTGGTCTCTGGTCTCTGGTCTCTGATCGTGCGAGCAGCCCTGGTCTCTGATCTCTGCTCTCTGGTCTCTGGCCTCTGGTCTTTGGCGAGGACGTCCTTCAGCTCATAGTACCAGCAGCCTATATATGCGAGCAGCTTGTCTCGCGAGCATCTTCCGACGTGCGAGTAGCTTTAACTACTGATCAGCGATGACATCCCTTAGCCTATAGTACCAGCAACACTTATAGGCCGATTTTGGGCTTATCTTCGTCTACGGCTCCGTGTCTCAAGTGATCGCTATCAAGGAACGTAATTGACCAGATGAGTAATTGGATTAGATTATTCCTTTATCTGAGGATAAGCAGGATAAGCACCTTATCCCATGAAATCAGTAGATGATCTCGGTATCTTACATAACAGAATGGGACATTCAGATCTATATAAATAGATGGTTTCATCAATGAAAAGATACACAATCTCTAAGCCTACATTTCACACTTCATCTTACTATCACAGTACCCGTACTGACTTTGCCATCGGAGGGCCATAAGCCGGGCCAACCGGCGGTGGTCCTAACCTTTCTTGGTGATTGCAGGTTCTCAATCTATACCATTCATCTCTGAGTGGAGATCAGGCAACGAAGAATCTAAGTTGGTTCCTGACCAACAGCTGTTAGCCAATTTTTGGTGTTAACAACATACTTCAAGGTGGGCCCCACAGTAAGGGATTCACAAACCTTGACTGGGGAGTGGTGAGAGGGGATCCACCAACAGGTGGGTGGGACCCCTTACTATGGGGCCCACTGTGATATATATATATGAGTACATCTATGCCCTCCATCCGTATTGAAAGCTCACTTTAGGGCATGATAAGAAAATGAAGCAGTTCCAAATTGCAGATGTGCCATAAGTACAGGAAAGGAAACAGTGGTGATTGACCATTAAAAACTTCTTATGGGCCACAAAAGACTTGGATAAAGTTGATATTCGTGTGGTCTCTTCGTCTAGGTGTTTGTGACCTTATCAACAGGTTGGATGGTATATAAACATTCCGGTGAAATCCATGAAGTTTTTAATGGTGAGGATTCAATCACCACTGTTTCCTGTGGTGTGGTCCACTTAAAATTTGAGTCAGCTTTATTTTTGGGGTCGTGCCCTAAAATGAACTTTCAAAATGGTTGGACGGTGTGGAGTTAAGGAAAATACATCACCGTGTGCCCCACAGTGGGATGCCGATTGCCAGCCAAAGCCCTCCTGCGACAGGAAGTTGAAATATTCATGGGTTCATAGAAGTTTTGAAGCTCCCTAATATTTGTGTTTTAAGTCCGCAGAGTTTACCAACGAGGCAAGCCTACATCAAAGGAAACAGTGAGCTAACAAAACGGATGGACTGGATTTCTCACAAACATCAAGGTGGGCCCCACCTAGGATCCCAGGCAGGAGCTTCCTGCCAAGGAAACGGCGACCCTTTTTCCAACCGTGCACACGCTTGATTTCTAACCCCACCAGGACCTAAATAGAGGCCACGGTCCTGGCAGGGTCTCTGTGGGGCCCACCTGTCCATTCATTTTGGCATATCATTTTAGGGCATGAACCCAAAAAAGAAGCAGATTGAGGGCTTAAGCGGACCACATGGCATGAGACTGTGGGAATTGAATGCCTACTGTTGAAAACCTCCTGGGGGCTACTGAAGTTTCGGATCAAGCTGATATTTAAGTTTTCTATTCATCCACGTCTACGTGACCTTATGAACAGGTTGGATTGGCAAATAAACATCACAGTGGTCCTTAGAAAGTTTCTATGGTGAGCATCATTGTCACCACTGCTTCTTGTGGTGGGGTCTACTCAAGCCTTCAATCTGATATCTCTTTGGGCTCATGCCCTAAAATGATCTGTCAAAATGAATGGATGGTGTGGATTAAACACATACATCAATGTGAGCCCCACATAGCCCTCTCAGGACTGTGTGTCTCTAGCTAGGTCAAGCTAGGTGCCATCATGATGCTTGTGAGGAATCCACCCTGGTCCATCCATTTTTCCAAATATTAATATTAGGACATTGGACAAAAAATGAAGCTGTTTCAGAACTCAAGTGGGCTACATCAAAGGAAACACTGAGAACTGAACATCCACCTTCTAAACATCTTGTGGGGCTACAAAAGTTTTGGATTAAACTAATATTTTTGTAGCTCTAGTTACCTCAATAGGAATGACCTTACGAACGGCATGAATGGCATATAAACATCACGTGGACCCCACAGAAGTTTTAGTAGTAGCAGGTCCCTACTCACTTTTTCCTATGGTGCAACCCACTTGAGTTTTGGAGCTGCCTCATTTTTGGGCCCATGTCCTAACATGATCAGGAAAAGAACGGATGGACGAGGTAGATTTCTCACGAGCCTTACATTGGGCCCCACCTGCTTCCCTTTGAATGAAGTTCCTGTTAAAGCCTTTCGCAGGCAATCGAGTCCAGGAAGAGGAACCCTCGCTGTGTTACGCCTTCTCCTATGATGGTTTATCACCACCTATACTCGGGCGGGGATTATTAGATGGATCCCCGGATCCACGGATATGGGTGGATCTCTGACTGCGGGGTCCACTGTGATGCATTTTACTTATATCCACGCCATCCATCCATTTTTAAAACTTATTTTAAGGCATCCTACAAAAAATGAAACAGATCCAAATCTCAGGTGGACCATAATTCAGAAAACAGTGGTAATTGACAATTAAAAGCTTCTCGTGGGCCACAATAGTTTTGGATAATTTGATATTTTTGTAGTCTATTCATCCACGTCCTTTTGACCTTATCAACAGGTTGGATGGTAAATAAACATTCTGATAGCCCCCATGAAGTTTTTAACGGTGGAGATACAATCATGACTATTTTTTGTAGTGTGGTCCAATTAAAATTTGGATCTTCCTAATTTTTGGAATCATGCCTAAAATGAGCTTTCAAAATGGATGGACAGTGGATGTAAGGCACATACATAACAGTGGGCCCCACAGTTAGGGATCCACCGACCTCGGTGGATCCGGACATCCACCCAATTCGCTCCCTGTTCCTCACATGCGGCACTCGGATTCGAATATCTAGACCATTCAAATTGTGGGACACACGGGGAATGGAGCATATCTCAAAAAAAAAAAAAAAAAAAAAAAAAAAAAAAAAAAAAAAAAAAAAAACTAGCTGATGAAGTAATCCAAACATCCAATCAATGGCCCTTCAAATGGATTGTTAAAATGAAAAGAAGTAAACGGTCCAAATTCCAAGAGCGAAATAAGACGGTCACCATTATTTTATAAGTGCAATTTATGGGTTGTGCTCCATTCGCAAATAGGTAAATGGCATGGACAGTCTGGATTTCCTGTATGCCATCCGTACGGTTAAAGAGGTGGTGAACTACCATAGTAGTCCAATCCCTATGTACCAGACTACGGCCATTTATAGCCTATATCTGCGTACCATTTAACTGCAGCTGTAGGCTATGGAAATAGGCTGGTCCCTGCCTAATGCTAGATCATGTATCCTTGGGACCACCCCTTTATTTTTTTTTGGTGGTCCACTCCGGGGTTACTCTAGACTTTAGCAATCTCTACAAGGTTTTGCTATCCCTTTTCACATGCCTTCTTACACGTGGCACACTCCATCTCATCCTCTCATCAGGTGGGCCACCAGTGTAGGTTGAATGTGGCCATTCGGCAACTTCATCCATTGTTGTTTTTATCGGACTAGTTGCTTTGCAAATATACGAACGGTGAATTCGTGGGGCCATATGATCACACGGTTATATTCTTATTGGTCATCAAGAACATGGCTTGGATCCTCAGTCTTGTAGCTGCTCACAATACCATAGCTCTCTCTCTCTCTCTCTCTCTCTCTCTCTCTCTCTCTATATATATATATATATATTGTCAATATTCAACAAAAGGCATCTTGGGATCAAACATCATATTGTGAAATTGTTCAAATTTTTGGATGGCTGAAACCTGTTTAGGGATACCTGGCTTTTACTTCTTCTCTTTTGGTGGCAAAGGTGATAAAAATTTACTAGCCGATGGAGTAGGTGTTGTTTGTATTTCAAAACAAAACCATTCATGCTTGTGTTGCTTTTTGGTTTTTGTCCTTTTGTGGTTTTCTTTAGTCCCATATCGGATTGAGTGGAAAAAAGAAAAGTGATTTATATACTTTGCCCAACATAAACTTTTGCAATGTGTCTTGGACTATGCTCAAGCCTCGTATGCGTGCAGGGGGGTGATGGCTGACAGAAAAACTGGTTCGAAAACGTTTAACCGAGTGTGTATGCACGTGCACACCCACGTATACTCGCGCGCAGGGGGGGTGCAATTGGACCCCGATTGGCCTGGGCTGGCCCACTTGCTAGGTTTTGCCTAAATTAATAAAATTATTTTTTTTAACCATTGCTTTGATCGCGACCGTTAATGTGACCCACTTGACTAGGTCGTTACCATTGTGCAAAACGTGCCTTTCTTATCGGGCATGTCGGTACCGTCGTGATGGTTTCTTTCAATGTGTCTTTTTCTAATCGTTATGATTTTGAAGTTTATAAAAGGAGAATAAGGTTAGGGTTTCAGAATCGATCAGCAAACCTTCTTTCCCTGCTATCGTTTTTCCCAATTTTCATCTTCAATTCAGGTTGTTTTCTTTGGGCAATAGGAATGGTGGTGTTTGGTGGTGGTATTGGTGTTGGGTTCATCCATAGCTTGTGCACGCTGTGGAGGAACATATCTGGAGAGTTGTATCCTGGAGGTAGACGCGTCGGCATCCTTCTGCACCGATTCTTTATACCAAGGGGCGTGAACTATCTCAAAGATAGCAATAGAGTACGCGCCTCGACCCAGAGCTTACTACTTTATACTGACGACATCTATCACCCAATGAAGAAATTCGACATACCAAGTATGAGGTTCCTTTAAGCAGAATTATTTCTATAACTTATTTTCCGTTTCCATTGAAGTAATTTCAACACTTTTGAAATAGTTCGTCCCATGGCATCGAAAAATCATAATGATAAGTCTGTTCAGCCTGAGAATTTTGACGGTCAGCACTTTAAGCGGTGGAAACAAAAAATGTTTTTCTACTTAACCACCCTTAAAGTAGTATATGTAATCAGTCAACCTCGACTGTCTGGAGTACTAGAATCGAAACTGTCAATCATTCGTCAGAAATGGGATGAAGATAACTACCTCTGCAAAAATTATATTTTAAGTGCTTTGTCCAATCAATTGTATGATCTGTGTTGTAAATATGATACCTCTGCTGAGATCTGAAAAAATTAGTGAAGAAGTACAAGACTGAAGAGGCGGGTGTGAAAAAATACGCCGTTAGTCAATACTTCAAATTCCAGATGACTGATGATAAATCAATGGTGCATCAAGCCAACGAATTTAACATCATTAGTCATGAAATTATGTCTGAAGGAATCAAATTAGATGAACAGTTTCAGGTGGCCGTTGTTATTGAGAAACTGCCACCTACTTGGAAAGATTTCAAAAATTCTCTTCGATGTAAAAGAAATGAGTTATCAATGGAGCAACTAATTGTGAAACTGCAGATCGAGGAAGAAGCTAGACTCCAAGATAACTTAGAAGAAAAGAAATCCGATACTTCTAAATTATTAATGGTAGATGATAAGCAAAATCAATATCAATAGAAAGGAAAGTCTAAACACATTAACCTAAAACCAAATTAGAAATAGTTCAAAAAGAAACCCAAAGCCAAGACTAAGAACCAGAAAAATAATAACCAGGATAAATCATCTGGTTGTTATATGTGTAGCAAACCAGGTCACTTTGCAAGAGAGTACTACAAGCGAAAATAGAATCCAGCTCCTGCACCTCAAGCAAATGTGACTGAGGAACCTGAAATTGTGCACCTGGTTTAAGAATTATGAGGAGGTTCCTTTTGGTAGAAAAGTCCAAATGGAGAATGCTGTTACAGCAAATATAGTTGGACAAGGTAAAATTGAACTCGTATTCACATCTGGAAAATTTGTCACTCTGGCTAATGTTCTTCATGTGCCAGATATGCGTAAAAAATTGGTTTCATGTTATTTTTTGAACAAAGCTGGTCTGAGATAGGTTTTTGAGTTAGATCAAATTTTAATAACTAAGAATGGCTCATTTGTTGGTAAAGGTTATGCTGATCATACTCATGGTATGTTCAAAATGAATGTTGAATCAAATAAATGTTCTACTTCTTCTGCTTATATCTTGTGCACTGTTACATTATGGTATGGTAGACTAGGACATCTTAATATTAAGTCAATTAGAAACATGTCTAGTGGTGGTGTTCTACCTCATTTAGAAAATAGTGAATTTGAAAAATGTGAATCCTGTTCTCAATCTAAGATAACAAGAAAGCCATTTCCTGGCGTAGAAAAAAATTCAGAATTGTTAGGATTGATACACTCTGATATTTGTGATCTTAAGGAAACTCTTACAAGAGAAGGTAAGAAATATTTTGTTACCTTTATAGATGATCATTCCAGATACACATATGTATATCTGATGAGATCAAATGATGAAGTATTTTTTAAATTTATTGTTTTAAAAAATGAAGTAGAGAATCAGTTGAACAAGAAGATAAAAATTCTTAGGAGTGATAGAGGTGGTGAATATACTTCAAATGATTTTGATCATTTCTGTGAATCTAATGGCATAATTCATGAGATTACTGCTCCATATACTCCCTAACAGAATGGGGTAGTAGAGCGAAAAAATAGGACTTCTTATTAATATAGTGAATGCTATGTTGTTAAATTCAGATCGTCCTTTAAGTCTTTAGGGAGAAGCCTTGTATACAGCCTGTTACATTCTAAATAGAGTGCCTACAACTAAATCCAAAATAATTCCATATGAGTTATGGAATGGCAGAAAACCAAATCTAAACTATCTTAGAGTTTGGGGCTGTCTCACGCATGTTAGGCTTACGGATCCCAAAAGACCTAAATTAAGATCTAAAACCTCTAGGTGTGTACTTATTGGGTATGCATTGCATAGTAAAGCTTATAGATTCTTAAATATTAGTGAAAATATCATTATTGAATTTAGAGATGCAGAATTTCATGAAAATATATTTCCTTATAAAATAAAGAACAGTGGGGGCTCTACCTCTGTTAACTCAGATGAACTGTCATGCTTTCACCCTAAAGACTTAGAAGAATCTGAGTCTGAACTTGAGATAAGGATAAGCAAACGACCAAGGATTGCCAAAGACTTTGGTCTTGATTTTCGAGTGTTTTTAACTCAACTAGAAGGTGATCCTGTAATTTTCAAAGAGGCGATATCCTCACATGATGCTACCTTTTAGAAGGAAGCAGTCATAGATGAAATAGATTCTATTAAAACAAATAATACTTGAAAATTAGTCGACCTTCTTCCTGAAGCAAAGACCTTAGGTTGTAAATGAATATTCAAAAAGAAAATGAGGGACTGATGGTTTAATTAAGAAATATAAGGCCAGATCAGTAGCCAATGGGTTTAAACAAAGAAAAGGTATTGATCACTTTGATACATATTCTCCTATTTAAAAAATGACATCCATTAGAATTTTGATTGCCATTGCATTTGTGAATAATCTTTTAATTCACCAAATGAATGTTAAAACAGCATTTCTGAATGGTGACTTAGAAGAGGAAATATATATGGAGCAACCTGAAAGGTTTGTTGAGCCAGGACATGAACATAAAGTGTGTAAATTGTTGAAGTCCTTATATGGACTAAAACAAGCTCCTAAACAGTGGCATGAAAAATTCGATAACGTGATGATGTCAAATGGGTTTATGTTCAATGAAGGTGAAAGATGTCTTTATTGTAAGATGTCTAATGAATTTGGAGTAATAGTGTGTCTATATGTAGACGATCTATTTATTTTTGGTACAGATATTGAAATAATTAATGAAACTAAATCTTTTCTATCTTCTCACTTTGATACGAAGGACCTTGGAAAGGCATATGTGATACTGGGAATTAAGATTGTTAGAAGTAAAAATGGTATATCTCTAATTCAATCTTATTATATTGAAAAGATTTTAAGGAAATATAACTACTTTGATTGTAAACCTATGTGCACTCCTTTTAACCCTAGTATTAAACTAAAACATAACATTGGTGAAGGAATATCTCAGATTGAATATGCTAGTGTGATTGGTAGTCTATCATATGCTATGAATTGCACTAGGCTTGACATTACTTTCGCAGTGAGCAAACTAAGTAGATATTCTAGTAATCCAAGTGAAATGCATTGGAATGTTATATATAGGGCTTAAGGTATCTTAAAAGGACATGGGATCTTAGTCTTTATTACCAAAGATTTTCAGCCATGGTATAAGGATATAATGACGTTGATTGAAATTCAGGGTCAGATGATTGTAAATCTACTAGTGGTTATATTTTTACCATTGCAGGTGGAGTTGTTTCATGGAAATCTAAAAAATAAACTTGTATAGCTCATTTCACGATGGAATTTGAGTTGGTTGCTTTGGCAACAGCTGGTGAAGAGGCTGAATGGATAAAAACTTTATTAATTGATATACCTTTTTGAGTGAAATCGGTACCTCCTATATCCATTCATTGTGATAGGCCTGGCTGCCATCGGAAGAGCAAATAATAAGTGTTATAATGGAAAATTCAGATAGGTTCGTCTGAAACATGGTTGCATCAGACAACTATTAAAAAATGGTTTAATTACTCTGAACTTCATAAGATCCAATGTAAACATTGTGGATCCTTTAACAAAAGCTCTAGCTAGAGAAAATGTATGGAAAACATCGAGGGAGATGGAACTTAAGCCCGTAGAAAGATAAATCACTGGAAATGGTAACTCAACTTAACGACTGGAGATTCCAAGAATTAGGTTCAATGGGATAAACAACTTTCAAGTGATTCCTTGGTCGAATTGCATTACATTCCAAGAGAAATTATTTCTCTATCCCCCTCTATGATGTTAGTAATGTGAATCTCTATAACGAGTTAAGGATGGGTGAATCCCTTAATGAGTTTATAGCCTTATTTTAAGGTGAGGTGATGACTGTTACAGAGACACCCTTAATGAACTTACCTATATGAGTGTGGAAGTGGGGCCGCTTCCTATGAGAATTAGGCTAATTCTCTAGAGCGCTCATGAAAAATCGAGATGATGCACATGGCCGTAACGTGCAGGTCTTAAACACCTTTGAGTAACATTTTTATTATTGTGTGTGTTTCACGTACGGTCTACTTTAAAGAAATCTAGTTCAAGACTTGGTTCACTAGTTTCTTGTAGTCCAAATATGATTCATTATGTGAAGGTTCAAGACATTGTCATCTTCATTTATGCACAGTAGTTCTTCCTTTTGCCCGTTTTGTTTTGATTGAAATAATTAGGGGATTGTTGTGTGTATTTCAAAACAAAACCATTCATGCTTGTGTTACTTGTTGGTTTTTGTCCTTTTGTGGTTTTCTTTAGTCCCACATCGGATTGGTGGGAGAAAGAAAAGTTGTTTATATACCTTTGCCCAACATAGACTTTTGCAATGTGTCTTGGACTGTGCTAAAGCCCATATGCGCACGCAGGGGGGTGTGACCGACGGAAAAAATGGTATGAAAACCTTTAACCGGGCATGTGCGCACATGCACACCCACGTATACTCGCGCGCAGGGGGTGTGCAATCGAACCCCATTGGCCTGGGCTGGCCCACTTGTTTAGAGTCTTGATGGGCTAGGTTTTGCCTAAATTGATAAAATTATTATTTTTAACCGTTGCTTTGATTGCGACCGCTAGATGTGGCCCACTTGACTAGGCCATTACCATTATGCGAAACGTGCCCGTTATGACGGTTTCTTTCAACGAGTCTTTTTCTAATCGTTATGATTTTGGGAGTTTATAAAAGGAAAATAGGGTTAAGGTTTCAGAATCGATCGGCAAACATTTTTCCCTGCTATCATCTTTCCCAATTTTCATCTTCAATTCGGGCTATTTTCTTTGGGCAATAGGAAGGGTGGTATTTGGTGGTGGTATTGGTGTTGGGTTTTTCCATAGCTTGTGCACGCTATGGAGGAACATATCTGAGGAGTTGTATCTTGGAGGTAGATGCGTCGGCATCCTTCTGCACCGGTTCTTTGTACTGAGGGGCGCGAACTATCTCAAAGATAGCGACAGAGTATGCACCTCAACCCAGAGCTTACTACTTTATATTGACGATATCTGTCACCCAGTGAAGAAATTCGATATACCAGGTGTGAGGTTACTTTAAACAGAATTATTTCTATAACTTATTTACCGTTTTCATTGAAGTAATTTCAACAGTAGGTCCTTTAGCCGAAGTTCTTTTCTAAGAAGCTAAAGGAGTAAATGATGATGCTTTGGATGATTTGTCCTTAAGAGATGAAGGAATAGATGAAAGCCTTTCAATTATCATATGGAGGGAAAAAGTCCATCAATTTTCATAGTAAGTGTCCTACCATTGTTTGAAGGAGTCTATCGATGAAGGACCTCTAGGAAGAACAAACAATGTGAATGATCGAATCACTGTACGATAATTCTCAAGGATGGACTGAATATTGCCAAATTGTTTAATATGAAGGCGGTCATAGGGAGGTTGATTGAGAGAAGATAGTTTGGCTAAAACCAAATTAACAAGCAAAGAGATTAGGGGAGTAAAATTCTACACGTCGTTCGTGGCATATTTTCCTCTATTTGTCTCAGCACTACCAGCCAGTACTATCAGGTAGCTAGCCCAGATTTGACGATGATTTTTTACCATAGCCAAATTGGTTGCATCAAAATGTTGGTCAATAAACCAGTTAGGACCGATGTGTCTCCTCATAAAAGGATAAAACTCATAGTCATGGCGATTAAATAGAAAAGATAAGATGATTTTGAGACTCTCTCCAAAACTAAAAGGTTTAACAAAGGCAGAAACTTTGCGCATGCTATAAGTAGTGAATTAATCCATAGGCTTGGTAATCTCTTCATTGAAGCCATAGAAGTACTCACAGAGCTAGAATTGGAGCAACAAAAAAGGACCTCCTACCAGATGGGGGTCTTTAGATGAGAGGCTATGAAGGCACTGATATAATTAAGAAAAGAGAAATTGAGCTACTACTACCATGTGGCTGGAATTAAAGCTTCAACTAAGCCAATATATTCCTTGATTATTTTATCAGCAGGGACATAGTAGAAGAAACGACAAATCCACATTAAGAGAAATAAACAATGATCCTGATGGGAAACGTCACCCTCGATTCTTGCTTCTTTCTTCATGAAAGGATCGTATGATTTGCGAATATTGGAATGGTCGAAGGAAGGATTCTCAAGATCACCAAGATGGTACCCCGGATAAAATTCAAGGCTGACGGGGGAAGGCTTGTTAGGGCATTGACATCCATCGTGGTGGGACTCATGGGACCACATTTGAAATGAAAAGAATTTGTAGTAGGACTCCAAAAGCACTTAGTAACGATGGGAAGGGCGGGATTATGTTTTATGTCGCATGTAGACAAGTGAATGCAAGTTGTAATTTGGAGTGCGTCCCACAAGTGTCTATATTTGTCTTTGACTCGTCAATACCATTCAAGCCATGCATCACAGTATTTAGGCCATCGTCTGAAAGATTCGCCAGGATCCCAATAAGTCCAGTCAATGGAACTACAACTAATTAAGTTTGTTAGTGCACTTTTCTATGGCATACTAGTGCACCTTGTTTGTCAATCACTTAGGTCAGTGAGTCTAGTGTCATTTGAGCTTAATGAAGATGAAGATCGAAGATTCAAGATGGACTAGTTGCATCAAGGATGAAGAAACAGGTAAAAGAGATGCCTTGGTGTGCCTTGCCTTGAACCTACCCAAAACTATAACCTCTTAGATGACTTGGACCAACTAGGTATACCTTTAGTCATCATCATTAGTCTTAGAACTCCATGAAAAGCATGCTAAGTTAGACTAATTAAAGAGGTGGAAGTTGTTGTAAACAATTCAGATCAAACAGCAGTTTCCGATTAATCTTCGATCAATCTGACATTGGCTCTTATAAGACTCTGATCCATCGGACAGAAGTCTCGATCAATCGAAAATTGTTCCAGCAAATTTGAAAAATCACTGGACATATTTTCAATCAATCGGACAGTCTTCTGATCGATCGGAAGGGGTCAGTCTGATCAATCAGACCATGTTTCCGATCAATCGAAATATCTTCTAGAGAATTCACTGGACAAATTTCCGATCAATCGGACAGATCTCCGATCAATAAGAGATATACGAATCTGCCCGTTTTTTACCGTTGGAAGAAAATTTATAAAATGTGGGGGATTCGTTTTTGAGCTAAGAGAGGGGATTTTGAGAAAATAGAAGCCATAATTATTGAAGATCATTAAGAGCTCTATTCCTAACCCAAACAAGTGATCTTCCTTGTGATTCATCACAAGCATGGAGCATTCAAAGATCAGGATGAAGATTCACTTGTCCCTCTTTTGATCTCTAGAGATTGGATTGATCTTGATAGTCATATTCTTATCCAATACTCTATGATGAGATTTTTGTAGGTGGGACTCTCTAGGTAACACATTCTCATAAGTTGTAGAGATCTCAAACATACCCTCCTATCACCTTAGGCATATCAAAGGTATCATTTGCAAGGTGTTCGATCAAGTGTAGCTAAGGCATTGGCGACGCAACGGCAACACGATCTGGGGAGCAAGGGAAGCTAATTGAAGCATGGGAGAGCGGAGATCAAGCAATCCGAACCGGCGCTGAACAAGGGGCTCATCCGACAAGTAATGTTGTCTTTGTAAAGAGTCATTTCACTCAATTCCCTGTGAGAGTTAAGTGTAGAGTTTGTTTGACAAACTTGAATTAGGGTCGTTTGTTGATCCTTGGCTTATTAGTTGAGCATAAAATTCTAGGGACGTTGGTCGTTCCTTGGTACATTTGTCGGCCTAAAGACTAGGGGTTTTTTTTGCACTCATTGGCACGTTTGGCGGGCCTAAACAAAGTCTCCAAGGGGGAGCCTCCGACACAGGAGTGAACATGCGTTGTCCTTGAGTAGGACTTGAGGTGACCTTGAGTAGATCCAATAGGTTGGGAGGAACCTATAAACTCCTCGGTTGGGTGGAGTTGATTTAAAACACCTTGGTTGGGAGGAACCAGATTTAAACTCCCTAGTGAATGCCGGTGTGCTCAAAGGGATTGAGTACTTGAACCGAGAGTGGAGTAGACAAGTAGTCGAACCACTATACATGCTTGTGTTTGTGATTGTATTTGAGCACATTTCTTATTATGCATTATGTTTAATTGCTTAATTATGAATACTTAATTAGAATGTATGCTAGACACTAAATAGGCACATCCACACACAAGACGTACTTTCACTTAGTTGTGTAGACTTGAGCTCATTGATCCATTCTCATAAGTCTACATAGGTTGCATAGATTAGGAGCTTGATTTGCTTAATCATTTGATTATCTATGCATGCTTAGACTAGGTTGTTTATTGCTTACAATATGCCAGTCTTGTGATTAGACCTACTTAGGCTTGGAAGCCGAAGTGTTCTAGCTTACTTAGTTTAATTTGTTAAAACTGTTAAGTAGGCGAAAAGAATTTCAAAAGGTCCTAATCCCCCCTCTTAGGACTTAGTCATAATACTAGTTGCTCTCAAAGCTTCCGCACTAACACGCCTTTAATCCAAAAGGTGTAATTTCAAAGTTCTCATTCTCATCAATAGGGAAATATGAAAAATGTTTGAGAGATCTAGGGAAGCAATGGGTGGAAACAGATGACCCAAATAAACAGTAAAATCATATTCAGATTCGAAAATTACCTCCGAATGAACCAATTTGCAAAGTGGTTACACCAGAGTAAGAAGAAGAAAAGTATAAGGCAAAGCTGAAGATTTCTTAGGAGCTATGAATATCGGTAATAAAAGATGTAGAAAGAAGGAAAAGAAATGTTAGAAATCCGATCAGTGGAAGCATCGAAGATATTAAAACAATCACCGCATGCAACACAAGCAATCAACGCAAAGACAAACGAATTTTATGTGGAAAATCCTTGTGGGAAAAAACCACAGCACAAAGCGACACCTCCACTATGTTCTTAGATGATTACAGAGCTAATCTACCCTTAAGAAAATCCTAAAGATGAACAAGGCACTCCCAAACCTCACGATCTCTCCCCCAAGCCCTAATCTCGAAATATGACTCCTTAGTATTTATTAGGATACCTCTAAGACAAATTAAGAGGTGTTTATATAGGCCTCTAACCTAAAATAGAAACATGTAACCCGTAATTACACAACTCCGCGTAAACACCTGACCGGTCCTAACTGGTTGGACTGGTGCAAAAAAGGTACAGGGAGTTTTGCCTTGAAAACATGAAATTTTAGCCTCCATTTGACCAATCATGACCGGTCGGCCTCCTCTGTCCGACCGGTCATGATCGGTTAGACCACATGTCCAACGGGCTTATTTTCTCCACTGTCTAGCATGGGATCGGTCAGACCGGTCGGTCCAATCTGTCTGATCGGTCAAACACCCAAAACTTTATTTTTGGAGACTCTAACAACAAGAAGTTAAGGTTTTAGAAAATTAGAAATTTGAAAGATGAAAAGGAAAGAAGAATCTGAGGTTATAAAGCTTTGCTGCATGTGAAACATTAATTACTAAATGATGGTAGGAGTGATCTTCAAGACAAAGCTGCAGCGGGAGTACGGTGAGATCTTCTTAGAACGACGCGTGGCTAAATGAAACGAAGGAGATGCCATTTGAATGTTTAACAAGTAAAAATTACGTCGCGTGGCAAGAAACCATAAGACGATTTCACGTTTCTCGCCATTCTTTGCCAAATGGTAAAAAACGTGAGGGGCAGTGTTTGTACCAAAATCTGATAGAACCAGATCAATGGTGTAGAATAAGCCACGTAGCATATAAATATATTCGCTATCTTTTTAAGCACATGCAGGATATGAGGAAGATATGTCATATCTTCAGGGGAACCTTGGTATTTATGCAATCTTTGGATAATGATGAGTAATCGTTAGGGCTATATTAGCACTGGAGCACGTCTGGATGTTTGACAAAGGTACAACACGATCGAGAAAAGGTAACTGCTCCTTTATAGCTGGTTACACGCAAAGGCGCCATGTGGACAAGTGGTTATCCTCGCACCTCAACCAAGAAGGCTATAAATAGTGAAGGAAGATACAAATAGAAGGATCTACGATCAAACCCAAAAATTCAATCAACAATCAACCAACACAATGCGATTTATCTTAGCTTAGGTTATCATCTCTACTGCTCATCAAATGTGAGTGTTTAGTCATTAAGGGATTGTTTAATTGGAGGTAAATGACGATAAATGATAGAAAAAACATAGCGATGATTTTTATCACATGTTTGAAAAGAGATGGAATTCCACCTTTAAAATTGTGCAACTTTCAATGTCTTTTAAAAGAAAAATTGGTCGCCCCCACCACAATGTATGTGCTCATTTATCTTTTCAAATCATTTTAGGGCATGGGCAAAAAAAAAAAAAAAAAAGAGGCAGATCCAAAGATTAAGTTGACCACGCCACAGATAACAATAGGTTCAATGGTAAACGTAATTATTCTCTTTGTGGGCCACTTGAGCTTTGGATTTGCCTCATTTTAGGCTCCTGCCCTAAAATGATTTGGAAAAATGATTGGACAGCGTGAATATAACACAGATATAATACATACATTATAGCGGGGCCCACAAAATTTTAGTACAGCATGGTACCTAATATGAGAATGTTTTAGATGGCATGCATTTCTAAGGAAATATGAAGGTAAGTAATTATTACTTGTTTACCATTAACTACATGCATTTACTTCTAATCAAATAAGCTGAAGAGTAGTTTAATCTATCCATGCGCTTGCGTCGGAACGACCTTAACTGTAGCCATCAACTGTAGTTGCCTTCCATCCGCGCTCGTGTGTTAGATCTGAAGGAAGACCTTAGCTTTAGGAATTGTCTGCCTACGCTCATATGCTAGGCCGACTGTAGTTATAATTCTTAGTATTGCATTTGCCTCGCTTATTAGCACATTGCTCTGTGAAGTGCTTTGTTGATCCCGTTGTAGCAGTAAGTCTCGCTCATTTCTGCATTTATCTTCCATATATTTTCGTTCGACCACAGAACCCTTGCACCTTTGAAAGTCCTTGATTTTCCAAGGAAAAAAAGAATTCATTGAAGGAAGAGCCTTAACCTTCGCAAATCGTTTGATATCTCGCGCACGACAACTGGATGAATAGACGAACAATCAAACCATAACCATCTCGACATTAAGGTCGGTGGTCATGCAAGCAAACCACACACGCGTTCCACTTGATTGAATTCGAGACCAACAGACAGTCCAAAACTTAGGTGACACGCACAACACTATGTTAACTTAGAGGTTTTAGGTGGTCTTAGGCACAATTTTACATTGTTCTCACTTGTGTGGCCTATTTGAGTTTCTTATTGTTGGGGTTAGAAGCCCTACAGTGAAAGTAATCAAAGCAGGCAAGGAACACACCACAATGGCAATCACACAAGCAAATTAACACACAGAAGAGGCAATCCGATTTTTACGTGGAAAAAACCCTCACGGGTAAAAAACCATGGCACAAAGAGACACTAATCCACTATGAATCAGAAGTTACAAGAGATAGAAGAAATACAACCCGGATCACTGCCCACAAGAGAAATCCCAAGCTAACAAAGCTAATTCTCACATGAGAAGGACAAACATAGCCCTTTCCCTCATCCCAAAGAACTCCAAGCTTCCTCCTAACTCTTTCTCTCACCCTAGAACCCTCTCAATCTCTTGGCCAATTGGCGGCAACCCTAATCTCGGATTACATCCCCTTAAATAGGGGAAAACCGAAATTAGAAACTCCTTGCACAACAAACCGGCGCAAGAGACCAAGTCCAACAAGGATACTATCGGCCGGATGGCCTAAAAAGGTTCCAGCAATGCACTGTTGCTATCTCCATGTGACTGACCGGTCGATGGTCTTCATGCAGGGAGATACGAGGCATCCAATCCCAACAATGGGGCTGATAGTGTGGATGTATAATGAAGAGATAAGGGTCATTGAATGATAGGTGGACTGAGTTTCACACATGCAACATGGCAAACCAAATAAATTGAATCTTTTACAACACTTGGTTTAGGCAACGTAAAACACCCATGCTCTTTGGGCCCAATATCGTGCATATAAAATTCATTCCTTCCATCAGGTGTGATCCTTGATACTTAGACCTGAGGCCAAAAATCAACAAGATACACAACTTAGGTGGGCCACTTGATAGAGAACAATGTGGATGAGATGCCAACCATAGATATGTGTAGGGCCATTGTGGTTTATATCTTTCTTAGGCCTAGTAATTTTACTTGTTACCATTGGTGTAGTTCATCTAAGACTTTTATTGGCCTTATCTTCCGACGGCACAATAAATAAGCGTTCTCACTTGATGAATGAAGTGGATTTCATGTATACAACATGGTGACCTAAAGAACTTGAGGGCCTGCTTGTTTTGATGAAAATAAAGGAAATGATGGTAAAATCAAGTAAATGGGTACCATTTACACATGTTTGGCATAAATGAGTATTTCCTCCTTAAAATGTTGTTTGAAAAGGATTGACTTAAATTCATGGGACCCATTATAATGTTTGTGACATATACTGGAATGTTTTAGGACATGAGCAAAAAATGAGGCAGATTTGAAGCTCAAGTGGCCCACATCATAGGAAATTGTGGTCATAAAAGGTTTTTAACAGTAAACGTCCGACCCACTATTTTTAACTGTAGAATACAAGTGCTATATACAACATGGGGTAAGACCAATTTTAAGCGGTTGCTTAAAACACCCAAGCTGTGCGGGTTTAACATATTGTATATGTAAAATCCACATAAAGCAATCTTTAGATAAGCCCTCATATGGGCCCAGCCATTAGAAACAATGTAAAATTGCTCCTAAAAGTTTGATTCACACGGTGTGGCCTGCCTGAGTTTCCCATTAGGCTAGTTTTTGCTTCTTGTGTTCTGCCTATTGAGTTACACCTGATAAACAAATTTGATGAAGGGTACACACCATGGTAGACTACTAACAAACCTATGGTTAGCATTCTGTTCCCATTGTTCCATATAGTGTACTCCATTTAAGTTGTGGATCTAGCTGATTTTTTTGTCTCACGGACTAAAATCAAGGATAAAACTTGATAGATTGAGTGGATTTTACATATACAACGTGGTGGGCATGTAAATTTTGGATGCCTTGCCTACAATGTGTTGGAAATGGACACCTCAAATTTCATGCAACAGAGGCCACTGACCAGTCGTCCGACCGGTCGGTCACGGTGGAAATCAAAAGCAAGCTGCTGGACCGTTTTTTAGGCATCTGGCCTGTCGGCAGTTTCCTTATTGTAATAGGTTTCTTGTGCGGTTTTGTGCAAAGAGTTTCTAAACTCAGTTTTCTCATATTTAAGGAGTGTATTACGGGATTAGATATATCTTAGATTGGAAAGGGGATTGAGAGAGGTTCTAGGGTGAGAGAAAGAGCATGAGAAGAGGATTTTCTTCTTGGGAAAGCTTGTATTTCTCTTGTGGGCTTGTGATCTTGGGTTTTGGGTTTCATCTCTTGTAACTTCTGATATTATAGTGGATTGGTGTCATTTTGTGCCTTAGTTTTTTACCCGTGAGGGGTTTTTCCATGTTAAATTCGAATTGTTTATGTGTGGTTGGTTGCATGCATTGTGATTGCATTATGTTGCTTGTTTGATTCAATTTGTTGCTTGTGTTCGGCTTTGCTTTCGTTGCCGGCCTTCTATCCCAATAACTAGTATTAAAGCGATCGTTGGGGTGTAGCAGAAATTCAGATCTGAGACAAGAGCATGACATCGGGCATGAGGTTCAACATAGAGAAATATTCAAGGAAAAATAATTTTGAACCTTGGAAGGTGAAGATGAAAAGCCTTCTAGTTCAACAAGGATTGCAAGATGCTCTCCTTGGAAAGCAATCGGAGGCTATGAAAGAAGAAGAGTAGAAGAAGATCGATGAAAAAAGCCAATGTCTTAATCCAATTGTGCCTGGCAGATGAGATCCTGTATAACATTATGAAAGAGAAAATTGCAGCTGAAGCATGGGCGAAGTTGGAGAATATCTACGCGAAGAAATCTCTAAAAAATGCATATATTTGAAGCTTCAGTTGTATAATTTGAGGATGGCGGAGGGGGCCGATGTTGAGAGCCACATCAGCAATTTCAATAGGCCTATTTGCAAGTTGATGAATGTAGATGAATCGATGAAGGACGAGGATCAAGTGTTTATCCTATTGAATTCTCTTTCAGAATCATATGAGTCGCTTAGAGACTCGTTGTGCGTAAGTAGGGAGACTATTGGCGTGAAAACCGTTATCTCAACCTTTCAGGCGAAGGCAATGAGAAGGAAAAACGGTTGCGTGGGTCCCTCTGCGGATGAGGCACTAGTTATGAGGGGGATGAATTCTGAGTGGGGTGGAGGATCTCCGTCATCGAGATTTAAATCAAAGGGCAAATGGAAGTACAAGGTGAGATGCTGGAATTGTGGGGAAGAAGGATACATGAAAAGGGATTGTTCAAATCCTGAGAAAAGGCAGGAGAAATTTAGAGATTCTTCTAGGGAGGGAACCAATACCGTAGAGGACGGTGGTGATGTTTATGATGTATTGAATGTATTCAGCATAGAGTCTATTGGTGGAGAGTGGCTCTTAGATTCAGGTGCATTATGTCACGTATGTCCTGAGCAGTGTTCATTAATGACATACAGGGAGTATGATGGTGGATCGGTGGTTGTGGGTGATGGCTACACTCGCAATGTGGTGGGTATTAGTTCGGTGCCTTTAGGATGTTCAATGGGGTCGAACGGATCTTTGAAAGTGTGAAGCATATCCCTGAGATGAAGAGGAATGTGATATCTCTTAGTACACTAGTGGCGAAAGGGTACAGGTTCATCGGCTGTGATCGGTATTGTAAAGTGATGAAGGGAGCACTCGTGATGATAAAGGTACGGAGGTGCAATAATCTTTACAATGTGATCGGAAGTACAATTCATAGTGAAGCTGCGGGATCGGCAACGGGATCCACGGTTGCTCGTATGTGGCAAGAGAAAAAGGGTCACATGAGAAGAGCAACAAGGCGTGTGAAGATGCAAAAATAAAGTCGATGGGGCACGAGAAGCGACGAGATTGTGATGATGACGAAGTAGAGGTGGAGGTTGTGCGTGGCAAGGTGGTGCATGAAGATTGGAGTCATAGTGGAGTTTGTTGGAAATGAATGCCTCAAATTTCATGCAATAGAGGCCACCGACTGGTTGTCTGACCAGTCAGTCACGGTGGAAATTAAAAGCAAGCTGCTAGACCCTTTTTTTGGACATACGACCGGCCGGCAGTTTTCTTGTTGTAATAGGTTTCTTGTGCGGTTTTGCGCAAAGAGTTTCTAAACTTGGTTTTCTCCCATTTAAGAACTAGTATTATGTGATTATATGTATCCTAAATTAGAAAGAGGATTGAGAGAGGTTCTAGGTGAGAGAAAGAGCTTGAGAAGAGGGTTTTCTTCTTGGGAAAGCTTAAATTTTTCTTGTGGGCTTGTGATCTTGGGTTTTAGGGTTCCATCTCTTATAACTTCTGATATTATAGTGGATTAGTGTCGCTTTTTGCCGTGGTTTTTTACCTGTGAGGGGTTTTTTCACGTTAAATTCGGATTGTCTATGTGTAGTTGGTTGCATGCATTGTGATTGCATTGTGTTGCTTGTTTGATTCAATTTGCTGCTTGTGTTCGGCTTTGCTTCCACTGCTGGCTTTCTATCCCAACACAATGGAAAACATGCCCAAGCACTGATCCATATAAATTTGAAGTGTGAAATTTTCCTATATAAACTTCAGTTTTGACCAACCTAAATAGACCTCCAAAACTTTACTTTCTAGTTCTAAATGGATTTGGTTTTTTCGATCAAAAGTACCCTTGGTGAAACTCACCGCAGTCACGGTGGGTGAATTAACTGTGGTCTCGAGATGCGGCCGATTTCACCAAGACCTAGTGGATTTCATCTAGAGTATTTTTGTTCGAAAAAAACACATCTATGCAACTTAACTTTGGAAATGGAAGGTAAAGTTTTGAAGGTTTATGTAGGCTGGTAGGTCAAAACTGAAGTTTACATTGAGAAATTTCTCATCAGAAGTACCACCTAAAGTCATGGCCCGTATGGTGTGATTTATACCCTTCTCACGGTCCTCGCACATACGGCTGAGAAAATTAGTTGCTTCACGTGTGGCGTTTTTAATATTTTCATCCAAATTGACGTACGTAGACCTCTGCTCCCATTATACAGCTGAGAAGTTTGTTCACGCACGTCTCCTTTTCATGGTGCATGTGCCAATATAAGTCTAAACTCGTCTGATAGTTCACCACCATTTTTAAAATGGTGGTAACTCACACTGCACATGTACCACTCATGCACATCAATCCTGGCCATCAAAATTGGAGTATTTCTCTAAAATAATATTGATTGAACAATCCTATACATCTAATTGATGGCTGTGGGGTGCATCATGTGACTAGCCGTGTGGGTGCGTTGCCCAGCTAAGAGGGTGGGTGTGTTGCATGAGTAACAAAAAAAAAAAAAAGTAAACGAGATGGACCAGAAACTTTACATCGCAGAGTTCTAAAAATTAAGATCCTAAGTTTTCAACAAAAACGGTTGATATAATCTTGTTAGTGTCATTTTCCAGAAATGTTTAATCCACAGATGGTTCAGTGAATCAGGCGGTCTGGATTGCCTCGGAACTCTGCCACGTGTATGATGGAAGAAGTGTCACCACCATTTATCAAACGGTTCCGAACTATCACAGTAGTGGCTGGCAGTGTACTATGTAGCTAGAGAGTCGGCGGCGAGTGATGAAGACAGGACGAAGACAAGACGGATAAAAAGTCAGAGCAGGCGGCTATCATGGGGCGGGCTATCATGGAGTGGGCGCGGCTTCGGTGGATTCTCAGATCCACTGAGTTGGGTGGAATCTCTGACTGTGGAACCCACCTTAAATGTATTTTCCTTATATCTAGGCCCTTAATCAGTTTTGAAAATTTATTTTAGAGCATTATACAAAAAAATAAGACAAATCCTAATCTCATGTGAACCATAATACTGAAACTGTGGTGATCGAAACAATTAAAAACGATGATATTTGTGTGGTCTCTTCATCAGGTTTTTGCGACCTTATCAACAGGTTGGATGTCAAATAAATATTATAGTGACCCAAGAAGGTTTTAATGGTAAGATACAATAAAGATTGTTTCATGTGGTATGGCTCATCCAAGATTTGGATATGCTTTTTTTTTTTAATCATGCCCTAAAAATGAGCTGTTACCATTTATTTTTCAATTTCCTTATACAAATGCAAGGCATGTAATGAGTAATGACTAATTGCCAATGTAATTATTGCTCTTTTTTTTTGTTTTTTTTTCAATATTGACCCTGATAACATGCTTTTAAAAAAAAATAAGGGATAGTACGAATTGAATATGGGTTAGTATGATACATGTGGCTTATTGATAATGTCCATCCAGCGGGGCTGATTTTAGGGCATGAACTCAAAATTGAGGCAAATCCAAGCTCAAGTGGACAACACTATAAGAAATAATAAGTTGAATGCCTATCGACCATGATTTCCTATGGTGGGGGCCACTTGAACTTCGGATTTGCCTCATTTTTTAGCTCTTGCCCTAAAATGTTCCTTAAAATGGATGGATGGCATGGATATGTCACAAACATTATCGTGGGGCCCATGAATTTAAGTCTATCATTTTCAAATGACTTTTCAAGGAAGAAATACTCATTTATGCCAAACAGGTGCAAATGTAATTATTATTGGTGGAATTGAAAAATAAACACCCATTCAGGCACATACATCACGTACATTAGGACCCAAAGTTAGGGATCCACTGACCAAAGACCCACCCAAACCGCACCCATGCATGAAGGGAGCAGATTAGGTGAGACCCTTGACTATGGGACTCACAGTGATGTATGTGCCTTAAATCCACACGAATCATTTTGAAAGTTCATTTTAGGGCATGATCCCAAAAATGAAGCTGACTCAAATCATAGGTGAACCACACCATTTATAGGAAATAGTCGTGGTTGGATCCCCACCATTAAAAACTTCATGGATTCCACCGGAATGTTTATTTTCCATCCAACCTGTTGTAACTTCACAAACACCTTGATGAGGAGACCACATAAATACCATCTTGATCCAAAGCTTTGTAGCCCACAAGAAGTTTTTAATAGTCAATCACCATGGTTTCCTATATAATGGTCCATTTGGGATTGTAACTACTTCATTTTTTTTTTTATCACGCCCTAAAATAAGCTTTTAATATGGATGGACGGCATGGATGTAGTCACATGCATCACAGTGGGCCCTACAGTCAGGGATCCCACCCACCTCAGTGGATTCAGCCTGGTCTCACCTAATCCGCTCCCCACTATGAAAGTTGGACACTAAAAATAGGTCAATCCAAGCATCATGTAGGCCCCACTGGAATTTGGAGAAAATTCAATGGCTTTAAATTGTTTTCTAGGGTGACGCTTTTTGTCGTAAGATTTTGGACAACGATCAAGATGAGATGATCTCCACCGCTGGATGGAGTTGCTGCCTCTGATGTCTTGAGATGAATGGCTAGAACTTGGACGGGATGTCCTTTTGGATCCTGCAGATCACAAGGAAGAAAGCCAAAGAGGGCGGTCCGACCATTAGCCCTTCGAAGCTTAAGTCAGGCTTGAGGATTTGAGAGAGTAGAGATAAGTTGTGTGGGGAGATTGTGTGTACATGTTACAGTAAGGGGATAAGGGGATACCCTATTTATAGGGTAATCAGAGAGCTGTAGAGGGCATGCAACGTGGGTGATATGCCCGTAGTGGTTGGCGTGATTCCTGATGACGTGGATCACGCCTGCAACTTCCGGAAGTGTCCAGTTTATTCGGGCACGTCCTTGGATTGCCGTGCGCCCGTAGGGCAATCACGGACCAGGTTGGCCCATCAGAGGAGCTCCTTGGATGAACTTCGACTTAGGAAGTATTGTAAATTGTAGCAGAGATGTAAAGGTCCAGTAATAACACGATTGAGGATGAGTTGTCAGCTTGTCGGCTGTGTTCAGTAAAATAACCCATCTTGGGTTGTTTGATGTATCTAAAATAACCTTTGTAGATACTAAACTGTCTTAATCCTAATCCTTGATCTCGGCTCCCTTCCAATCAAGGTTGGCCATCTGGTGTCTGAGTCTAACGTCCCCTTGGTCGGGTAGATCTTCATGAGCTCAAGGACTTATACTTGGGCCCATGGACCACAACAATAGCCCCCCACTCTCGAGACTGACTTATTTGTCTTGAGAGTGGATAGAGAAGGATGAGTTGATCTCTGCTCGCATGAAATTTCTAAGAATTCAGAATTTTTCTCTTTGGATGCCACTATTGTTTAGTAGGGAAACACCTTTATTAATGCCGATTTTGAATTTTGAAGTGTCGCCATGATTATCGCACGATGCGGTGTGCATGTTGGTTAATTGGGCGAATAGGAAGATGATGCGTGGCAGATGCGTGCCAGGCACATCATCCCCTAACAAGCTCACAAACTTAGTGGTGACACGTGGTGGGGATGGACGAACTGGCATGTCTTACAGTCTCCCGAGGCCATTTCACGACAATGCGTGGCGCCAGTACGGGCGGTCTTCTAGCTATAAATAGCGACCCGCTCCTCATTTCTGCCTTCTTCTCCACTTTCATATTTCCCTTCCATTGTTGTTTCGTTAGAAATTCTCCAACAGTTCTCCCTTCCGGTCGTTTCCAGCTTTAAAATTGCATCAGTAGTTTAACACGACACCTTACGCTCCACGTGCGGAAGCTTGGTGGAGCAACTAGAATTATAACTAAGTCCTAGAGGGGGGGGGGGGGGGGGGGGGGGGGGGGGTGGGGGGGGGGGGGGGGGGGGGGGGGGGGATTAGGACCTTTTTAAAATTCTTTTTGCCTACTTATGATATTCAACAATTCAAGCTAAGTAAGCAAGAACACTTTGACTTCCAAGCTTAAGTGGGTCCAATCGCAAGACTAGGATGTGGATAAGTGATAAGCTACCTAGTCTAAGCATGCATAGATTAACATATGATTAAACTAATCAAGCACCTAATCTATGCAACCTAAGTAGACTATATGAGAATGGATCATATAAGCTTAAGTCTACTCTAATTAGTGAACACACATATTGTGCGTGGATGTGCCTATCTAGTGCCTAGCATACATTCCAATTTAGCATTCATAATTAAACAATTAAACCACAATGCATAATAAGAAATGAACTCAAATGCAATCCCAAACACAATGATGTATAGTAGTTCGATTTACGTGTCTACTCCACTCCCGGTTCAAGTACTCACCCCTTGAGCACACCGGCATTCAATAGGGAGTTTAAATCAGGTTCCTCTCAACCTAGGTGTTTTAACTCGGATACACCCTACCAGGGAGTTTACAGGTTCCTCCCGACCTACACATTTACACCCGTGTTGATGGACTCTCCTTAGAAACTTGTTTTAAGCTTAACAAACAGGCCAATGATCGACAAATGAACCTTAGATTTAGGCTCAACAAACGCCCTTAGACTTTTAGGCTCAACTAACAATCCAAGGATCGACAAACGAACCTAGATCGAGTTTGACAAACAAACTCTACACTCAATTTCCTACGGAAAGAGAGTGGTTGGACTCTTATAAATTGACAACTCACTTGTCAGATTTGAGCCCCGTTGATACGCCGCTTCGGGTTGCTTGATCGTCACTCTCCCGTGATTTAATTAACTCCCCTATGTGCTCCCCTGATATTGTTGTCGATGCATTACTAATGCTCAGGCTCCAACAATCAGCCACCTTGCATATGATGCTCCGACGGAGATGCCCAAAATACTAGGAGGTAGGTTTGAGATCTCCACAACTAATGGGAAGTGGTTGCCTAGAGAATCTCACCTACAAGGATCTCGTCATAGAGTTTATATGAGAATTTAACCATCTAGATTGGGTTCTAAACTTTAGAGATCAAGATGGAACAAGATCATTCTCATTTGAGCTTTTGAATGCTCCTTGCTTGTGATGAATCACAAGGAAAATATCTTGCTATGGGTTAGGATTACAGTTTTAATGGTCTTCAATAACGGTGGCTTCTAACACCTTGAAATTCTTCTCTTAAGCCCAAAAACGAATGCCCTCGCTTTTATAGATAAATCTCTAACGGTAAAAAAATGAGTAGATTCGTAAATCTTTGATTGATTGAAATTAACCTCTGATTGATCAAAGATGTTTTTGATTAATCGGAACACTATTCCGATTGATTAGAAAATCTGTTTAGAGAGTTTACATGGTTGCTGGACATCTGGTTCGATAGATCAGACTACTCTCAAATTGATCAAAATCGTCATTCTAATTGATCAAAAGAATGTTGAAATTGTTACTGGACCAATTTTCAATTGATCGAACTGTAGTTTCGATTGATTGGAGTCTCATCGGAACTAATATTCGATTGATCGAAGACCTATTGAAAACTGCTATTTGGGCTAAAAAAATTACATCATCTTGCACCTCTTTTATTGGCCTAACTTATCATGTTTTTCTAATTATTCTAAGGCTAATGATGATGACTAAGGGTTTTCTTAGTTGGTCCAAGTCATCTAAAGGTTAAGGGTGTTTTGGTTTAAAGGGTTAGGGTAACCAAGGCATCTCATTTACCAATTCTTCTTCCTTAATGCTGCTTATACTTGAATCTTCGATTTTAGTTTGTCAAGGCTCAATCGACATTACAACACATGGACACACGTGATTGACAAATAAGGTGCACTAGTATGCCACAGAAAAGTGCACTAACAAGCTTCATTTCGGAGTTCATCCAGTACGTCCTCTTCCATTGGCCCATTGATTTAGGGATTTTATCACCCTTCCTTTTTCTTCCTTCACTCTTCAGTTCACAGGTATGTCGTCGCCGGGGATTGATGATTCCTAGAAAGAATCAGTCCAATTCAAGTCCGTGGGGGAGTTAGTCCCAGGGGGAGGTCAGTCCAACCTTAAGATAGCCCTTGAGGACATCTTAGATGAAGAAGCCCCTTCTAAGGAAGGGCAGGAGCAAATCCCTCCTTTTGTCTTGGAACGATGGGTCGGAAACCCGGCTTTAATCTCTAGGGTGAAGTCACTTCGTGATTGACTACATCAAGTCTGTGCTCACAAAGTCCGACCTGAGCAAGCTCAGAAAGGACTTTGGTATCCCTGGACCGATAGACTTCCCTTTCCTCGTAACGATGAAGTCTTGAGTCGATTTCGGGAGGGTGAGGTCGCACTCTACGCTGTCTTTTTTCCTTTGTGATCTTCGGCTCTCTCTTCATCCTTTGGTGAGAGAGCTCCTTATTCTCATGAATCTGGCCCCAGGTTAGCTCATCCCCAATGCATGGAGGACGATCTAAAGCTGTTACATCCCCAATGCTTGGAGGACGATCTAAAGTTGCTACATCCCCAATGCCCTGAATGTTGAGCTCTCCATTCATGAGCTCATGACCAGCTCAAATTAAAGTAGCTCAAAATCGAATGCCTGGTATTATCTATCCTCTAGTCGGGCAAAGGCGAACCTTTGATCGACGACCTTCCTTCGTCGACTTAGAACTGAAAAGATAGATGGTTCTTCGTGACCAAGGGATGGGAGGCGCCTTCGATCGAGCTGAGGACCCTACACTCCCAGGTCTAATGCGCCTTCTCCACACTAGGTCAAAAAGTTGTATTTAGCATCCTGCTTATCTTCGTTGTTAGCTTATTTATTCTGAGCTCTAACATTGTTTCTTCTGCATGTAGTTCATCGAGCAAATCAACCTGATCTCGGCCCTAAACTATCCGAGCAGATCCAGATCGCATGGAAGAGTCCTATTGCTCGGAGGAGTAAAAAAGAGTTGCTCTCCTTCAAATATTTCCAATGAGCCGGCTTAATATCGGAAGGTAACTTTTCTTACTCAGCTCGTCTTCTAAAGGCTTTTCACTCTTTAATACCCTGCTGATTTTTCTTTTTGCTTTCAGAAATGTTTGCTCCACCCCCTTCTTTATCAAAGATTGAGGGCTCGCCCCTCCAAAGAAGAGTCCACGCAACTCCTGGTTAGCATGCGATGATATTAGATGTACACTTCCGATGATACTTTAATGTTCAAGAGATGCTCAATGAAGAGATTTTCCTAGCTTCTAGGCATATTTATTTTAATCATTGTCAAGATGTGCTTAGGGCCCCCCTCATCTTTTTCACAACAAGGAGCGAGCCTCTTCTTTGGAGGGGCGAGCCCACTTCGACGAAGAAGGGTGTGGAGCAGACATTTCTGAAAGCAAAAAGGAAAATTAACAAAGTATTAAAGAGTGAAAAGTCTCTAGAAGATGAGCTGAGTAAGGAAAGTTACCTTCCGATATTAAGTTGGCCCACTAGAAATATTTGAATGAGAGCAGCTCTTTTTTACTCCTGTTGAACTTCCAATTTATACATTGTATAGGCCATTCCATCACATTATATCCATGGTTTGCATGTTTAAAAGGCCCATCTAATGCAGGTTTTGTGATTGTAGGAATGAGAGCAGACTTCACCTAATCGGAGACTAAAAGGAGACATTTAGGAGCCTTGGATGAAGACCCAAGGTGGGCCAAAGAAAGAAGAAAGCAAAGAGAGATGAAGGAGAGAAGAAAAGAAAGAAGAAAGAATGCAGAAAATGGGTCCGACCGATCAAGACCGGTCGGCTGCACTCCTTGGACACTTAAAAGACAGGCTAGACCGGCCAAGACCGGTCGGCCAGCCCTGTCCGACTGTCAAGACTGGTCGACCATGCAATTTTAGGTTTCCAGATTCAAACAGCAGGCTATTCCCGTTTCTGATTTTTCAGCAAAGTTTTCTGGGCCCATCTTGATGATATTTGGAAATCCAATACATCCATGTCGAAGAGGAGCTCGACGCCGAAATAACCTAAGTGGTTTCGTGTCGATCGGAGCTACGGATTGACCGTGGTGGCCAAAACAATACGAACTGTCCAGAAAGTTCTAGATTCCGCCTACTCCACTCTGGGCCGGTCCAGGTGACCCATCATTGATGATTTAAAGAATCTACTTTGACCATCTTCTAGACCACATCCATATATGAATAACCACAAAGTTTCAGATCAAAAGAATGTGTGGTTTGATCGTACCGGTTGAAGAAAGATGTACCATCCAGAAAGATCAAACTGCGCAGATTTTATAAAAGGCCTGAGTGTTCTAATTTTTTTCACCTAATTTTGGAATTGTTTTGGACAATCTAATCCGTCTATCATGTAGAGGAGGAAGTTTTCTACCAATTTTCAAAATTTGAGATCAATCCGACCTCTGTACACTCCGAAGCGTTGAAAGCAAGATGACTGGTTCTGAAGGTACCGGAATTGCGCGATTTTGAGAGGCGGTCACTGATATGATTGGTGGGCCCATTCAGAAGATAATTTTGGAAATCTAAATCATCTATGAGGAAGATCACATTACAAGGAATCTACAAATCAAATTTGAAGGCAATCCGACTATTGGTTAAGCCGTACGAAGCGAAACAAAATCTGTTATGTTACGGCACTCTTGCTGTATTATAAAAGGAGGTGCTCTCTTCTATTCCAAATCAAGCAAAGACGTGGGAAGCAAGGAGTTCAAGTCCTAGGAGGATACCTAGCCTCCTATAGCTAGTTTTTCTTCATTTTCTTAGTTCTAGTTCTAGTTTTAATATGCTTTTTCTTAGTTAACCTCTTAGCTAGAGCTAGAGGTGAAATTTGTAGGTGGTTTCAATGCTTTAATTCTTTTATTTCAAGTACCCTTTTCTTAATTTTGGATTTTGAACTTCTAGTTTGAATAAATTTTAGATGAATTATGAGAGTTTGTGTACTCCGGACATGAGTTCCTTACAATTCTCTGAGATTACCATGATTGTGTTGTTTGAATTCGAATTGTAGTACGTAACCCTTGTGCTTGAATGTTATATCATCCAATTAGATGAGAGATAGGACTTTGATTCTAATTGTGTTGTGCTTGGATGAATGGATTGGCATTGGACTACTACAAGTGGATCCTTCATGCTCTAGTTCTTCTTAATTTTATATTTTTTATTTGATGTGAAAAACCATTTTCCTAAACTTCTTAGATTCTAGTTATTAGAGTAGTTGGAATTGTTTACTTCTTTCATTGTGGATCGACCTCGGTCTTACCGAGATTTATTACTACATCGCAGCCTTGCACTTGAGGTGGGCGACCAACTCCTCTGAGCAATAGGACTCTGCCAGGCAGTTTGGATCTGCTAGGATAGTTTAGGGCTGAGCTCAAGTTCATTTTCCTGATGAACTGCACGCCGAAGAAACAATGTCAGAGCTTGGAATAAATATGCCAACAACAAAGACAAGCAGGATGCTAAATACAACTTTTTGACCCGATGTGGAAAATGCGCATTGGATATGAGAGCGTAGGGTCCTCAGCTGAGCCGAAGGCACCCCCCATTCCTTGGTCACGAAGAACCATTTATCTTTCCAGTTCTTAGTCGAGGAAGGAAGGTCACTGATCAAAGGTTTGCCTTTACCTGACTAGGAGGATGGATAATACCAACCCTTTAATTTTGAGCTGGTACATGTGCATGAGCTTGTGAAGGGAGAGCTCAGCATTCCCGACCTGTTGCCACATGATATAGCAGCTCTAGATCGTCCTCCAAGCATTGGGGATGAGTCGACCTAGGGCCAAATTCATGAGAATAAGGAGCTCTCTCACCAAAGGATGAAGAGGGAGCCGAAGATCACAAAGGAAAAAGACAGACTAGAGTGCGACCTCACCCTCCCGAAGTCGACTCGAGACTTCATCATTACGAGGCAAGCAAAGTCTATCGGTCCAGGGATATTAAAGTCATTTATGAGCTTGTTCAGGTCGGACTCTGTGAGTACAAACTTGATGGAGTCAGTCGTGGGATCTCATTTGTTCTGATTATATCTTTGGATGCAGCGCCAATTAGGATTCATGTTTCCAACCTCTGCACATTCAGGATAGTACCATGAGACTGCCTGGTAACACTATTCCTCTCCTCTTTTTAAGACCACTGGTTCTTGTAGTTGCACGGACTGGGGTCGATCGTTGGTTCTTCCTCTCCCAGGAGCTGTCGGCTCCCATGGGATGAACACTGGTCCTTTTGTCACGGTGAGCGATCCTCCTATGTGGCCCAACTGATGTAGCATAACCGAGATACCTCTTCATTTATTCTATGGTTCGGAGGTAAGAGTTGCCTCTTGTAATATGACCGGCGTGACTGGAGGATGATCTCCTTCTAAGATAATAGGTTCCCATTGTTGATGAGCGTAAGGTGCCCCTTGTGAATTGACTGGTTCGTACGCAGGTGCTGCCCCTTGCAGGATGACCGATTTAAAGGCTGATGCTACCCTTTACAGGACAACGGGCTCAACATATGAGGGTGCCCCTTCTAAGATGACAAGTTTCCAGTATCGATGATCATAGGATTCTCCCTGCAGAATGATGGGTTTCGAAGCTAGCATTGCTTGCTGATAAGTGACTGGCTCGTTGTATGAGGCTGCTCCTTCTAGCATTACGAGCTCAAAAACTTGAGGTAGAGGGGGAAATGCCCCTTCCAAGACCAAAGGAGGACTTGATGGATCACATGTGTAACCATGGATGGATTGTATGGGGAAGAAGAAACGTTCGATGTGATCGGCTCCCTCTATGCTGTTAATGGTAGGGCCGTGGAATGAATTGGGGTCTGTCGGATGCTACAGCAGGGGATTTTGAAGGATGTTGGTGGGAGCAGATGGGGAGGTCCCAAGGATTGAGATGACGACCTTGTGGTTGTCGATCAGATTTTGGATCGCATGCTTTAGAGACATATATCGGTCCGTAACATGGCATTGTCCTTGATGGATTGGAACACAAAGTACTTATTCTCATTACAGTTTAGTAATAAAGGAGTTAGAGGAGGCCTGGGTTGCATTGGAGTGAGCAACTGCTTTTATATTAGCATAGTTATGATCTGATTGAGTGGATGCGTAAGTAGGGTGAATTTCCTAGGCTCCTTCTACATTTGCCTATTCTGATGAGGGTACTGACCAGTTCCCTTGAACTGTTGTTGTTACCGTGGCGGTTGCAATTATGAATTCGGTAGAGGCAGAGGTGGCTGTGGTTGATATCCCTGAGGTTGATGCTGAGGTTGTGGCTAAGGATATGGCCGGCGTCCCTGTGGGGGAGCAGATTAGTGTCCCTGAGCAGTGGTGATGATGTTGTTTACTTCTGTCGGTCGCAGAGGAGAACCGATACGATTCCCATTCCCATATCCTATGAGTCTTCCTTCCACCTTGTTCCGTTTGACTAGAGCGTCCTGATGAGGCCACAGGGAGATTGTACCCGTACAAATTTTTGCTTCGACTTACTCTCCGGCTCAGATCAATTGGGAGAAATTTGCATAGGGATGTGAGATGAGACACCTAAAGATGCCAAGGTAAGTTGAGTGGACGATCATGGAGATTTTTTCTTCGTTGTCTATGGGTGTTCGCATTCTGGTAACCATGGCTCTCCAACGTCCAACATAAGTAGATAATGTCTCGTCACTTTTTGTTGCCTAAGGGCTGCCTAGGAGCCATGTTGAGATTGTATGTGAATCTATCAACGAAAGCCTAGGGAAAGTTGCTCCCATGTTTTGATGCGATTACAATCCAACGACGTGTACTAGTTTAGGGCATCGCCCTTCAGGGATTTTTAGAAAAGACGGATGAGTGCTCCTTCATTCCTTGCAACTGCACTTAGCTCCCCGCAGAAAGCCTCGAGATGTGTTGTGGGTAGCCACTACCATTGTATCTTTTGAACTTAGGTACCTCAAAATTTTGAGGTATCTATGCAGGGAAGGGACACAGGTCCTTGAACTTTGTTGAGGGGAGATTTATCCCCTGTTGTCACTGAAGATGACTTTTGTTCGCTTCCCCAAGTGTAGGGTTGCGATGTAATAATAATCTCGGTAAGACCGAGGTCGATCCACAGGGACTTATGTAGGATTTCACAAACACATCCAATAGTTTCTATTAAGAAACTAACAACCAGATTTGTAGGAGATTGATGTAAGTAACAACTTTGAACTAAATTGAAAGTAAATAATTATAAAAAGGCACTAGGGGTTCAAGGATCCACTTGTAACAATCCTTGATGCTCAATTCACTGTGGTTTCTCACTTTCTCAACTAGAATCGAAAGTAAGATCTATCTAGTCGGATGATAGAGCTGTTAAAACCAACAATCTGCCATATGTAAGATCCATGCATATGATTCATTCAATGCAAGCTAGGATGAGCATGCTCAATTGCATAGGTCAGTCCCAATTTCAATAGACTAAGTTCTTAATCATAACCATCACTAA
Source organism: Liriodendron chinense (assembly GCA_003013855.2). Classification (NCBI taxonomy): domain Eukaryota; kingdom Viridiplantae; phylum Streptophyta; class Magnoliopsida; order Magnoliales; family Magnoliaceae; genus Liriodendron; species Liriodendron chinense. The sequence continues at coordinate 1,090,358 of ML058374.1, forward strand.
GGCCTGTCAAAAGACAAAGCTAGATCATGACTTGAACTTGATTCAAATCACATACACAGTCCACCATACAACAGAAATCCAGAAAAATAGAACTTTGGTAGGGAGTTCCCACATGAAGATCATAGTACTAGAGCGTACTCCAATTCCTCGGATCATACAGGTCTAGACTAACACAAAACAATTAAGAACTAAAGTAATTCCTCTAAACATCCATGAGTCATCATAAAACTAAGAAGAACTACTTAGAACTTGAATTAAACTTCAAACCATTGTTCATAAACATGAAATCCAATCTTAAAACCAACTTAAACGAATTGAAACATCTTAGATTCACTACAAGCTTTACCTCTTAGCCCTAGCTAAGAGGTTTAGCCGTTCATGATCCAAGGAAACATGAAACAACTAAGAAAAACATAAAAACAGCAAACAAACTAGAAGGAGTTGTGGAACTCCGAAATCTACTTCCGCCGCCTTCCACCTTGCGCAAACTCTTCTAAGATTCACTAGGAACGATCCCTAGGGGTCCTTTTATAGTGGGGAGGCTCTGCAGCATCAGAATCTTCCAGAAATTGCGTAAGCTTACGCAGTGCGTAGAGAAAATCGGAGCTTGTAGAACACTCTTTATTACGCAGACGACCGGTCGCATGACCGGTTTGAGCTATTGGACGACCGGTCTCAAAAGTGAAAAATCTGTCCAGAGAGTTTTGGGATTTTTCCACCCAGAAAATAAATTCAAGGACCAGTCGCACGACCGGTCGCAGCAGTGGACAATTGGTCGCAGACCGGTCTTAGACAGTCTAGTGAGATGTGGCCTCAGGGCCCCTCTGTTGAGTGATCGGACCGGTCGGACGACCGGTCTTGGGTGTCTTTTCTTTCTTCTTTTCTTCTCTTCTTTGCTTCTTTCTTCCACCCTTTCACACTTGGTCCTTTGATCTTCTTTGCTTCTAAATGGCATCTTTAAGTCTTCAATTGATGCTTCCTCTCTCTCATCCCTACAATCACAAATCCATGCATTAGATTGGTCTATAACTCATGAAAACCTTGCATAATGAGTGATGAATTAGGGTTAGAATATGCACAATTAGGAGCTCAACAACTTTGTATGACTTAGAACTGCTCCTGCAACTCGTCCAGTTTTGCTCGGTTTGCTTGAGAGATTGGTGCTTCTCTTAGCAAGGCTCGTTTTACTTCTTCTGCATAGTGGTCAATGTCTTTAACCCTTTGAAAGGTAGGTTGCTGAGATTCAATTGAAGATGGCTAGAATTGAATCTAATTTTGCTGAGATTGAATTGGAAATTGCTGAGATTGAACTAAAATTTGCTGAATAGAAGATTGCTGAAAATTAACTAGAGATTGTTGAATTGAAAATTGCTGAAAATTAACTAGAATCCCATCAATGAGGATTTGCTAGAATTGAAAAGTCCTCCTGTTTATAGGAGGCTGAGATGTTGGGAAGTGACCCCCTTGCTAGGTATTCGTCATTGTCCGCTAATTGATCTGGGCTTGACACTGACCCCTATTGCGGGCATTCACTAGTGTTGTCCTTGTCGCTAGAAATTGAAATTGAATCCCATCGACGGGGATATGTTGAAATGTTTGAAATTCCATCGGTGGGGATGTGCAGGAATTGAAAAGTGACCCATCAACGGGGCTTTGCTGAAGTTGATCAAAGGTCCCATCGGCGGGGACATGTTGAGATTAAAAAAGAGTCCCATTGGCAAGGAGAAGTTGAGAAGGTCTCCTTGCTGCAGGAAGGTATTCAAAAGAGTGCCCTGCGGTTGAGGGCTATAATGGCTGTTGTTGGGAATCTCGGGCGAACTCTGACGGTTGCGCTTGAATTGAATTGACGGTCAGAAGGGCCCTTGAAGCTTGTTGCGGTTGGACTGGGCCAGCTTGATTGTTGGCTTATGCTACTATTGTTTGTGCTTGCATGAATTGTAAGAGCATTTCTTGCATTGCACTTACCCCTTGCGCTAACTCTTGGATGATTCGCATGCCTTCTATTTGCTGTGGCTGCGTAGTAGGTTGCGCTTCGGTCATGTCGAGGACTAGGAGGAGATGGCCTTCTTCTTCAAGTTTGACATGGCTTTATTGAGTTTTGGTGCAAATTATACTGTGGTACGGAAGCTGTTTTCGAATACGTTGACCTCGAAGAGGTGCAATGGTGAGGGAAGCATATTTTTGGGTTTTTTTTTTGGATTTTTTGGATTTGTAGTTTTTCTTTTTATAAATGAATGCGATGCTAATGCTAATGAGAATGCGCGAGAGCTATTATCCTTCAAGGATTCGAAAGATCTGATTTTTCAAGTTAGGTCGCAACTAGTAGGACTAGAATTTTACCAGCGAAGTCATCATTCTGTAAACGCTAGAGGTCCGCATTTTCTCCCTTTCGGGCGTGCGCGCGTGCCGCCACTTCCACGGGCTTACCTCTCTCTCTCTCTCATTCTTTTCTGGTGTTTTTGTTTGGAGTAGTTTGGAAATGAGTTTGTAGAAGATTGGAGTTACTACTAGCCAGTTACTTCGAATCTATAGTCGGCTAGACCCTATAGAAACGTTAGAGAAGGAGATCAGAAGATTCCTTCCTCTAAAATGACTCATTGATCTACAGTCAGAGATTCAAGGTAAGAGACCATGGTTACAGGATAGGAAGGTGTTAGGCACCCACTCTGCCTATACAAATGTACAGTCTCTGCTTCACTGGATCGAATTATCTTTGAAGGTTAGGATTAGGTCTCATATACTCTCAAAGAGAAAAAAAAAATTACTAGGAATTAAAATGATGCATGATGGGGGTTTGACTAGTACGAGTTTCTGATGGGCTGGATCCGATCAAATTGACAAGCCGCAGAGCATACTTCTTGAACTGACAGGTGATATAAACAGTGTATGACGATGTGTTGATTAGTCAAAGTTTCTGATGGGTAAGATCCGATCAAATCAGCAAACCACAGAGCATACGCTAAGGCTGATCAAGTGTGAAGAGTGTTATGATGCAATAAGCAGGGGGGTTAGAAAAATAAAGAGTGTTGCACTATGCTGGAGATGAACTAGATGATGCTTGAAATATAAACGGTTGGATGGACGGAGGTGTCGTGCAGGTTAGCTCGAGTGGCTTGGATTGGGATTTGGATGACTTTAAAGGCTTGGACCAAGGTCAGGCTTGGACGAATGGACTAAAGGGGGTGGAGATGGACTCGAAAATCTCAGACTGGAGAGGAGAGGAGTGGATGCTGAAAATGAAGGGGAGATATGGTATTTATAGCTGTGAGAAGTGACAACTCTAGTAAATAGGGGCGGACGATACCCGGGACACTTCTGCTCTAACTTCAGACAACTGGAGCTCTGAACCTAGGGTAGAAAAGCCTCAAGTTTGAGGCATGGAATTGCTTCAAAGCTGAGGGCCAGAGTTAGGCTTGGACTTAGGTTCGGTTTTGGACTTTAACAAGGTGAGTTGACTAGGTGCAAGGGTTGGGCTGATCGAGTGAGCTGACTTAGTGAGTTGACCCACCGAATTAACCCTCCAAGGAATTTTGGCCTAGTTTTTTCTACAGGTGGTTTTTCAGACTGGTGTTTTAAGATGAGTTGACTGGGTTTGGACCTAAGGTTTGGGGTACGAATTGGGGTTTGGATGGGCGAGTTGACTGGGTTTGGACCTAGGGTTTTGGATATGCACTAGGTTTAGATGGGCAAGCTGACTCGGTTTGATCCAGGGTTTGGGGATATGGACCTCCATCCATCTAACCATTCATGCTTCTTTGCAGCCGAAGGTGGGGTGTTTACACTCTACTTTTTTAATAAAGTTGTTTTATGTCTTTTCTTCTCTCTCCTAACCTCTCTGCACTTTCTCTTGTCTTTTTCTTCTTCTCCATGAATGCTATGACCCTCATTTGCATAATCCACATGGTATTAGAACCTACTTAGTAAGTAGATTAGTCATCTTTTGAGATTTTTTTAATTTCACTTTATGTTAGTTTTTTATAAGTTCTTTATTTTGGTATTGGTGAGCTTGATGATGTCAACATAAAGTGCGCTATTGTTCCTTAAGTTTTTGTGATAAAGAACTATAGAAATTGGGAAGCATGGGTATAAAGCTATTTGATGGGCCAAGGTCTTTTGGTTATTGTTGATAACAGCAATTCAAATCAGTGGTGGGCAATAAGGGCTTGTAAATTAAAGGAAGAACAATGAGGAGATCTTACATCCAATGTAATTCTAGATTAGTGGTGCTAGGAAGGTAGTTTTGGAAGAAAAATTAAGGTCGATCAAGCAAGGCAACTATTTCATAGCAAAGTTTTTAAAAAAGTAAAGGATCTATACATGCAATTAGATACAAAAATTGGAATCAATATGGAAAATAACACTTGAGTAACAATCATTTTATTGAATATGTAAAAATGAGTTTGATGTTATGAGTATGTTCCTATGTGAAGTACTCTTCTAAAAAGAAGAAGGTTGGAGGCCCGAAGTGGTTTTATAAATTAAAGATAGATACAACCAATAGTACTTTATTTTGACAAACATGATATAAACCCCATGAAAGGAGAAAAAGCCATTACCTATATATAATATTATATAGAGATTTTTACTAAAGTAGACATGAGGTTTACTTTAATTACCCATGTAAACTCCTTTTTAAAATGTATTTTTAGACTTCTGACAAGTTTTTTTTTTAATTTTTTTATAACAAAATACCTTTGCATCTATCCCCGCACCTGTAAAGGCGGTCGTGTGCTAGGAATATTTGTGGGGCCTACGACTATGCTTAATGTGGACCATTGAAACCTCCCTTGGGTTTACTGTTGGAGTCGTCCGTCCCATTCATAAGGTTATATAGGTTTAGATGAGGAAAATACACAAATTTTAGCTTATTCCAAACACATTGTTACCCGATAGTTCTAAATGATAGATGTTCAATCCCTACTATTTTATGAGGTGTGGTTCACCTGAAAGTTGGATACTTCTTATTCTTTCCCAATGCCCTAACTTTAAAAGACAAAACAGATGAATGATGTGAATAGGACACTGAAACTCACAGTGGGGCCCTAAACAATGACCCAAGGCCATATAGTAGACCTCGTATACCAATTACAGCCCCTAAAACGTGAGAATTGTAATCCCTAAAATGTGTGAAAACTTCGACCCATACTACTTGTAACTTGTGATCCCTAAAATGCTATTATTGAGACCCCTACTATGTCAGAACAATGACCCCTATATGGGGTTCGTTGGGTCATTTTAGGGACCTGCGGTTTGCACACAATTGGGTAGTCATTTTAGGATCGTAGCTTGCACGTAGCATGGGTCACATTCGAGTCGCTTTAAGGATCACAGTTTGTACACAGTACGGGTCTCGGTTGGGTCATTTTAGGGATACCATTTTGCACTTGGAAGGGGATTGCCATTGTCACATTTTAGGGGTCATGATTTTCACATTTTAAGAGTTGTGGTTGATATGTGGGATCTACTATATAGCCTCGGGTCACCATCTATAGGACCCATCGTGAGGTTTGTGTCCTATCTACGTCGTCCATCTATTTTAACTTTTAAGGTTAGGGCATGGGCCACACCTTAGGAAACAGTGTGGATTGAATAACCATCATTTAGAAGATGTGAGGCAATGAGCCATTTGGATCAAGTTGAAATTTGTCTTTTCCCCTCATCGAGACTCATGTGACCTTATGAACGGGATAGATGATGCCTAAAATGACCAAAGGAAGGTTTCAATGATCCTCATTTGAACATGTTATGGGTCCCACAAACATTCCCCGCATGTAACTGCCTTTACTGGCAAGAAAATAAATGCAAGGACATTTTGTTCAAAAAATAAAAATAGTTGTCAAAGGTTTAAAAATTATTTTAAAAGGGGATTTACTTTGGTATCAAGGTCTACTTTGGTAAGAAAAAATAATAATAAAAATAAACAATCCTATTATACATGATCAGGTCTCAAGTCCAACTGGTTAGACCACAATTTACAGTCTACATAATGAATTAAGTCAAACCTATTTGGTGCCCATGACAACTGATCTTCTTAATAAGTACGTCCCACCATGAGGATCACCTAGTGTAAAAATCAGTCATATTCAATCATCAGGTGGCCATATCATAGAAAATAGTGTATAACTAATGATAATATATATATATATATATATATATATATATATATATATATATATATATATATATATATATATAAGTGTGGTCCACTTGATCAGTGGATACGATCAATTTTTATACCAAGTATTCACTGTGGTGGGGACAATCTGTTGGGCTTATTTGGTAAGTGGGCTTAAGTGGGATTAGGTGGGATGGAATTGCATTTAGTCTCATTGAGGATTTATGAAACACACAGCATCTATGGGCCCCACATTAATGCATGTGTTTTATCCATGCTATCCATCCATATGCACCATTTATATGTGATACTTGAATTGTATATGTTGGTGGAGCCTTCAAACTAGTTGCGTCTGAGGGGGTTCAGGCGACTGACTAATGGGTTGGGCACCCAACACTGCCTGTGAAATTTCAGTTTTGATGTCAAAACTCTCTAGATGTTTTTGGAGGGTTTCAGGCTCCCAACTTGGGCCCGTCGGGCAACCGATGATGGGCTCGGGCGCCTGACCCTAGAGCCCGATAGTTTGTGCGGTTTTGCGCTAATTGTTTCTAATTCCAGATTTCTCTTATTTAAAGGGTGTAAATGAGATTAGGGTTATTGCTAATACGTGTTCTACACTATTGGGGAGAGAAGGAGAGTTTTGGGTGAGAGAAAAAGTTTTTTCTCTCTCTTGGGATTCTTGCTTTTGGTTGTAATAATTCTCTGTAATCTTTTGAGTTTCATAGTAGATATCGTCGCTTTGTACCATGGTTTTTTTTTCCGGCAAGGGTTTTCCACGTAAAATTCAAATTATTCTCTAAGGTTGATTGTGTGCGTGAGTGTGGTGATTGTTTGATTCAACTCTATGCTTCTGCGAGGTTTTCCCAACAGTATACTTATATAAGTGACTGATATTTGTTGTGAATCTGGTTCGTTGATTACAATTTCATGGTTCACCAAACATGGGTTTTGCTGAATACAACGGTCTTTTTCCTGGAGGAAAAATATGATCCCAAACATGGGGATTGAATAGTCAAAATACCATGGTATTTCCAGACATGCAATCATTGTGCACTAATGGTGTAAATCCCATCAAATGTAATTACATCCCATTTAATCCCACTGACCAAACATGCCCTTAAGTACATCATATTAGAATGGATTGAATGGGATAGGCTTTCCAATCCCACGTTTTTACTCGATACGTGTGTTTGGTAAGGTAATGTGTTGGTGACCGTTCCAAGCTTTGAAAATCATGCCTTATGCAATGAGGATTGAAGAGGGATCTCATGTATCTATTTCGGATTTGCAAAATCCACCGCCATATCCATCAACAAGCGTCCATCGAGAAAATTTTGGTGATGTATTGCATGTTGTGCAACCATGACAAATGTGTTATATCCACACCTCCATCCATTTTACAGCATGGACCCAAAATAGACAGATCTGATGCTCAAGTGGACCACACCTCAAAGGCAACGGAGATTTTACGTTTACCATTGAAAACGTCCTGGGGGCATAGAAGGTTTGGATCAATCTGATATTTGTTTTTTCCCTTCATCCATGTCTATGTGACCTCATGAACAGGTTGGATGACAAATAAACATCATGGTGGGCCATTTTAAGGTTTCAATGGTAGGAATCATTATTCCCACTACTTTCTATGGTGTGGTTCACTTGAGCTTTGGATCTACCTCATTTTTGTGCTGATCTCGCCAAATGGATGGATGGTGTAGATATAACACGTACATCATAGTGGGGCTCATGGAAGTTGGTGATGTAAACACACCACGGAGGCTGGTGGTGTGCGGCACTCACGCAATCAATTTCCAAAAACATCCAAACATGTATCCCTATTATCTCTGAATCATAGTCCTGAAACCATACATTCTAAACAACTAAACGTGATTTAGTATGTTATGTTGATCCACCAACAACCCTTGATGCTCCCTAATTATTACCTTCATTGCAATTCCATCCCATGTAATCCCACTTAACTTCATGCACCAAAAACCCCCTTAGTAAGGTAGAAGTTAACAGCTAGGTTGACCATTAACCTATGTTCTAACTGATCGAACTTAAACCTTCTCATTTTATATGGTAGTGATGTAGAGTGGGCTGCAGACTATTTCATGGCCTAGAGAGACCAGAGGAAGCCCAGTCGGGGACGGAAGTGATCCTAAGCCGTCAGGATCGTAAAACGGTCATATCTTACAATCCAAGATGAGTTTTTGGACGTATAATATATAATTTTGGGGTAGCTCGAGCTAATTAAGCCAACCAACCCGTTATGTCGGGTTGCACATACTAGATTTGAGAGATTCGATAGGATTGCCCATCTTTAACCTAGTTTTAGTTTGATTTTACTATAAATAATAAGTTTTATTTGGATCATATTTTTTTTTATCCTGTCGGGTTTTAGAAGTCGCTGCCCAACATGAAAAAGGGCTTAGAAAGTGTGTAGAATCATGTGGCTGGGCTGGTTTGGAAACTTTTATTTTTGGCCGAAAACCATGAGTTCTAGTATGAACGAGAGATATCTGTAAATAGTAAGTTTACTATTTATAGTAAGTCGCGTTTTCTACGTGTTTTAGTTGTAGTCAGGGTATAATATTTCGTCCTAGGGTTGGGTTTCTATTTATTTAAAGCATCGTAGACGGGAGCGGTTTGGGTGGATCCCTAACTGTGGGGCTCACTGTGATGTATGTTCTTTGCATCCACACCATTCATCAATTTTGATAGCTCAATTTAAGGCTTGACCCAAAAATGAAGCAGATCCAAAACTTAGGAGACCATACCACAAGAAATAGTCTTGATTGAATCCTCACCATTAAAAACTTCATAGGGGTCACTAGAATGTTTATTTTCCATCCAACTTGTTGATAAGGTCACAAAGACTTAGATGAAGAGATCACACAAATATTAGGTTGATCCAAAGCTTTTGGGAATAACCAATTAGGTTGATCTAAAGCTTTTGGGAATAACCAGAAGTTTTTAATATTGGATTACCATTGTTTCTTGTATTATAGTCCATCTAAGATTTGAAGCTGCTTCATTTTTTTTTTTTTATAATGACTTAAAATGAGTTTTCAAAACAGCTGTAAGGGCTAAATATAAGGAACGTACTTCATGGTGGACCCTATATCGAGGGATCCACCCACCTCGGGATCCACTGAAACCATGCTCATCGTAGGACATAATTTTATTTATTTAATCAATTATTTGTATTTATGTGGATTTGAGATGATCTTATGAATTGAAAGCATCTATTCAGAAAGGGAGACGGTGCATCACCTTACGTATATATACACAGCTGTACCTGCGCATCGATGCCCGGATAATAATCTACCTCCAAACCTTTACGACAGATAAAATCAACGTTGCATGACCCCTAATGTGAAAGATACAACTATGCGTGAATGACCCTTCATCCATTTCCTAGACTGGCCTAGTTTTACCGTGCCGCGTAAAACGTTTGGGAATTGGCGCAATCGTCTTTCCTGTGAAAAAGAGGAAACGTCAACTCTGATGACGTAGAAATCTCCTCTGATGCTACATTGCACGTCGCCCAGCCATTCTATATGTGGCATACACGTGTCTCAAATCCAAACCGTTGAATTGGTGGGCACTTGATATGGTGCAAATATCGAAAATCATATTGATTTTCCCACCTTAAGCTACGGCATTAGCTTGTAGTGTTGACTACAACACAATTATACTGTCCAACGTATGGGCTTGGTTTCGAAAGAAAGGATTACTTGTTTGATGGAGCTTTGTGGGTTGTATCTCATTCATAAGACGGATCTTAAATTGTACGGTTTAGATTCACCAAAATGCATCTCATGTGTACGGACACTTCGTGCATGTGTATGAATGGCCATGGACAGCCAGCCTATTGAATTACTCCTCTCCAGTCGCACGCGTGCCCTTTGGATGTATACAGTGAGACTGATGTGTCTTTTACGTCCATCAGTCAGTTGCCAATCGCCACAACAGCGTTTGTAGATACGAACGGTGGATTCTGATAATCAATCTGATGGGCCTCGCGATTGAATCTGAGCCGTCCAGAGCATTGCAGAATTAGCATGGGTGTGAAAGGCACATGGTCTGGATATGGAACCATGCAGCCACGTAGGCAACATAGAGTGGGGGACGCATAGAGAATTATTATCCAACGCAAGGGACAGAAAAGAAGGGTTGTGTGGGGTAGGTTTGAAGGGGTTTAAATTCGATAAGTGAGAATTAACTACGAAACCCTAATAGAGTCAGACACCGTGAATCAGCAGTTCGCAATTTAGGCACCTACAATAGCCTCGCATTAATTGAAAGCGTGGGATATAGATTTCCCGAATCTCTTTCTCGCAGAGATTCATTTCATCCTCTTCTTGTGGTAATGGGTTCTGATGTTGGGTTGATGGGCTCTTGAGACTCTCTCCCTCTCTCTCTCTCCTCTCTCCGTTGATGGGTTCTTGAGACTCTCCAGCATATAGATAATATATTGGTTTTGATTGTGGTCTCTCTCTCTCTCTCTCTCTCTCTCTCTCTCTCCGTTGATGGGTTCTTGAGGCTCTCCAGCATATAGATAATATATTGGTTTTGATTGTGGTCTCTCTCTCTCTCTCTCTCTCTCTCTCTCTCTCAAACACACACACTTGCTGGGTTGATGGGTTCCTGAGACTCTCTACAACTTATAATATATTTGGTTTTGATTTTGGTCTCTCTCTCTCTCCAACATAATTAAATATTATATTTGGTTTTGATTTTGGTCTCTCTCTCTCTCCAACATAATTAAATATTATATTTGGTTTTGATTTTGGTCTCTCTCTCCCTCTCTCCTCTGTGTGTGTGTGTGTGTGTCTATCCGTCCATCTTAATATAATCTAAAATAATATTCTTGGGTTGTTGAGAAGGAGGTTTTTGGTGGGCTTGTAAGTAATGCAAATTGAGTTAGTGCTGGTTTGTAGAGAGATGAGTTGGGTGGTGGGCTTTTGGGTTTTGGTGGGATTTGGATGGTGTTGGTTGTGGTGGTGGAGAAAGAAAAATGAGATGAATGGTGAAAGATCTGAGATTCCCAACGGTAGCATGGGCTGGCCTTTTATAGGAGAGACTCTCGACTTCATTGCTTCTGGTTACACTTCTCGCCCTGTCAGCTTCATGGACAAACGCCGATCTTCGTATGCTCTCTCTCTCTCTCTCTCTCTCTCTCTCTCTCTTCCATATCTTTCTACATGCTCTCTCTCTCTGCCTACCTCCCATGGAAGTGAGACCCAATTTCTCGTTCATCTTACCAAGACAACCTCATCTATCTCGATATTTTGATTTCTCACGATATGAGAAGTTGCCGAGAAATTAGGGGGCTATGAATAATGATTACCATACCATACGCATGTATTCATTGTGCGTATACGAGTCAAACGCGAGATGTATGTACGGATTGTGTGTCCCACTAATGATGGGATAGACCCATATCATACCGGTTGGACTGTCCTTACCTGGATTGAATCTAAACCGTTCAAAGCATGGGAGAGTCCGATCAGTCTGATAATTTTCCTACGCAACGAATACAGCGGGGCAAACAATTTGGATGGGTCACAAGGACCGCAATCGTGGCACGTGTACGGGTAGATGTGTGCTTGATCCAGTCATCTTCAGTCCAGTGTGGATTGGCTATCCCTGTGGCACGACCTGGCCTAAAGTACTGTAGGGCACGCCATGATGTATGTGTTTCTATCCACGCGGTCCATTCGTTTTTCCAGCTCATTTTAGGGCATGAGCCCAAAAGTGATACAGATCCAACGGTCAAGTGGACCACGCCACATAAAACAGTGGGGATTGAACGCCCATCATTGAAAACTTCTTGGGGGCTACAGAAGTTTTGGATCAAGCTTATATCTGTTTTCCCTTCATTCAGGGTCTTTGTGACCTTATGAATAGGTTGGATGGCAAATAAAACATGCATCTCGGTGGGTCCTAGGAAGTTTTCGACGGTGGGCATTCAATCCCCACTTGTTTTCTATGGTGTGGTCCACTTAACCTTTGGATCTGCATCATTTTTGGCCTAATGCCCCAAAATGAGCTGGCAAAACGGACTGGACCGCGCGGATAAAATACATACATCACGGTGGACCCCACAGCTTGGGCCTCGTGGCCACATGTATGTCCCTGTGGGCAAGCTGCTTCTAATTTCTCATTATTCGAAATATGGAGATGCATACGAAATCAAACATGTAGCTAAATCCAAACCTTACAATTCGGTGCTTCACCATAGATGGTTCACATTTGTTTGTTGAATGTGTACCGTTGATTAATTTTCGCTTTTCACAACTAGATGTCCGCCAATCTGCCGGTTATGATATTATTTCATTTGCAATTCTGGGTTGTGAACCATTATAAAGTGGGCCCACGATTTTAACGTTTGCAAAGAGTTACATACTTGCCAGTTGCGACGTGTAAATGGCTGCCATTATACAGGGGTAACGCAGATAGAGACAGAAGGTCATGTCAGGGAATCCGTGGGGCCCACCGTGAACCATATGTTTTATTCACACCGTCAATCTATAATGAATGATCTTTTTAAAGCATAATACCAAAATTTTAGAAGATAAAAAGCTCTAAGTGGACCACACCACATGAAGCCAGTGGGGATTGAAATCTTACCATTGAAAGAATCGGAGGACCCACTGTGATGTTTATTGGACATCCAACTCTTCATAAGGTCACATAGATGTGTGCAAGGGAAAACATAAATATCAGCTTAATCCAGTACCTCTGTTGTCCCTAAGAATTTTTAGACAGTCGGATTTAAATGCCCTTTGCTTCATATAGTGTGGTCCACTCAAGCCTTTGATCTGCCTTTTTTTTTGGGTTCCTATCCTAAAATAATCTTTCAAAATAGATGAACAGCATGGATAAAATATATACATTGCAGTGGGTCTTATAAAGTCCCCTCATAGGACCGTCTGTCTCTGGCTAGGTCCTCGTGCGATGGATCCCAACCAGCACTCCTGCGTCTACATATGGATCTACAAACTCGAGGCTTGCAATTTTTTCTCATCACGTGTGGTGGCTGAAATCACTACACGTAGGTCAATCTAAATCATTCATATAATCTCGTCTAGTGTAGACCCGGATTAGGTACTACCTCCACCAGGACCTTGAGAAGACGTATGTGTGTGTGGCACCTCATCATTGGTGGAGAGCCCATTGGGCCCACAGTAATGTGACGGTGGTGCACTGACAGCCCTCACATCTCCACCGTCACATCAGTGCAGCCCCACCAGCTCTCCACCAATGAAGAGGTGCCACCCCATTCGTCTCCTTAGCATCCGGTTGACGCTGATGGGGTAGTACCTAATCTGAACCCGGTTGGAACATGATATAAAACCTACAAAGTAGGTAATAGTAACTGTCCCATTGGTGGGCCATCGAATGAACGGCCAAAATTGAAAATATTCAAGTTTCCGGTGTCCAAAAAGTGGCCATTAATAAGAGGTTGGGATTGGGCGATACCCCACCCCATCTAAAGTAGACCATGTTTTCACGGCTTGATTTTGAGGTACATGGATGCTACGTGTACAGTAGCTTCCTGCATGCATACGAATTGTCAAACCTCTGTAGGAGCATGTATGTTATTTTTTCAAAACAATTATGTGAAGAGAGCGACGTGCACTAGGACTCTGCCCTCATTGCTTCTGCAGGCGGGAAATGAAATGGAAGCGGATTGCGTGGTGTGCAACACACCACCGACCTCGTGGTGTGTTGATGTCATCAAGTTATATGGGCCCTAACATGATGTATTTATTATATCCACACCGTCCATTCATTTTGAGAGATCATTTTAGGGTAGGCAGCCTAAAAATGAATCATATACAAAGCTCCAGTGGACCACACCATAAACGGCAGTGGGGACAATGATTCTTACTGTTGAAATATTCTTAGGACCCATCATGATTCTTATTTACCATCCAACCTGTTCATAAGGTCACATAGACCTGGATCTGGATGAAGTTAAAAAATAAAATCATATTGATTCAAAACTTTAGTGACCCCAAGAAATTTTTAATGATAGACGTTCAATCCCCACTGCTTTCTGCAGTGTGATCCACTTGAGCTTTGGATCTATCTCATTTTTGGGCTCAGCCGTAAAACTATCTCTCCAAATGGACACGCGGTTTGGATGTAACAAATACATCACGGTGGACCCCACAGAACTTGGCGACTTCAAGTCGGTGGTGTGTAGCATAGTTACATGAACTACATGGGCTGTTGGTTTTGTTCCTCAATGGTGATATTTGTCCTGAAAGATCATTTTAGAAACCTCATGACTTTGGTATGTTCTTGTATATGAGGTATTTGTCTTTAGGTCTTTTATTAAATTCTCTTAGTTTGGTGCATTGCACATCACTCCCGTAAAAATCGTTCTGAAAACTTAGTCAACTCGGTCGAGTCATCTCGCTTTCAGTGGGCAACAAAATGAGTTACCAGGAGAAAACATACTGAAACTAGATAACTGGGGTGATACATTTGTTACATTCAGTGGGCCAAAAGTTCGAGCTTAATTTAATATGCAGGCAATTAAGTCACACTCCCAAAAAACACTTGGGAAGACTAAAAATGGGTAGTACGTTTTATGGTTTTAAAGGCTGACGTGTCATCAATTGTCTTCTTAATCTATAAAGTGGGGCCCACGATTCAATGATCGGACTATGGATATGATGGGCCTCACAGTCTGAAATTCTAGCTGTTTAATGTGCGGCCGTTTTCTTGTTTTAACGCGAATATTTTCTGTATTTTATTTCCTAACCGTCTATTCTTTGGCTATCTATTGAAGGTTTGGGATTTTCTCATCGTGTAGTTTTAGGGTGGCATTACATAATTCCAATAAAACATGTTCTTACCCTAATACTCCATAATTGTAATAGCAACAACAGCAGCAATAACAATAATGGAATTGATCTTGGCTGCTCACTGGCTGATTAATACACCTTTTCATTTTTACTTATGGTAAGACACTAGTACCTAGGGCTGAAAGTCAGGTGGGTGGGGTTGGTGCTCAACCCTAACCCAACCCAACCCAAGCAGGCTTGGTTGGGTTGATGCATACTAATATTTTCATTATTATTACATTAGCATATTAATTTCGATACAAGGCTTATTTTTTGTGCCTATGGCTTTATTAATTATATATGTAGTTATTTATCGTAAGTAATTTCACTTTTACTAAACAAAAAGTTAAAATATAAGACAACTACTCTTAACACTCAAGCATATCAAATTTCAAACATTATAAGTTTACTTAACTAAAATATAATAAAATTATAAATAACTTGTATATAGATCGGGTTCGGGTTAGGTAGGGCAACTCAAGACCTTGACCCAAGCCCGACCCAAACTTTATCGGGTTGGTGTTTGCATAGCCCAAGCTCGAGATCGGACTCAATATTTCTTGCCGAAGCCCAACCCAATGTCAGGTTAGTCACAGGTCGGTCGGATTGGACCTGCCCGACTTTTAGCCCTACTAGTACCACTTTGTAGCATTGTATTACATGGGTGGGTGTATTTATCAGTCAGGTAGTGTAAATAGTAGTTCCTAGTAGTAAGGCCGCATATCATATAGCTCTACAGATCCCCGTCATGGATCCAGAAGAGGTCTTCATCTCTCTAATCTGACCCAACCCCGCCCTGTCCAAAAAAAGAGCACCTGGCCGGCCGAGCAGTAGTACTAGTAGTTGTATGGGTTCCTATTATGTAAATGATGCACCGCTCTTTACTATTGTATTGCCAAAATTTAGAGGATTTGTATATATAAGTAGTGAATTACTAGCAACAAGAACAAGAAGAACAAATAGCAACTCCCCCTATGAAATGCAAAATAGTGTATTAGATTACTTGTATGTTTAAGTGATAATGGAGATGAGAAATGGAGAAATTTCTTGTGTATTTCGTTGATAATGGAGAGGCTCCCGTATAAAAATGTACATGCCTAATTTTAGAAGAAGTTAAATCTAATATTAGCTGTATAGATATTACAAAATCTAATTATCAATCAGACTAGGTTCTAATTACAAATTAGGATCTTAATTATAGATTGTACAACCTAATAACTTTCCCTTGGAAGGTCATTTTCAGCATGAGGCACTTTTGTGAGGGGATGGAAGAAATTACTTTCCCTTGGAAGGCTATCTTTCAACAAGACTCACTTGTCTAAGGGGATGGAACAAATTACTTTCTCTTCAGAAGGCTATTTTTCAACAAGATAGACTTGTGTGAGGAGATGGAACATGTGTCAAATATCCGGGCGGATGGCACACATGTAAGAGATATGGGAAATTCATTAGGAAGCATACACTTGAAACATGCCATGAACAAAAAAAAATGTTGGTTCAGTAATCCGGCATTGAAACTCGTATGAAAAAAATGAGCTTTTAGGGGGAAAAAAAAGTTCAATGGTCTAGATTTAATTTACCTGTGGTGCATTTGATGAGCATGCTACCCTGATTTTTGGTACATGGCATGTTGATAGTTTGCCCCACCTAATTAATGACCCTGATCTCTGACATGTGTGATGGACACAGGTACTAAAACTCAAATGAGGTCGACCATTTAGTGCAAAAACGTTCCACCGAAAAAAAAAAAAAGTTTCCAAAGTCATTTAAAGGAAAATCACTATTTTTTTGGTAATTTCTTTTAAATAAGAAATTAACATGTATGCTAACCAAACACATTAAAACTTGTTTAAGTGATTTTGGGAATTAGAACTGCACAAAGCTGCTTATTGAAGCAAGGCCAATCAGACCCAAAATGTTGTTTTCTTAGTTTGTTGTTGTTTCATTATTGTGTTACCAGGTTTTCTTCTTTTGTTACCTTTTGGACCGTCACACGCATCTTTCATATAATCAATCATATTTTGAGGTCACCGACCATCTATTGTAGGCGCCACAATTCGGTTGTTTAATTTGAGTTCCATGTAAATCAGATGTACTACTGTCGATGCTTACATATTGTAGTCATGCTCTGCCAATGTATAACAACTAGTTTGACAAGGTGTGATAGGAATTTGAGGTTTGCTAACAACACATTGCACATTCGCTGCAAACATTATTGCATGAAGCAAACATGCAACACTGGCGAGTCTATAGGACATCTGGGTGGTAATAAGCTGGGTTTCGCCGTGAGAAGACCACAGACAAAAAATAAGCAACTCCACTCATTAGGATGGCTAAAAGTGGATGATTTAACAACAATTACTAAGGTTAGTGTTCATAGAATTGATATTTTTACATTTATAACTGACTGGGGATACAGAAACATGTATCAATATCGTTGGTATTATTGCGGATACCCGAAAATGTATCACGAAACATTGGAAAAACATGGTGAAAATGGTGGAACTTTTCAATGAAACTTTAGAAGATACTAAAATACATATATTTGCATATTTATGAATCAAATAATTGTAGAAAAGATGCACGTAATAAATAAATTTCCCTTTAAAGGGCCAGGCCTAAAAGTATTTAATGCTGACTCATGGAAACATGGGAATATTAGTGGAATTTTTCAACGATGCTTTAGGAGATGCTAAAATACAAGTATTTGCATATTAAAAAAAAAAAAATCAAATGATAGCCAAAAAGACACATATTTGCATATTTAGAGATCAAACAATAAGTTTCCCTTTAACAGGGGCTTAAAAGAAAAGCATGTATCCTTAACTTAAGGAAACATTGGGAAAGCGTGTGGACAATGTTGGATCTATCCATCCAACCATCCAACCATCCATGCATGTATAGATACATACAATGACACACACATATAGACACACATGCATATCCATCCATGCTTGCATGTTGGTTGGTGGAGAGAGAAGGTCCTCCCCTTATATTGTAGTAGGTTACCAAGGAAATGAGTCTTATTGTTTACTAATAAATAGGCTCCTATAAAGAGTCCTATGCATTGGGGTTTTAATAAAAATGTTGAGATTTCTTGTAACTCCTCTGTAAGTGTAAGAGGGGGTTGGAGCCCCTTTGTATTCCTGTTGGTTGTTGGATTTTTAAGCATAGCAGAATTTAAACTTTAAAAATCTAGATTTTATTAAACCCTAATGGATCTTTATTAATGATCATGCCATGTTTCAAGAAAACACAAAATATGCATTCATAGAGCATACTTGTGCGTGAAAAAAAAAATCCATATGATAGGCATCTTTTACCTCGAAGATCTTATATTGTATGTAGGTGACTTCATCCGATGAAGGTGCCAAAAGTGTGGACTCCTAGGTTCTCCAACCCGAGGATGATATATAACCCATCATTCTATCCATCCAAGACAAGTTGCACTGTCTTGATCAGAGAGTGGCCCGCTAGCATAGCTGATCTATGGACAAGAGTCGACCAATGGATAAGATCAATACATTGCCCACATTTCTCCATCAGATCAATGGATGGACCTGAGTGTAAGGCATATTAAGATCTCACTAGCGCAGGAGAAAATCCACTGCAGGATGAACGCATTGCTTAGAACGTGGAAATAACATCCCTATGCCTCTTGGAAACCATGCTAGAATGCGAAAATAGTTTTTCTACATCCAATGATCATAGCGTTCGAGGTCAGGAAGTCTACACATAATTGGGTGGTCTAACCTGCTAGAAAGCGGAAATGTTTTATCTATATACCCATCTCTGGGACGTGGAAATAGTTTTTCCATGCCCATGGTGTTGGAGATCCTTCAAACTGGAATATGTTGAGTGCTCAGACCAGTCTAACTGTTTAGGACAGATTGTATAGAGGGTTGCTGGACAGTTTCGTGGTGCCTCCGACCAGTCAGAGCCCCCTGACGACTGGTTGGTGGTGAGGCAGATTCGGTGTGTAACTCTCTGGACTGTTTATGCACTAGCCGACCGGTCGACCCACCTGTCGGCTGTGCGCGCGGCTTTCTTGCGCAGCACGCAGTAGTGTGTAAAATGTTTCTATTTCGAATGTTTTGCCTATTTAAAGGGTGGTAATCCGGATTTAGAGGTACGTAATTTTAAGGTGTCCAAGGTTTCCTAATCGTGATAGGAAGAGGGGAGGTGTTTGTGAGAGAGAGAACTTGGGTTTTCTGTGTTTTTCCTTGCTTGTGGGCTGTCATCTCTGTAATCTTCTGTTTATTCATAGTGGATTGCTTTGTGGCTTGGTTTTTTTTACCCGTTGAGGGGTTTTTCCACGTAAAATCGGATTCTCTTGTAGTGAATGCTTGTGTGTGGTTTGATTTCATATTATTTCTCGTTTGATCTCGCATTACTCTGCGCGTTCGATTTCCGCTTCCGCTGCCAGTTTTCCCAACACACGGGACGTATCTGTACCGCATAAGCTGCCCAAAGTTTCCTCTCTCCAAGTGAGTACCGACTTATGGACAACTCTCAAAACTATTTCACTTCCTATAACGACTTATCTTGTAGTTTTTAGATTATTTCTAACTCTTTTCTTATTGGTTATTAGGATTGTGTGTGTGTGTGTGTGTGTGTGTGTGTGTGTGTGTCTTGGTTGGGGGGAGAGGTCTTCTCCATATCTCAGAGTATATTACATGAGAAATGAGTCTTATAGTTTGTGAATAAATAGGCTCCTGCTGAGAGCCCTATGCATCGGTATTTAACTAAAAATTCTAACATTTCCTTTTTCTATCGCCCAGTGTGAGAGAGGGCTGAAGACCCTTAATATTCCTATGGGTCCCTTTGTTTGGGCCATCATGCCTCTGGCGCATCTCCACTTAATGTCTTTTGCTAGCCATCATTCTCTGCTGCTACGTGTGTTGCTAGTTGCCACCAATCGAGTCAACATTAGTGTTTGGAGTATCGATATTGCTACAAGTTTCACTGGTCGGGGATATGGAAACAATATCAATATTGCTGATAATAAAAAATGCAGGGAAACAAAGATGAAACTGTGAATTTTTCAATAAAACTTCAGGAGATGTTAAAATACACATATTTCATATTTAAGAATGAAAAATTGAAAATTTTCAATAAAACTTCAGGAGATGTTAAAATACACATATTTTCATATTTAATAATGAAAAATTACAAAAAAAAAATGCATACATAATAACTTTTCATTTTAAGAGAGACCTAAAAGCATCTGATGTCATATGAAATCAGTCTAACCATCCTGTCAATCCCTGTCAATCTCATCTATTCATCTAACTATCCATCCAACCATCCAATGTTCCATGCAAACATCCATCGATGTTTCAAAATATAAAAAACGCATGATATTTTGTTGAGAAATTGTCAATAACTGAAAATGAAATGAAAGACT
The DNA here is from genome assembly GCA_003013855.2 of Liriodendron chinense. NCBI lineage: Eukaryota > Viridiplantae > Streptophyta > Magnoliopsida > Magnoliales > Magnoliaceae > Liriodendron > Liriodendron chinense. The sequence goes on from ML058374.1 coordinate 1,110,744, forward strand.
ATGGTCTCGATATTTTGCATATTTTACTATAACAATATCGATATATTGTCGACAATTTGTACACTGTATACAACAATGTACTCAGAAAAAAATTGAAATGGAATTTTTTTTTATATATAAATAGATTTGTGGCGATATTGATGCATTGGCAATATTATTGAAATATCACCAATACACTAGTGATACAAGACACCTGAAATTTACATGGTAAAATTATTGGCGATATTGATACATTAGCGATACAAGCGACACCTGGAATTTACATGGTTGAAAATATTAGTGATACATTGGCGATATTGATATAATGTCGATACTAAGTGATATATCGCTGATACTAGGAATTTTTTATACTACTAGTGTTATTGGGTAACGCTACCAATGTTATCGGAATCGCTGAACTGGAGATACAGATAATATCAAGGATACTCAGAACAATGGTCAACATCAATAAACTCTTCAAAAAAAAGAGTCAAAATCAATAGATTATGACCACAAAATTAAATTGAAAAATTCCAACCTTCGATTGATTTGCACGTATGTTTATTGAATTCAAACCTTTCACTAGCCAAACAAATCGAAACGTTCACTAATTTTTCATTTTAACTGTTTGTTAAATGTCTACCAATAGGAAATAAATCAATGTAATGTTTAGTTTATGACCAATGTAATGTGCACGCAATTTGAGATTCAAAATGACCTCTCATAATCTGTTCAACATGTATATTCAAATACTGCAAAACGAAGTCTAGCTACTGGATGGTGGTCTAGAACTTAGTATAGTTGAAATGAGAATGTTGAGATGGATGAGAGGCAAACAAGGGAGGATAGAACTAGAAATGAATGCATTGAAGGGAATTTAATAGTAACACCAAAAGGTAATAAAATGACGGAAAATAGACTTAGATGGTTTAGTCATGTACAATAGAGACAAAGGAATTGAAGGATATGTGAGGAGGTAGTAAGAAAAAACTAGATGACCTATGGTCTGATTGAAGTTATGGCCCTTCATCTCCCCCAAAAATATATAAAAGAAAGAAACATTTTCATGCTACTGAGTTCGAGTTGGTCTCTACCACAAATAGTTATTTTCTTAAGGTGTTATGTACTCCAAATGTCAGTGGATGCCTAAGTTATAACATTTTTCCTCTCTCTCTCTCTCTCTCTCATGGCTGTATAGCCTTTGGCATATTTTCCTTCCATTGCAGACATGGGAAGGTGTTCAAATCTCATCTCTTGGGAAGACCCATCATCATTTCCACTGATTCTGAAGTGAACAAGGTGATTTTAAGGAACGATGGGAGGACTTTCATCCCCTACTACCCGAAATCAATTACTGAGTTGTTAGGCCAATCCTCCATATTGAAAATCAATGGAAATCTGCAAAAGAGAGTACACGGGCTAATAGGAAGCTTCTTGAAATCACCCCAATTGAAGACTCAGATAACACGAGAGATTGAGGAGTGCGTTGAGCTATCAATTGGGAATTGGAAGGAAGGCCAGTTGGTTCACCTCCAGGATGAAACCAAAGATGTGGGTCTCTCTCTCTCTCTCTCTCTGGCTTACGAGTCTCTCTGGCTTTACGAGTTTGGTACTGCAGCTTTACACGTGAGCCACTGATACCTCGCTACTTGGTCGCATGTTCACTGGACAGTCTATAAATGGTCCCTACTGTATATGATCATGTGGTAAGAGTTGCATTGGTTAGACAAGGGAACGGATTAAGTGCGCCCAGGCCTCACCCAACACAGTGTGGCCTGACCGTGGGACTCACCTTGATGTATGTATTTCATATCTATGCTGTACATCCGTTTTGCAAGCTCATTTTAGGGTATGAGCCCAATCAAACATGAAGTAGATCCAAATCTTAGATGGACCCCACCATAAGAAACAGCAGTGATTGAACGCCCACCATTAAAAGCTTCCTAGGGCCCACCATAATGCCCATCTCAACGTTTATTTTACATTTAACATGTTGATAAGGTCCCAGAACCGTGGATGAAGGGAAAAAGAACACAAATATCAACTTGATCCAAAACTTTTGTGGCCCACACGAAGTTTTTAATGATCAATCACAACTGTTTCATGTGGTGTGGTCCACCTGAGATTTGGATCTGCTTCATTTTTGGTCTCATGCCCCAAAACAAGCTGGAAAAACAGATGGACGTCATGGATATACAATACATACATCAAGATGGGCCCTGCTGTCAGGGCTACAGCATGTTGGGTGAGGCCGGGGCCCACTAATCCACTCCTTCATGTTCTAGCTGATTGGTTACATTGGTGGTGATCATTTGATGGGAGAATGTCACTGCTTAGGAAACATGGTTCATCAAATCTGTACAATTTTTGCCATGGCCCATCACGTTGGTGTCCAAAACAAACTAAAGCAAATGTTGTGCTTATACTTTCTAATCTTCAACATTTTTGCTTTTACTTGGTACATCAGATGACGTTTCAAGTATTGGTTAGGGCGCTGATGAGTATCGGCCCTGGTGAAGAAATGCAGTTTTTGCAGAGGGAGTTTCGGGAATTTGTTGAAGGTTTGATATGTCTGCCTATTAAGCTCCCTGGGACAAGACTATACAAGTCATTGAAGGTGAAGTTTCTCTTCATTATTCAATTTCGTTAGAGAAATTTTGAAATGGATTTCAATTCTCTTGGTGTTTTCAGGCTAAGAAGAGATTGTTGAAGTTTGTGAAGAAGATTGTGGAAGAGAAGATGAAGAGAACCGAAAAGGATTCGATCATGGACGTCATCGATCTGTTGTTGAATGAAAAATGCGAAGTTAATGAGCAGCAGTTATCAATCGACTTCATCTGTGGAAATATAATAGAGATGATGATACCGGGGGAGGACTCAGTGCCTATGGTTATGACCCTTGCAGTGAAATATTTGAGTGATTGCCCTCTTGCTCTAAAAGATTTAATGGTATATTCATCACATATATACACATATGTACACAAAGACTTACATGTTACGTCTGCATGCATGCATGCACAACACAGTTAAGGCTCTAATAACTTATATCTATGGCACACAAGTGCTACGTTAAAAATCCAAATAAATCCTATAACATAAATCTGAAATGACATAATAAGGAAGTAAACAAAATATACTAATAAAAACATCAAAATATTGGTAATTCCAAGAGAAAATGGCTTATAAAAAGCATTCTGATACTTTGTAACCCTACTGCTTCCAAAAAAAAATATCTAAATTATTAAATGGTAAAGGTTATAAATCATTCCCATCAGAGGTTATTGAGTATAAAACCATATATATTTTATAAGAATCTGAAGCATGTGTATATATGCATATGCACACGTGCACACAACACACCCACATGCATGGGAGAGGATCTGGTGCAAGAAGTTAATATCTTAGTTATCAAGAGCTAAATCTTTTTACACATTGCACACATGTATGAAAGCTAGACTGTTCATTTGTTGGGGCCCTGCCATGATTGCACCACACACCAAATCATGGTGATCAGATGATCCCAAAGTGCCAACTTGAGGAATTTGGCCATTGAATGTTGGTTGTTGGTACGACCTTAATTTTCTAACCACCCAATTTCAATCCACAGAAGTAATCAAATCAATTACCCAGATTATAACCTATACAGTGAACTTTTGGTTCTCACCCCTCAAGGTATGCCATGTAAGGAAATTGAGTGCTTGATAATGGACTCAGCCATTAACGCGCAACCTGACCGTGTGTGCACATATGGAAACTGAATCCACTAGTTGCAACAGCTCTGGTGTACTTAGTTGTATTTGGACATGCCGGAAATCTATATAATTTTTTTTTTAGGACCGACCAAACAAATCATCCATATGATGACTTGATGATTTTATTAGTTTCTGTTATCTGAGCCATGGATCCAGTTGTTCTCATCATCTGATTGAAGTAACCAATTTGGAAGTAACCAAAGTTATGCTTCAGATTGTTGATGGTCGTGTTTTTTCTACAAACGATATTGATGCTCGATTTGCAGACTATTTGTAGGATGGTTGGTATTGTCGAGTAGTGTGATTTTCTCAGGGTAGCCTACAAAGAGTGAGCTGGACCAAATGGACGGTCCATGATATGGACTGCAAACATAGAGAAGGTGTAACTAGATGCACCGCAGCTTTAATGCACTTAGTGCATTGGATCATGTTTGAGTGTGGATGTGTTGGGAATGCTAGTATGCCCACCTTAATGGATAGTCAAATAATTGTTGTGGACGTTTCATTGATTCCATACCACTATTGCCAGGCCATGACGCAGATCTGGACCATCCTAACCAGTCAATCAAAAGCAGAAAATGCTGATCATAATGATTTGCTTGCAGGAACTGATGATTATAACAAATGATCATCATCTTGAATCATCTGGTTGGTGTAAGTTTTGCATCATGGCCTACGAATCGTATACCAAATGAGTTGATGGTCCAGCTAATGACTGGACTGTTTAACATGTCATTTAAAATCTTTGGGCATGATGCTAATATAGGAACATTAGATTTTTCATATCTGTGTATCTGTACCTACACACACACCCTACACATTTCCGCACGCCCCTGAGTGTTGCCTTGTTTGTGTATGTACACGTATTTATCTGTGTCTGATGCATTTGTTTTTCTTTTCATTATAGAGGTCTGTTAAATGAAGGATTTTGTTCTAATGTCTGTGCTCATAGGAAGAGAATATGAGGTTGAAGAGAGAAAAAGCCCATTCAAATGAACCTTATGCTTGGACTGATTACATGTCTTTGCCATTTACCCAAAATGTAAGTTTCACTATCTAGAGTCAGCATTCATTTGGAATATTATCACATAGATTAAGTGTGGACACTCGTTTCTTATTAAGATTAAATATCAGGTTTATAGGCAATCCACCATTATTCAGTGTACTGTAGAGCGTCCACCTTACATTCTGATGAGGATCTTGAGATAGCGACCATCGTAACTGATAGACTATTCAGGAAGTGATGACTAATCATTGGCTATATGCAGTCAATAATGATGGATTGTTTATTCAGCTTATCAAAATTTTCTTTTCATATGGTTGCGTTTTTTCTTTCCAGGTAATTAATGAAACTCTACGGATGGCGAATATTATCAATGCGGTGTGGAGAAAAGCTCTGAAGGATGTGGAGATTAAAGGTATTTCTGATGGTTGAGAAGCTTCAGAGATGCATTGTGTATCATTTGACAAATATGAATAAATGTGTGTTACTGAATGCTGCCCAAATCTAATAGAATTCATGAAATTAGCATCAAATCTGATAGAATTCATGAAATTTTAACGATACTTCATGGATACCCATAACTATTGGTCAAGGTCATCTACTGTTGAAAAACCCGTGGAATCCTAGAGGAGAATCAAACGAACAAACCACAGCGCATAAGCAATCACAATGTAAATAATCTAAATTTTTATGTGGAAAAACCCTTTCAGGAAAAAATCATGGCATGCGTACAAGCAATCACAACGCAAACAATCCAAATTTTTACGTGAAAAAACCCTTTCGGAAAAAAACCACGGCACAAAGTGATTTGCACTATGAATCTAGAAGTTTACAAAAGATAAACAACTCGAAACAAAGCCTCAAGAGAAAACCCAAGCTCTCTCTCTCTCTCTCTCTCTCTCTCTCTCTCTCAACAAAACTCTCTCACAACCCTAATCATGTTAGAAACATCTTAGAATACCATATATCTCGATTACACCCACTTTTGTAAGCTATAACCAAAAATAGAAATAAATCGTGTAAAACTATGCAAATTGTATAATAGAAATCGACATTGTCAGTTGCCTGAGACCGTCATCGGTCGCTTGACACCATGGGATTGGTGGTCCAATATGCATGCGACAATCATAAAAAAACGTTCAGAGAGTTTTGCCAAAAAAACTTGTCAAATGTCGGGCGCTTGAAGCTTAGAGTTTGGTTGCCCGAAGTCCCTCAAAATTGTCTAGAAACCAAAAAATTAGTGAGGACCGATGTAGGCTGTGCATTGGTTCTAAAAGATGTGAGACATATTTCAGACCTTCGCCTCAACTTGATGTCGATGGGAAGGTTGGATGTAGCCGGCTATGAGAGTCGGTTTGTTGGTTGGCATTGGAAGCTCATCAAGGGTTCGATGATCGCAGTAAGAGGGAAGATGTGTTATCCTATACAAGATATGTATCAGTATATGTAAGGGTAAGTTGAACGCAGCAGAAGATTCAATAACAGACATGTGGCACAAACGGCTCGACTACATGAGCGAGAAAGGGCTTCAGCTACTAGTGAAGAAGCACCTCCTTCTGGAGTTGGCAGGTACACCTCTTAAAACCTTTATTGATTGTTTATTAAAGAAACAACATAAAGTTTCATTTGTAAAGACTGCTTCTGATGTTTATGGTCCTATGAGGACAAAATCCTTGGGTGGGGAATTGTATTTTGTCACATTTATAGATGATGCATCTAGGAGAGTTTGAGTTTATGCTTTGAAATCCAAGGACAAGGTATTTGGTGTGTTTAAAATATTTCATGCCATAGTCGAGAGGGAGACAGGTAAATCATTGAAGTGTATTCGCACTGACAATGATGGTAAATACATTGGAACTTTTCATGAGTATTGCAAGTCCCTAGGTATACGGCATGAACAGACGGTGCCCAAGACCCCCTAGCACAATGGTGTATCTGAACGTATGAATTGCACAATTGTAGAAAGAATCAGATGCATGTTATCCCATGCGAAGTTGCCCGAGATGTTCTGGAGAGAAACAATGCACACGGTAGTGTATTTAGTAAACAGGTCTCTATCAGCCCCTTTGAATGGAGAAGTACCTGAGAAGGTGTGGACTGGACGTGATCCTTCGTACAGTCATCTCAGGGTGTTTGGATGTAGGGCATTCGTTCACGTACCAAAGGACGAGAGGTCCAAGCTCGATATAAAGATCAAGCAATGTGTCTTATTGGGGTACAGTGATGAGAAATTTGGCTTCAGGTTGTGGGATCCGACCGATAAGAAGCTCGTCAGGAACAAAGATGTGGTTTTCATTGAAGATCAGTGTATAGAAGACATTAGAAAGCCAGAGAAGACACAGCCCAGTTCAGGCGAGCTGAAAGATTTGGATCCTATTACTCCTCCCGTGGTGTCTGATGACGGAGGAGTACAGCAAGGTGCAGAGGACGAGGGAGTTCTTACAGAAGATGGACTGGGGGAGCAGCTCCCACTTGATCCACCTGTTGAGCCACTGGTGAGGAAAACATCTAGGGACAGGCACCCATCCAAGCAGTATTCGCTGCATGAGTACATTATGCTTACTGATGGGGGAGAGCCAAAAGATTACTCTAAGGCCCTAACCGATGAGCATAAGATGGAGTGGTTGAAAGCTATGTAAGAGGAGATGGAATCCTTGCATAAGAACCACACCTATGACATGGTGAAATTTTCTAAGGGCAAGAAAGCTTTAAGCAACAAGTGGGTGTTCAGAAAGAAGATTGAGCAGAAGAATTCACAGACAAGGTTCAAGGCCAGACTTGTGAAAGGTTTTGATCAGAGGAAAGGTATAGACTTTGATGAGATATTCTCACCAATGGTGAAGATGACGTCCATACGTATGTTGCTTGGGTTGGCGGCTAGCATAGATCTGAAGATAAGAGCAGTTAGATGTTAAAACTGCTTTCCTCCATGGTGACCTGGAAGAAGGGATCTATATGTGCCAACCAGGGGGGTTTAAAATCAAGGGAAATGAGCATATAGTGTGTAGGCTTAGGAAGAGCTTGTATGGGTTGAAACATGCTCCTAGGTAATGGTACAAGAAGTTAAACTCGTTCATGTTGACACATGAGTATGATAGAATGGAGTCGGACCGCTGTGTGTTCACTCGCAGATTCTCAGATGGTGATTTCTTAGTTCTGTTATTGTATGTTGATGTCATGCTCATCATGGAAAAAGACATCAAGAAGATTGATAGGCTGAAACAGGAGTTGGGCAAGTCTTTTGCTACGAAAAACTTAGGCCTAGCTAGATAAATCTTAGGAATGGAGATAACCCGTGACGAAAGCAGCAGAAAGCTTTGGTTGTCACAGGAGAGGTATATTGAGAAAGTCCTAGAGCGGTTCAATATGAATATAGCGAAGCCGGTCAGTACTCCACTGGATGATCACTTTAAATTGAACAACAAGCAGTGTCCCAAGACGAAGGCAGAGGTGGAAGAGATGCATAAGATACCCTACGCCTCGGCAGTAGGAAGTTTGATGTATGCTATAGTGTGTACGCGCCCAGATATAGCATATGCGGTTGATGTAGTCAGCCAGTATCTTGTCAATCCTGGCAAAAAACATTGGGCAGCGGTGAAGTGGATACTACGGTATCTAAGAGGCTCATCCAAGTTGAGCCTATGCTATGGTGACAGGAAACCTGTGTTAGGGAGTTACATAGATGCAGATATGACAGGTGACATAAACTCCACAAAGTCCACATCGGGGTTCATGTTCACATTTGCTTGGGGAGCGGTCTCTTGGCAGAGCAAGCTACAGAAGGTCGTAGTGTTGTCCACGACAGAGGTTGAGTACATTGCAGTCACAGAAGCATGTAAGGAGATGCTTTGGATGAAGAGATTCCTAAAGGAACTTAGCCTGAAGCAGGAGAAGCACGTGGTTTATTGTGATAGCCAAAGTGCGATACACTTAAGCAAGAATCCAAGTCTGCATTCCAAGTCAAAGACATAGAGATTCGGTATAACTGGATCAGGGATACTTTGGAACAGAAGGTGTTACAGCTTGAGAAGGTCCACATGGATTATAACAAGTCAGACATGATGACCAAGGCTTTGCTCAAGGGCAAAGTTGAGGCTTGTAGAAGTCGAGCTAACTTGAAGACAGTGAACTCCTCCTGAGCCGGAAAGGGGGAGATTTTGAGGTCCAACAGGCCGGTGCCCCCAGCCAGCCAGCCGGACAAAGTGCTTGGAATGTCCATTTTCTCTGGATAGTTTTTGTGAAGGCGACCGGTCGTCCGGCCGGCTGGCAGATAAGTTGGGTATGTGTATTTTCTCATAGCAATCTCTCTGGACATGTTTTGGCGCATCCAGCCGGCCAGCCAGAGGTGTGCGCGGACTGCTTAAGCAGTTTCCTAATGGGGCTCTAATACTTACAAACAGCTATAAAAGGAGCTCTAATTCAGGATTTAGGTATTCCATTAAGTGTTCTACACATCCAAGGAGAGAGAGAGAGAGAGAGAGAGAGGGAGAGGAAGCTTCTTGGAAGATGAGGCTTTGCTCGCGAAGGTGATTCACGGTGCAACAACGTCTTGGCTCTTCAACGTCCTCATGCTCGGGTGAGATCTCTCAGTTTCTAGTCCTTTTATTGTTTATCCATCCCTGCATAGGTGAAGAAGGCTTGTTCCAAGCTGTGTGTGCTTGTGATCGAGGTTGTAACGGTTCTACTTCATAGTGAATTGTTGATCTGGATGAGTTCCCGTGGTTTTTACCTCTTTGAGGATTTTCCACGTAAAAATCTCTTGCTTCGTGTGGTTGATGATTTGATTTAGTTTATTGCTTTATCATAACCCATAATTCTAGTAGTTTTGGGACGAGGTCCAAAGGTTTTGTGAAACGCACCCAACACTTTATTCGGGGCAGTTTCGGTCGCCCGACCAGCTGGTCGGTTGCCTGAAACCCCCTTGACTGTATCCAGATTGAAAGCTCCACCAACATCTACTACATACTTAAATGCTGATTTTTTTCAATTTTTTTTTTCCTTTTTCCAATCGGGACAGGATTTTTTTTATTATTATTATTATGATGCGTTGCATCTACAACGGATGTTATTCTTCTATGCTTATAGTTGCTTATGTGTGATAACCTAAATCACAGATACACCCACAGTTTAGAGGAGCCTTTTTTTTTTCCCCTTTAATCATGTACTTGCCTTCAAGAAATGGGTGTGTATATATTGAAATGGATCCCCCTTCACTATCTGTGGTTTGTTAATTGTTTTATTTATTTATGGTTATTTCAGGTTATTTGATTCCCAAGAGCTGGTGTGTCATGGCATCCTTCAGTTCCATTCACATGGATGAAGGGAATTACGAGAATCCATATCAATTCAATCCATGGAGATGGCAAGTGAGTGGGCAGCTTTAATAAAATTATTTATTAGCCTGCATTCTAGGGAGAGGTTGGTTTGCTCATGTGGCTCCCACCAAGCTTGCAATTGGCGTTCCAATGCATGTGACAACCATCAGATCCAACAGCCTGCCCACATGATGTCAACTATTCTGGTCGCATCCAAGTGGGCTTGCCATAAGCAGCCGTTAAAAGGGCCATTAAGTTGCTGTCCCAATGATATGCCTGTTATTATACCACTTGTTACAAAAGATTCATCCAACTCTCCTACAATTCCTAGCGATTGCAAATCTTCTGTTCATGGAAAATCTTGATAATGTGAAGCAAGAAGATTTTTCATGAATGGAAGATTTGTAATCAGTATGAGCTTTAGGAGAGTGGGAAGGATCTTCTGTAACAGATGGTCTGATACCTCTAACCAAATCTTTAGATCTGATCACTGCCTTCCAACAACTTCATATACAAGGACTGCCAACTGATATGAATGTATGGGGCCCACCTCCCTATCAAGTGGTGGTCAGCTGCATGTGACAAACATAAGATCCATATTGGATGGGAGTAACAAAAAAATTCAGTATAAAAATGTTCCTTGCCTTCAGAAAAGTACACTAAGTAATAACAAAAGCTAGTGAGACTGGTGGCAATGCTGTTAAGCTGCAGCCCCAATATGGCAATATGAAGAAGCCATTGAAGAGGCCATAACACAAGATGATCCTGACTTTGCCTGAAGTATTTGAATCTTGGAATTCCTTGGAGGAATCATTGAGTTGACATGTATGGTACCTAAAGCGCACAACCCATTCAGGTAGGGCTCATGGTTCTGTGATCTACGCTATTGATCTGATGGATCCTATGTGGATGGGAGATACCCTAAAAGCCTTCCACATTCGAATGTTCTAGCAAAGAAGATTTTACACTTGATCTATATGCATCAGATGCTAAATTGCTAATCTGAGGGTTAGAATTAGGGCTGCAACTTTCGTTCAGTTCAACCAAGACCCAACTGAGTACCCAACCCAAGTTTGGGTCAGGTTGCAAGGTCATGGGCTTGGCTTCCGGTTGGAAAACACCAATCCAATTGGGTTTTGGTTGAGCAAATTCAGGTCGGGTTAGATTGTAATAAGCACATGAATTAGGGCTGCCATCTGGGAGATATTCAAGCATTCCCCTTGTTGGGCCATGGGGTCTATATTTAGGATCATTGAACCATATGGCTCATTCTACATGCTGGCACATGTTGCAGAGTTTGTTGTGTTGAGTGAGTTGAACCAGATAACTTTGAACTTAGCGTCATTGGATAGCTGCTAGTCTCATTACGGGTTTGTTTGGATGCCGGCAAATTTTTTAGTTGTGACTTTCAGCTGTTAGTCACTTACAGAAAAGTTACTTCTCACCCAGCGCCATAAAATTTCCAGGCAGCTTTACCTGTAAGTGATGTACAGATGAATTTCCTCTACCAAACACCACCTGTAAATTATCTGTAAGGCACTTTTGACTTATAGAACTCATAGGCATCCAAACGACTCCTTCATTTCCTAAAAAAAATAAAAAATTGATAGCAGACATGCTATGCTTTTGTATGATCCAAGGGATATGCACAGTAACTTGAAATAGTTGATAATGGCCCACACCGCATTATTCTTATGATGTTGGTGTGCATCGATGAATGAGTGCCATGCACATTAGCCCACGTGTACGCCTGTGCATGCAAAGGTCCATGCATGGGCCTCCTGAACCGTGTTGACATGTAAATCGTGTCTTATATATAGCTTGATGTAATTGCTCTAGTATTTTTTTTTTTTTTTCTTTTCTTGTTTTTGGGTTTGCAGGGAAAAGAAGCATCTATCTCTAATAACTTCACTCCATTCGGCGGTGGGCAAAGGCTTTGTCCTGGTTTGGAGCTCGCAAAACTCGAAGTTTCCATTTTCCTCCATCATTTTATCACCCGTCATAGGTAATGCTTGCTGGCTCAAAGGATCTAGTGCTTGCTTTTATATTCCAAGTCAGTTATCAAGCACAATATCTTCATCCTTGTTGCCCACATATATTGATAAATCAGCCGTCTGATGAAACCTAGCCACCAACTTGAGCATTTTTGTCCCTTGAATGTCCAACCAACTCTTTTTCCTCCGTCCATTTCATGTCATAAAAAATCTAACAACTAGATCCAGGTCATTTTTTAGGGTATGGCCATCAACCATAGGTCCCAATGGATGGAAATGATTTGGATCTCGCACATATGCATACATATGGATATAGTGTAGCATGGTGTGCTATGGAGGCCTTTATGTAAAGGTAACATCACAACAGTGATAACCATTACACGTTATGGGGTTGTAAAGGCTGTAATGATCGTTACAGAAAAAATGACTAGCAACGGCCCATTACGCCCTCCTGTAAAAAGGCTACAATGGCCCAAAAACAGTTCATTATAGAGCTAATACAGGTTTTTGAAATTTTTTTAATAATAAAAAAAAAAATCGTAAAAGCTGTTAAAGCTCTCGTAACGATGGTTACAACCCATATCGTAAAGGTAATGGTGGTGGCCATTACGGCCACCGTTACTATTACATAATACCTTAGCGTAGTGATAAATAAGTTGCTAGTGATAAAAGTGATAAAATCCAATATGAAAATCATGCGTTGTTTTTAGCTGTGGTATTATACTTCATACAATTCTGTGCTGGAAATTTTTACGAGACCATTCGAGCATTCAGTTTGTGCAAGCAGTGCTTATGATTCAGTAGGTGGCCCGACAAATACATGGTTAACAAAGAAAACGTGGCAATGGTTTCCATCAGAAAAGGTTGGACATTCTACAGCCACTCTCCCAACTCTTGCGGATCTTTGGCGTGTGGTCCATCGTCGGTGAGGCCAATCATTTCAACGGTTTGGATCACCAAGCAGTGGCCCCACTAGTACAAAATTAAAACCCACAAGTACCAACTCTCACCTTGCATTACATAATGTTCATGGAGGGACCATGAATGTGGCATCAATTGTTTCGGACGTGGTGTGAGACAGTGGGCCTACCATCTGGTGTGGCCGGACCGTCATTGAGGTGTTAGACAGATGAACCTTTGTGTTAGACAAGAAGCATATCACAACCCTCCAACCATGTGCTTACCTGATTCACTTGATGTTTTTGCCTTGTTCACTTGATCTTTTTTCCTTATTCACTTAATAGTCATCGTGCAGATGGGTGGCTGAGGAGGATTCCATTGTCAACTTCCCAACGGTCAAGATGAAAAGGAGACTGCCCATCAGAGTCACACCTATATCAACTTGAGTGGGCCCCATTTCGCACCTGGACATGGATATATCGGTGTCTATATTTCTATCAAGGCTATGTGTGTTTCACACTAATACAACTGTCATAAGCTTTTTGAGTAATAGTGTTTTTTTTTATTATTAAAGAAAGAAAAGAGAAAAAATCAAGGCCTTGAAGTTGATGGACCATTTCATCTGGTATGTTAATTTCTAGCCATAGGTTTGCTAGAACACATTGCAATCACCGGTACAGATATAGGATAGGTTGGTGACTATAGCCGTTCGATCTAGGAAAATGTATTGTTTGTTGATCCAAACCGTTTACTAGATCGACTTCAGCTTGGATGGAGATAGTTGATCATAGAACTCTTTGATTGGAGTATTTTAACACTTTGATCATTTAACTCTTTTCTTTTCCATATGAACTACTTATGTGGACCCCTGATTGAATGTTTAGGATTTTCAACGGTAGGCTTTAAATCCCCACTGCTTCATGTGGTGTGGTCCACTTGACTTTATGATCGGCCTCATTCTGAGTTCATGCTCTAAAATTATCTATCAAGATAGATGGACGGTGTAGATAAAACATATAGATCACAGTGGCCTCACAGAGTCCGTCTCTAGTGGGAGCGGATTAGCTGTTACCCGGGTAACAACTTAGTAGGTGTTACCCTTACCGTGTGGGGCCCACGTTGATGAATTTGTTTCATATCCACTCCGTCCATCCGTTTTTTCAGCTCATATAAGACGTTAACCCAAAACTTAAGGAGATCAAATTCTCTTGTGGACCACACCACTTGGAAAAACTGATGAATGACCATTAAAAGCTTTTTGTAAGCCACGAGAGTTTTGGATCAAGCTAATCTTTGTATTTTACCTTACCTGGTTCTGGTTGACCTTATCAATGGGTTAGATGTAAATAAACATTGCAGATCTGTTTACAGTGGACCTTGGGAGGATTTTAATGGTTAAAATTCAATAATCACTTTTTATGGTGTGGTCCATCTGAGATTTTTATATGCCTAATATTTGTACCCTATCCTCAAATGATCTGTAAAAACGGATGGACGGTGTGGATATACAACATATGATCAAGCTAGGCCCTATGGTTAACACCTAATCCACGCCGGTCTCTAGCTACATCCCTAATTCTAGCATGAAATCAGAGCTGTGTGTCTGTGTGTAAGGGAGCTGTACGTGAGCTCCTCTATCAAGAGTCGATGATATGATTAGAGTTGCCCACTCTTGATTTTTGGACCTACCCTGCTGTGTACGTGAAATCCATTCCAGTCATTAGTGTGTCATCCCATGTTAAGCCCGTAAACAAAAACTGAGGCTGACCAGTTAGTCAGGTGGGTCCAATGAAGGAAACAGTTGGGAGAAAAATTCATTGTTGATTTTTAATAAGGCCTACTATGGTAATAATGTGAAATCTACTCAAACCATCACATGACACACCAAAATTTAGGCATGGGGCTCAAAAATCAGGCCCATACTTGATTCAAGTGGGCCACACTGACACAAGGATGGGCGTGGAAAAAGGAAGAGAACAAGTACCGTCTCCTCTACATGATCTAAACCTTTAATTAATAAGGAATAATGGCTCTTGAATTTACAAGAAATAAGTAAGCTTGAAATATTTTATTCAAATCTGTATCTATAATGAGATTAAAAGGCTCTAAATAATAAAATGCAACCCTAATTAAGAGTCATAATATGGATGAACTAAAACTTTTCCAAAATAATAAAACTTATTAAAAATAATAAGTCCTAATTTAACTTTATCAGATAATTTCTAGCATGATAAGAAGCAAATACTAAGAATACATCACATGTTAGAACTTTAAAGCTAAAGAGGATGTGTCCATTCTAAAACTTACTAAAATAGTAAGTTTTTTTTTTTTGTAAAATTGTGATTTCAAAGAAGAAATAGTCATTTTCTCGTGAAATCGGATGGACTTGACCTGCTTAGCCTCAAATGACCTGTTCCAGTCAAAATTCATTAATCATGGTCCCGTAACTCATCCTTGTTGAAAATTTATGGCTGATTTACTATTTGCACTTTGAATGGCAATTTTTCTCATTTTGGAATGAATTCTTCAATCCGATGCGACTTAGGCCCAACAATGTCATGCCCCACATAGCACTGGGCCTGAATTTGACAGACTGCGTCTGCTTCCATTTAGGCTTCTTTCGGTCCATTTGTGACATGAATAGGTCTTAGGCCCACTCTACATCACACACCAAGGGAAACAATTTGGAAAGTGTGTCACCCTCATGCACTTTTTCAAATTATGTGGCCAACCTAAATCATGGATTGTGCTGATTTTTGAGCTGAGCTTTTGTGTTTCAGGAACTCCCTGCAACAGGTGTGTTTGTGTCCAGTTTGTTTGATTGGGTATGGGTGGGCCCAAAGGCCCATTATATTGTACTGGGCTATGTTTATAGGACCATGGGCTCCACTTGTAGAAACTGAAAACCCAAGCAAAGCATGCATCTTTTAGGTTGAGGATGAAGAGAACGGACTGATGCATATATGTGGCCCATCCATTGAATGGCCAACCATGATCTTGGACGCATTGGAATGGACATTTGCGGTGATAGCAGTATTAAGAAGGTTGCTGATCCACACATTCATACAGCCCAGCTACACTTACAATATTCTAGCAGGTGGGCCTGAACGAAACAAGAGCGAATGGCGGCCGTCCACATTGTTTGATACAGTATGTCTCACCAGATCAATGGACCAGATTCACTTTTGGGTGAGGGCAACCATGACTTGGCCCCCACAAGATGGCTTGCTCCAATGTTTCACACGTGTACAATGTTGGAAAATGGGCCTGGCTGAGAATGGGCTTGACGTAGCCCCACATGGCTACTGTCGCAAATGGGCTTGGTTGAGAATAGTGCAAGCCCAGATAATTACATAGATATTAGGACCTGTCTCGGCCTGGCCCACTAAATAAGAACAAAGGCGTAAGCCCAACCCAACCCACTAGCCAAGTCCTATTTCCTAACTATGGGTGAAAGTGGTCTGGGACGACCCAGGTCCGGCCTGGACCCAGACGGCCATTGGTGGGACTTATGCTGCCGATGAAGGCCCACAGACAGCATGATTTCTTGAGTCCTGGGAACTGCTGGTCAGGTCTGGGCTCGAGCATCAGAAAGGTCCAACAGGACAGCCTGATCCGGACCAAATCGGTATACATCATCGGGCTTAGGGGTGATAATGGGCGAGTCAAAAGGGGACCGGACTCGACTCATTTCATAATGGTATTAGAAATTTAGACCCAGACCCATTCTAATGATGCTCCAAGATATCCAATTAGTGGTGGCTATCAAATTTTGATAATAAATTCAAATTCTATTATAGAATTAAGATAGTCCAATTAGTATAATTTTAAAGAAAAATCCCATCTAGGCATATTACTTTTTTGTGGGGGTTTGGGTGAGGTTAGGATCGAATTCAATTTTGTATGACCCAATTTGGACCCATTTAAAAACTAGGTCTTAACCAGGTTGGATTCGGCTGATTTTCTGAGGGCACATACTCAACCCATTAACTAATTCACGTCAAACTTTTGGAGCAAGACCCTTACCCATAGGTCTAAATTTTGGACCCAGATCAACTAATTATTGGATAGGATCCACTGACTTGTGGGTCAACCCACCCCAATTGCACCTGGCTAGTTTAAAAGGTGTTGGGTCAATTCGAGACCAAGTTTTGACCATGCATGGCCTGATATGAGTATTTAGCTCATCGATTCGTCCTGACTATGGGGCTTTCAAGCTAGCCTCTCATGTGTTTGGACTCCACCCCAAAGTCCTGTTCAGCTCTGTGAGAGACACAAGAGAGAGAGAGAGAGAGAGAAGAATGTTTACCTGCACAAGGTTCTCACGATAATTCGTGAGCACAATTTGAGAACTCATCACAAGTTATACGACCCCAAGATCTAAGTTATAGACGCGACGCAACATCCCAGAAAACCTCCATGGCTCAAATTTATGGATTAGGTTGAAAGTTGAGCCAGGGGGATTTTGGGGGTGCTACATCAAGTGAACTGTTCAGATTTTGGGCTCTCTCTCTCTCTCTCTCTCTCTCTCTCTCTACACACTCTACACACACACACACACGTGTGTGTGCACGAACTCGTGGGAGAGCCATCATTATATTGAGAGCTGTTTCTTTACTTTTTTGCCTTTGAGCATAGTGTTCCCAACCCCAAGTGGAGGGTTGCGATATGGTAATAATTTGGTTGATCATCCTTAGATATTTATACGATTACTGTATTCTTTCCAAAACAATGTATAACTAGAATTGGATTAAAAACTAAATATTAAATTTAAAATTCGTAATTAATGGAAGTAGTGATGAAAGCAATAAATCTGGATAGTTTTAAAAGTAATTAGAAATACTAGAGCGTTAAAGATCCACTTATAGTTATTCATAATGCTTAATTAATTCACTTAAATTCTATCTTTAACTTCACTAGAATTGAAATTTTATCATATCTAGCTGGATAATGGAGTGGTTATATCGTAATTCAAACATCCAACAAAGATTAGAATTTTAATTGAACTAGTTTTCTCATTAATAATGAAATTCTAAATTGTAGGGAATTCAAAACATCTATCGTGTCCTCGAGTCTACGGTAGATCAATGAATTGTACAGATCAAGTGCTTACAAAACATGTAAATTAAACTACTTTCAGTCCTTTCTAAGCATCCAATGAGCCCAAAGTCATCACTAAATCAAAATAGAACTAAAACTAGAACTTTATTCAAACTTAAATCAATCAAAATCCAATATTAAAACTATAATCTAAATCTAAAGTAAATCAAATCATTAAAAATAAACTACAAGCTTCCCCTTTTAGCCCTAATTCAGAGGTTTAGTTCATCATAGATATGATTAAACTAAAAATCCTCAAAAACATAAAAACTAGAAGAAGAACGAGAAAAGAAAGAGAAAACTCGAAGTAGAACGTCTCCTCAAGCAATTCCTTCTGCTCCAACAGAATCTAGTATGTCTTTAAAAGCTTAAGATGTCCCTCTTTTATAGAAAAATCCGCCACTGACTTTAAATTGCATAAGAAAAATTTGCACCACCATCATCGATTAATCGATCAATTGATTGGGCGATCGATCGCAAACTTGGGCTAACTGAAAATAACTGAAATTTGAACATTTGCAGAATCAAGGCGATTAATCGCTCAAAGATGTTGATCGATCACGACTTGAGTGACGATCGATCGCAAATTGTCTAGCGATCAATCGCTAAGTCCTTCTTTAGTACAACAAGGTCCAACAACAAATCAAAGAAATCGAAGGTTTTTGAAGTTTGAGCAATTGATCTCAAATGAATATCGATTGATTGTTAGGACCAGAAATTGTCCAGCAAACTCCAGCAACAATTCAGCATTTTGGGAGATTGGCGATTAATCGCAAATGAATATCGATCGATCTCAAACTCCCGTTGATCAATCTCAAATTCTTGCAAATTGCATATTTAACTTCTAAGTTCTGGAACACCCAGGTCCATAGCTCAAGTGGCAGATTGAGTGAAAATAGCCTCGTTTCAACACTTAAGTCATGGTATTGATTCCCATAATGGGGTTGGCTAACATTGTGATGTGACTAATGGGGGTGGGTGGGTGTACTAACAATGGGGTGTATGAACTAACCCATTAAAAAAAAAAAAAAATCGAAGTTATAGGATTTCAATACTTAGTTTCTTCGTAATCTTTGGTTGCTAGAACATGTCCCTTCGAAACTTTAAATCATCGGATTTAGATCAATTTCTCACAAACCTCTCTCAATCTCCTACATTCATGAAAACAATTTATATTAGTTCATTAACCACATCATTTCATGTAAATATAGCATGAAATTGAAAATAAATATGCACAATTCTAGACTATATGTAGTGGATGGGTATAAATTTGTGGACGCATAGAAAGCTAATCATGTAAATCTATATAATGTGGTTTACATATTTTTTTATGTTTTCTTTTAATTTTAATACTGTTATGTATGTGAATGAGTATGTATTTCTTCTCCCAGTGACTCCTAGTCCGGCGGCCAAATTAGACCTAAAAGTTTCGACTCGGGTGGTAATGGAGCTTGTCTTAAGTGAGTCTCATAGGTTGGAAGGTCAAGATGGCCCTGAACTGGGCTGGCCATGCTGATACATATATTAGCTGTTTGTGTTTGTATGAGAAATGCTCTAGTGTTCCTAGGGCATTGGAAGCTATAGTGCTCCTAGTTTCATTCAAATACACAGACAATCCAACCCCATCAATCTGAACTGTCCATTAGCTTATATCATACGGTTAATAGTTGCCATGGAAAAACGACACATATCAGACAATTCTAAGCATATGATCAACGTCCTGTGAATGCACGGTCTAGATCACTTATAAAAGGTAGGTCCAATCATTAATCAATGTTGTAAAAACTACTTGTTGAGTCTTATCACGTATGACTTGTGGTTGGCAAAATCACAACTCCTCCAAGTTGACTCGGACTCAGTCGAGTCCACTCTAGTCCAGCACCACAGGCAAATTTCAAGAATCGCACAAATCCCGTGCAACTCACTTGAGTTGAGCCGGACTCGATAGGGACGAGGGCAGTCATATTTACAATGATGCTGCCATCGACCATGGTTAAATGACTCGGATCGACTTATTCAGTCTTGAGTGGTGACTCACTGAATCAAGGGTGAATCGGATTATTTAACAAGATCGGTCCAATTGAGTCTAGTTTGACTCATGAAAAAAGTGGGCCCACCCAGGCCCACTCAGCGTTCTTCTTACTACGATTTCTCATTGTCCTCAAAAGAGGTCTTCTCACCCTTTCCTCTGCCCTACTCTCTCCGCCAAAATGCTTCCATTTTCCATCTTCTTCTTCTCTCTCCTCCTCCTCTCTCCAATCTCCTCCACCGCCCTTCCCATCTTGGGGCTCGATTCTTTCATGTCCCACCAATCACTACTGGACCCCACCGCATCCAACGACTCCTATCTCTCCCTCCCTTCCCCTCTCAAATCCGCCCTCTCCCACCTCTCCACCTCCCTCAACCCTTCCTCCCTCCTCTCCTTTACCGTCTCCATCCCTATCCACATCAAGCTCGTCGGTGGGCCCTTCCCTCCCAACGCGGCCCACCTCCTCTCCACCTTCATCCAAGCCGTTCACTCCTCCGATCTCTTCCACGTCATCGGCCCCAACCCCACCTATCACCATCTCTCCGTCCGCCACTCTCTCCACCTCGACGTCTCCCTATCCCCTCTCCTCTCATCTCAGATCTCAGACGCTATCAGCTCCGAGCTCGCCGCATCAGTCTCCAACCTACGGTCCACCATCCAAGCTGTCCCTTTCTCCACCGTCGATCGCATCATCAAGCAAGACTTCGACAAGGAGAAGCCCGTCCAGGGCTTCTACATCTATCTCCTTAATTTGAACCAGCAATCGAAGCGGTATGCATACTCGTACTCCCAGAGCGGGGACTCGTCGCCCGCCTTCACCCGGTGCTTGGGGAGTCTTTGGACTGGGAAGGATCGGTATCTGTGGATTGATCTCGCTGCGGGTCCTGTCGATTACGGCCCGGCCTTGTCTGGCGAGGGTGTGCTCCCGCGCGGGGAATTCCATCCTCTTACTTCCCTGCACGGACGCCCCAAATCGCAGAAGGCTCTGATCGCCGACCTGGCTTCTCTCGTCTGGAGCGCTTATCATGTCCTTCTGGTACCTTCTCTGAGAATTCCTGTCTTTTTCGAGAACTCTCTTTTAGTTCAGTTTATTCATGTACATGGATCCGACGGCCGCGATTCGAGGGGTTTGGATTGGAAGGCGATCGAGAGGACGTTTATGGATGAGGTTCACGATGGCGGGTTGTTGTTCCGGGACCAAACGCTGCGGTTCAAGACTTATGAAGTCAGTTTTTCTGATTGCCCTGTCTGTTCATTTGCAATTTCTCGATCGACGAATTCCTACACATCGAGGTTCTTGTTCGATAATTATACTCTGATTGTGAGTGAGTATTTGGACTCAAAGCGCTTGCGTCAAATACTGTCAGATTCAGCCGAAGAGCTGCATAAGTCAGCGCAGATTCCAGATGAAGAGTTTGGAAGGATATTGCCTGTTTATGTATTTGATTTGGATTATGATAAGCTGTTGTTGCTCGATCGCTATCACCAGGCGGTTGCTTTTAGAGATATGGTGATTGCAGTTAGGACTAGGAGCTCTCAGACAGTGAGCGATTATAGCTGCAATGGTCGGCATGTGATCACGCAAGCCCGCGAGCTGGAAAGACCGATTGTGGGTTCAATTCTGCAGAGTATGTGGGGTGTCTCACCGACCCATTTGACTTGGAGCCCATGGCATAATAGCACATTGGTGGATTATACATGGAGTATTGGACAGACTCCTTTTGGGCCGTTCTCAGAGTCACTGTCTCTGTCATTCGTGCAGAAGGATGCGGCCCAGAGGAATGTGCTTCTGACAGCTTTGAATTACTCGATTAGTAGCGGCATTGACATGCTTGAATCCGTAGCTGGGCATGGTGGGGACAGGCGTCTACTTAAAGGGAGCAGGCATGTCGAGTTTGTACAGAGATGGAATTTACTCAAGTACAAGCTGGAAAAAGTTGTTTCTGCAATATCTCATTTGGATTATGACTCAGCTCTGTTTTTCTTGAGGTCTTCCGACCATGATCTGTATGCCATTCATACGCTCGTTTATCAGGCATCACAGGAATTGGACGCTTCGCTTGTCTGTTTCAAGGATCCACCGTTTCCATGGACCTCAGCTTCCATGGCTGCAGTGGTTTTGTTTGCTTTCTTTTATGTTTACACAAAAAGAGACCGGATCTTTAGAAACAAGAGAAAGCAGTTTTGAGGTTTTTGAAGGAACAGAAGTTTGTATCAGTTCTGTTAACATCATACCAACCCTTGTGTTCTTTTAAGTGGGTAAGTTGTTGAATGGAATTTAGGATGTTATTTGAGTAGGATATGAATCACACTTCAGCCGAAAATAATTCTCATCTGCTTTTCATCGTACACGTGTTTTTCCTTGTCCTAATCTTGTCCAGGGGCAAATCTTTAATTAAAAAAAAAAAAAAAAAAAATCTCCTGCAGGGGCTTTTTTATTCATTTCGCTTATACACCCAAATGCATTTGCATGAAATGCAAATTACTGACATCTTGGATATACATCGTGTCCATTATGCAACTGTTGCTATTACTTGACGCTTTTTTGTAGGACTAACTTTTATTTAACGACATGTTTTACCAAATGCTCTCTATTTTTTGCTCGATAAGTTTGCCATCCTGTTAGACACGAATGACAGGACAAGTTTTGGCTCACAACTGGCTTTGGATAGGTTTTCATACTAGATGTTTGAGAATTTTGGAGGCCCATTGCGTAGGCAAACTACTGGAATGCTTGAAATCTGCATCCATAGTGGAATCAGGCAACTCCCAGGACTGAATTTTCTGTTGAATCTGCATCCAACTAAATGAAGTCTTCCCAAGTTGGAATCAAGCAACTCCCAGGACTGAATTTTCTGTTGACTCTGCTAAAAATCTTGTCAGCTGAGTTGACTCGGCCAAGTTTCAAGTCAAGTCAAGGTAGTTTTAGAACTATGCTCAAAACAAAAAAGAATTCACAATACAAAAGGAATCTCCTATTAACACCTCTGGCCAAAATTTCTGTTGATTTATTTGTTCTGTACTTGCATGGGCAACCAAAATGTTTACAATAGAGGTGTTAATGGAGATTTCTTCTAATGAAGAAAAAGAGAGAATTACATGAGCCATATTGTCCATTTAACGCCTAAGCAATGCCATTCTTTGGGTCCCCTTTTGCATTCAGTGGCCCATAGAACTTTTTCATGAATTTCCTCTAACCTAACTGAAGGTCCTTAGCTTCCATTTTCTTGGTATCACCTCACCTGGTTGGTATGGAACTTAGTTGCAGGATTTCTCCTACCAAGGTGTTATTCCCCCTTAAAAAATTCAAAGCACTTTGAACTTACACTCTTGTTCTTACTCCCTAGGCTTTTACACTTGCAAACTGGTGACATTAGATGCTTCCTTGCTCCTGCACCTAATTCCACCTCTCACACATGTGCCACAAATTATGTATGGATGGACCACCTCTACGGTATTCGTATGCTAGCTTGACATCTTGCATCATTTATGTACAGTCCACCAAAAACTCAATAGTATTGATTATATATATATATATATATATATATATATATATATATATATATATAGGGGTTTTTTCGTTGTGTAAGTGGGACCCACACATGCACATGAAAGCTCATAACCAAAGATGCTTTGGTACAAGATATTGAGGAGGATTTTTAGTAATTGAAATATAATAAGCCCACTGTGATTTATTGGGACACACTTGTGGATGAGTTTCTAATGAGTAATGGCAGAAGCCTTCTAAAAGATACAGTGGGTAAATAGGGTCCTTTGAAGGTCATGAAGAACCTAAAATAGGTTAGAGTCAAGTCTATGCAGAGTTTTTGGTATTTCAGACCTTGTGTGAAATGCAGGGAATGCCATAAAGTGAGAATAGCGGGAAATATATTAGATGTTGTGACATCTTTCTTTTCTATAAGAGCTTGGTCTTGAAGCTTCTTCCTAGTGCATTAACATGTGTTTTCTTTTTATATTGGATTTGATTTGTGTGTTCTCTCTGTCTTTTCTTTCTAATTCTGCTTTACACTTGCTCTCTCTGTCTTTACTTGTTGAAGTACCTAGTACCATGTAGGCTCAACACGAAAAAAAATAGTAGGATTTCTACCTTCCAAGAACACCAAAGTCACATGCTTCGTAAGTGCTGGAGCTACAATCACTATATTGCAAGAAAATACTAGTCCTTTCTGCTGCACTACCATGCTACCTGATTATTGGTGCACCTTCAAGTGCGTAGTAGAGGGATTTGAACCTGAAATGACCTCAAAAAGACTATACAAAATCCACCAGCTTGGTTATGATTTCGAGGAAGCTGGCTAGCTTAACTGAACTCATTACCTTCTCACCCTGCTCCACTTAAAAGGAGGCTGTTTACAATCGTATTGCCAGATTGCCTCTGATTGGTAGATGTCTCTATGGACAAGTGGCTACTGATTCCCTTCATCAGGTCTTGTATACTTTTCGTCCTAACATGTGTTAGGGTTGGCCGAAACCCTTTGCTATTGGGTCATAAAATTCCATATCGAGTAAGCATGATCACTGATTTCGATTTTAAACTCTTTGGATCTTCTTTTTTCTTTGCCTGTTGTTGTTCCCTATCGTGTCTAGCGCTTATTCCAAAATGTTATGAATGCATTGCTTGTGTGGGTGCATGCGTGAGCAAGTGAATGAACAAACTAATGCATATTAGAACAGCAAACGGATCAATGGTCAAGAAAAAAGGAGGAAACGTTGTCATCTAACCTAACCTCTTGTATAATGAAATACTACCACAATAATTCAAGTGCATTGTTTGATTAAAAAAATGAAATAACAGTGTGCTATATCTGAAGGGTCCATAAGCTGGTTGGCTTATTAGGTTGGCATTTTGTACGGAAACAATGGACAGTCTAAATCAGACCTCATGGTCGGCAGGTCTGATCCAGCACACATGCATGAGTCACCTAATGAGTAGAGTGGCTTGGGTTTTGCACCAGGTGATCATCATGGTAGGGTGCACCCTATGCACATTCACAATTGATGCAGTGGCAGTCTAACATATTCTGTAACGGTAACAGTGTCCGTAACGGCCACCATTGTTACCTTTTCTTTTAGTATACCCACCCACACTGTTAGTCACACTTCAACGTTAGCCACCCCCCACCTTGGGAATCAATCCCAAGACCTTACTGTTGAAATGAGGTTATCTTCCCTCAGTCTACCAATGTCCCATTGTTACCTTTACAATACAGATTGTAACGGCTGTTATGGCCAGCCTTTATGGTCACTTTTTTTTTTTATTATTGAAAAAAAAAACCCAAAAACCTATATCTGCCTTGAAGTGTTGGAGAAAAAGTCTGAAAAACCTATATCTGTTAGGTAACAGACCATTACGGGATTGTTATGGCCTTTACAGGGGCGTAACGGGCTATTAACAGTGGTTACAGGTCATTGTTTTTGTTTCCATAACGGCTATTACGACCCTGTAACATGTACCAGTTGCCACTATTACCCTTACGTAACGGCCTTTACGGCTCCGAAATGGCCTTTAAGGCACACCATGAGTGGCACACATTTAAAAAGCTGATATGCTGAACTCCCGCCACCTTAGCCTTCATTGTGACTTCTGCACCTAGGCATGGAAAAACTGATGGATACTTGTATTGGTGATTAGATCCTTGCATAGTACCTGAGGATCCAGCTTAGGAGCTCATCATCTCCAAAGGGCTTCTTTTAGAGAGCCATATTGCAGATTTGTGCATTCCTATCTGTAACCTTTTTTGTTTTTTTGTTTTTTCCGTAATCTGAGATTCTGAGTTAATTTCATTCCATTTTCCATTAAAGAACCTGGACTTGATCCAGTTGGTTTCATTTGAATTTTGATGTGGTTACTTATCAGAATTCCGGTGTTCTTGCTCAAGTTTATCTCAATCAAGGTTAAAAGTCGACTCACGACTCGCCCAAGTCAGGAGTTGGGGGTGACTCGTGGTGTTGAACCCGATTGGGTCCCATTGAATCTGAGTTGACTCATCCAAGTCGCACTGGACTTGGTTGAGTTTTAAAACCATGGTCTCAGTACGAGGCCAGAAGTGGGGTAGAACATCTATGTTACTGAATGCCGGTGGCCAAGAGTTGTCGTTGTCTTCACGCTGAGTTGTCTTCCACACCAATCTGGAGTTGGGAGATGCTGATGCTTGATTTCTTATAATCGGTAGAATTGTTATCAATTATGGCGATAGGCAAATACATTACACCTTGAAAAGTTGAATGCCGTCTCTCTCATCTGTCTGAGAGAGGTTGGATCCAAATCCAAGTTTCAAAGAGTTCTTATTACCAGTGTCGCATATATTGCTGAGATTTTGAAAACCTCATGACAATATCATGGAAAATACACTTAAATGATATTATCGCATGATTTTTCAAAATCTTGGCAGATTTTAAATATCGTGATTTTGATGTGATATTATTGCGATATTAACCCATTATCATGACATCAACTCGGAAAAGAGTAGAAAATTTGGAGAATTTGTTATATCAATACATATATTTAAAAGTCTCTTGCCCGTTAGATGAGCTGGTGGTGGCTGTATAGGGTGTGCGAGTGATCCAGGGTTCAATCCTTGGTTACCTTTCAAAAAAAATTACAATAAATTCTTTTAAATATTATAATTTTTGGCGAGATCCTAAGAAAAATATCAAAATTTGAAAATCTCCAGAGAAATTTTCAGGTTGAGGAATTGTCGAGAATGAGATTTGTCACTATGTTTTTTTTTTTTTTTGGTTAGTACACACATCCCACTGTTAGTACAGGCCCACACTGTTAGTCACACTTCAGTGTTAGCCACCCCCCACCTTGGGAATCGATACCAGGACCTCAGTGTTGAAATGAGGATATCTTCAGTCAGTCTACCACTGTCCCAAAGGTGTGGGTGTGAGATTTGTCACTATGATTCAACCACTTCAATTCAATGTCTCCATCCACCCCTTTCGATCCTTTTTTTTTTTTTCAAGTTAGTCATGCAATGCACCCACCCTGTTAGCAGGGCAACACACCCACTTGGTTAGTCATATGATGCACTCATCCACTAGTGGGTTTAGTGTGTCTCCTTAGCACTCGAACCTGAGACCTGCTGTTGAAATGCCTAGGCGTCTTTCAGCTGGGCTAGCAGGCGAGACACCCACTCCCTTTGATCCTAGTGTTGAATTGTGTTACAATAGGTGGTCTGTAGCACAATGAGAATATGCAAAAGTGATTGATAGTTTAATGCATGCCATGTGTCCTGATATTACATTTGTATGTTGACTAAATAGATATAATCCTAATTATATACATTAGAAATGCAATATCTAGTGTTAAAAGTATCTCAAGAAGGCTATGCACTGCGCTTTAAACTATAGTGGTTATGCCACTGTATTGAAAGGATATAGATGATGGTTTGATAACAGATTTGGAAGCATATAAGTCCACAAGTGGATGGATATTCTCTTAGAAGTGTTGCAGCTTATTCCACAACGGAACAGGAGTTTATTGCATTGGCAGCAAGGAACACTGTGGCAAAGAGGCCAATGAATTTGCTCTTAGAGATTTCTCTTTAGCCTAACCTGGTGCCGCCAATTTCTTTGCACGATGATAGTAAGGCGACACCAAGGCATACAGTAAAGTGTACAATGAAAAATCCTGATAGACAGCTATCTGAGACAATTATTTGGTGATCGAGTAATTAATATTGATTTTGTTTGATTGAGGCAAAATTTGGACCCATTTATGAAAAGCCTTACAAGGGATTTGCTATGGAAATCTCCAGGAGGGATGTGTTTAAAACCCACTGAATGAATCACTAGTGACAGAAACTCAACTCGGAGCTTATAACCCAGGTTCAAAGCTCATAGATAAGTATTGTACTAATCTGATTGCAAGTATTGGTTTAAAGAATAAAACATCCTTCATGTAGTGCTTGGAATTTGTAACAATTAACAAGGGTTGAATAGATACTCTTAATGAATCTAAAACCCAATTGGAGTATTAAAATTACTGAATATCTTAAATAAATTCACCTATATAAGTGTGGGAGTACAGTTGCTTCCAGGTTAGGAGTAGGCTTTACTATAAATAAGTGCTCACGAAGATGGGATATAAACGCAAGGCCAAAATTATTTCGACTTTAAATAAACACCTCGAGCAATTGAAATCTTTTGTGTTAGTTACAACCGATATATCACATTGGTTCCTTAATTTAAAGCCATCCATGATTACTAAATAATTTAGTAAATCCTGGTGCATCTTCACTAAGCGAATATTGAAGTCTATAAGATACCTTCATTTATATATATAATTTCTAAATTTGATTTAGAAATGTTTAATTGTCAATTTTGAAAATAGTAGGAAATTTTTGGATATTTTTAAAATTAAAATATTTTTGAGTGATTTATAAAAAAAAATCAGGGTGCATTTTTCAAAATTGAGAAAAGATTCTCCTAGTTGTCACTTCCCTCTAAAATATTTTAAAAAGGAATATTTGTTTAAAAAGAGTTGTCCTTTTAACTTTTGAAAATGCTTTTCTTATCAAAAGATGCCTCCTAAATGTCTATATAAGTTAAGTTAGGGTCCAAATGCAGGTTCCTCCTAAATGTCTATATAAGTTAGGGTCCAAATGCAGGTTTTGCCATCAATACCAAAATAATTCTCTACTAAACTGAAATCCAATTTTTATGACGTTTTTTGGTGCCACAAGTTTTCATTGTGCTCAGTACTGTATTGTGTTCCTATAAGATTCATTGCTAGGGTGTTTGGGATCGATCACCAACATTGCTTGTTGTAGATCAATTACAGGAATCTGGGCTTCATTTTATCCTGGAGATCTGGTAACCTACATAAGCAGACTTAGATTCAATCCATGGTGGGGGAAAATACTGTTTTAAAAAAAGCAACTCCATAATGCAACTTGAAGCCACTTAATTCCTTTTGTTCCAGTTTTAAGTTCTGCTTTCATTATTTATACTAATAAAAGAGAGCAACTCAATCCCAGCTAATTCAAAATACCAATGGAATGTGCTAAGCAAGTATTAAACCTGAAGAAAGGAATTACAAGAATCTCAATGAACACCAGAAAACATAGCTTGAGAAATAGAAATTTGAAATGACCAGCTGAGAATCATGATCGCCCCATTTTCATTCTTTTCATTAGGTGGATGGTTGTGCTATGTTCAGCTGTGGGCCATCATGCAGTTGCCGGAGATGATTTGCAGTTGTACACCACGTGAACCATGTGTCTGCGCGCAAATATCGATCAAAATTAAAAGAAAAACATTAATGTGAAAGCAAAGCTCTGAAGAGATTTTGGTATCCTAGCCATTATAATTTTCTTTTAATTTCTTTTTTTAACAATTATCATTTTATGTTAGATTTCATGTGGAGTGATTCTTCATAACAGAAAGAAAAGAAAAGTCACGACTCTTTAGATCGGGCAAACCTTTATTAGCCCCCTTAACCTATACCATGCAAATGCTAGGACCCGCCATGATGATCGCTCATCTCAAAATGTAGGCTAATCTGATCATTAGATTAGTCACACTTGTCTGTTGAGTCGGACCTTCGATTGTCCATTGATTTCAATGGTGTGGCCTACCTTATTGGCTAACGGATTTTCATGGTTTTGCTAGGTGATCTTCACAGTCAGGCCCTCTATTTTCACAAAGCAGAAGTCCTAGATAAGTGATTTATTAGCGGGAAAAGGTAGACATACATGAAAGCTTCATCTCTTTTGAATAATTTAAATATGTTGTTGAGCAGCTTTTGGACTTTTTTGTCATGGCAACTAGTTTTGTAGGGCGGAAAATTTTGAATATTCAAAAAATTGGGAAGACATAATAAATGGACTAAGGGATTTTTTGGAAAAAAAATGTCAATATATGATTCGGATTTCACCTATAGAAAAGCCTACAAATGCCTTAGATTTTACTAAACTAAAAATCAAGCATTTTTTTTTTCTTTTCTCTTTCAACTCTTTGCATGCAACTCGCATGGATCCATATGGTGCAACAAAAGCTCGATCGGGCCCAATATGTTGATTGTGTTACATCTCTTGCACTCTGGCACTATTTATTGCCTTTTTGTGCATATTAGTACGAAGGGTTTGATAATACTTTTTTTGCCTTAGGTACTTATTTGGTAGACACCTAAAAATGAGTTCATTTTATCTTAGTTAACAGGTAATTGTGTATTAGAGATCTTATCTCCAATACAACATAATTGTTTGCATGAACTTATGTAAGTATTACAAATCAAAATCTCAGCTATATAATTATTAACTAAGATGCAATGAACTTGGTTTTAGGCCTATGAAACAAGGTCGTATGCAATATACAACTAGGGAAACTTAATTACAAAAATGCCACTGAAATACATAATTTAACATTTCCCTTGATATCAAGTTTGCTCCAAATTGAACCATCTGTAGGATATTAAGTTGCATTCTTAGCGAATATGGTCAAATTTTAAATTTGAAAATAGGTGAGATCATGAAAATACTACGTTGATGTTTGTTACTGTTTACGTCAGATTTTGTAATAGGGTCCTCCAGACATTCACCTTCCTAGCTAGCGAGTTTCTCCTGACCTGAAAATAGACAAAGAGAGGCTATGGGTGGCTGGCGTCCAGCCGTTGGCCCTCCGATGCTTAAGTTAGACAGGGTAGGACTGAAAGAGAATCAAATAGATGATCGGGCTTAGAGATTGAGTATTGTGTACCTTCTTATTGATGAAACCATCCATTTATATAGATCCGAATGTCCCACTTTGTTACGTAAGATCTCGAGATCACTACGGATTTCATGGGATAAGGTGTTTATCCTGCTTATCCTCGGATAAAGGAATAGTCTAATCCAATTACTCATCTGGTTAATTACGTTCCTTGATAGTGATCCATTGAGATACGGAGCCTCCTTGATAGTGATCCTTTGAGATACGGAGCCACAGACGAAGATAAGCCCAAAACCGGCCTAGACGGGCTGCTGGTACTATAGGCTAAGGGACGTCATCACTAAAGTTCAATAATCAAAGCTGTTCGCATATCGGGATCTGCTCGCGAGCTGGGCTGCTCACACATTGAAGTGTGGCGCCTTCTAACGACCACGAGAAGGGCTGCTCGCAGGTCAGTAGGTATGTTCGGCGCCTTCAATATGCGAGTATCGACCATAAGGGCTCGATGACTTGGTAATTGTGCGTCGTATTTTCCTAATATGCGAGACTTGACCAGATGATCTCGAGAGTCGAATATTGTTATAAAGCTGCTCGTAGAATCAGGACCTCGCGAGAATATTCGCTCACCGCTATTTTAACTATAACAGTTACAATCCCAAGGGTTTAATACCCTAACTTGACACATTCCAACAATCATGGGGCTTTTGATGTATTGTTTAAGTTCTTAACAATTGGTATCAGAGCCAGTACTAAGTTTTATGCAGCCGCCATGACTGAAGATGACTGGCTACCTGATCAACCCGAGTGCAACTATTGCAAAGCATGGTGGAATGTTATAATCCCAATAGTTTAATAGCCTAACTTGATGCATTACATTAGTCCTGAGGCTTTTGGCATTTTGATTAGGCTCTTAACAATGTTAAGTCATATTTTAAGTGAATATGGTTAAATTTTAAATTTGAAAACTGCTGGAAGATATATTTGGGCTTTATACATGAGGTTTTACCAAATCCCTTTGAGTGTGTGGAAGTTTGAAGATGAAGAAAAGACTTTTGAATGTGCCCTTACACCTAACCAAAACATTTTTTTGTTATTTAATAAAAATGGTTCTTTAAAAGCAATTTATCCAACATCGACTCTATCAAATGAACTATTTATAGTGTTAGTGCACTTTTTTGTTGCATATTAGAGCACCTTATTTGTCAATTACTTAGGTCAGTGAGTCTAGTGTCGGTTGAGCTTAAAGAAAACGAAGACCGAAGATTCAAGCGGACCAGCTGCATCAAGGAAGAAGAAACAGGTAAAAGAGATGCCTTGGTGAGCCTTGAACCTTGACCAAAACCAAAACCCATACCTCTTGATGACCCTAAACATATTATGCATACTTGTAGTCATCATAGATTGACCCTAGGTGTCCCAAAAGATCACCCAACAGAGGGCTAAGAGGTTGCATGTGTTGTGGGACTCAAGCCAACCACAACAGCATATTGCATGGCCTGACCAACCGGTCATGACCGGTCGGCTGGACTGGACTGACCAGTCATGACTGGTCGGACCGACCCCCAGTTAAGACAGTAAGCACTATCTTGTCTAGACCATTGGACCGACCGGTCATGACCGGTTGGTACTAGCCGTTTTCTGCCTGTTTTGAATCCGTTGAGCATTTTCTTATAAATGGGCATGACTCAAATTAAGGGTTAAGGAGAGAGATTTTGACAGGATTGAAGCCACCATTGTTGGAAACCATTTGAGACTCATTCCTAATCTTTACATGATATCTTCCTTTTGATTTAACACAAGAATGGAGCATTTCAAGCTTAAAAAAGAAGATCTTACCCCTCTTTGATCTCTAGAGTTTGGATCTTTTTTTTATAGTCATATCCTTATCCAAAGCTCTAATATGAGATCTTTGTAGGTGAGCAATTCTAGGCATCACATTCTCATTAGTTGTAGAGTTCTCAAACATACCCTCCTATTACACTGGGCATCTCAAAGGCATCAATTGCAAGGTGATTAATCAAGTATAGCTGAGGCATTGGCGGCGCAATGACAACACGATCAGGGGAGCAAATGGGAGCTGATTGAAGCATGGTAGAGCGGAGATCAAACAACCTGAAGCGGCGTTGAACAAGAGGCTCATCCGACAAGTAAGGTTGTCTATTTGTTCAGAGTCCATCCACTCTTTTCCCTTTAGGAATTGAGTGTAGAGTTTGTTTGTCAAACTCGATCTAGGGTCGTTTGTCAATCCTTGGCACGTTTGTCGAGCCTAAACATCCAAGAACGTTTGCCATTCCTTGGCATGTTTGTCAGGCTTAAACTAGTCTCCAAGGGGAAGCCTCCGCCACGGGAATGAACGTGCGTCGGGTTGAGAGTTAGCCTTGTTCAAAAACTCTGTTTTTGGTTGAGAGGTGAACCGGTAAAACCTCCGTGTAAAGGTTGAGAGGTGAACCTCATTTAAAACCTCCGATAGTGAATGTCGGTGTACTCAATGAGGTTGAGTACTTGAACCGCGAGTTGAGTAGACCCAAAGTCGTTGGTGATATGTACGAACACAAACACTAACTTAGCTCGTGTAACAATAGAATCGTAACATATAAATTAACAATTAATACTTATGAACTATCCTTACATACGATCTGTGATCTATCCGTGTAGCAGTGTGTTCTACATACCAGCGAAGGGGTTCACATCCCAACGCTACATCATTATTTGAGCCATTATGGCTCCAGCTAGGTGTCCCTGAATACATCCTACAGTGTTTGAGTAGGTGTTCAAAGATAACTTCGATTGTTAGTTTCAAACTTATCTTACACACACTAATTGTCAAATTCGATTTAACTTACATTTGTTAATATTCTTCCGTGATCCCCAAGCTCCTAGGTGAACATCGTTAGGAGCTACAAGTTAGGCGACACCAAAGGGTAAGAGAGTTGATCTTAGTGGTCAGTCCAGATAGATCAGCCTACTATCTTGACACTTTGGTCTTCAGACATTGTGCATTCAAGACACGTATTTTAAGTGAGTTGAGATCCCTGATCTGAGCATGCTCATTGCATAGGTCATTCACCTTTTCTATATGTCCAATTCCCAATCATAACCATCCTCAAGTCTTCTCACAAGACAAGGCTAGATCATGATTTGAACTGGATTCAAATTATATGCACAGTTCATACATATTCCAGATAATCAACCAAAACTAGAACTTTGGCATGAAGCCCCTTTATGAAGAGCTTGGTACTAGAGCGCACTCCAATTCCTCGGATCATACAGGTCTAGACCGTTGCAAACAAATTAAGAAGATAAGTAATTCATCCAAACATCCATGAGTCATCACAAGACTAAGAGAAATTACTTAAAAACTTGTATAAACTTCAAACCTTAGTTCATAATCATGAATTCCAAACTGAAACCACTTAACTACGAATTAAAACATCTTGGATACACTACAAGCTTCACCTCTTAGCCATAGCTAAGAAGTTTAGCTGCTCATGATCCAAGGAAACATGAATCAACTACTAAAAGCATGAAAACAGCAAAGCAAACCAAAATGAGTTGTGAAACTCTAATCTTCACTTCCACAGCCTCCAACCTCGCTTGAACCCTTCTAGGATACCCTAGGAACGATCCCTAGGTGTCCTCTTATAGTCTGGAGGCTCTACAACGTCGGAATAATCGGGAATTTGTGAAACTCTTACGCAGCGCAGAGAAAATCGGGAAGAAATTAGAAGTTTCTAAGTTCAGTACGCATGGCCGACCGGTCATGACCGGTCGGGCCTTGTAGAACCTTAATCCAGCAAGCAACTCCGACCGGTCAAGACCGGTCGAATGTTTTCTTCACATTGCAGCAACACTGACCGACCGGTCTTGACCGGTCGGTCCTATTCATTGAATTCCCAGCAACACTGTCCGACCGGTCATGACCGGTCGGACGTCTTCAGCAGCATCCTTCATACATGGCAAACCGGTCACTGACCGGTCTGGCTTCCTTGGCAGACCGATCACGACCGGTCAGCACCTTTTTCTCTTCTTTTTCTTGCTTTCTTCTTCTCCTTTGCTTCTTCTTTCTTTCTTCTGGTCTGGAGTTTTCTCAATGATCCTAAAGAGCTCTTTAGTCTCAAGTAGAGTCCCCCTCAATCTTAGCCCAAAACATGCATTGATAGCTACAACCTACGATCACATGATGATGATTGGGTAGAAATGCACTTAGCTACAAGTACTTACTAAGTAGGTAGACTGGCCATGATCCATTCTTATAGAGCATAGAGTAGGAGCTTGATTTGTTTAATTGTTTGATTATCTATGCATGTGTAGACTAGGTTGCTTATTGCTTAAACAATATGCTAGTCTTGTGATTAGACTCACTTAAGCTTAGAAGTTAAGTATTAATGTTAGTTTACACTGGATAAAATTGCATAAGTAGGCGAAAAGATTTTAAAATGTCCTAATCAACAACCCCCCCCCCAGGACTTAGTCATAATACTAATTGTTCTCTAAGCTTCTGCACTAATACGCCTTTAATTTAAAATGTGTAATTTCAATTGGTATCAGAGCGGGTTGCTCTTCAAGGACTTAATTGACTAAAGTAAGATCTGGTACTGGAGCACTAGCATAATGTTTAACCGAGATGGGAGTACCACCAACCGTCCAACATTCATTGACGAGTCCAACTACGCCTATTAGAAGGCTAGGATAGGGATTTTCCTATAATCCATGGACTGTCCCATGTGACTAAGCACTCAACGTGGATATGCCTTACCTATCGAACAGGTGGAGGTTGATGAGAAATACATTGTTATTCTCAAATATGATGAAAAATGGAATGACTGTGAGAGAACTTAATACATAGCAAATGTCAAAGCTCTCAATGCGATTTCCTATGCGGTTTTTTCAGAAGAATTTCAGCGCATTCTCACATGCGCAACTGCAAAAGAAGCGTGAGACATGCTTGAGGTTACCCACGAGGGAACTAGCATAGTAAGACGCTCGAAACTTCAACTCTTAACCACAAAATTTGAAAACATTAAAATGGAAGAGTCTGAAACTTTCATAAAGTTTTATACACAATTGTCTGATATTTGTAACTCCATGTTTACCTTGGGGGAACGGATTCCGGAAGGAAGTATATGAAGAAAAATACTTAGGTCTCTCGCGGATAGATTTAACACCAAGGTAGTAGCTTTAGAAAAGTGTAAAGACATAGACAACATGAAAATAGAGGAACTCAATAGTTATTTACAAACTCATGAATTACACTTTAAGGCCCCCTCTAGGAAGAAAAACATCGCTTTAAAAATTTCCAT
Organism: Liriodendron chinense; assembly: GCA_003013855.2. Classification (NCBI taxonomy): domain Eukaryota; kingdom Viridiplantae; phylum Streptophyta; class Magnoliopsida; order Magnoliales; family Magnoliaceae; genus Liriodendron; species Liriodendron chinense. The sequence continues at coordinate 1,146,793 of ML058374.1, forward strand.
CAAACACTCCCATAAGAAAATTAAGAGTGAGTCGGAGGAAGAATATAATGATGATAAGAAAGATGAGGAAGAAACGATAAATAAAAAATTTCAGACGATTCCTCATATTTGATAGAGGGAGTAGCCGTGACAAGAAGGACAAGAAGGATAAAAAAATATAAAGGAAAACCATTCAAATCCAAATCTATCCGTTGTTACGATTGTGGTCATCGTGACCATATTGCCCCGGATTGTCCAAAAGGGCCTAAACCGAAAGGTAAAAAGGTAATGACTACCACTTGGGAGACACGGAGGAGTCTGAATCCAAATCTAGTGACTCCTTTAATGATGAGAGCAAAAAATCAGTGAGAATTCTCAAGGCTTCCACCACTACCTCTCTTTCCCTCTAATCTAAGAGAGGATCTCGACCATTTTCCCTTCTAGGAGAAGGAGTTCTCAACCCTCACCTCAAGCTAATTTTATGAGGGTGTTGAAAAAATTAGTTACCCTTAGGCTAATCAAACTAAACATAGTTAAGTAAGGGTAGCTAGAAATGATATCTATAGAAAAATATAAGGATTTCAGCCTCATTTATGTGATTATGGGTAAATCAGAAGATTCAAGTCTCATTAACCCAAATGTGGTAGTTTAGCCTTGCTTTTATTGGGTATATTTATTGCTAGACTATCATTCTGCTTCGATTAGCTAATCTTACTAAATTTCATGCTTTATTGTATGCTAATATTTGCTTAGGTTTAGTCATGATATACTATAAGAGAAGGTTGGTTGATTAGGCTATAAGCTCGTATGCTTTTATTGCAAAATGTATATATTTGACCAATTATGCATGATTAACTATGCTTAACTTAAAATATTTTCTTGTTAATCATGTTCCATTGCATGCTTCATGTTTTAATGTTTATGCACCCTATATTCATTGTTAGCATGTGCTTATAGTTATAACTACGACATACTATCTACTCTTACCTTAACCTTAATTGATGTATCATTAAGGGGGAAAGAATAGTTTGTCAACTGCCGACAAAAAGGGGGAGAAAAATCAAGTCCCACCAAAACTAGTTTGCTATGTTTTGTGATACAGGGATTGACAGGTTATATGGGAGAAAACTGAAGAGAATTTGCTTAGTTAGGCATGTCAAGAGTCCTGTATTTATTTCATTATCAATCTAATCTCTTGTTCATGTATTTGTTTTGGTAGGTTAGGTTTTTGTAAGTAATTGATAAAGGGGGAGATTGTTAGTGCACTTTTCTGTGGCATACTAATGCACCTTATTTGTCAATTACTTAGGTCAGTGAGTCTAGTGTCGGCTACACTTAAAGAAGATGAAGACCGAAGATTTAAGCGGACCAGCTGCATCAAGGAAGAAGAAACAGGTAAAAAAGATGCCTTGATGAGCCTTGAACCTTGACCAAAACCAAAACTCAAACCTCTTGATGACCCTAAACCTATTAGGCATACTTATAGTCATCATAGATTGGCCCTAGGTGTCCCAAAAGATCACCCAACAGAGGGCTAAGAGGTTGTATGTGCTGCGGGACCCAAGCCAACCACAATAGCATATTACATGGCCTGACCAACCGGTCATGACCGGTCGGCCAAACTGGTCTCCAGTTAAGACAACAAGCACTATCTTGTCCAGGCCATTGGATCGACCGGTCATGACCAATCGGGGACCCTTGACCGACCGATTGGTACTAGTCATTTTCTGCTTGTTTTGAATCCGCTGAGCATTTTCTTATAAATGGGTATGACTCGAATTGAGGGGTAATAAAGAGGGATTTTGAGAGGATTGAAGCCACCATTGTTTAAACCATTTGATGCTCATTCCTAACCTTTACAAGACATCTTCCTTGTAATTTAACATAAGAATGGAACATTCCAAACTCAAAGAAGAAGATCTTGCCCCACTCTGATCTCTAGAGTTAAATTTTTTTTTTTATAGTCATATCCTTATCCAAAGATCTAAGATGAGATCTTTGTAAGTGAGCAACTCTAGGCATCTCATTCCCATTAGTTGTAGAGTTTTCAAACCCACCCTCCTATCACCTTGGGCATCTTAAAGGCATCAATTGCAAGGTGATTGATCAAGTGTAGTTGAGGTATTGGCGACGCAGTAGAAACACGATTGGGGGAGTAAAAGGGAGCTTATTAAAGCTCGGGAGAGCGGAGATCAAGCAATCAGAAGCGGCGCTGAACAAGGGGCTCATCCTACAAGTAAGGTTGTCAATTTGTTAAGAGTCCATCCACTCTTTTCCCTTTAGGAATTAAGTGTAGAGTTTGTTTATCAAATTCGATATAGGGTCGTTTGCTGATCCTTAGCACGTTTGTCGGGACTAAACATTCAGGGACGTTTGTCGTTCCTTGGCACGTTTGTCAGGCCCAAACTAGTCTCCAAGGGGGAGCCTCCGACACGGGAGTGAACGTGCGTCGTGTTGATAGTTAGCTTTGTCTAAAAACTCTGTTAATGATTGAGAGGTGAACCGGTAAAACCTCTGTATAAAGGTTGAGAGGTGATTCTCATTTAAAACATCCGATAGTGAATGCCGATGTGCTTAATGAGGTTGAGTACTTGAACCAGGAGTGGAGTAAACCCAAAGTCGAACCACTATACATGCTTGTGTTTGTGATTGAATTGAGTACATTGTTATCTTAGCATTGTATATTTAATTGTTAGTTATGAATGCTTGATATGAATGTATGTTAAATACTAAATAGGCACATTTGCACACAAGATGTACTTTCACTAAGTAGTGTAGACTTGAGCTCATTAATCCATTCTCATAAGTCTGCATAGGTTACATAGATTAGAAGTTTGATTTATTTAATCATTTGATTATCTATGCATGCGTAGATTAGGTTGCTTATTGCTTAAACAATATGCTAGTCTTGTGATTGGACCCACTTAAGCTTGAAAGCTAAGTGTTAATTGCTTACTTAGTTTAAATTGATAAATTGTGTAAGTAGGCGAAAAGATTTTAAAAGGTCTTAATCACCCCCCTCTAGGACTTAATCATAATACTAGTTGCTCTCTAAGCTTCCACACTAATACGTCTTTAATCAAAAGGTGTAATTTCACATACTAATTACTGAATCATCTTTGGTCCATACATTCATTTCATGTGGCATTAGCCAAATGGAAAAGTTCCTCTTGTTAGTGTGAACTTTTCATGGCAGCCTTTGAAAAGCAACTTAGCTTAATCAACCGCCGAGATTATTGCTCATCCATGTGTATAAAAACACTTGCATTCCCGGCTCCCCCGACGCTATTGAGATTAGTCTCCAAATATATGGTGAGAAAGAAGATTGAATTATTGCACAAACTTAAAACATGAGTATGCTGTTCAAATCCTCTTGTTGGGATAATCTAATTCCCCGTGCATCCTATTGGAAGCGTTTTGGTTTCTATAAGCGGGTCTAGAGCTGCAACTTGGGCTCTGGTCAACCCGAACCCGATTGACCCAACCTAAGTTTGGGTTCGGTTACCAAGGTCCTCAGGTCAGGCCAGAGTTGGAAACACCTGCCTGATTTGAAATTAGGTTGAGTACGGGTTGAGCAAATCCTAGTTAGGTTAGGTCGAGTCAGGAATAATCACTTGTATTTGGGTTGGGTTGGGTCGCGTGTATAAGTTCGCCATATTGGAATTGGAATTTGAGTCTGGTCCGGTGGTGGGTTAGGTCTCCTTGAGGTTGGGTTGATCCAATTCACCGGTGCTGCACCTCTAAGTAGACCCTTCAATGATTAAGACTTTAGAACTAATTGCTGCACGATGAATTGATAATACCAAAGCAACTATTTAGAGCTGAAACATTTATCCATCCAACCATGAGGTACCTTAGTGAAGAAAAGAGTACACGAAAGCCATAAAAAAAATGAGATGATACGTAACTTAAAATCATGACTTTAACATTGCTGGCTGAATATTTTTCAATTGTTCTAATGCACTTATTATTACGACATCAGATCATAGTCCATAACATCTTCATCATCTATAGAATGTCTTGGCCAATGAACGGTCCTACACTACATAATTAGTGGCCCATAAGCAGAGCAATATACAGGGGACTGCATATTTAGTGGAGAAGAAAAGGTAGATCCATATTCAAAATATACAATTCTAAAGACTAGAGAGTTATAGTAAATCCCCCATCTATGATGGGACCCATTAGTTAAACGGTCTGAATTACGTACTATGCCATGAACCTCAGTTGTACAAATTCAAGGGTCAATTCTAACATAAAAGACATTTTGGATGGGTGCCCTATAGGGTTTCTATATGATCTTAGAACTTTCCCATGAAGCTAAAGATGAATGGTTTATGTATAGAGTTTCATTTACCATTACAAGAGTAGAAATTTTTTTTTTGTCACTCATTTAATTCGGTTAAGATGTTTTCAGAATTACAATTAACGACTTGGATCATTCTGCAGGTGAGATGGATGAAAGATATTTTCCTTCCTTATTATCTTTGTGGAGACTTATGAGATTTTATTTTATTTTTTATTTTTTATTATTATTTTTTTTTAATACCGCGGAGGAATACAAAGGGAGATGTATGTATGTGTTTTACATCTATGTGGTCCATCCACTTTACCCCCTCAAGGCAGATCCAAAGCTCAAGTGAACCACATCATAAGAAACAATGGCGAATGAATGCCCACCATTAAAAACTTTTTGGGGCTAAAAATATTTTAGATCAAGTTAATATTTATGTTTTATCTTTCCTTAACAACTTTTTGGGGGATATGAAGGTTTTAGATCAGGCTGATATTTGTGTTTTCCTTTTATCCTTGTCTGACTGACCTTGTCAATAGGTTGGACGACAAATAAATATACTGGTGGCCCCTAAAAAGCTCTCAACCACTGTCGTCATTATCCCCACTACCCTAGATTAGGTACTACCCTCACCAGGATGCTGGGGAGACGCACAGGGTGTGTGGCACCTCCTCGTCGGTGGAGAGCTAGTCGGGCCCACACTGATGTGATGGTGGTGCGCTGACAACCCTGTCACATCAGTGCGGGACCCACTGCTCTCCATTAATTACGTGGTACCACACACCCGTCCGTCTCCTCAGCGTCGTGGTTGGAGCAGCACCTAATCCGAGCTCTATGCCCACTAGTTCCTTTGGTGCGGTCAACTTGAGCTTTGGATCTGCTTATTTTTTGTTTTATGCCTTAAATGAGTGCTGAAATGGAGTGGATATGAAACACATACATTACATTGGGCACACACCTTGCGAGGAATTTGTCATTTTGCAGAAGTGGGCTCTTTGATTCAGTGATCTGGACCATTGGTTTGTTAGGACCCACTATGAATGGACCACTTCTACAAAATCTTCTTAATAGAATAATCATAACCATTAGTTTCCCGCCTGTGAAAGGATGGATATCGAAGAGAAGCATACATTCATTGGCATCTTCTGACCCAGGAGATTTTAAAACAAGGATCATCCAACGGTAGATCTCCAGGGAGTGCTCCATCAAGGGTGGATCCGAACAATAGCCTCGATCACTGAACCATGGCCCCCGCTTGTGAGACACGTTCCAGAAACGGAAACTGGCACGGAGATTCGCACCAGTAACACGCGCGCTCTGTTGCTGCACACTTATGAGAAATCCGGACCATTCAGTAGGTGGGTCCCACCACGAATATGTTTTGGTCTAGAAACCAATTCAATAAAATCATGAAGTACACAATTATATAAGGAAATGAATGGTTAAAAAGAAATGAACGGTCCGTATTCAATGTACATTTGTCATCTGCTTGAGAAGTGGGCCATCTTGATTGTAAGGCGGCCTGGATACGTTCACGGTGGGCCCCACAAGATGAACTACCCCGATCTATCATAAAAACATGGAGAATGCTGCCACGATGATGCGAATGCCCACTTCATCTTGCCTCGCTCGAGAAGCCTTTTCAAATGAATCTTATCGAGAACAACTGGAAATGGCGCTTCCAGTCTTTCTCCCAACCACAAGAGAGGATTGTATGGTCCTGTGCATCTTGATTTGTACTCAGTACATATGAATAAATATTGAAATGATCCAAACCGTTTATATGATGGACCTCACCTTATATTAGGACCAAGAAAAAATCCAACATATTCGATTATTGAAATCCCTTATCTCTTAGACAAATTTCCTTTGAATATGGGTCGTTTACTAAGTGAGAGCTTTTATTTGTTTTTTTTTTCCACCATTCAAGGTGAGATTGTCATATAAACGGTTGAGATTGTCATATAAACGGTCTGGATCATTGGAAGATGACCCAGATTTAAAGGCTAAAGTCCCGACGTATTCTACTGTTGTACGTCTGGATGTATTCGAGCAAACCTCTTTACACCGTCCAAAAAATTCAAGAAAAGAAAAAAAAACCAAAAGAAAAAAAAAAAGGGCAAACCATCTACACCGTCGGTTCAGTATGCTATACGGCTCCAATGTCCTCCATAAGGTTCATTTTGACACGTGCGGGTTCACTGTTACGTTATTTTAGCACCATTAAAAAAATGGTGGTGACTCTTCAAACGCATGCAGTACTCCGGCAATCCAGACCGTCCAAACCTCTGACCCAACTACGATGGAGCATAATTCAAAATTGTACTGATAATATAATAGTAAACATCTGACTCTTAATTTCCAATTTGGACCACTCACTATTTTACTTCTAACCGTCCCTTTAATAGCCATCAATTGGATGCTTAGTATTTGTTTATCAGGATAATTTTTAAAGATATGATCAATACACAATATGACCCACGATTTGAATGGACTTGATAGCTGTACATGAGTGCCACGTGTGAGTATGATGAGACACCTCGATTTTCAAAACGGTGGTAAACTAGCCAAGGAGACGCACACACGAGTTTGTTTTTCCTCCGTCGCGATTGAGAAGACAGCACGTATTGCCGCATACAGCGTCTCACATGCTGAGTAATTCAATGATCAGAACCGTCCATTTCGTAAATCTATACATAAAACTAATAATAGAAATTTATTCTGATCATATGATTTTTTCATCACCGTATCTAGATAAATTTAGAACAACAGAAGGAAATTTTCCAATGGTTTGCATTCACTACAAAAATAAAAGGTTAGCATCAGCAATGAAGTGCGATTATAGGAAAATAGCTAATTGATAGTATCAATAAGAATATGGACGGTTCAAATTATCCGAACATCTTAGCATGTGGGCCCCAGTGGATAGCGACACACCCTAGAATCTAAGTCGCGAAAGAGGGAAAAAAAATCCACCCGCTTTAATCTCTCTCCAAATGCTCTCTGTCTCTGACTCTCGAAATGTTCTCAATCTGTTCATCTCTTCGATGCTTGGTTCCTCAATGGAGACGGAAAAGTGGAAATTTCTGGATTCTCTTCCATTCAAATCGGACGGTACGGATCGCTTCATCTTCTTCCATGAACGAAGACTCATCTTCTCTTCGAAAACAGAGCCAGGCAAAGCACTTTTCCCCCTTCTTTCCTTCTCATTTCTTACATTGAATATGGAATTGATATTTACACCCACCTTTTTTTATTTCTACACACCCATTTTCCATTTCTTTTCGAATCGAAAAGGTACATTCTGGTACCTTTCCACTTCCTACTATGAAAAATGATTGTATGAAAATCAATCAGGAAAGTGCTGTATTCACGAGCAAACCAGGCCGTCGAATTCCGGCAGAATTCTCACTAAATTTCCGTGTTTCCCGAGTAATGCCGATTGCACTTGCTGGAGGAAGTGCATTCGCCTCACACTTGCACCACATGCATGTGATATCGGATCCGTTCATCAGGTGATCACAGTCATGTAGGCACCATGTCTCAGGAATCAGATTGATACGATTGTCAGGCGAGCTGCATTTGTCCATCGAATCTGGACCGTACGTCAATTCCTCTTAACTGTCTGTTTGTGCTGTATTCATGCGGCAGACCTGATCATTGGCCTTAACTTGTACATATGACATCTACTCTGTGAGGATTGCATGATGAACAGCTCCGATATCACACACATGTATCTTGTTTCCATGTGTGAGGCGAGTGAGCAAGTGTACTTAACCCATTTTGGTTGATGTTATTCTAATTTTATTTTCTTCTGACAGCCTGATTTCGATCCCGCTGAGGACCTCTTTGGGCTCGATGTAGACTTACAGCCAAGGTTTGTCCGTTCATCCACCGATCTTTCTTGTTTTTGTTTATACTACATATTGTGGGTGTTTTGTGCACTATCTAATTGAATTGCAATTATCAGTCTGACAAAACAGATATAACCAAATTAGATAAAGGTATTGCACAATGCTTGGGCTGGGAATTCATAAAGGACACTTGGGTTTTCAGTTTGTACAAGAGGGTCCCATGGTTCATTGATCGAAACTGTTAATATGATGGGCCACACATCAAAACTTCCCCAGATCGGAAGATCCTAGCCATTGAATATTTTGACATTTTTCGGGTTGAGCTTGGACCATAGCTATATTTTCTTTCTCAATCGTCTATCTTCTTGCCATCAATTCGAAGGGTCAGGATTTTCCCATCCAGGAGGCTTTTGGCAGATGGTCTTTCCTCAGCTGGGCCCATAACATCAATGGATTGGATCACTGAGGTGTGGGGTTCACTTCTACAAACTGGAAACCCAAGGTTACTATACGAGCTATTGTCTTGAGCATTGCATGATTCCTGATAACCTCCCTTAGCATTGATACTGATGGCATGGGCTCGAAATTTCAATTAGCTCGCATTCAAGTTGGATGTGAAAGAAATGTAATTGCAATTTAAGGGCCAAGGCTCACTCATTGTCAATGCTGGGAGAATTTTTTTTTTTCACTTTGATTAAACAGAAATGTTTGCAGTCCAATTTACTTGTTTGGTAGATGTCTAAGATTGAGTTGATCTCATTTTAGTTAACAGTAAATGTGAATTAGTGATCTGATCTTTAATACATAATCATTGTTAACTTGAACCCATCTTGTATTACTGTTAATTGCCATGAGATCAACTCATTTTTAGGCATCTATCAAATAGGGCTTAATTTTCTTGTATAGTTCTGTTGAATAAATGGCTACAATGGGGTTTAAACAAAATACTTGTTCGGAAGTCTCAGATTTCGAAGCTGGGCTGAAACTTTTCTGCAAAAGATCGTGGCTATAGCTTAGGACAGTTTTTGCCCCTCAAAGGTGCTCAGGTTAATAGCAGAACCAAGAACTGGCCGCACGAGAGTGTTAGAAAAGTTAACCGAGAGTGTTAGAAAAGTTAACCTTGCTTGCACTAGCAAGTCAATTCAATGGAGCAAAAAACTTGTCTGTAGGAGATGTGATGCAGGATGAATGTTTTCTCAACTACTTATTATGGATGAGATCAATTTTCAGGATAACACAAGTACTTCAAACTTAAAATCTCATGTAACTCTATCTTAAAGAGAAATTTCAGTAATAACTACCTTGATTCGGACCAAAATAACATTCCGCCATGCATTATCAACATAAAATCATGAAAGAAAAAGGCCTCATGAGATGTGGAAATCTTGTTCTAGCATAGGAAAAGTCTCAACATATGAATAGAATCCAGATTTCACGTATTGGAACCTGATTTAGGGCTTAGGTTTAAAAATAGAAACTTAGGGTTTTGAATTTGGGAAAAGCTAAATTAGGGTTTGATTGAAAGGGTTTTGTGAAAGAAACAAAGGGGAAAGAAAAGACGGTGCAAGAGGCTGACACTTGTGCACCTTCACACGTGCGTGCATGTGGATGTGCGCACGTGCGTACTGCCTTGGGTTTGGGGTTGTGCGGATGGAATTTTATGGAGGGTTTTGCCTTGAGTTGGTTTAGAATGAAGATAAAAGAAGAAAGAAGAAAAGAGAATAGTTTATAGGGTTTTGGAAGGGAGGGAAAGAAGAAATGAACGATGGAGGCTTACCTTGGAGAAGAAGAAAGATGTAGATAGTGAGGATCACCCTAAGGCTTCGCACCCTCTCCAATCCCTGGAGATCTTCGAATTTCTATCTGCAAATTACATGCAGAAGAAGAAGGAAGAAGAAGAAACACTTCATCGGACCGTCAAGATAAAAAGAAGTACAGAAAAGAATTTATCTTTTTCTTACTGCTTACAACAGCTATAGGTGCTACATAAATAGAGAAAAAATAAAAATGGTTTAAACTTTAATTTGATTTAATCTTTAATTTCGAAATTCAAACAAGAGAAACTGAAAAGGATTTTTAAAACACATTGTAATGGAATCAAAATTAAATAGTGTCCTTGTGTTCTTTCCCCACCTTTTGGTGGACCTCTTAATAAATTTTAGTTATCTCTCTCTCAAATAAATGAATGATTGATTATTAAAAAATAAAAAATAAAATTGATTTCATACATGCACACACACATAAATACTAGCTTGGCTTGGCGTGTGCTTGCCTTTGTGAAGTATTGCATAGGGCACACCCACCCCGATGCTCCATAATTCAGTCTCTTGAAGGGGCTCAAGGCACCTAGCAACAATCTCTACTTATGAAGTGTGTGGAATGCCGTAGTGGCACATATGGCCCATGGTCTCCAAATGGCATATGCAATCGCATAGTGGCAACATTGATTTTGTACTATTGGGCATTATGCAGTCGCAAAAAGAGGTTTATGACCACATAACCTACAATTATGCGATGGCAAATCCGACTGTTGGGACTTATATTTCTTTTCCTTCCTCCCCACCTGCCCCCACCCCATTTTCCTTACTTAATTACTTTGTTACTCTCTCTCTCTCTCTCTCTCTAATAGTCTCATTCTCTCTTAACTCTCTTACTTTGTTCAAAATCACATCAATAAAATTTCTATGTTATTTTTTTACATTTTTTAATATATGTGTTCATTTGAGTATTTATTTGTTGCCTTGTCATAGTCTAAGAGACATAATAAATATAACAAAATTTTAATGAATTCATAATAAAACTAAAAAAAAAATCCCTGCAGTTGTGGTATTTTTACATAATCTTTTCATAATTTTTCAAATAAAAAAAGTTTTGGGGGCTGTGTAATCATATATGTGATTATGCGATTGCATATGCGCACAACCTCCTTGGGTCGCATGCAATCGCTTATGCCATTTGAGAACATTGCTCACAATTGAGCTACTTTGAAAAACTCCCACCATTTCCAAAATGTTGAAGTCCCTAAAGAAGGGAAATTTGAAACATCAAACTCAACAAGTTCATTGGTTAGCAAGGTTTTAAATCAATGTATTGGGCTATCTTATCTATTAATGGATGTGAAGGTGGGCCATACAGTGTAATTGAGCTGTAGAAGGACCACATTGAAAAGGAGCCCTAACTTGCAAGAGTTTAGACCATCAAATCTCTCGAACTCGGAGAAGGGAAGATGCCTTACAGTCGAAGTAAAAGAGATGTGAATTTCTAAACTTTAGAATTCTAAAGCCGACAAGTTTCTCCTTAAAGGAGAAATTCAAATACCATTTTTGCTCTATTTAGAAAAACAATTAGCCACTGCGATGTCCGACACCAAGCTCATAGCGGCCAGAGTAGGAAAATCTCTGGAAAGGGGGGAACTACCACACCATGGATCTTACCAAAATCTGATTCTTGGTCCCATCTCCTAGCGCAAAAGTTGTCCTATTAAACACTAAGGGAGCAAACTTAGAAATTCCTTTCCAATGACTGGAAACCCAGTATAGAGAAGAGAATTTAGTCCACTAGCCATGGGAAATCAACCCATATTTGGCAGAAACCACCCTTTTCTAGAGACTTTCCTCCTCTAAACCAAACCTCCAAAATAGCGACTTGACAGAGAATTTACTAGAGGGGTGTGCCAACCATAGAAGCAAATCTCTCTCCTTAGGAGAAGGAGAATAATCCTTAAGATGTTGCAATAGCCTGACAAACTCAACAAATTCTTCATCCGACATATTCCTATGACAAGGGGGATTCCAAACAACCTGACCACTGCAGATGGAAAAACAGTTCGCCACCAAGACAAAACAATTGGAAGCGATGGAAGCCCCTCTAGGGAGGAGATTTTGAAGCGCACTGTTACCACACCTTACATTCACCCAAAATTGAATGCGACGCCCATTGCCAAGAGAGAGCAATTCCCCTACAAAGCAAGTGTTTAGTTTTCACAATTGCCTTCCACATGCTTGAGGCTCTATATAAGGAGGATCTCTTCACACACCAATCACCCACGGAAACACCACACTTACATGCTATCACCTCCCTCCACAATCTTCCTGGATTGGATCTAAATCTACTTCCCAAGAAGCGAAAGATTCATATCCCCCAAACTTTTAATGCCAGCACACCCCACCTTAATTGGCCTACACACCTTATCCCACTTGATAAGGTGGAAATTCCTCACAACCTTATCCCCCTTCCAAAGAAAATCTCTTCTTAACTTATCAAGCCTATCAACCACCGACTTGGGACATTTGAAAAGAGACAAAAAAATAAATAAATGGGTGTATTGGAAAAAGTTGTCTTGATTAAGGTTATCCACCCGCCCAAAGAGAAATCGGCACTTCCAACTAGTTAGCTTCCTTTGGTTCTTTCTACCACCCTATGCCATAGCTGCTTTGTCGGCTGTCCAATGCAAAAGGGCACCCAAGATACGTTGTCGGGAAAGACCCCACCTTGCACCCAAAAATGTCTGCAAGTTGACACGACTCCTCTTCATTAACCTTAATACCAAGCAACTTAGATTTGGCAACATTGATGTTCAAACCCAAAATAGCTTTAAAACAAACTGTAATCTTTTGAAGGTTGTCAACCGAAATCGCACCCGCATTGCAAAAGAGCAACGTATCATCTGCATACTAAAGATGACTTATCTGAGGCCCAACATTCGAAGCCTTGAACACATTAAAAAGCCTATGTTCCACCCCCTTCTGAAGCATCCTACTAAGCGCCTCCATAACCACCACAAACAAATAGGGAGACAAATGATCCCCCTGTTGGAGACCCTGAGAAGCTCTAAAAAAAGCTTTTGGTGATCCATTTACAAGGATGGAAAAAGAGGCTGAATGCACACAAGATTCGACCAATCCCTCCATTTCAGCCCACAACCCAATTTGAATTTACACCCCAAACAACGCACATTCCAGGAAAGAATAATCATTCGTTCTAGCCCTCTTTCTGCAACTCACCTTACCATTCAAATCATAGTTAATGGAGCATTCGAGACTGAGAAGTTCTCTCCAACCCTTGGAGGATTTCATAGGCTTGGGTACTTGGAAATCCTATTGCTATTAAGCACATCTAGCCTTGACGAATTGAAAGAATGTGTGCATGTACTCGTCCCGAGCTCCAAACGATATTCCAACCAGACCCCCACCCTTCCTAGAATATCTTTGGCCCATTTGTATTGTTCAATTGTTATATGCTCAGTCTCTAAAACCACAAACTGCAGGCAATGTTTTCAGCATTGATGATATCGTATCCCACCTATGCAATACGACGCACAAGTAGTGTTGATATATCGTATCCCATGATATATCTCGTATCCCACCTGCGTGATATGACGCACAGGTAGTGTTGATATATCCCACCTATTCAATCCGATGAGCATTTTTCATTTTCACTCATTTTATTTTTTTTACTATAAATCAAGTTAAATTGGTTTCAAATGGTTACAAATTCATGATCAAGGTATCCCAAAACGGTATCGGCCGATACGTAACGGAAACGGTGGTGGCCATTAAGCATTACGGGGTTGAAACGGCAGTAACGGCCGTTACAGAAAAAACAGGCCGTAACGGCCGTAACGGCCTATAACAGACCGTTATAGCCCCATAACGGTCTTGTAACTGTTTTTTTTAGAAAATAAAAAAAGGGTCGTATCGGCCGATATGGGGTCCGTAACGGCCGTTACGATCCGTATCGTAACGGTAACGGTGGTGGTCGTTACGGCCACCGTTACCGTTATGGAACACCATGTTCATGATTGTTCATGTTTTGCATGAAAAATCATGGATTTGAAGCTTCGATTTCAAGATTTGGAGGAGATGGGTCGAGTTGTGGAAAATTTGGAAAAAATCAAAGTTTCCTAATTTCTTACAAATCGGTTGCAATCTGTGTCCAAACACAAAATCAAACATGTATATAACCCGATCTAGTGATTCTTTGTAATTTGCGGATTTTTTAGAAAAAAAATTATTTTTAATTAAGAATGTTAAAAAAATTTGAAATTCCTTTTCAATAAGTGGTCAATTGGCCCTGATTTTGGAGTATCTAGGAGTGTTTAATGAAACCATCATCACATACACTGTAATTTTGTGATTTGGAGGAAGATGGGACGATTGCAAAAAATTGGAAAAAAATTTGAAATTTCTCCAATATTTCTCAAATCAGAGAGGATGATTACCAACGTTATGTTAGAGAGTATCTTTATTGGTATCATTCTACTATGACCTGAGAATAGTATTGTTGGTTTTTGGAGCGGTGGTACTATGCCCAGCCCCGTCAAGATGGAGATGATGATTTTGAGCCACCGCAAAGCTCAATATGGATTTGAGCTACAACCACACACATTATTCATAGGTATATTTCTAGTTTTTGACTTCTTCTTTTGCTTTTGAATGTACTACTTCTGTTTTCATATATACCTGGTTACATTTATAAATTACATGAATAGACTTTGAATATAATTGTATCAGTTCATTCAAATAAAGCATATATTAGGACCCTATGCAAAAGGAAACCTATTATGTGCACTTGTTTTTTGTGATGCTTTGATTTCTAAGTGTATATTGATGTCTTTTTTAACAATCCCTGAAGTTTCATTGAAAAATTCAACCAATTTACCAATGTTTCCCAACAACAACGATACATTACGTGATACAACCGATATATCCCATGCGATAACTGATATGTATCCATATCCCAAGGGTGTGATACATTGCGCGATAACAATACGAAAAACATTGGCAGGAAGTCATCACCGTTCCCATTCTCTGATGTAGGATTAGAAGTCAACCCATCTTTCACTTTCTTTGTACAGGGGGGAGTAACCACCAGAGCCTCTTCTAGCAGCTCCCCAATAGATGCTCGCATCCCCTCTGTAACAGTATCAACCTTAAGCCCTCCGCCGATGCTCACATATGCTTCAGGGGTGACCACAGCCCAAGAATCATCTGCAGGAGAACAGTCTTGAGATTCACCTTCCTGCTCGGACCATTCACAGAGCCCGACCCCAAAGGAGGGATTAGCCTTTTATCCCCATTGCTATACCTTGCTTCAATGCCGTTTTCGAGACAGGCGAAATCCTTGCTCTCCTTCCGTTGCCTAATATAGTTGGGTATTGCTGCTGAGATAAAAGGGAAGGATCTCGATTTTCTGGCACTTGAGAGAGGACCACATGAGCGGAGCTTACTAAAGCTTCCTCACGTGCGAAAGAATCAAGTAGGTAAGGCTTTTCTGGGCCCAATACCCGCAGAAGCCCATTTACTGGACCCACTCTTGTGAATTTATTAACTCTGTTGATGAAATCTACTGATTTAGGCACAACACCGTTTATCAATAAATTTTATTTGTATGAAATACTCCAGGGCCCTGTAAATAATTTGAGGTTTTTGAGCATTTGTGCATAACCAAGTTATGTGCATGGATATTTCTGTATCTTTTCATTGTATTCCAATGAAGAAACACAGAATTAAAAGTTAAAACAGAGTTCCATTTTGTAACCTTTTGTTACTTTTTTTTTTCCGTTACTTCTAACTCAATGCTGAATCTGTCTTTTACATGCTAGTAAATATCTTTTTTTTTTTTTTTTTTTTTTCCTGATGAGGTGATTTTGTAGATGGTGCCTAAATTATGCTAGATGTATCTATAATACCTCTTTTAGTTTTCACTTGCCTTTTTATCCTCAATGACTTCAATTTGTTGTGCAGGAATGTTGTTTCTGGTGCACCCAAACCAAGGTCCTGGTTTGGTCCAAATGGCCAATATATCAGAGAGTTACCTTGCCCTAGTTGCAGGGGTAGGGGATACACCCCTTGTACAGAGTGTGGAATCGAAAGATCTAGAATTGATTGTTCACAGTGTAACGGAAAGGTGTGCATTTGTGTATGCCAGAAATGAAGTTCTAAACTGCGTGCATGTTTGCTAATACTAGCTGATTGCTGTATGCAGGATGTTAGTGTCCTCTACCTTATTGAATCACTTGTGCATTGGAAACTGCAAAGAATTATGTGCTCACAAGCTAACACTTGGACTGTTATCTTCGAATAAAACCCTAAGTTCATTTTCCTCTGTCATTGTATGGTAGTAGAATTTAATGGGCTCACAGAGAACTTGTCTTAGACCTATGTGTAACTTTATAGCCTACTAGAGTGACATTGGATGCAAGAGATGCAACAAAAAGGTAATGGGGGAGTAACTCTTTATGACACATCAAAGAGAAGATATGGCATTTAAGACTCTGAAGAGGCTGTGGAGTTTGGGTTGTTGGATTCTTTTAGAGGTTTTAATGTAGGATGCCCTAATTATGATTCATGCTCATGAACTCATATAATCCAGCGAAAATAAAAGACAATAATAATATAAAATCTAGCATCAATCATCATGAACTAAGAAAATCACAAGGAAACATGCAATGGAGCGGGTCATTCATCACAACCACGAAGTATGAGATTCAATTACTGCTATGGTTGGATCCAGCGAGGGATGGAACCTCCCGATCTTGCATGGTCATAACCCAATTGATCAATGGGGATCACTAGTCCGAGGAATCAAAGAGTTTCTCGGATTAGGGATTTGAAAACTTGAGAATTTGGGATTTTAATTCGATTATCAAATTTAGGATTTCAAGGATTGGGGATAATGGAGATAGAGAAAGAAGGAAGAAGATCTTACCTTAGAGGAATATTGGAAGGGCACAAGAAGAAAATAGAAGAAGAAGATTGGAGAAGAAGATGAAGTTTCATGAAGAGAGAGAGAGGCGGGAGGCAACCAAAGAGGCTTTCATTCAATAATAATCAACTAACTTCGTTTTTAGGGCTTAACCCACTTAAATAAGCAATAAGAAAACATAAAAGTACCAAAATACCCCTAAAAATTAAGTAAAAAAGCAAGTTAAAAAAAAACAGTTAGCGCGGTGGTCGTGCGCTCGGTGACCAATTTGGTCGGGCGCTCGACGAGGACAAAAAATGTCCAGAAATCAAATCTTCAAAATCAGAGAATTTCGGGCGCTTGGTGACCAATTTGGTCAGGCACCCGACGACCTTCAATCGGGTCTTTTTCTATCCTACACACGTGTCTTTTATGTGCCAAATCACGTGCGTAGGGTCTTCAATGCTCCTTAAGTATCACCTAACCACAAGGAAGAAGCTTGTGGTGTGCGCCTTCTTCACTGGTAGACTTTAAATGTTCTTGTGTCCTCATCAGGTTTGCTCCAAATAGGGGTTGATCCTTATAAGCACATAAGTTTACATGAATAGTTTGTTATTGTGTCCTTTGGTATCCAAATACAGCAAGGATACTACATGGGTATGGTATGGGTATGACGTGAGTATATATTTTGCACATAAAATTGAAGTGTTGGACATGACATGACACAAACACTTAAGCTATTCGAAAGTGCTTGGGTATCATAGATTGTGCCATGTGACAATCATCGAATGCTTTGAGTGCATTCTATAATATATATATAGCTATTCTATAGACATCCTTTTTAATTGATATAGAAGTCTAAATACTTCTCCATACATCAGCAAGATTATTCTACGAACTGCTCAAGAATTCTATTTGCTTTAATATTCTTCTAGAATCTTCCATATGCTTCCACACTCCACCCTTCTCTAGGTTCTTTTACACTCTTCTAGGTTTCTTGTACATTTTCTAAACTTATTTAAATGTCTAAACAATTTTTCATATACAACCTTGCATGCTACTCTCATACAATATTTCTGTACAATTCTCAAAAACCATTCTACAAGGATGGAATGGGTTAGAATTCCAATTCCTTCATATTCATCTTCTTCTGATATTAAATGATGCCAGAAGCTTGTTATGTAGAAATAGCTTCTTCTTTTTTGAAAGAAAGGTAAAGAGAAATTTTATTAGATTAGCACCCAAAGGTAGTAAAAGCTTAAAAAAAACTAGGAAACTACAACACCCCACTCAGGGAGGAGAAGAAAGAGTTGGTCAAAACCCTTGAGGCCAATCCCAATCCAACATATCCAATTTTTTCCTCTAGAAAACCTTTGGCACTATACCGCTCTCATCCTTGAAGCACCGGCTATTTCTTTCCCCTCAAATGGCCCACAATCCATCTAGAAGAGTTAACCTCCATAATGCATTACCCATCAATGAACCCTTACATCACCCAATGAACAAGAAATAGATAAAAGAATCCCACCCACACCTGCCTTGCGAACGGACAATGGATAAACAAATGATTTGCTCATTCTGCATCACGAAGACACAGAACACATGTTGGGAATGGCCATCTATCACCTTTGGAGAATTATCGATGGTTAGGACGTTGTTCACTAGAATCACTACCAACCAAGCAAAAGCAGCAACCTTGGGGGGAGCTCCATAATGCCAAACTTGAACCGAACAACTTGAGGGCGAACCTGGTGAGGCTTGAGCAAGCATACCATAGAAGGACCGAATAGAGAATCTAACCATCTTATCTTTCCTCTACTTACTAGGATCCTTCTCCTCAGCCCGTGGGATGACTCCATGGAGGCATTAAAGGGTGTGAATGAACTCATCCCGCTCCTCTTCTATCAAATTCCTCCTACATGGAGGAGCCCAAACCCTTTCCCGCCACCACAAAAAGGCATTGATCGACTATCAAGTTTTCTTGTGTACTTATCAACCTTGGGAATTCATCTTGAAGGGGAAAATCTCCTACCCAAACATTTTCCCATAACCGGACTCTTTTCTGATCCCCAACAAAGAATGACATCCCCTCGAATTTGTGGATTAAACTTCCCTTTGCACAAACTTAATGCCTTGTAGAGAGATGACTCCCTGACCCACCACCACCCTTCCTTAACTCCATACTATCAATCACCAATCTCCACAAATTGCCTTCCTCCATACTAAACCTCCAAATCAATTTCCCCAATAAGGCTTGATTCATCGGGCCAAGAATTCTAATACCCACACCCCCCTCCCCATCTGTCAAGCGGACCTCTTCTCACTTCATGAGATGGAACTTTTGAGAATCTGTAGCACCTTGCGATAAGAAGTCTTGCATGAGCTTTTCCATTCGATCTAGCACCGACTTTGAACATCCGAATAAGGACATGAAATATAGGGGCATGTTTGACATGGCGGCTAGGGTAATTCTCCCACCGAGCGATAAGTGCCTACTCTTTCACATGGACAATTTCTTTCCCATTTTCTCTGACCCGGTCCCAAAGACGCTTCGTTGACTTCCCCACACAAGGTAGAAGCCCAAGATAGGTGGTCAGAAACAACCCCTCGCTAACTTTTCCACTTTCTCGCTTTGCATACGGATCCCCAACATTTTACTTTTAAATATTAATTTTTAGGATGGAGACTACTTCAAAGCACGAGAGGCAATGTGAAATCTACAGATATGAATTCCCCACTACAAACCCCTTAGTGAGACCAACCTTCTCTCCTGCCAACATTCTACTTAAAGCTTCGGCAATGACAACAAATAAGAAGGGGGATAATGGATCCCCTTTGCAGAGGCCCCTCATCAATTTAAAATAGCCTTTGCAAGAGCCGTTGAGTAGAACACAAAATTTAGTAGACCTCACACATTCTTGAATCCATCGTCTCCACTTACTACCACACCCCATCTGATCGAGCATGTAATCCAAGAAACCCTAGTCCACGTGGTCATAAGCCTTTTTATATGTCTAGTTTGCGGACTATGCCCTTCTCCTTGGAACTACAATGTGAATACACGCACTCATGAGCCATAAGTAAACTATCCAATATTTGACACCCTGAGACAAAGGCACTCTAGGTATTGGAAATAATATATGAGAGGATTGGGCGGAACCTGGAAGCCAAAAACTTCACTAAAATCTTATACTGGCTCCCAATAAGACTAATTGGCCTAAAATCCTTCAAGCTTTCAACCCCCTCTTTCTTTAGAATGATGGCTATGAGGGAGCTCTCCAACTCTGATGTTAACCAACCACTTTGAAGGAACTCAATAACAAAGTAAATCACATCTCCCTTAACTTCCTCCCAAAACTTTATATAAAAGGCTATCGAAAAGCCGTTTGGACCTGAATCTCTATCACTCCCTAATGCATCCACGACAACTTCTACCTTATCCTCCATAATCGACTTTTCCAAGGAGCTTGCATCAGCTTTGGATAGGCAATGAACTCCAAATTATCTAGATGTGGCCGAACCCAATCCCCCCATGACAGCAACACCCCGTAGAAGTTTACCTCTTCCTCGTAAACCCTTTCTTTCTCTTCCACCCTTTACCCATCCACTAATAAGCTGAAAATTATGTGCCATCTCTTGCCCTTGCTCTTGCTATGGCATGGAAGAAGCTAGTGTTCCAATCTCTCTCTTTCAGCCAGGTTGCTCTCAACCATTGCCTCCACTTGATCTCTTCTTCTTTCACCCTATTCCTGTATTCGAATGACAGTGCCTCTGTAGTCTTCTTTTCTTCCGACAACTCCCTATCCTCTCCCTTGACATTTAGAGATTAGAAACCCTGTAAAATGGAGTCCATATATGCTTCCCTTTTCCCTAACACAGACCTCTTCCATCCATTGATTTTCCCTTTAAGCAATCTAAGTTTCTAAAATATCTTGAATCCGACGAAACCTTCACCCTCAAAGGACTTTCACCACCCTTTGACTAGCTTGTGAAACCCTTCCACCTCCAACCAGAGAAGCTCAAAGTGGAAAGGCGTAGACCCCAGTTGTCTTCTACCACCTCCAAGAGCACTAGAAGTGATGGAAAACAGGATGCAGCGAGCCCCTTTACGAGGCCAAGGGAAACTTTTCCACACATGATAATGATACAAGGAATCTATCAAGCCTGGACATTAACGCCCACTCCTGACCATTTGACCGTGTATTTTACGGCTCCCCATTGGGTGGTCCATCAATTCATTCCTAACAACCCACTTCGAGAATTCTTTCACGCTGTGGGTAATTTTGCTACCCTTGGACTTCTCGAACAAGAACCGCACCACATTGAAGTCACCCTAGATACACCACGACACGTGCCAATTGCATCTACGAGGCTATTCCCACAACAACACTGTATAACGCCTCATTTGGGCCATAGACAGACGTGAAAACCTAGGAAAATTTTGAAGAGACTTCCTTGAGATGCATAGAAATGGAAAACCCGCCACTCCAACTCTCTACATGCTTTTAAACCTTGCTACCCTGAATGGCCCCCTCCCCCCCACCCAAACAAAAAAAAAAAAAAACACCATGTCAATAACCAACCTAAAGCTTAGTCTTCTGGATAGCCAACACCTGAACCTTCTACTGCTTCCAAAATTCCTTGACGTGAGCCCTTTTCTGAATACAGCCTAATCCTCTTATATTCCAAAAAAACCATCTTCATTTTTTCACTATCTTTGCACCCCTGCTTGTCCTCACGCTTGTGGTGCTAATTACTTCTTCAAAAATAAAATTTACCCCTAAACTAGCCAACTCCTTGCTCACCCATGGTGATTTCAGAACCTTCCCCTTCTGGGCCAATTTAGCCTTTTGTTGGCCCCTTTCTTCTGCCAACTAGAAAAGGGCTATATAATCCTCCTCACACTCGCCAAAGGTGACTCCGATCAGTCTCCCAAAATAGACTAAGGCCCTAAGGCCTCTTTGATGTATTACATTCCTTTAGCCATCGAGATATGCCCTTTGGTCGTCGCTTCAGATAACACAATAGCTTCAACAAAGGAAGTAGAGATGAGGCCTTGATCTTCACTTATTTCAATTCCAACTTGTAGAGGTGAAATATCCAGTGCTTTAGAGCCGTCTTCTTCTTGCAGCACTTCTCCCGAGAACAACATCGCATTGCGAAGACTGGTGATAGAAGCATCACCATCAGGAATAGCCACCAACGACTGCTCCTTGTAATCATCTTCGAATAAAAAAATTCGGCCTAGCAATTCCATAGTAGATGACCACCTCACCTTGCTAATATTCAAGACAGAGTCACCACAAGGATTCTGGAGTGAGGAAATTGACAGTCCAGACCCATTGCCAACCTTCACCTTTTTTACCATAGCCACCTCTCTCAACTCGGGAGAAAAATAACCCTATCATTGTGATATAAGGGGGTGTGGCTTCACAAATGGAGGGGAAAACTCCCTCACATGCAACAACCTCTAATATAAAAGGATCCACATGTGTCTTCTCTCGCACGAATGCCTAACCATTGCTAACACTCGTCAGTGGGATCTAACCACATGTCATGAGAGTGTGAAAGGCTCCATCACCTTCAGAGCCCAAGCCACCTGACTCCACAAATGCATCGGTATCCACTACTTTAGCCTCCTGGGACCTGACTCCTGAAGCATGAACCAATGAGGAGCCCCCCCCCCCCCAACAGACACACAGTTGTACTGACCACCTGACGAGAATCTACATGTACTGACCTACTACCTACTCAAATCTCCCAGCAAGGCACAAATCCCCTTCTCCTAAGAGCAATGATCCCCTCCACCTAACCACCTCCATTACTCCCCCTCCTTCACCCCATTTCCAACTCTATATACTTTCTCTAATGACTTAACCTCCACACTTCACTGACAGCTATAGAATCCTCTTGGTCACCTCCTTCAACCTTCTTTTCTTTACTTGCACCCTTGCCACCCTTAGTTCCTCCCAAGTCCCACTGTAGGGTCGCCTGATCCACTTCAGCACCTCTACGAGGTAGTATCCCACTGCCACCATCACGTCCACAAGCCAAAGTTCCAGAGGCAACTCTTGAATTTAGATCCACACGTCTTCCCACTTGAACAATGAAGATTCAACCCGCATTCTGATTGACTTCACCAACTCCCCTCGAAGCATCGAAGTCACCAAGATAATGCAGTCAAGATTCTCCTCTGGCTGGAGGGAGATCCAAATCTCGGACTCGCTTAAGGGTCGAGTCCAATGTATGTGAATCATGCCACAATTAATGAACCCTAACTGCATTTGTGGGATTAGGTTCTAGAAAGAATAGAGTGGAAGCTTTCTACCTAGTGGCACAGATGTCTCTCTTTGGGGGCTCGTTTGACTTTGATCAAATTGGCTTTTTCTAATATGGTGGTTTATTTTCCGTCTCTTTTTAAGTGCTCGAAACTGGTGTTGGACAAGATGGAGAAAAGGATTTTCTTTGGAAGGGGGATAGAGATAGGAGGAAATTCACTTCTTGGGAAGTGGATCTGGAGGTTTAGTTTGGAAGAGGGAAG
This sequence comes from Liriodendron chinense, assembly GCA_003013855.2. Taxonomy (NCBI): domain Eukaryota; kingdom Viridiplantae; phylum Streptophyta; class Magnoliopsida; order Magnoliales; family Magnoliaceae; genus Liriodendron; species Liriodendron chinense. The sequence continues at coordinate 1,170,146 of ML058374.1, forward strand.
TTTGTGGAGAAAGATGATAGCTGCTAAATATGGGGTACAGGAGGGTGGGTGGTCTGTCAAACATTCTTCCTCTTACAGAGCTTGCGGTGTTTGGAAAGGGATCATGGCCAAGCAGCATTTTGTGAGACGAGGTATTGCCTTCAGGGTTGGAAATGGAAAAAGGATTAAATTCTGGGTGGACAAATGCTGTGGGACTTATGCTCTTCAAAGTTTATTCCCTATAATGGCTAGGCTTGCCCCTAACGGATACGTCAATGTAGCGGAGTGCTATTCTACAGAAGGGGAAAAATAGTTTGGTCCCCTCCTTGTCGCAGTAACATGTCGGATGACGAATTTGAGGAGATCCTTGCTTTGTTGGGGCTCCTTAATTTGGTTAAGGTGGATCCTTCCTAGGAAGATTCTATAATTTGGGTTGGCGATAAATTTGGGAAATTCTCGGCCAAAGGTTTGTTCAACCTTATCTCTCGGATCCCTTCTTCTTCGGCTCCATGTCATCCATTTCATCGTTGGTTCTATGGTGCACCTCCTAGGGTGGCAGCTTTTGTTTGGTTGGTGGGTCGGAAGAGAATCCAAACTGTCGACAACCTTCAGAGAAGAGCGTTAATTCTTCCCAATATTTGCCTTATGTGTATACAGTCCGAGGAGACGATTGATCATATTTCTATTCACTGTCAGTTTGCTGTCAGAGTTTGGGACCATTTTCTTTCCTCTTTGCATATGGACTGGGTTATGCCTAAGTGGAAGACTTTTCATGGGCCTGGCACGAAAGTGGTGGTGGTAGGGGCTTCAAGTCTCATTGGCGGCTTTTATTGATGGTAGTTTTTTGGGTGGTTTGGGGATCTAGGAATGATCATTGTTTTCAGAATATTTCTGAGGGGGAATATGTGGTTATAGCAAGAATTGAGAGGTTGGTTTCAGAGTGAGGGGTGTAGGTCAATGCGGCTTCGGCTGACCTTCATTCTTAGTTTTTGTTTTTTTTTTTTTTTTTGGAGTGTTTTTGGGCTTGTATTTTTTCGCTTCGGCGTTTTTCTCTCTAATAAATGTTTTGACTATCTCTAAAAAAAACATGTAGAGAGTGTACTAGATAATGAAACAATTGTGGATGTGCCAATGAAAAAGGTTCTCAGTTTATCCCACAGATTAGATAAATATGCATGTCTTGTTAGAAAACTTATTATTACTGAACCTAGTCAGACTAGTGACAGTTTGTTGGAATACTTTATGTTGCATTCTTGGGAATTGGCTTCATCTTTACCGGTCAAACATTAATCCTCATTTCTACCTCAGAGTATTTGATGAGGACGCAAGACCATTTCAAGTGTACCAACGAAGAAAAGCGCCATCCACAAGTACCATCCTTGTGGATAGGCGACTATTGAGGAGCTGAAGACCCTCCACACGTGATCAGACACATAGAAGACCCCATCCAGGCAGGACACGTGTGTAGGAAGAATGAAGAAAAGGACTGAAGAGCTGAAGACTTCGGGCGCCCGACCATTGCCTTCAGGCGCCCGATCGGGTGCCCGAACTTAGCCTCTCGAGCGCCCGAAACTCTTGGACGTTTTTGGACGTCTTCGGGCGCCCGACCGAGCGCCCGAACTTTTGCGCAGTTTTGCTTATTTACACGTTTTTTGCTTAGTTTAGGGGTAGTTTAGTACTTTTACTTGTTTTATTTGTTTATTTAAGTGGGCTAGGCCCTAAACTACGAAATTAACTTGATTATTGATTAATGAAAGTCCTTTTTGAGCTTCCTCCTGCCTCTTCTCCCTCTCATGGTGATTCTTCTCTTCTCTTGATCTTCTTCTTCTGATCTCTTCTTGAGCCCCTCCAACTTCTTCCAGGTATTTTATCTTATTATCCTTCTAAACTTCTGCTTTGATTATTTCCTACGATCTAAACCTTGAGAATTGATCCAAACCCTAAATCCCCAAATTCTCAAATCCCTAATCAGAGAAACCTCCTGGTTCTTCGGACTAGTGATCTTCATTAATCGATTGGGTATAGCCATGCAAGATCGGGAGATTCCATTCCTTGCCGGATCCAACCTATGCATTATTTGAATCCCATACTCCATGGTTGTGATGATGGCTCATTCCATTGCATGTTTTCCTTACGTTCTTCTTAGCTTATGATGATTTATGCTAGATTTCATTATTATTATTGCCTTTACTTCCTTTACTTCCGCTGAATAATTGTGTTCATGAGCATGCATCATATTTAGGGCTGTCCTGCATCAAATTTGGTATCAGAGAATAGGCTTGCATGGTTTGTGTCTAGATCGAGTTATCAAATTAGGGTTTTGATTTTTAGGTTTGTTTTAGGAAAGTTCCAGATTTAGAAAGTTTCCGATTTTAGAAACTTTCCAATTTTAGAAAGTTTCCTAATTTGGAAAATTTCCAGATTTGAGTCATTTTCTGTTTTAGTTTAATTGTGTCAGTTCATATTAGTTTTACATTCATCGCGTTCATCTTGTGAGTCAAAACACCTAGTGTCTATTTGGGTAGAGTTTTGGTCCAAGTCTTATTTGTATGCCCACAAGAAGAGGTAGAGGTTTCGGACTTCAGCCTACCATGAGTAACGAGCAGTTATCTGAGTAACTTGCTCAATTGATACAAAAGATAACCGCCCTAGAGGCAAGTCACAAGCGTGATTTTGCCCGCCTTGAGAACCAGATCACCACTACCAGGACCAAGGTTGAACAACTAGAAGCGTCCCAAAGGGAAAACCCCGCTGTTAGGGATGATGCGCACTCCCAAGTGGGAGGAATCATAGAGGAACGCGCTGCCACACGTGGAGGTAGTGAAGATGGAGATCGTGGTAACGGTCGTGGTGTTGTGCGAGAGGCACAAGCCACATATGATCATCAAGACCGCTATGATCCAGATGAGCGTGCGATGAAGAGTGTTAGAATCGAGGCCCCAAGTTTTGATGGGCGCTTGGACCCCAAGGCATTCCTTGACTGGGTTACTGACATGGACCACTACTTTGAGTGGTATGACATGTCAGAAAACCGTTAAATGCGGTTTGCTAAGATGAAACTTGTGGGTCAAGCCAAGCTCTTTTGGACCAACGCCGAGCGTAGGATAGAAAGAGTTAGGTAGAGCCCCTATCACACATTGGTATGAGATGAAAGAGAAGTTGAAGGAGAAATACCTTCCTCTCTCATACCGTCAGAAGCTCCTTGACCAATGGCAATCTTTACGCCAAGGGTCAATGTCTGCCGCTGACTACATCGCTAAATTTGAAGAATATGTGATGCGATGTGATATTCAAGAAGACCCTCTAGTAACGCTCTCGCGTTTCAAGACGGGCCTTCGTGCGGATCTTCAGCGTGAGCTTATGACTCGGCCCTTGACGGACTTGGATGAAGCATATCAAGTCGTGCAGGAGTTAGAGCAATATCTAAGGACTCCTGTAGTCCGTCGTTTCGAGTCCCGAGACTCCGGTGCTAGATCTAGTTCCCAGGGGACTAGACCTAATGTTGGTAGTCAACCTAGGGCACAGGCGACCATTCCGCCTAAGCCTAGGGAGGACAAGGGCAAAGGGGTTCTTGGTGCCGGTCCTAGCAATATGAGCCCAGTGAGGTGTTATGAGTGTGGAAATCTGGGCCACATGGCTAATCAGTGTCCTACGAAGAGCCGTGAGAAAGCCTTGGTTATAGGCGAGTCCCACGAGGGTGGAGATGACCAGGGTGATTATGAAGTTGAAGAGTATCACCCTGAAGGAGGACTTACTGATGATGAAGAAGTAGATGGAGAAGCAACGCTTGCAGTAGTCAGGCGTGTGCTAGCTCAGTCTAGGAGTAGTGCTGACTGGCGTCGAAGCACTATCTTCTACACTATTGCCAAGTGTGGTGAAAAGAATTGCAAGGTGATAGTGGACAGTGGAAGTTGTCAGAATGTGATTTCCACTAACACCTTAGAGCGATTGAAACTGAAACCCACACCTCATCCAGACTTGTCACCCATCAATGTCTAGTCCCCATCGAGTTTGGGTCATACAAAGAGTCCCTGTGGTGCGATGTTTTACCTATGGATGTGGGACATCCTAGGTAGGCCGTGGCTATTCGATAATGATGTGACGATCTTTGGCCGTTCCAATGCGTGTACCTTCATGCATAACGGTAAAAAGATCAAACTTAACCCTATGCCACCTGAGAGCACACTAGGGAAGAAAAAGGATGAGAAGGCAAGTGAGACTAAAGGAGTGGGGAAATCCAAGCCTAAGTCTCTACATATAATCAATGCGAGAGAGTTTGAAAAAGAGACTAAGGAGGATTCTATGGTGTATGCCCTTATGGCTAGAGAGATTTCACCTGAGGTTCCTTTAGAGTTGCCCTTGTGAGGTGACTTCGGTTCTGAAGGAATACAGTGATGTATTTCCTGAAGATTTATCGAATGAGTTGCCACCTATGAGGGACATACAGCATGCCATTGATCTTGTCCCAGGGTCTACTCTACCGAACCTTCCTCACTACAGGATGAACCCTGCAGAGCATGCAGAATTAAAGAGGCAAGTTAATGAGCTTCTGCAAAAGGGTTTCATCCAAGAGAGTATGAGCCCGTGTGCCGTGCCTGCATTGTTGACGCCAAAGAAAGATGGCACGTGGCGCTTGTGTGTGGACAGCCGTGCCATAAACAAAATTACTGTCAAGTACAGGTTTCCCATACCTAGACTTGATGACATGCTTGACATGATAGCCAGGTCCACTATATTCTCTAAGATAGACCTCAAGAGTGGATATCACCAAATCCGTATACGCCCAGGAGATGAATGGAAAACTGCGTTTAAAACAAAAGATGGGTTGTATGAGTGGTTGGTCATGCCCTTCGGCTTGACTAATGCACCCAGTACGTTTATGCGGGTGATGACACAAGCTTTGAGGCCGTTCATGGAAAAGTTCCTAGTAGTGTACTTTGACGACATTCTTATTTACAGTACCACTAAGGAATCACACCTTGAACATTTAAAGAAGGTTTGTAGCGTCCTTAGGAAGGAAAAGTTGTACGCTAATCTTAAGAAATGCGCATTCATGTCTAGCCAAGTTGTGTTCTTAGGATTTATAGTGTCATCTGAAGAGATGCGTGCAAACCCTGAAAAGGTCAGGGCCATAGTTGAATGGCCAGAACCGAGGAATATTCATGAGGTGCGAAGCTTTCACGGCCTAGCAACTTTTTATCGTTGGTTCATTAGGAGTTTTAGCACGATCATAGCTCCCATTACAGAATGCATGAAAAAGGGAGAGTTCGTGTGGTCTAAAGCCGCAGTTAAGGCTTTTAAGGAGATTAAGGGCAAGATGGTAGAAGCTCCTGTCATGCGGCGACCTGACTTTTCTAAAGTCTTTGAGGCAGGCGTGTGATGCGTCTGGTGTTGGTATAGGTGGAGTGTTGAGTCAAGAAGGACACCCAATGGCCTATTTCAGTGAGAAGCTGAATGAGGCAAAACAAAAATACTCCACTTACGACAAAAAATTTTATGCGGTAGTGCAATCCCTGAGACATTGGCGACACTATCTCCTACCGCAGGAATTCGTCATGTTTTCTGACCATGAGGCTTTGAGATATTTGCATTCTCAGAAGAAACTCAACCCAAGGCATGCCAAGTGGGCAGCGTTTCTTCAGGAATATTCGTTTATTTTGAAACACAAAGCCGGAGTTGAAAACAAACCAGCGGATGCCCTTAGTAGAAGAGTGACGTTGCTCAACTCCTTGAGTGTAGAGGTAATCGGGTTTGAGCTACTGAAAGATGAATACCCCACATGTCCTGATTTTGGGGGTACTTACGCGTCGCTCTCTAGTGACCAGCGTATTATGGGCGAATATGTTCTTAAAGATGGCTTCCTTTTCAAGAGAGACAGACTTTGCATTCCCCGTATGTCCCTTCGTGAATTCCTCATCTGGGAGCTTCATTCAGGGGGGATAGCTGGCCATTTTGGTCGCGATAAGACCATTGCCCTTGTGGAAGATCGTTTCTATTGGCCAAGTCTCAAGCGAGACGTAGCCAAAGTTTTAGGGCAGTGTAGTACATGTCAACTGGCAAAACAGAGAAAACAAAATACCGGGCTGTATACGCCATTGCCAGTGCCACATGCTCCGTAGCAGGACATTAGTATGGACTTCGTGCTTGGGCTTCCCAAGACAATTAAAAAGCACGATTCCATTTTTGTTGTGGTGGACCGTTTCTCTAAGATGGCGCATTTCCTCCCATGTTCGAAAACGTCAGATGCGTCTCATGTTGCTTGTATCTTTTTTGATGGTGTGGTGCGTCTCCATGGGTTACTTAAAACCATAGTGTCTGATCGTGATGTTCGATTCACTAGCTATTTTTGGAAGACACTGTGGCACATTATGGGAACTCGTCTGCAATTCTCTACTGCTTACCACCCCCAGACAGACGGTCAAACTGAAGTGGTAAACCGTAGTCTTGGAAATCTTTTACGTTGTCTAGTAGGTGATCATGTTAAGACTTGGGACCTAATTTTACCAACTGCTGAATTTGCTTATAATAGGTCAGTAAATCGATCTACAGGGATGAGTCCATTTGAAGTTGTTAGTGGGTATAAACTTAGAATGCCAATAGATCTCTTACCCATGTCTGTCACCCAAAGGTCTTTTGAAGCAGCCGATGCATTTGCACGACATATCCATGAATTGCATACACATATTAGACAGCGAATAAGTAAGAGTAATGATAATTATAAAATTTCAGCTGATTCTCATCGTCTACTGCAAGATTTTCAAGAAGGAGACTATGTAATGGTGAGGGTAAGGCCAGAGCGGTTCTCACAGGGTTCCGCTAAGAAATTACAAGCACAGTGCTGGACCATTCAAGATAGTGCAGAAAATTGGGTCCAATGCGTATCGGATTGACCTTCCACCTGAAATGGGCATTAACCCGACTTTCAACGTAGAAGATCTAGTCCGTTCCCCTGACCCTACCATTGATCCATCGTTTCATTCATGGCCCTACTCTGATTTTGCTTCACAACCCCTTCCACCCCTCCCTCCACCTATTGTTCATAAAGAAGAAATTGAAGAGATCTTAGATGATGAGATAGTTTTCATGCAAGATGGAGGTTTCCAGAGGTATCTTGTCAAATGGAGGAACAAACCACCTTCTGAATCTACGTGGTTGACTGAAGCTGAAGTGCAGCGTGTGGATCCAGACTTACTAGAGCGCCACAAGAGTTTTAACTCGTCGGAGTCGAGTTTTTCTCACCCGAGGGGAGTTGATGAGGACACAAGACCATTTCAAGTGTACCAACGAAGAAAGCGCCATCCACAAGTACCATCCTTGTGGATAGGCGACTATTGAGGAGCTGAAGACCCTCCACACGTGATCAGACACATAGAAGACCCCATCCAGGGAGGACACGTGTGTAGGAAGAATGAAGAAAAGGACTGAAGAGCTGAAGACTTCGGGCGCTTGACCACTGTCTTCGGGCGCCCGAACTTAGCCTCTCGAGCGCCCGAAACTCTCTGGACGTTTTTGGACGTCTTCGGGCGCCCGACCGAGCCCCCGAACTTTTGCGCAGTTTTGCTTATTTACACGTTTTTTGCTTAGTTTAGGGGTAGTTTAGTACTTTTACTTGTTTTATTTGTTTATTTAAGTGGGTTAGGCCCTAAACACGAAATTAACTTGATTATTGATTAATGAAATCCTTTTTGAGCTTCCTCCTGCCTCTTCTTCCTCTCATGGTGATTCTTCTCTTCTCTTGATCTTCTTCTTCTGATTTCTTCTTGAGCCCCTCCAACTTCTTCCAGATATTTTATCTTATTATCCTTCTAAACTTCTGCTTTGATTATTCCCTACGATCTAAACCTTGAGAATTGATCCAAACCCTAAATCCCCAAATTCTCAAATCCCTAATCCGAGAAACCTCCTGGTTCTTCGGACTAGTGATCTTCATTGATCGATTGGGTATAGCCATGCAAGATCGAGAGATTCCATTCCTTGCCGGATCCAACCTATGCATTATTTGAACCCCATACTCCATAGTTGTGATGATGGCCCATTCCATTGCATGTTTTCCTTATGTTCTTCTTAGCTTATGATGATTTATGCTAGATTTCATTATTATTATTGCCCTTACTTCCGCTGAATAATTGTGTTCATGAGCATACATCATATTTAGGGCTGTCCTGCATCAGTATTTTATATATTTGACCGTGAAACAAGCTTTCTTCAAAGGTGCCACTACTTTTTCTACAAGTACCAAAACTGTAGTTTTGTCTGAATGCTTACAGGGTCTAAGGACTTGCAAACAATGCTTGGGGGACTGCGTGATATGGGAAGAATCAATTGATGAACGACCATGGGAAAAAGCTCGTTCTAGGTAAATCTCAACCCGTTTCAATTCATTTCTTGGTTTTCCATATTCAGACCGTTGCCTTTTATTTTGTTTTTGGCACCACAGTATCGTTATTGGTCATGCCATCATGGCCTTTGTCATAGCCAATATTTGGTAGCAGAGTCATTGGGCATTCGGGTGACCTTTTAAATTGGTGTCTAGAATAAAGTAGATAAATACAGAAACTTGTGAATGTAATTATTGACCAATCAGCTATTATATGTGTAACTGAGGTTCTTTTCTAGAATAGTTATGCTTTATCTTCCTGCTATTTTTTCAGATGCACACACTATGACAGTTGCAGTGCATGTTTGTTGAGTATGAAGTCTTATTATCCTTTCATCAACATGAATATGACATATTTAATGTATACAAAACAATATTTGTACCTGCAATCATATGTGCATGAAAGTATATTTAACCATAATTGAGCTGGTCTCCAGCTCTCCATGAAGATTGATTTTTAACCAGAAGCAGGCTCTCTGACTCTCTAAGATTATTCATCTTCATTTGCCCCAAGCCTTTGGTAAAAAAGAAAGGTTGCTCCAAGAAGAATATGTTTGGCCTCATTGTATATGATGTCCAGACAGCATGGACATGGGAGTGGTATATTACTCCACATTTTCTGAAATCCAGGTGGCAGATATGGTCTGGGCTTACCATCCACAACATGCTACTCATATTGAGTCAATGATTCCTGTTAGAAAGATTTGCAACTTTTCTAATAATTTTAGTTTATCAAACTAGACATTTTTAAGATTTTGACATTACTAAATCTTATGGAACTGTTAAGTTTGTGAAATCTGTATGGTAAGATTCTTTATGGATCCTAATCTTCGCTCCTTTCAATAAATTTTACGTTGCCTCTCAAAAAAAGAAAAAAGAAAACTGCATGGAGTTTCAACAACTACTGACCTTGCATGCCAGGGTACATTTAAGTAATATCCTACAAGTATTTTAGAATATTGGTTATTTTATACCAGCAGCATATTGTGTTGACTCCGGTACGCTAAGCATGTATGGGTATTCAGAACCTAGTTCGTGAGCATTTCTTGGCAGACATGCTGTGCCAACGAGGATCAAAGTCAATGCACTGGCATACTCCTAGCAAATAAATCTTGTCTTTTGATGCCAATAGGATCAACTAAAGTTGAAGCCATTTCAGTAGTCAAATGATGCACAGATGGCAGTGCCTTGGAAATTGCCAAGATGTTGAGATTGGTAGGCAAACATTGGGTTGGGTATTCTTAATTGGGTTTCTCCAACCAATATGGAGAACACTGTGGGCCTGTGGCTTAATGTGACCTCTCTGGAGACTTGCGTAGCCCTATAATGAGGTAGTTGATTTTCAACTACTCTAGGATCTGCAGAATCTGTTCATGTAATTACTCAGGGTTCCAGATGTGGGATTTATAATTGAAAGCATAATGCATTCAATGTGCAGGACATGTCAGAAGTTTTGTATTCCTACTACTGCAAGAATCCTGACTGCTATTGCAGACTGGACCAGAATCACAAGCGACAAACTCTTGCAAACAATCTGGGTCAGCTCATTCTGCAAAGATATGGTTGTGCCCCTCAACTTGTTAATTTACTTGAGACTTGCTTGGGCTTCCTAACAAACTTTCCTGAGAAGCACTTAGGTTCATCTCTCACTGGCCAAGCCACTAGTCCCGGTATTTGCGAGTGATCTGTATCATATGAAGATTTTAACTAAAGTTGATGGATTTTCCTGTGCCCCTTAGCTTTCTAAAGCCATATTCATGTGCAAGTTGTGGGAATCTGACAACCAAGATTGTTCAATGGTGTCCATTTTAATGATCTGATAACAGAAACCTGGCCATCAACTTCTAAACCGGTATTCAGGGTTGTGCTAGAATTCTCAATAGGCAATACACATCTGAAGGTGTTGGTGTCCGTATTAACGTGGCGGAATATCCAACAGACATCAAACATGCATGAAGAAACAAATGAAAGCCACAGAATACCACCAGTTACTGAAAATAGGAATTCCAACTGAAAGCAAACTTACATGACTAGGTGCATAGGAAATAACATATAACATAAAAAAAAAAAATAATAATAATAATGCCCTTGAAAGTTGAAAATCAGCGTAAATTGTTAATAAGATATTTGTGGGATATTTTAATGCCTTTGTCTCAGCATTGAATCAAAGTTAATATTTTCTAACTTTAGAATTAAAAAAAAACAAAAGGCTTAGAAATGACATTGGCCACATTTATAATGTCAAAACTGGTAATGGATCCACTTCCAAAATTACAGAATCCAATTGTTTAAAGAGGACCTAATGACGATACTGGATAGCTTCTAATTCTATTCACTTTCAAAATTAAGTAGCACGTATTTGTCATTCTTTCTTGAAATGTAAATTCACGGAAAACTATAAGTGTATAGCTTTTGCAACAGTACAACATTTAGGTAAGTGAAATGTCAATCATTTATCCATTTCCTATGAAAGTCACTCAGAAGTTGTATGTGTGTTCTTTCTGCAATTATACTTAAATTTGGCCATTCAAGAGTGGTTGAATTTCGATAATACTGCAATTATGTTTCAATTATGGGATGGCCATACATTTGTCATGGAAAGTCTAGTGATGTATCTCAGAAGATGAACAGAAAAAGGTTTTACTACTGTTCATCTATCTATGTATATAGATAGATCCAAAATCTTTCCCATTGAATAACTCTGTTGTTTTTGTGATGAAGATGTTCAGTACAAAAGTGAAAAGACTGTATCATGGTTTTCTTCTTTTATTGATGCATTATATAGAATGGTAAGATGTCATATAACAATTTGATGAGAGTTGCCTTCCATGTGTTGTACGTTAGAGACATTGGATATTACCATAAAGTAGCTGGAAATGGTATATAGGGTCAAAACTATACTGATCTTCATTGTTAATTGTGTTTGCAGCTCACCCCTTAAAGTCAAGGAAGATGATGAAGTTGACAAGCTAGATATAAAATTCGATGTTACAAGAAAGTCAAAGCGCGTATATCAATCACCATCTCCAGAAGTTAGTTTAAAGATCAGCCGATCACTGAGAGTTAGTTTTCTTTAGCCCATTTAGCTAGATTATTCGACTTTTTATGCTTCTCAAGCTTAGTGTGAGTAAAAAACATGTTCACAATATTTGCAAACCGAATCTACAGATATGAAAATGAGATTATTTTTTCAAAACTTTGTAGTTTCGTAGATATAAAATGGGATGAAATTTTAGGAGTCGTGAGAATGCTAAAATGTTCTAGGCTTCCACACTACTAACATACCAATTCCCTAAGGATAGAAATTTCATATTTAGTTTTGACATAATGGAGATATACTCAATGAATTTGAAGTATTGTGAGGATGCAAACTTGACCCCTCACATACCCAGCAGACCATTCCAGTTTGAAGTGTTGGTTTACTCCATTAACATCTTCGGAATCAGACTTCAGCATGTGCCCATGCCACTGCCCATGATTAACTCTCTGAAAATATACAGGATGTTATTGCCAACTTCATTCAATGTTTGGGTGAAGGAGGAATTTGTGGTAGTATCACATCCTACCCTTTTAATGATTTGAGGGCGCCAATGGATTCTAGTCCATGGAACCTGGCCTAAGCCAATGTGGGCTGTTGTTCACCTCCCTGGGTTTTGGAATTCCAATTTTGATGGATGCTCAGGCTCCTTCTGTGTTGAGACTGTACTTGGGATGATAAGGGTGCCATTGAAATCATATCCATTGGGAATGAATGATGGGTATTTGACAGGACCTCCATTTTCCTCTCTCTTTTAAAAAAAAAAAAAAAAACTTTGCTAATGCAACCAAATGTGCTTCTCTATCAGGCAAGGAACTTGGAGTTCTCTTTTACTTTTTTATGGACTCAACAACATTTCTTTCATTTGGTATCTTTTATCCATGTACTTAGGTTAACAAGGTAGCCAAAAGTTTCCTCTCCCTCCCTCCCTCCCTCATCACAGAACTCGAGGAAATTTTTGGTGTTGATCCTTCAAGAAAATTATTTCTCTTATTTATGATTATCAGCTTTTTACAGCATTCATCCTGGAATGCATCCAGTGGAAGATCATGTTCATCACCAGACTTGTACAGGAAATGCACATAATATCTACTAATGTTGTGGGTCGGATTGAGATTAGCTGATACAGACTTCCACGAGATCAGGACCACCCGAAAACAATTCAAGAACAAACATAAATATATGTATTCCGGTAATGGGTTCCTGCCATGCCACGTGAGTAAATGATTCATCTGCTCATTTGAATACTTTTTCTATTGATAGGTTTCCACCAATATATCTATGACTACTAGCACAACTAAATCTTACTACTCTATGTTTGGACTCGTGTAGTGAGTGACAAGGAGGGAGAGGTATTGTTGAGTCTGAACTCCTTCACCTCGCCCTTTCCAGAAGTCCCAAGTTTCTAGATCCTCAATATTATTACTACACTCTTGTAGTAAAATGGCGTCTCTGTGCTTCAAAAGAGAATTTTGTATTAAGAGTTAAAACAGCTGGTAATGGGAAGAAATAAACTAGGAGAATATGTAAGCATTATGGAAAAAGGTGGAAGAAAAAGGTTTGTTTTGTTTAGTTTACCATTCAAAAAAAAAAGAAAAGAAAAAAAAAGAAAAAGAAAAAGAAAATAAGAAGTTTGTTTTTCTTGTGTACATCCTTGTATTCTGGATACGATGGGGCAGTTAACTGATTATCAGTGAATAAACCACAATCATCAGCATTCCTTAACATAGCTTTATCCTTTGAGAGCACATCATTGAACATTAAATACCATTTGTACCAGGTAAGCCTCTCTGTGTAATGGTGAGGATACTAAATTCTAGTTAGCAACTTCTTCTCTGCTATTTCCAGTTGGTTGGGGTTTCATTTCTCGAAGAAGTGTTCTATACATGTCTGCACGTCAAGCGTGTGTGTTCTCGCGCCATTTTCTCACAATATTTATTGGATGCAATTCAAGAAGACCATGTAGGGCTGTCCATGAGCCAAGCCTGGGTTTGGGTTCAGCCCAGATTCTGAACTGGTCAGCCTGGGAATGCCGGCTGCCCTATTCAAGATTTTGATTATGCTTGGACTGGGCCCTGCTCATTGACAACCCTCAACTATGATGGATTGTCTTGGTTGTATTTCTTCCATTGAGAAATTACTTCAACATCCAAATTGTTCTACAACATTGTTGTTATTCAGTGAGTGTCATATAATTTTTAGTTTGTATTAGTTAATTGTTGGAAGATAATATGAAAGTTGATATATCATAAGGGGTTCATAAATGTAACCTTTTTTGTTTAGTTGAATGCTTGCAGAGTCTCAATGCCAAAACAGGACTGTTTAGTAAACGCATGAAGATTCTACATCGTGATCCTACACTTCATGCTCAAAGAGTAGCTGCAATAAAGGTCTGTACTTATGAACATCATTACATCTGGCAAATTGGAGTTTTCCTTCTGATTTTAATATGGTACTTCATGACAAAAAGACCAAGCATGTAGTTCCTTGTTCCCATAGATGATGTTTACATGTATGTTAGCACTTTTAAGTTTTATTAGTAAAGAGAGTTATAATTATTATCTGTTGCAGAAAGCAAAAGGGACTGCTGCAGCCAGGAAGAAAGCATCTGAAGCTATGAAAGCTTTTTTCTTTGATCCAGAGAATCGCCTCAAGAGGAGCATGTCCATGAAAGGTCAGTGAATCTATTTTATTGCCATGCTATTGATGATTTAATTCCTTTAATTTCATGACAGTTTAGGCTGCGTTTGGACTGGACAACAAGGAAAATATTCATTGTTTTTGGGGTTTCTCCCGCACAATTTCCAGGAAAAAAAGAAAAAGAAAAAGAAGAGAGAGACAGTACTTGATGATTTGTGGTACTGGTATGAAAGTGCTCTTTCTCTCATATAAAACACAAAAGAGCACCATTATGCAATTTTGATGATTTTACTAAATTGGTTTTCGGGAACTAATAAAGTAACATCTGAAACCGATACTTATCCCCCAACATGTACTGGTATCATCCATGAATAGTACAGCTGTACCAGCATGATCTGAGTGACGCGGGACAATAGCCGTTTTGGTGTGAACGATACAATACACAGTACACCGATATTAAACCTTTTTGGAAACATGGAAAACCCTGGAAATGAAATCAATTCTGTGAAAAGCCTTTTTAACTTCTTCTTCTTCTTCTTCTTCTTCTTCTTCTTTTTGAATGGTGTTTCAAAAGGCAAAATCTCATATTATGTAATGGGTGTTTGCATTAAAGGTCATTGATCAGTTTCCAGATAATTGGGTTGTAATTTTTATTTTTTTTTAAGTTTTCGGTCTTTGTATTTTTTTCTCTCTATCAATAAATTTATCGGCGTTAAAAAAAAAAAAAAAAAAAAACAAACAAACAAACAACACAATGGGCATAAAGATATTTTGAAGGGTTCGGTTGATAAGCTTGAAAATAACTCTTCAATAAGCTTGAAAATCAGACATAAGAAAAATATAAACTCCCAAGTCTCAAAACCTTGCAAACCATATTTAAATCAAACAATAAATCTGCTTTCAATCTAGACCCTCCATTTGATCTAATCTTATATCAAATTTGAATAGTACTAAAAATACCTTTCGACCGTGTGGATATGTTGATGTTTCGTAATTCTCCGTTACCTAGAATGTCAATTGCTCCTTCACAGACAAGAACTATGCTAAGTTGTGGCAACTCATCAGCCTTACAATTTCCACATGCACGAAAATTCACACTGTCCAAATCATAGGCCCCATTGTGGATTGAATGTGGCCCAAAATTGCAATGACCAGACAATCCAGACCATCCACTGGTGGCCATCAAATGGCAGTTAAAAGGAAATAATCATTGATCCAAATTCAATGGCGTAATCAGATGGTGATAATTTAAATTTTCGTCTCCACTCCATCTACAAAGGGGCCACGGTTCATATGTTTTGGAGTGTTATGCATGTATATGATACTTGTACAGTAGATGAGTTGCAACAACCTAGTGACTTGTTGCAAACACATTGTAGCAGATCCCGAGAAACAAAGACACTATATCCCAGGTTTTTTAAAATGAAAAATTCCATTCTTCAGCCCTGTCCAAAGTCCAAACTATACTGGAGTCTGGCGCTGGTTGCCAGTTACAACTATAATGTATCACTTTCTTGTATTACTTCCAATACACTAGATCAATGTCCTCTTTCTATTACAGGAGTGAAATTTTACTGCAGTAACTGTGGAGAGGAAGGACACAGAAGATATTACTGTCCAGCAGTCAAGGATAGTTTGGGAGGAAAGCACAAGTTCAAGTGCTGCCTATGCGGGGAAAGAGGTCACAACCGACGAACGTGTCCCAAGTCAAGGTCAGGTGAACCACAGAGGAGAAGGGTGGAACCAAAGCATCATCACCATTGTAGGGTATGTGGTCAAAGTGGGCATAATCGTAGGACATGTCCCCAAGGGACTGCTGGCATGAAAGGAGGCAGTTCAATTCCAAACAAGATTCTTACAACTTCTAAAGGTAGGACTTCCTCCTGCAGCTTACGCTTGGGAAGAGTAACATACCATGAGATCTCATGTAGACCTATGCTAATTGGAATGTATTTTTGCTTTAGTAATAGTTTAATGTCTGTTTCATGTTTGTTATTCTGTGATTAACCCCCTCCTTTTCATGTATTTGTAAATAATCCCATATGTTTTGACACTACATAAAATGCCTCTTCCGTCATTTTTGAATTAACCTAAGTTAGTCTAGAGTAAAAAAAGACTATTTTGCACCCACTTTAAACAACATATTTTACCATACCTCGCACTCCCAAAATCCAAAAATATCTTGATCTTCCCCTCCTTCAAAATCACTTAATCTCCCTCTCCAAAATCTCTCAAGTTCTCTCTCATTACGTTCGTTGCACTCTATCTCAAGAAGAAGAAGAAGAAGACTGGATGCATGGTCTGGATCTCTAATGTAGGCCCTACCTGATGACTTCCCACTTTACGCATAGGGGTAAAATCGTCTTTTCGAAAATTTGGTTAATAACATTACTTTTTCTGTCATAAAAAAGTAACTTAAGGGTATAGTTTGCACATATATGGTAAAGGGATATAATATATATATATGCAAGGGAGGGATTCTATATGCAAGGGAAGGGTCCATATGCGTGCGCACGCACCAAAAAACAACAACCCATATTTATATAAGCATATTTGATAGAGAGACCGTTTTTCTCCTTAGGAATGTAATGGTACCAACATTTAGTATTGGGTTAGAAAGAAGTATAAAACGGAAGGGTATGTCCATCATGAAGTTGGGTTAAATGGTGGCTTTTATTTTTGCTTGACAATAAATACTTAAAGGGAAGATGTTTTTCAGTTTGATGACCCAAATGCTTTCATGAGACTTTACCTACCAAAAGAAATGTGATTTTTTTTTTTTTTGAAGAATGAGAAATATATTTAAGCCAAAGGAGAGAAGGAAAAAAAAAAGACACAGCCCACAACAGAAAAAAAAATAATAATAAAAAAAAATTAACACTAGGAAATACCTATACAACCCGAGATTGAAACAAGCCGAAGCTGAAGACCTCGGAACACAAATGCCTAACCCAGGAGCGACAAAATGAGAGATCTGTCTATGAGAGGTAGATAAACCATTCCTTCAGCTCCCCAAAGATGTGTTGAGCAACAATGGCTGAGGAAGAGGAAACATTCTGAAAGCATCGCATATTCCTCTCTTGCCAAATACCCCAAAGAGCAGCCAAGTCCAACAATTGCCATAAGGAAGTAGAGCCTTTTTCAAAGATTAGGGTATGCCAGACATGGAGGAATTAACAGATTGTGCCTGTCATCGCCCGAGGAACGGAGAACCTGTTGGAGATGGAAGCCCAGATCTCTATGGTGTAGTGACAGTGAAGGAAAAGGTAAGGAATGGACTCTACATCTCTACTGCATAGGAGGCAGCTGTTAGGAAGGGTCATTCCATGCTTTTGCAGATTATCTATAGTGAGCACTCTCCCTCTGACCAGCAGCCAAACGAAAGTTGCAACCTTTTGGGGGATCTTGATAGTGCCAAAAAGATGGAAAATCGAGAGCTTGATTTGAAGAAGAGCCACTAATGGAGTTGTAGGACTTGGTCATGAAAACACCAAAAGAAGAAAGCGACCAAGAGAGGTTGTCATCAGACTCGGGAGAAGGCTTAATCCCCTAGAGGAGGAGAAATGTGAAAATTTTCCTTTGTAGTCTTGGAGTTTCTCTCTGTTTTGCCCCTTAAAGTGTACTTCTATAATAGTGTGAATGGCTTATGATGAAACAAATGAGTTCCTTGGGGCAGTGGGTCTTCGTAAGGGGTCAGCACTAAGCTCATATCTTTTTCGCACTTATCATTATTGAATTATCTGCTAGTGCTCCAGAAAAGGCTCCTTGGTTTATGTTGTTTTTCAATGATATGGTGTGGGTCGATGAAACCTTGGTTTAGTTAACAACAATCTCCAGGATATCCCTAAAAATGCTGCATTTCATTACTTAGCTCTATAATTCAAAAGGCTGGAAAGATTGATGAAGATGTTTCAATGGAGTTTTGGTTGGTCAGATCCAGTGTTTGTAGTATTGATAGTATCAGCCAACACTATCGATATCGCATAGGCCCAATAAGAAACATAAGGGGGATTGTAAAATTCCCTCATATTGACGAAAATATCACATGTATCGTTCGATATATTATCATTACATTTATATATTGCAAAATATCGCACTACCACTTTTCATATATTCCCCGATATTGTTGATACATGCGAAGAAAGAACGAGAGTTAGGGTTGGACGTCCATACCTACTCCCCTTATATTCATTAATAAAAAAGAAAAATGAGAAAACTGCCCTTAATAACAAAACAAATATATCCGACATGTCCCAAACCCTCTTAAACAACTATAACTAAAGAGAATAACTAAAAACAAAGGCTAGGTGGGTCATAGACCTCCACATCCGTTAATACCCCTCAAGCTGGAGCATAGATGTTGACAATGCAAAGCTTAGAGTATATGCTTGTAGACTGATTATGACTAAGGGCCTTGGTGAATACATTAGCAAGTTAATCCTGATATCAGACATGTTTTCTCTAGAGATCTCACCACTGGAGAACTCATGTATTAAGTGACGGACAACTTCAATATATTTGTTCTCTCGTGATAGACTAAATTCTTTGTAATGTGGGGTGTTATCAAATTATCATTAAAAAAAGAAGAAAAAAACTACAAAGGTAGATTCACTACAAACCCCTTTCCCCGCAATAGTTTCTTGATTCATATTAACTCACAAGTAGTATTAGTCATTGCTCTATATTCTATTTCAACACTTGATCGAGCCACAACACTCAGCTTCTTACTCTTCCACTTGACTAGATTTCTTCCCACAAACGTGCAGTACCCAATAGCAGACCGCCTATCTGCTAAAGAACCTGCCCCGTTTGCATTAGAGCACCATATAATTTGAAGAGGATTGTTCCATCTGTATAGAATACCCTGACCTGGTGTTCTTTTAAGATACCACAAAATCTGAACGACTGCATCCATATGAGGTACCCTCGGAGATCTCTTAAATTGGCTCACCACACTCACAGCATAAGATATGTCTGGCTGAGTGATAGTTAAATAGAAGAGTTTCCCAACCAATCTTCTGTACCTCCCTGAGTCATAGCCCACCTCTACATCCGTAAACAATTTCAATATCCCAAGGGTGTGATACATGCATTGATAACAATGCTACGAACACTGGTTGGATTAAGTAGAGATATACCTCTGATGTATTGTTTTAATCATTTTATGCCAATGAATTAGGGAGATTTTTTATAAGACTATTGGTTGACCAACTATACTATATGGACCAGAGTTGGGCAATGAGGAAGCAACATGAGCAAGGAATGAGCATTGCAAAGATGAGGATGTTGAGAATGGAGATGGATGTGTGGGAAGACTAGGAAGGATAGAAGAAGCAAGAATGAGGTCATTTGGAGCCAGCCTAAGAGTAGCCTATAGTTGCACGAAGCGTGAAGTGAAGTGGCAACAAATCAAGGTGCAGGAGCGAGGAAGCATCTCTTTCAAAATGTAAACAAGTATAAATAGGTAGGAAGCCAATGCAAGAATTCGAAGTAGGTGCGGTGCCTAGTTAGGAGGATCCTGCAATTGAGTTGCCCTAGTGAGGGATAAAACAATGGGGAGTAGATAATGATTATTCTTTCATGTGCTAGAAAAACTAGGAATTGGTCCCTTAAGAGGAACAGTGATTGAGGTTGAAGAGCTTGAAAAGAGGATGAGAGAAAGGCCTAGAATGACTGCCTAGGATAGTTCCTTAATAGGAAAGATTGTAGAATTTGGCACAAGGATATGATGATGATGCTTTGAGAAAATATAGATATAGATTTTAAGTTCTTTAAAATTCTTCTGAATTAAAATCAATTGCTTCCCAGCCCCCACCCAAATCCGTTCCTGCTCTCACTTCGTGCAACTAAGATTCCAAGTCTGCAAAATATCTGTAGGAAGTTTGCTGACCAAAGATGTGAGGAACCTAATATGCCTGTATGAACAAGGTAAAGGGGGGGCAACCACGAAGGATAAGGTGAATCTCTAAGAAAACCTGTGAAGTTGTCAGGGACACGGCATCTTGTTGATTTAATGAATGGCTTCCGTCTTCCTTCAATCAGAAAAGTGTGATTGATGGAATATGCTAATGATGTAATTCCCCTTGCATGACTTTTCCTGCGCTTTAGTTAAATGCATGACTTATTATACCTTTATAAAAAATGCATGGCCCTGAGAGTTTAGGACCATTATCATGTAAAAGGACTCCATGACCCAGAGGGAAGGTTTGGTGATTACTGGCATCAAAATTTCACAATGGAACAAAAGGATTTCTTGTTCTATTTATAGGTTGAAGCTCTAAGAAAATCTTGCTTCAATGAAGATAATGATACATTAAAAAATTCCAAGAGAACCAAAAGAAACGTAATGGAAATGGAAGTTGAAAGATTCAATTGATAACTCTTCAGTTATCTCTATGAGGTTTACAGGTCTGAGAATCTGATATAAGAAAAACATAACCTCCCAAGAAGCTCTCTCAAGACAATTAAACCAAACTCTAAACCTACCTTCAATGGAAACCATCCATTTGATTTAAATCTTGGATCAATACTAAATACACTTTTGCACCATGTCCATGAGGTTATGTGATGATGTTTAGCACTCTCCATTAATCCTAGAATGTGAAAGGCTCCTTCAGATATAAGAGCTACACTATCATATGCATTTGCCACAACTCAGTAGCGACAATTCATCCACCTTGCACCATGCACACGCACGCCAAATCATAGCTCCATCCACTGGCAACCATCAAATGAGCAGTCGAAAGGAACTGATCGGCGTCCAAATTCAATGGCGAAATCAGATAGTGATCATTGTGGTTTTCATCTATGCTCCCTCCACAACAGGGCCACAATTCAGATGGTCTGCATTGGTATGCATGCATATGATGCACACGCAATGGATGAGTTTCAGCAACCTAGTGACTTGCCACAAATAATACTAGATATTGTACCAGTTTCCAGTTCCAACCATGAGGCGCTACTTTCTCTTCTTGCTTTCTATCCACTAGATACCGGATTGATTTTCTCTTTCCATTACAGGAATGAAATTTTACTGCAGTAACTGTGGAGAGGAAGGACACAGAAGAAACCATTGTCCAGCACTAGATGAAAGCTTGGTAGGCAGGCACCAGTGTCGCTTATGCGGGGAAAAGGGTCACAACCGCCGAACATGTCCCAAGTCAAGGTTAGGTGAACCACAGAGGAGAAGGCGGGACCAAAGGCAGCACCAACATTGTAGGGTATGTGGTGAAAGCGGGCACAATCGTAGGACATGCCCTCAAGGAACCATTTTGGAAATTAGCAGTTCAACTCCAAACAAGGTGCTTCAAAGTTATAAAGGCATCACTTACTCCTGCAGCTTATGCTCAGCAAAAGGACATAATATTAGGACATGTCCGAACAGAAATACTCGCTGACAGGCTATGATTTGATGGACACGCCTTGATATCTCATGTGGACCAAACCTAATTGGATACTGTTGTTGATTGAATCAATAGTGGCTTAGTGTTTGTGAAATGATATTTGCCATGTTTGATGCCTCTCAAAAGAAAAGAGAGAAGAAAAAAACTGACATGACCCTTTTTCTACTTTAGTAATGCAATGGTACAACTTTTTAGTATGGGGCGTGCTCCAGTGGTACCGGGCAGAGATGTGGGGTCCACATGAGGTATTCACACCACCAAACCCATCTATTCGATGCATCATCTCAGAGAACCCCTAGGACCAAAAACTCAGCCTGATCCAAAACTATAGTAGGCCAGAGAAAAGGGGAATGATCTGGGATGTGACGCCCACCTGAGACTTGAAACAGTGTGAATTTTGGTTTGACCCTTCATGAAGGGTCTTAACGGATTGTATATAAACAACATGGTGGTCCCCCCACGTTAATCAACGGTGGGCATTCTTTCTCAATATTCTCCCTGTTCTCTGGCCCATTTGAGATTTAGATAAGGCAAATTTTTGGGATCTGGCGATTTGTTCAAGTGATGCATCTTATGGACAGGTTGGATCCTGTGAACACAGCCCCTTTCAGCATTGTATTAACCAAAGTGAAGGGTTCACACTCTGGCCTATATCTAGATAGCCCTTTCAGCCTTTCTGGATCTCATTCCTGTCCAGGTTGGCCTTCTGATAGGTTGCTCCGGCCATGACTTGAACAAGGATGGTCCTGGCTGTGATACAAAAAGTTGGCTACCTAACCAATATGCCAAAAGCCCTAGCGGGAAATTTGAAACAATCAGTCTTAACCATCTGATGGTGAATGCTGGCCATTTTCTACCATTGAAGCATTTGGTCACCAGGTGGACCAGATTGCCTTAACTTTGTAAATTTTGGGCAGGGTCCATGTCCAATGGGCCGGTGATTTGGATGTTGTGGATCGACATAGACATCTGGTGAGTGACAATTAGCATTTTCTATGTTCCTATTGAGTGTGCAACACTTGGTACCTCATTCATTTGGCAAGCTATTGGAAGAAAAACTGCACTCTTCCCACGGAGGTCCTTAGCCGCCTGGTCAGTTCCAGGTTTGTTCTTTATCTGCTCTGTTGGGCCTGTGATTCACTTTCAGTCGCCATCAGTTAACCAGTGGGGCTTAAGCTCACAAACTAATGGTTCAAGCCAAAAGTGACCAAATATCACTAGTAAATAATGCTTCAACTTCCTATATCTTGTATCAAAATGGCACATAAAACGGACGAGAATCTGGTGGGAGCTCGAGTCCATTTTTTATCGGTGGTGGCCCACATGTGCAGCTATTCAGACCATTCAAATTGTGGGCTGCATTGTTGATTGAGCATCAAACGAAAATCTATGTTAAACCGGTGATTGTCGAAATTCACTTGGCAAAAGTCAGATGGTTAGATTAGAGCCCAGGTGTGAATATTTCTAATACTTAGAAGTGAATGAATAGCATACATTGTTCACTCTCATTTAAGCTTAGGGCCATTTGGGAGCATGGATTCAGTGGTAATCAATGGCAATATCAAAAAGTGGTGGTGTTTAATAAGGTGTACAGCGGTCGTAATCAACTCTTTTGAAATCATTGGAGGGAGGCCTGATTTCAACCCCATTACCATGAATTACATGTGGTAACATCTACTATGAAAATCACCCGTACTTGACTTTAAGAATTGGTAGGCTCCACCATGATGTTTAAGCAAAATCCACCCCAATCACTATGCATGTCACCCTATTTTAGTCGTAAGGCTCAAAAATCAGCCTGGTCAAAGGGAAAGTGGTGCCCACACCTTTTTTTTTCAAGGCCCACTATGATGATTATATAAAATCAACTCCAACTGTAAGATGTAGCTAAAATTTAGGCCTTGGACTAAAAAAAATCAAGCCCATCCGTGATTTAGGTGCGCCACATGGAGTAAAACAGTTTGGAGGGTGAGCGTTGCCCTGTATATTTGTTTCCAATGGTGTGGTCCACCTAAATCATGGATAGAGCTGATTTTGAAGCCTACGGCTAAAATGGCGTGACACTCCTGGTGATTGGTGTGGATTTTTTACAAATATTATGGTAGGCCACTCGTAAGAAATTTTATATTTGTGCATGTATTAAATGATACTATATATAAATTATGGGGATTTTGACTTCAAGAATTAGTGGGCACTACTTTGATGTTTAAATGAAATCCATCTCAATTACCATGTAAATGATTCGTGATTTATGCCCACCTAAATGACAGGATAGACCTGATTTTGTTTCAAAGGCCTAAATTTTAGCTTGGCATCTAATGGTTGGAGTGTACTTTATATAATCATCACAGTGGGCCCTGAAAAAAAAAAATCAAAGGTGGGTGTCCCTCTCCCAAATGTTCTCCTTCATATGACCCACCTAAATCAAGGACCAACTGATTTTTGCCCTATGGCTAAAATGGAATGACACACTGGTGATCAAGGTGGATTTCACATAAACATCACAGTGGGCCATGTATGAGAATTTATAGAAAATCTGTCTTATGCATGCCTCCACGTGCCAAAAGTAATTTTTTTTTTTCCAATGGATTCCATTTACATCCTGCCAAACACACCTAAGGACTAAGAATTCTGGATTCTATGGTAATTGTGATTTTCATTCCAGTTCATACCCAATCCATGCTGCCAAAAAACTAAAAATAATCTGATACTTCAGGTACCATGTGATAGCTCTTACATACATGTAACTCGAATTAAATCTCCAAATCATCTGCACCGCTGCCATGAACCAAAAACTTGATGTCCGCTGATCGGTGGACATCTATTGACTGGTAAAAATAATAGTTCACTGTACAAATTCAATTCAAATGACCACCAATCAGAGCCTAGGATCATCCAATCATCTGATTTTGGGAGTATAACCTACCCATAGATGGGTCCCACAAATTGGACGGTTTAATTTGAGTTACATATATGCAACATGCAGGAAATTGTTGAGTGCAAGGCCAGGCATATGCCAGTCGCACTCTTCCCTTACAAACTAAAATAAATAAATAAAGCAAGCTAGGCAACATCAAACTGAATACATAGCTGAGCCAGAAACAATTCTCTATGCAAAAATAATGTCTCGTACAGAGATCAAAAAAACCATTTTCCTAAGATTTTTATTCTCTATGTGCAACTGTCTCACTTCACACTTGCCAACTGAGATCGGAGCAGCTTTGCTGCAGCCACCATGTTGGTCAAGGCCGGTTTAACTTCAGTGTACTTCCTGGTCTTCAGACCACAGTCAGGGTTCACCCAGAGAACATTCATGTCAAGGACAGCCAGCATCTTTTTTATCCGATCGGCAATTTCTTCCGTCATCGGGACACGGGGGGAGTGGATGTCGTAAACCCCGGGTCCAATGCCTGCATGATACTTCACACCTTCCTGGAAAACTGAAAGGAGTTTCTCATCCGACCTTGAGTTCTCGATCGTGATCACATCAGAATCCATGCCGATGATGGAATGGATGATGTCATTGAAGTGGGAATAGCACATGTGGGTATGGATCTACATACCGAAAAAGCATTCAGCTGTTAACTAATCACTCAAAAGTAGATAAAAAAAATTGGATTAACTGCTCATCTAGATAGATAAATGGTAGCCAGTGTGCATATGAATGGTGAGTGCATTGAGTTTGGTAAAGAGAAGTTTGTAATGCACACAAAAATGTTTGAGGAATCAATCACATCCTGTAGAAAAGAACTCAAATTCCAACAATTTCGTCAATTTGAGGAAATTCAGCTTTACCAAAACTCAAAATCTCATCAGTAAGTTCTAGGAATTTTTACTGCAAATTCGGCAGGATTTGGAATTTTACTAAAGAATGCCTCCATGAATGGAAATTCAGGGCTTTTCAAGGATTGCAATCAACAAAATGTCATATCTTTTTTAATTTAAAGTGGTCAAGTCAAGAATCGCGGGCCCACAAATGTGTATGACATCCAACCTATCCAGCAGATGCACCCCACCATGACTATCAAACAACCAAAAATCTGGTAGATCCAACCATAAGCATCTAAATTCACATGTAGATGAGAGAGAGAGAGAGAGACACGTGCACATGCACGCGCGCACACACACACCATCCAAAAGCATCTAAATTCACATGTAGCCTATCTGATCATTCGTTCCCAGATTTTGGTTTGTGTGATCACCATGGCTGGATTCATATGATTGGATGGGCTATGTCATACATATACCACATGGGCCCTACAATTCTCACCTTTATCACTTTTTAAAGAAAAAATAAATAAGGGTATTTTTGGTAATTGCTCCCCTCAAAATCACCACCAAGAAATTTTGATTCCTCAAGGCATTATCTGGTAAAAATCCTAACTCAAAAGAATTTTGCAGTACAAATCCCTAAGCTTTATCAGTTCAAGCAATCCTGCTCAATCAGACTACCTCTGAAATATCAAACATCCACAATAGTCCAACATCCCAGCTGCCCATATGGGATTTTATAATAGGGGAAATGACCCAGTGCTCTCAGTGCAACTTAAGTTACAGAGCTCCTAGTTGCATAGAGAAATGTAGAAAGTCTATTCAATCAATTGCCTCCTAATGCGATAGTGAATTCGCGTTATTCCGCAGAAAATCCAAAAAAAATAAAATCGAAAAATCTTCCAATTGTCTTTCCAGATCTGAATAGGGGGTGGATTTCAGCACCTCAGCTTCATTCGCTGTGGATCAAATCTCCCATTTAGGGGAGAAATCGTGGATCGAAACATTGGTAGGCTGGAATCAGTGTTTGCATTATCTCCGATATTATCGAAATATCCCCGATATTATCTCTATTTCTAGCTCAACGATACCAATAACACCGGTAGTGATATCGATAACACTGATAGTATAAAAAATTCCATTTCATATTTTTTATGGGCGCATGGTTGCATGCAACGTTCAATTTGTCGACAATAATATTGATAATATCATGATATTATCATTATCGCAACATGGCAATAACGAGACCACAATCTTTAGTTTCTTTTTCAGTTGTTAACGATTTGTTTGGAAATATCATGTGTTGCCGATATTCTGAAATATCAATGGATGCTTGGATGGAAGGTCAAATATTGGATGGATGAGATGGTTGGACTGATTTGTTACAGTGGCATATGCTTGTAGGCCCCCATTAAATAGAAACCTATTATGCATGCATTCTTTTTCCAATTTTTTTATTCATAAATATGCAAATGTGTGTATTTTATCATCTCCTGAGGTTTCACTGAAAAATTCCATCGTTTTTCCCATTTTCCCCGCATTTCCGGTTATCAACGATATTATCGGCGATATCGATATTATTTCCGTATCCCCGGCTAGCGAAACTTGTAACGATACCGAAACTTCGAACACTGGCTGGAATCAACAAGAGATAAATTATTACAATAAAATAGTTTTTTTATTTGATTTACTCATGGATTTCACTTCAAAATTCAAATCATATCCATACATGACTCTCATGCATTGACAATGGATTTAAGTGGAAAATCAAGAGATTGGAGGATTGAAATGGAGCAATTTGGAGAAATTGAAGAAAACCTGAATTTTTTTTCCCATTTTTTTGCCTAATTTTAAGTAATTCGAGGCCCAAATTTTAACACGATGATGAGGGTGGCTGATCTATAGATTGATATTGATCTCTCAATTTTTCGAAAAAAAATATAATTATTTATAATTTTGAAAATTAATCTATTTAATTTTTTTTTAAATCAACTTTTTTTAAGATTTTTTATTTCCATGTTTATGATCAATGGGTTGCATTTGTCGTTAGAAAATCGGTTTTTTCTTTAAATATTAAAAAATCTGTATGTAAAAAAAATATTTCCATTTGATTTTTTTTTGGTATGGATGTATGGTTGAGTCATGAAATGCATGCATGTATGTGCGAAGATGTATGCACCATGCATGAATGGATGGACGGATCAAGGATGTGTGGATCATGCGTGTACATATATATGTATCTATGTATGCACGCATGGATGGTTGGATGGATGGATAGACCATGCCTCTGTATGTGTGCATGGATGGTTGGATGGATGAATGGATCTTGTGTGTGTGTGTGTGTGTGTGTGTGTGTGTGTGCATGGATGGATGGATGGTTTGATGGATGGATCATGCATGTGTTTGTGTGTGTGTGTCCATGCATAAATGGATCATACATGTGTTTGTTTGTGTGCGCAGGTGCATGCATGGATTGTGTGTGTGTGTGTGTGTGTGTCATTTTATACATGTGTGAATGCATGCATGGATCAATAGATGGATGGATGGATGGATTCATGCATAGTTGGATGGACGGATGGATTCATGCATAGTTGGATGGATGGAGATGACGATTTTTAAGCCACCTCGTAATTCCATGTGGGTAAGAGGGATGGTTAGATAGATATGTTTTTTAGTTCCTTTAGTCTTTAGTTGTCTTAATTACCATTTGGTATCTACATTTGTATTATATAAACTCATTTTAGCTACTATTATACTAATGTCTTACAACAGCACATACTTTTACGACCCCCATTAAATAGGAACTTATTATGCATGCATCTTTTTACAAATTTTTTTATCCTTCTTTTTTTGGAAAGGTAAAGAAATTTATATTAAAAGGAAAGAAGAAAAAATACAGCAAGAAAGGGAGGAAGAAAACACCCAAATACAACCCTAGCCAGGTTCCTAGTCCCTCAAAAGAGAGAACACCTTGCTGGTTGCTACTGAAACAGGCCCAGCCACATTTCTAAAGCAACAATTGTCTCTCCCCCCAAATGGTCCAGAGAGTTGCCAACATGGCCTTTCTCCGCTTATGCACATATATGTATTTTAACATCACTTGAAGTTTCATTGAAAAATCCCATGTTTCCCTCAGTCAGCAATACACATATGGGTATTGACAATATCGATACATGTTTCCATATCCCCAGCCAGCAATACATGTGATGAAACTAATACTACAAACACTGCGTGGGAGTTTTACGCTCTCATTGCCATTCCCTAGCCTGAATAAAGGAGGGTTGTGTCAGGTTGGCAGCCGGTGTCAAACTTATGCCATAACTTCCAACATGAATCCAAATGATATTCATATAACATTCCAAACTCATGCTAGGGTGTTTTGCCGACCCCAACTAGTTGGGATCAGGCATAGAGGATGAACCTTGACCATCTGTGCTATAGGCACTGACTATATGGTTAGAACTGTCCAATCACTATAATTTCTCTCAGTGGCCCATGAAAAGTAGGTTGTACCAAATGGGCCAGATAGTGGGCCATCCTGTGTCCTTGTGTAAGTAGGAGAGAGACAGCATCCTTGGAGCAACAGATAACCACTACATTAACTCCCTCAAAACAAGGGAAACGCAGAGATTAAAGCTGTCCTGATTTCCATCTCAACATAGAAGAAGGTAGTTTTATATGGTAGCAGGTCCTTGTTATGTAGTGGAGATCAAAGGGGGCAGAGAAAAAGGAGAAACCTGAGTGGTGTCCTTGACGCCACAGTTTGTTATCCTGAATGAATGGACAGCCCAGTCCAGGTAGAAGGCCTGCTCTGACTTGCGCAATGGCAGACCTTCACGCAGTGCAGCTTCGTCGATCTGGATCACCTGGATATTCACAGAAAACTTGCTGTCAGTTTTGAGTTTATGGAAGTTCAAGTTATTCCAAGCATCAGGGTGAGTGTGTGTGTGTGTGTGTGTGTGTGAGAGAGGGGGGTTTAATATCCCTTACCAATAATGGCAAGATAGAGATCCAAACCCAAATTCCAAGAGGACACTGACCTGAATCCCAGCTGATTCTAGATCTTCAACCTCATCTTTTATTGCCAATGCAATCTGGTAACAAGTTTCGAACCTGAAGACAAATAATAAGAATCTCCTAGAACACAATGGAACAGTCCAACAATTAAAAACATAGAACATAAGAGGAGAAAGCAACAAACCTAGGTTGGTCATTCCTCACAAATGACCAGTTGAGAATCGTGACAGGCCCAGTCAGCATTCCCTTCATTGGACGGGCAGTCATGCTCTGTGCAGCTGTGGACCAGAAAACAGTCATGGGGTTGGGGCGGCTTACATCGCCATAGATGATCGGAGGTTTTACACAGCGTGAACCATACGACTGAACCCACCCATTAACAGTGAAGGCAAAGCCTTTCAACTGCTCACCAAAGTATTCCACCATGTCATTCCTCTGTAACATTCCGACTAGTCACATGTCATCATGTAAAATCAGGTGAGAAAACTCAACTGAATCATCTGATTGCAGTTTATAAAGTTATTCTTACCTCAGGCTCTCCATGCACAAGAACGTCAATACCCAGTTCTTCTTGTAACTTGACAACCTTATTGATTTCCTCTTTGATAGCCTTCACATATTCTTCCTCTGAGATCCTGCATTATTATAGAGGCTAGGACTAGGATCCGATTTATTTTTTTAAAAATAAAGAACATAAAATAAATAATTCTAAAATTGATCAATAGATTGGTCCTCATGATATTCTGATAAGAATAATAGAGTGGGGAGTGAAATAAAATAAACGAGGTGCTTGGGGAGGGAAAAACTGGTCCTCGTTTAGTAAACTCAGCAACAACATAACTTTGTAAATCACCATCATCATCTAAGCCTTATCGCAACTAATTGGGGTTGGCTACATGAATTCCGTACTGCCATTCCAATCTATCAAGGGCCATAGCTTATTAGACCATAGGTCAGTCTTTTCTTACTACCTCCACCCACATCCTTTTGGGCGTTCCCCTTGCCCTTTTAGAGCCTTCAATTTGTACCCACTCACTCCTAATTGATGCAGTTCATGGTCTCCATTGCACATGATCAAACCATCCATGTCTACTTTCCCTCATCTTATTACCTATTGGTGCTACTCCTAAGTTCCCTTAAATGCATTATTTTCAAATTCTATCCTTCCTTGTCTAGCTACTCATCCATCTCAACATCCTCATTTCAGCCATCCTATAAACATGTTGTTCCTTAACTATCCAACACTCTATCTCATAAAGCACAGCTGGTCTCATATCCTCCCTATAAAATTTCCCTTTCAGTTAGTGGTACACGACGATCACATAAAACTCCCAAGGGTGCATCTCCATTTCGTCCACCCAGCTTGAATTCTATAAATGTATAATAAAATTCCATATTTAAATAACTAAAGCTAAATTTCTATTTTTAAGGGAAAACTCACTTGTTAGCTTTGTATTCACGGCGGACTCTCCTGAGATCCATAGTTTGTGGGAAAGACCCAATTGTCGTGGTTGGAAGAATGGGAAGGTTCAGCTTCTTCTGCTGTGCGTCAAGTCTAGCGGTCACTGGTGTAGCGCGGCAATGGTCAGAGCCCCTCAAAGCAGATGCCTGCAGTTTATGACATTAAGAGCAGAAAATACTTTTAAAAAAATTAGCAAAGACAGAAAGGGAAGAAAATAAAATAAAAGAAGAAAGAAAAGGTACATGATATCGCTAATACTTACCGCCTTCTGAACTGCCTCATCATTCACCTGAGGAGATGATTTTCTGGAAGCTTGGGCAGCCACATTGGCAGAAAAGAAGGCCTGAAAATGTAGTATATGACAACAGTTGTGGAATAAACGATGACTGCAAGCACCAAAGGATGGTCTAAGGAATTATTCATACCTCATCCTTCTGACCATTCAATGCGTTTGCCAATGTATTCACCTCAAGTATTTTCTGTGCAGCAAAGGCCAGCCAAGTTTTGATTTCGCTATCCAATTTTGTTTCATTAACTAAATCAACAGCAGTGTGCAGAAGGGAACAGGAAGTAGAAACTACAAGCTTTTCTGCAATTGACAAGCACCAATGTGAAGTTTAGGTGTCAATTTTGATAGACTAGAAAAGGCACAGTTACAAAGACATGAAAACAAAACCCAAAATATGTAGGAATTAGGCGCCTACAACCAAAGAAATTAGAAATTAAAATGATAATCTGAAAAAGCAGCACCATCTTGATGGAGCAAACTTAAGAAACCATTTCTGTGCTAAAATCAGTAAACCTAGGTTGTGACAGGTGATTTTGTTAATAACATATTCGGTGATTTCAAAATCATATACAGCTTATTTCTAACAAATATAGACCTCATGAAACGTGTATACCTTTGCCAACCTTGCTCGCAAGAGCTTTCAACGTCTTGAGAGATGCTGTGAGATCATTAGCCCAAATGTTACGACCGTCGACTATTCCAGCAAACAGATACTTGCTGGAAGGAAAGCCCAAACTATCGATCAATTCAAGGGTCTTCTCTCCACGAACCAGATCAAACCCTATAGCCGAGATGCCCTTCAATGACGTGATAGTCCTACAACCAGGTCAGTGAACTGGGTCGGGTCAAAAAAGATGGTGAAGAAAGGCTAAATCAAGCAGATCATTATGAACTAATAATATCGGAAATAAAATGCCAACGGACTTGTATGCTCCTGCTGGCACATCAGCAAAGTAGGTCTCAACAATAACCTTCAAACCAGATAAGGACTCTTCCATCTGTAAATAAGCATCCGTAAATGCTTCCAGTTGATGGAAGTCCAAATCCAGCACAAGCGTTGGCTCATCAAACTGCACCCAGGTAGCCCCAGCTGCTTTCAACTCAGCCAAAACCTCTCTGTATTGATCAGTAGAAAACAAGAAAAAGAATCAATTTCCTCAATCTAGCAAAATTTATTGTCTTCACTCAAAACACCAAAGCTACTTCCAGCCTCCAGGAGAGAACTAACTTGTAAACTGGAATGATCTTCCCAAGCAAAGACAGAGGAGAAAATGATTTCTCCACACCCTTTGCCGGCTTTGACAACAACAGGTATGAAACAGGACCAACAAGAACCGGGACAGTCTCAACTCCAATCTGCAGAATGGCCACAGAACATTAGCACATCACTGAAGTGTGTAGAATTTGACTCTAAAACACTGTCATACATTAGTAGCCTGGTAGAAAAAATGAGTAATTGTACATAATCTACCTCCTTCGCTTCCTTGTATTCAGACACTGCCTTGTGAGAAGCATAGGAGAAGTTAAGGTCAGGTCCCAGTTCAGGAACTATGTAGTGGCTGGTTCAGAGATACACATTCGTCATGCATTAACGATAGCATTTGTGCAGAAGGGCGATGCACATCAATCTAGGGTAACTGTTCTTTATGATAAAAGCACCTCAATGCAACAGTTTTTAGAGAGAGAGAGAGAGAGAGAGAGAGAGAGAGAGAGTTATGTTAAAGAAGAAAAAAGGACGAAGATGAGAAATCAATGCCCTGCAAAATACATCTAAGCAGATCACAAAGAATCAAAGATTCAAAAGTGTCGAACAAATGGCTAAAGAGACAAGGCCCAAGCCATCACATCCTGGTTGGCTTTCCTAAACACTCATCAGAACTATGGAGACAACTGCAGAAGAAACAATTATTAAGCTCAACCCAAATCAACCACAGTACTGCTGGATGCGAATGGTCTCTACAAAACCTCCCTTTAGGCCTGACACCATCCCCATGCCATTCTGGCCAATGGAAAAGGGCATCACTCAGCAGCACTGGAAAAGATCAAGAGAACACCACCACCAGCACTTGCATAGATCCATTTTAAAATATATAGCCAGCCAATTCGGCATCCTAAAGGCATATGATGCACATATTTGTGAGCATCATATCTTTTGCGAAGACTGTCAATCGTGAGCACTTTGTCCTTGCTCACTAACAGAGCAAAGGCAGTGACTCTAGGCATGCCCCAATAAGTCCAGATGAGCTCAGTAGGATCACAAGAATCATATTGACGAGGAGATCGGTGCAACTGTAAATTTCCCAAACTCCACCGATATACCAATTTGGAATTTCAAAGAAGGTCAATGTACATCAACGGTCACAAGACACAAACACACATATAAGCCACTGGTAATGGAAACTTCAATCATCAGATGGTACAAGGGTGACAAGGTTGTTAGTAAAAGAAAATGAGGTGGACTTACTAGTTGGTATCAAACCATTTGGTCATTTCCATAGCAGGAAGAGTTGCATTGCCTCTGGCCATGGAGAAGTAGACATCAAAGCCAATCTCTCCTCCAGCCCATCCATATCTTGGCGGAACCGCCCCAAGCATGGCCGTGGTATCTAAGACCTGATCATAGTATGAAAAGGTGTTGCTAGGAATGAATTTGGTTCCTGCATCAGCCATTTGTTTCCAGATTGAGATCCTCAGATCCTTGGCAACCTTCTGCAGCTCTTCAGCATTTCTCTTTCCATCCCAAAATGATTCAAGAGCAAATTTAAGCTCTCTCTTTGGCCCCATGCGAGGATATCCAACAACATGTGAAGACATGGCTCTTATGTGACCTGTTCGGAAAAATCTACAACCAGGCTGCAAAGATGAGGAAAATAAGAGAATGTTACAGGCTAGACAAGAAACTGCAGCTAATCATGCAACAATTATGCTAAACAAGTACAAAATTAAAATCTCGAAATAAACAACTAGCTGAAGAAATTTCCCACCATAGCAGAGTGGATAACGACAATGAAAACCAACTATTTAATTCAGGTAGTCTAACAAAAATGTAGGTGAAGAAACAGATACATTTTCAATAAAACTCTTGAAAATTGAGGCATTTAAACTATAGAACTACGAAGAATCCTTCACTAAATAGAAGAAACAAAAAGGAAATCCAAACCCTAGGCTGTTAAGGATTTCTAGTAATTATGAGCAATGGAAGTGGAAAGCTTAATGCAATGCCAAGGACCACACTCAACCAAGCTTTTGAGTTTTGAGTTTTGTAATCAGTGGCTGACTCAACCATGAGCAAAACCAAGTTGACTCATATGACCCTGCTGAACCATGTTGAATCCACTTACAAAATTTCTGAATTTTTTTTTTCTTTTGAAAGGTAACGATTTTATCGAAAAGCCGCAACAAGCGGAAAAGAATAGTGTTAAAGTCCCTTGATATACATTGATACACCATCTTCTAAAGGCTGGAGCTTGTTTGACATGGTATCAAAGCAGAAGGTCAAGTGTTCGAATCCCAGGAGCAGCAAATATGCCTCCCTAATATATTCTTCCACGAGGCTTGCAAATTCACCCATAATTCTACCTTCCATGGGTCCCGACCTTTGAGATTTTATAGTTCTTCATTACATGCTTGTGGTTTATGGTTGTAGTGCATGAATTCTTGCCTAATTGAATTTCCTCACACGTGATTTGAGTAGATTTAATTTAATTATTCATTACTATACATCTCCGCTTTAGTTTCATTACGCATCCTATTGATAGGCCAATTGTCCTACGTCGGTACATCTCATAATGTAATGTCCATAGGTGTGTCAAAAGTACCTGTGACGATTATGGTACATCAGGGTCCTGAGATCCATAGGTCACAACTCTCCTTGGTCAATGAACATGTGTCTAATCTCAAGTTGTCAAGGACATCTCGAGGAAGCAATCTTCTGCTTAACCAATACTTATATGTGTTTAAGATGACATCATTATTTAACTAAGGCACTATAACATGTCCACCAAGGACATTTGGTCATCTTGATCTGCAGCATAGATTGTCCCTATCACATCCATTTTCCATTTTGGTTTTTGTTCTTTGAATCTGAATGCATTAATAAGCAACCAGCGGTGAGGCCCATCATATCAACAGTTTGGATCACAAAAACATGGGCTCTAGTTACACAACCTAAAAACCCAAACAGTACCTTACAACCTAGTTTCTGTTCTTTGAATTTGAATGTACTAATAGGCAACCAGCAGTGGGGCCCATCATATCAATGGTTTGGATCACAAAAACATGGGCCCCAATCGCACAAACTGAAGACCCAAACTGTACTCTAAGGGCAGGGATTGGGAACTACTACCCCCACCAGGACCTAACTAGAGACAGATGGTCCTGTCAGGGGCTCTGTGGGGCCCACCGTGATGTATGTGTTTTATCCATGCAGTCCATCCATTTTGAAAAATCGTTTTAGGTAATGAGCCCAAAAATGAGGCAGATCGAATGCTCAAGTGGACCACACCACAGGAAACAGTGGGATTGAATGCCTAATAGCTGAAAACCTCTTAGGGGCCACAAAAGTTTTGGATCAAGCTGATATTATGTTTTCCCTTCATCCAAGTCTATGTAACCTTATAAACAGGTTGGATGGCAAATAAACATCACAGGTGGGCCCTAGGAAGGTTTCAACAGTGGGGTCATTGTCACCACTGCTTCCTGTGTTGTGGTCCACTCAAGCCTTCAATCTGCCTCCTTTCTGGTCTCACGCCCTAAAATGATCTTGCAAAATGGATGGACGGCTTGGATAAAACACATATATCACGGTGGGCCCCACGGAGCCCCTGACAGGACCGTCCGTCGCTAGCTAGGTCCTGGTGGGGGTAGTATCCAATCCGCGCCCGTACTCTAAAACCTAGTTTCTGTTCTTTGAATCTAAATGCATTAATGGGCAATCGGAGGTGAGGTCCATTATATCAACGGTTTGGATCATACAAACATGACCCCCAGCTGCACAAACTGAAAGACTACTCTACAACCTTGTAAATCCACCTCAACACCAAAACACACACAGAAGAGAAGTCTAGTCATCGAAACAGGAAGAGAAAAAGACCATTCAAAATGCATAGAATCTACCTTCCTGAAAGGGAGAAGATGAGAGGAATCGGAGGAGAAATGCAGAGAGCGATGGAACCGAACTGAAGAAGAAGAGAGAAGCGAGGGTTTTATACGCAACATGCGTAGCTCCTGCTGCTGCTTGCTGGAGAGCTTTCAGAAGGCGATTTCCTGTTTAAAAATAGCTGTGGCTGAAATCGAACATTGCCACAGTGATGTTCGAAGAATTACCAGACGCCCGAAGCTCGGATGCTTGAGATTGATGCTCTGGCAGACAGTGAAGCTTGATACACAGGCACTCGTGGGCGAAGGAAGCTGATTTCATATCCCTGGTGGCAGGCGCTGTGAGGCCCACCGTGATGTATGCGTTTTATCCACGCCGTCCATCCGTTTTGCCAGCTCATTGACAAAAATGAGGAAGCTCCAAAATTCAAGTGGAACCGGAAACAGTAGTGATTGAACGCCTGCCTTTGTGAATAGGTTGGGTGGCAAACAGAATGGAGTAAGGTTTCAACGGTGGATGTCATTATCGGACGCAATTCGGCGACCCTGCATTTATGTGTCAAGGCTCTCTGGGCCCCACCATGATATATGTATGTTATCTATGCCGTTCATCTATTTCGCCAGCTCATTTTAGGGTGTAAACCCAAAAATAAGACAGATCCAAGGCTCAAGTGGACCACACCACAGGAAACAATAGGGATTGAATGCTTACCCTTCAAAACTTCTCAGGGGCCATGGAAGTTTTGAATCCAGCTGATATTTGGGTTTTCCCTTCATCCAGGGTTATGTGACTTTATGAACAGGTTGGATGACAAATAAACATTGTGGTGGGCGCAAGGAAGTTTCAATGGTAAGTACTCAATCCCCACTGTTTCCTGTGGTGTGGTCTAGTTGCGCTTTGGATCTGTCTCGTTGTGTTTGCCCATGACCTAAATGAGCTGAAAAAATAGATGGTTGGCGTGGATAAAGCACAACGGCCTCTCGTTACCCTTCTGTATTATCCCTCTGGTGTAGTCCACTTGTGCTCTGTATTTGCGTTCTGGGGGCTTCATCACCTTGACAAATGCATGAACGGCATCGAGGTAAAACACATACATAATGGTGGGGCCCACAGCACCTGCTACCAAGGATTTCCAGTAGCAAAGTCACCGGGGAATAAGTGCCCCCATACGTGCGTCATAACGGTGAAAAGGAAAGATTTTCTGCGCCAAATGACTACATTGTTTTACCAAGTCAGGGTAGCCCCACTTTTAAGGCGCAGGAACGTAGGTGGGGCCCACCGTGATGTTCATTAAGGGCCCGTTTGGATTGTAAGTTACTTAAGATAAGCTACTCATCAGATAAGTTACTTATCTTAGTTTTTACTTATTAAGCAGCCAGTAAGTAAATAAGTATGTTTGGTAATAACAAGTTGATAAGTAACCTTTTAAAAGAAAATTTCAAATATACACGTAATAAGCAACATATTAACATGAAAAGAAAAAGTCATGCGTTGAGGCAGTTTTCTTAACAGAATGAGCTTTTCTAATCCATGTGCACGTAATAAAGCTCATGTAGAAAAAGCCATGCGTTGAGGCAAGAGCTTTTCTAATCCCATGTGCATGTAATAAAGCTCATGTACATGCCATGCATGTGCTAGCATAGCACAATTATTCCGAGATACATTCCATCCATCAGATCGGGACACTATATGGATGCCCTGGCACAAGAATCAGGTTGATCCACTGGTTAGGTGGGCCACGGTCTGCAAAACAAATGTACGGCTCTGGAAGACTTGGCTGAAGTTTTCTAACCCATTCACTTGTTTCCAATAGTCGGTCCACATGGTGAGTGGACTAGAACCATTTTTGGGAAAGATGTAGAAGATCAGATCAACCTGATTGGATTGGATCTTGCACCAATTAATGTAGGGCCCATCTTTGATGTGGGCCGTCCACTATGTGTGAGCCCCACCTTTCATGGTACAGTCCATCATGTGGGGCCTCCTTTGATATGGACGGTATGAGAGAGCAGTAACTGAGTGAACCATGAGAGAGAACTTTGATATGTAGTGTGACCTGAGAGAGATGAGTAGAAAAGCCAAATTGGAGGTTGGTAAATTAACATTGGAGGGACTGATTGTTACACCCACACATGATTGGGTTTTTTTTTTTTTCTGCCCCCTTATACTCTCTCTATTCATCTTTTCATTTTTTTTTTGTACTCTCTTGTACTCTTTAAAATTAGAGGGGTAACAAAAGAAGTAAAGGTAGTTTGGTTGAAAAAAAGTAGGCTTCACTTACTAAACCACGTTCTTTGGTGAACACCGGGTATATACTTTTGAAGGAAGGATGATGTAAAGTTGGTAATACTTGTTCACAGTTATAATGTACGTTCGATGAAAGTGTAAACACCATGTAGGTCTATCCAAAGGCATTCTACCTTATAGTAAAATGATCTTGAAGAAGAAGAAGAAGAAGAAGAAGATACAATAAGGTAAACGAAGAAAACGAACATTAGTGATGATATGTTGAACTTACGACTTAAACAGGACGGACGATCGGGTCGACCTTCTGTGGATCCGTAAAGTTGTCGTCCAGAGTCCAAGCTCACGCCTCTGTGTGATTGGGGTGGTCACAAGTTACTTTTCAATTATACTTACCAAAAGTAACTTAACATCTTAATTTCAGTCAAAAAGAAATTTATTTGGTAGTATCCAAATGGGCCCTAAAAATCCACTCCATCCATCCGTTTTGTGAGCTCATTTTAGGGCATTCTACCAAAAATGAGCTGGATCCAAGACTCAAGTGGGCCGAAACGTGAGGATTGAATGTCCATGGTTGAAATATTTGTGGGGCCACAGTAGTTTTGAATCAGGCTAATATTTGTGTTTTCATTTCATGAATTCGTTATAAATGGTATTGATGGCATATAAACATCACTGTGAACCCAAGGAGGTTTCAACAGTAGGAATTTCCCAACCCACCTCATACGTTAGTGCGGCTGACTTTGAGTCTTGGATCCCCTCATTTTTTGTCACACATCTTAAAATGAGTTCACGAAATTAATACTCGATAGATTTCTCACGAACATCATGTTCCCAGAAACTTCCTGCAAAAGGCATCCGAAGGGAATCCGCGCCTCGTATATTTTAAAGTGGCATGTTTCATCTGGAAGCGGATTGGGTACCACCCCTGCCAAGGATTTCCTACTAAAGATCCCGGGAATTTAGGTGGGCCCACCGTGATGTTTGTGAGAAATCTACTCCATCTATCCATTTTGTGATCTCATTTTAGGACATGTGAGCAAAAATGAGCCGGCTTGAAGACTCGAGTGGGCCACACTAAAGGAAAAGGTGGGTAGGGAAATTCCTACTGTTGAAACCTCCCTAGGTCTATAGTGATGTTTATATGCCATCCATACCGTTCATAACGTCATTTCCTACTGGGATGAACTGAAAACACAAATATTAGCATGATTCAAAACTTCTATGGGCCACGAATATTTCAACTGTGGACGTTAAATCCTCACTTTTTCGACCCACGTGACTCTTGGATCCGGCTCATTTTTTAGTTTCATGTCCTAAAATGATCTCACAAAACGAATGGAGGGGTGGATTTCTCACAAACATCACGGTGGGCCCCGCTTAGATTCTCAGGAACTTCCTGCGAAAGGCTTTCACAGGAGATCCGCGTCCCACCAGGACTTGATGGACGGTCTTGTCAGGGGCTTGTGGGCCCACCCCACCGTGTTGTTTATATTTTATCCACACAATTCATCCATTTTACAAATTATTTTAGTGCATGAGCCAAAAAGGAGGCAGAGCTAAGGCTCTAGTGGACCACACCTCATGAACCAATGGGGATTGACTCTTACCATTGAAAACTTCCTAGGGCACGCCATGTAACAACCGGTATTTTAAAATCATATGGAATTCAAATAAGTACTTGAGTTTAGTGCTAATTAACTAAACTTGATTAATTAACTGCAGTTAGTGGACAAATAAATACGCTTGATCAAATCCAAATAAGACACAATAACGTACGCTAGCAACTAGATAATCCTATGTACGGAATTGATTACCCGAATTTGGACCATTCACGGCTAAAACTCTTAAAATGACTCTAAACCGTTTGTTAAGGGATCAATTATCAGGAAGTTATAGCATTACAGTCGACGTAGTAGACTTGTCAAAGTGTGCAAATCAGATTGTCAAAGCGACACTCCGAAATGCACAACTTATCCCCGAGGCTAAGAGCGTGCGTTTGTGAACTCCGCCTCAATTTTGATCCAAAAAATCTATAAATAAAAATTCATTTGGAATTTAGAAATCAGATTTTTAAAACCCTAGTTTTGGGTTTTCTCTAGGGTTTCGAAGTCGTTTTCTTCGTAAATTGACAACTAGCTACTGGAATTCAGTTCCGAATGCTACATACAGTAGCCTGGAGGTAAGACTACCTATTGTGTATATGAAAATCGATTTTCCACGCATTCTCTCCGTCTTAAATCACATCTGTTTGTGATACAGGTTTAGGGTTTCATACAGTTTCGAAATATGTATCATAGGCGAGTTCGATACGTAGAACCTCATGCAGAAGTGGGGACTATTTCTTCCAAGTTAGGATTTATCCACCTAAATTAGTTTCAATTAATGAATTAGGTAGTTAAAATGTATGTTTTTTTTAATTTAATTGATAAGCATGTATTTATTGCTTTACTTAATATAACTGCTATAGAAATTTCATGCATGTTAAATTCGGTATTCATATGGAAATCTGGCAAAATGGGTTGTATGCCCAAAATGCATATCAAATGTTTGGTAAAATGCCTCAAAGGCAGAATCACATTAAATGATATTTGGAATACCGAATTGTAAAGTGGAATTGCTTTTGTACTATTGTAAGGGCGATATATTACATTCACGTCATACTTAAACAACATGAATTGTGAACGTTTAGCTTGGATTGACGACCGAAAACCGCACGTATGAAACAACCTGCTTTAGGTTGGTATTCATTGACTCATCCGGTCAACCCAGATAGAATCAGGCTGACCAGCACAACTAGGGCTACTAGGGTGATTTCACCCAAGGCCGGTCACGCCGAGGTTCACTCGATCCATCGGATTAGCCCAAGTCGGAGTCGATTTCTATTGTGTGAAATGGATGCTACACACTTAAGGATGGAACCTGGAAAAACACAATCTCCAATACTACACAGTCTACTTATAACCGTTAGCGGGAACATCGTCCACGAAGTCTCAATGAGCCAAGCATGGTGGTATGGGATACCATGTCTGTGTTGTCGGCTTACGCTGGTGATGAGCCCCCGTAGTGTTCCGTTGAGCATATTTGGGTACACAGCCCTGACCATCCTAAAATGTCGGTTTTAGGTGCACTGTCCTGGATGTTTCTAAAATGTTTATTGGGTGCACAGCTCTAGCGATCCTAAAATGTTATTATGGGTGCACAGCCCTGGATACGCTCTAAAATGTTATTATCGGTGCACAGCCCTAGCTATGTTCCAAAAATGTTTATAGTTGGCTATGACTTTTCATGTCTAGAGGTGAGATAGCCAATGGACATAGGACATTGGTGACGAGTCAATCGCACCTATCACAGGACTCTTGGTACGATGGTGGTATTCGAGTTTCACAAATATTGTTGCTTGGAAATCACTAATTATGGAAGGTTTTGGCCAAATCACACATTGATTAGACCTATACATTTTTTTTATTACTTCATATATAAATTGTTTGCGTGGTGTTTGCGACATTACTTAAACTTGTTTATGTTGATAACATGTTAACTTAGAGAAATAGTAACAATAGTTGCTCACTACCACTTGGGATGGTGTTTTAAAAACACCAACCAGACCCTATTAACGCATGTGCCCTAGAGATGTCTGCGGTGGAGGAGACATATGAGAACTAGGTCGAGGAGCTCCCCTACCTTTCAGTTGACTGAGGGTCAGGACTAAGCATTGGTGCCTTAGTCAGTTATGGGGGACAGTTGTTAGCTAGAGACTTCGACATGTACCATATATTTTTGGATTTGTATCTGAGCACCAGTTGTGTGAGCTAGTATTTTGGATGTTTGTGTATTTTGGACATGATGATATAGTACTTCACCTCTTACATCCAGTTATATATATACACTGTTTAGCTTTATTCTATGCTTTAGCTTTGATGTCATTAATCAAACTATTAATCACGCTTCCGCTTCAAAAGTGACACTCGAAAATTTAGAGATCGAGGTCATACTTGAACTCTAAAATTCGAGGCGTTACACTGCCATATTGTTTATTTACCATCCAACAATGTTCATAGGTTCAGTTAGTCCTGAATGAAGAGAAAACATAAATATCAGCTATCCAAAACTTTTGTTAGCCTTAAGAAGTTTTCAACCGTAGGCTTTCAATTCCTACTGCTCCTATGGTATGATCCACTTAAGCCCTTAGTTCTGCCTCCTTTTTAAGCTCATGCACTAAAATGATCTATCAAAATAGATGGACAGCATGGATAAAATATCCACATCACAGTGGGGCCCATGGAGCCCCTAACTAGACTGTACGTCTGATTGGGTGTCATCTTGAACCTGGCTTTATGTTGTACATAAAATCAGGTTCTGTAATCGTAGGCCAAAAATCAGCGAAGCACACAACTCACGTAGCCTCATAACATGGAAAGATGGGGAGGGGCTGCCCACCATAAGTTTGTGTATGGGGGCCACGGTTTGCATCTTTCATCAGACCCATTAATCAGGCATATCTCGCCAGTATGAAGAAAAGACGCAAAAATCAGCATGATATAAAACTCAGGCAGGGGCAGGGGACATGGTACGCGTGATTTTTTACATATCCAACATTGGTGGGCCCTACAGAGATAGGGTGTTTTGTGGTGGATCATCGAAGGGGCTTCTGGATTGTAAGTTGCTTAAGATAAGTTACTTATTCCACAAGTAGCTTATCTTAATTTTTATTTATTAAGAAGATAAGTATGTTTAGCAAACAACATACTAATCGCTTCTCCTCTCTTTCTTCTCTCTAATGCCTCTCTTCAGAGACTTACGAAAAGTATAAAGGCTAAAGAAAATTAACTGAAGTGATTATGTACTTTTTAAGTAAAAAAAGTTACTTATAACTGATCATAAACCAAACTTATGCGAAACAAGTCACTTATCTACTGCTGTAACCTATAAGTAGAAAAAGTAACTTATTTGGTGGTATCCAAATGGGCCCGAAGTGACCAGTCTCAACATCAATTCTGTTTTCATTTTCTTTTACCCCACATGAGCACTTGAGCCCATGACCTAAAAAGCAGTTGGTCTACTACTGAACCATGGAGCCAGACCCAAACAACAGGTTGGTTGAACAACCCTAATTGCCATTTTGATGAGATACATCAATTGGATTCAATTAACTATTTACCATACAATCAATATCCATACTAATTCGATAGTTAGATAGTCAATAACTTTGGATAGTTTAGTTTAAATTACTCGCATGGCACATTTACATTGTTTTAAGTAATTTCAAAATGCCTATTGTGTAGTCGTCATCACAATCTGCTATTC
This sequence comes from Liriodendron chinense, assembly GCA_003013855.2. Classification (NCBI taxonomy): domain Eukaryota; kingdom Viridiplantae; phylum Streptophyta; class Magnoliopsida; order Magnoliales; family Magnoliaceae; genus Liriodendron; species Liriodendron chinense. Next base: position 1,213,770 of record ML058374.1, read on the forward strand.
ACCCTGCCAGTACTGCTAGTGGTCAGTGCTCTGTGGGCCCCACCATGATGTATCTGATTTATCTAACCTGTCCATCCATTTTTCCAGCTCATGTTAGGGCATGAACCTAAAAATGCGGAAGATCCAAAACTCAGGTGAACCATACCACAGAAAACAGTGGTGATTGAACACTCACCATTAAAAACTTCCCAGGGCCCACTGTAAGGTTTATTTTCCATCCAACCTGTTGATTACGGTCACACAGACTTGGATGAAGGGAAAGCACAAATATCAGCTTGATCCAAAACTTTTGTAGCCCCAAGAAATTATTAATGGCGGGCATAACCACCACTGTTTCCTATGGTGTGGTCCACCTGAGTTTTGGATCTTCCTATTTTTGGGCTCATCCCCTAAAATGCAGCTGGAAAAAAAAATATGAAAGTACAGCATGGATAAAACACATACATCATGGTGTGGGGTCCACAGAGCACCAACTAATAGCCATGTTGGTACTGGCAGTGTCAGTATGCAGTCGGCATCCCTGGGACATGGACCTATGTCCCAATCAAGAATGGGTCATTAGAATGGATGGTCGTGATCAATAATCATGTAACCTGTTCAGGCGAGAATAACTAGTATCATGTTAAATTGGTATTTGGGATTTGAGATTTTTCTATGGAAATTCAGGAACAGCCTGGATATTAAAAAAAAAACAGAGAGAGAAATGATCACATACAACCTTGTTTGTTAACATAACATCATTTTTACTTTTATGTATCATCATAGTTGAATATCTGAGCCATGAAAGGGGTGGACCATACCATGAAGATCACGTGGAATGAAGTAGAACAAACCACCCATCAGGTGGACCACACATAAATAAAACCATATCACATTGATTACAATGATGTAGCACGCCTGATGAACACACCAACCTGATTTTCATACCAAGTGACCTTTGTGATGCATCCCACCTTTGCACAGTTCGGATTTTCAACTTGAGTGACACATCAGCTTCAACACCACAGGATTGTAGGAGTGACCTGAATCGTAGCCCATCCAGGATTAAGTAATACTGATTAATAGTCTTGATTAGTTGCACATCTCTAGCATGTTTACGGTGCTAGACGAAGGGCCAGTAGAGCTGGAACAATCAAACATGGCAATGCCATCCCTATGTAGTACACACGGCGGTCAATGTTCGAATCAGAACCATCAATCTAGTGGGGCATCATGTAAATAAAAATGCACATGGATTGAAAGAACCTATCAATCTCATCAGCAGACTTGAAATCAAGGACAGAAAACAAAACTAGTTAATGTTCAATAGAAGCTCTGATAATTGAAGTAAAACAGGTGCTAATATTGTGTGACAAGTGGATATTTAGAAACGGATCAACTATCAATTAAAGACACAATATATGGGCCATCTCGATTGACCCATAATTGACGGTTGATTTGTCTCCCCTCGCAACTGTATCCAGTGCACAGTCAAGTGTAAGAGAAATCAGACCAGGTGCAAAAGGTGACCCACACCATGAAAATGATTCATCATCTTCATCTAACTCTTATCCCAATTAATTGTAGTCAGCTACATGAATCTTATTAAGCCATTCCAATCTACCAAGGATCTAGCCTTCAGTTAAGACCATTGATCATGAAAACTTTTCTGAGTGCCTTCCTCTAGGTCCTTTTGGACTTCTCCCTTGCTCTTTTAGAGCCTTCAAATTCTACCAATTCCCTCCGACGGTGTTTTTGGCCTTCTTTGCAGATGATAAAACTATTATTCCTACTCTCCCTCGTCTTATTACCTATTGGTGCTGCCCATAAAGTGTTGTTTGATAAACTGAAAATAAGCACTGAGAATTAAATTAAGTGTTGAAAGCTTAAAGTACTTTCTCTCATCTTATTACTTATTAGTGCTACTCCTAAGGTGCTATTAGCTAAACTGAAAACAAGTACTGAGAATTAAATTAAGTTTTGGAAGCTTAAAAAGTACTAAATTACCAGAAACCATAATGTATGAAATTAACAATTTGTCATATTTACTCTTATTGTCTCAATGTCCATCTTTTGTAGAGTATGAGACAGTGGCTGATGGAAGTGGATCAAACAACCCCGAACCTTGGAAATTTAAGGTTTCATATGATAAGTTCGTTATCGCATCTGTTGCTGAGAGAGGCCTTGACTCTTGGAGGTTTTCTCAAACATATGCTGAGTTGCCGGAAATCGAAAACTCGCTGATTGTGAAAGCACGTGATATCTTTGCGTAAAGTTTCAATCCAAAATGAGAAAGCTGCAGGGCAGCCCACAGAATGAGAAAGTTATGAGAAGCTTAACCTCTGTAACAGGGAAATCGGATTGCATGCTCAATAACTAAGTACACTTTTATCATACTGAGTAAACTGTGTTGGGCCCACCGTGAATGTACGTGGTTTATCCACGCCGTCCATCCGTTTTTCCAGCTCATTTTACGTGGGGCCGTACATCAAGCCGAGTCGAGTCGAGGTGGGCCAAGCTTGGCTTGACTCGTCTGTGCTCGAGCTCGAGCTCACCCTCGAGCTTACCATTGGAGCTTGCCTTGTTTGCTAAAACTTTCGAGGCGAGTTAGTGGATCGAGTCGAGTCGAGCTTACCCCCACCTCAATTTATTATATTTTTTACTACAAAATATAAATTAAAAGTCAACAATATTAAGTTCAAGAAGTCACACATATATTAGGGGAGAATAGTATTTCTACAAGTGGGACCCCACCATTAAAATGACCTAGCTCTGATCAGTTTTTTATTTGGCCAAGTCACACATGCATTGAATGCAGACCACTAGTAATATTTTATGAACCATAATTAATACAGTAAATGCATAGCTCACCACGTGAATGGACTGCCCTAATTATTGTGCGGACCATCTTCATGATGAGGCCCAGCTGATTCATGGATCAGATGCACCACCTCCCTCATAAAATTGCAATCAATATCTGCATATGGTGTTTGGTCTAACCATAGACCCTGTTTTGTAGATATGTTTGGTGTGTGGTCTCAACATAGCACCTGTGTTTGTGTAGCATGTAAAACACACAACCACTGTGTGCTCACCATGTTTTGTAGTTGAAATTTCTCAATCCATCAGATATGCTCAACAAGGAATGTTCTTACCTGAACAAAATAGTAAGATTAAGAAACCCCCCAACATGTTAGGGTTTTATATGTCCTAAGCTTGGACCCTAGTGTGTGTGGGGGGGAGGGGGGAGAGAGAACCAAGAAATAAGAAGATTAGGATTTTTATTTTTTTTTAAACAAATATCTATATGAAACGAGTCGAGTGACCCAATGGTCGAACTTGACTCGATTTCTGACTCGAGCTCCTAAATGAAGCTTGGCTTGACTTGTTTTACTGAGTCGAGTCGAGCTGAGGCGAGCTTTTTCGAGTCAAGTCGATCGAGTTTCTCGAGCTGACTCGGCTCATGAACAGCCCTAATTTTACGGGGTTGGGACCGAAATTGAAGCATATCCCAAGCTCAAATGGACCACACCACAAGAAACAGTGGGAATAATGATCTCCACCATTGAAACCTTCCTAGGGCCCACAATGATGTTTATTTGTCATCCAACCTGTTCATAGAATCATAAGATCAGACAAACATGGATGAAGGGAAAACACAAATATCAGCTTGACCCAAAACTTCTGTGGCCCCAAGAATTTTTCAATGGTAGACATTCAATGCACATTCTTTCCTGTTGTGTAGTCCACTTGAGCTTTGGATATGCTTCATTTTTTAGACTCAAGCCCTGAAAATATCTGGTAAATCACAGTGGGCCTCACAGAGTTTACTCAGTATGCTAAGCGTACTGAGTTACTCAGTACTGCAATCGGCTTCCTATAACAAGTTAATGGGCCTTAATGTGTTACATGTCCTAGCTGTAACAGTTCCAAAACCAACTATTATGAGTCTGAACAATAAAAATCTGAACTTCGCATTCAACAAATAAAGCAGTCAAATGGATCCAACTCTACAAATTCTTTTTACTAGATCAAAACTCATTCCAAAATATCCACTAAATAAAGCAGTCAAATGGATCCAACTCTACGAATTCGTTTTACTGGATCGAAACTCCTTCCAAATTATCCACTAAAGCAATCAGAATATCTCCTGTACTAGAAATTTGCCATTTTCTTTATTAGCAATTTGCCATTTTTTCATTGAAAGTCCTTACATAACCCCAACATCATCATACCACTGGTAGACTCTCTCTCTCTCTCTCTCTCTCTCTCTCTCTCTAGAAAAAACATCATTGCCCAGGGTTAGAGCTGCAAATGGATTGGGTCCATCCCATTGGAATAGGATTACACTCACCCTCCCAGTACTGCTACTGATCAGTGCTCTGAGGGCCCTGCCATGATGCATGTGTTTTATCCAAGCCGTCTGTCCATTTTTCCATCTCATTTTAGGGCATGAGCCCAAAAATGAGGCAGATCCAAATCACAGGCGGACCGCAACACAGGAAAACAGTGGTGATTAAACGCTCACCATTAAAAACTTCCTAGGGCCCACTGTAATGTTGCCATCCAACCTGTTGATTGGGTTACATAGACCTGAATGAAGGGGGGAAAAAGTATCTGCTCGATCCAAAACTTTTAGCAGCCCCAAGAAATATTTAATGGTGGGCGTTCAATCACCACTGTTTCCTGTGGTGTGGTCCACCTGAGATTTGGATCTGTCTCATTTTTGGGCTCATGCCCTAAAATGAACTGGAAAATGAATGGACGGCATGGGATAAAACATATACATAATGGTGGGGCCCACAGAAAACCAACCAGTAGCCTTGTGAGTATTGGCAGGGTTAGTACACAATCCGCGTCCCTGGGACATGGGCCTATGTCCCAATCAAGAAGTGGACAATCGTGATCAATAATCATATAACCTGTTCATGCGAGAATGACTAGTGCCATGTTAGGGCCATTGTCCCCTGTATCTAGGACGCAAGTGGACCACCTAGACACGATATTGAGGCCAGGAATAGGTTGGATATGCATAGAGGCCCACATGGCACCATGACACAGCCCGGCTTATTTAACGTAGAGGGCCAGGCTTGGTCATAGATACTTATCCAGTGGGCCGGTCCACGCATGAAGCCTGCTATTCAGATCACAACCCGGGCCTTCCAGCCTCACCCAGGCATGGCTCACTTACACACCTCTGCAACCACTCAAATATTAGACTTTGGCCCATTTGGATACACTTCCTCAAAAGGGAGGTTTCGTAAAAGAGAGCTTTCAAGCCTGCTGCTCAGTCTCAGTCACTTGAATCAAAACAGAGTTTAGGTCTCAAACTTTCAGAGGATGCGTCCAAACGGGCCCTTAAATTGGTATTTGGGATTTGAGATTTTCTATGGAAATTCAGGGACAGCCCGAGATCTTAAAAAAGAGAAATGATCACATACAACCTTTTTTTGTTAACATAACGTGCATTTTTTTACTCTTTTTTTCTTTTCTTTTTTTTGTATCACTACAGTTGAACATCTGAGCCATGAAAGGGGTGGACCATACCATGAAGATCACGTGGAACAAACCACCCATCAGGTGGACCATACATAGATCAAGCCATATCACATTGATTACAATGATATAGGACGGCTGACAAATGCACTAACCTGGTTTTCATACCAAGTGACCTTTGAGATTTCATACCAAGTGACCTTTGAGATGTGGCCCACCTTTTGCACAGTTGGGATGTTCAACTGAAGTGACACATCAGCTTCAAGATGATTGTAGGAGAGACCTGAATCATAGCCCATTCAGGATTGAGTAATATTGATGAATGGTCTTGATTAGTTGCACATCTCTAGCACGTTTACAGTGCTAGAGAAGGGTCTGTAGAGCTAGAAAAATCGAACATGGCAATGCCATCCCTATTTAGTACACATGGCATGTCAATGTTCCAATCAGAACCATCAATCTTGCGGGCATCGTATAAAAAAAAAAATGCGCATGGATAGAAAGATCTTATCAATCTCATCAGCAGCCTTGAAATCAAGAGTAGAAAATAAAACCAGTTAATGTTCAATAGAAGTTCTCAAAATGGAAGTAAAACGAGTGCATATATTGTGTGACAAGTGGGGATTTATAAGGGAATCAACTGTCAATTAAAAGGCACGTTGGATGGGCTATCTTGATTGACCCATAATTGATGGTTGATTTGTCTCCCCGTGATTGTATCCACTGCACACAGCCAAGTGTGAGAGAAATCAGACCGGTGCATAGGGTGACCCACGCCATGAAAATGATTCATCATCTTCAACTAAGCCTCATCCCAGTTATTTGCAGTCAGCTACATTAATCCTATTCCACCATTCCAATCTATCAAGGGTCAAACCTTTAGTTAGACTATCGGTCATCAAGCCTTTTCTTACTACCTCCATGTCCTTTTGGACCTTCCCCTTGCTCTTTTAGAGCCTTCAAATTGTGCGAATTCACTCCTACAGTGTTTTTGGCCTTCATTGTACATAATCAAACCATCTAAGTCTACTTTCCCTCATCTTATTACCTATCAGTGCTACTCCTAAGTTCCCTCAAATACATTTATTTCTAATTCTATCATTCCTTGTCTTGCCACTCATCTGTCCCAACATCCTCATTTCAACTACACATCCTATGAATATGCTGTTCTTTAATTATCCAACATTTTGTTCCATAAAGTATGGCTGGTCTAGCTATCCTATAAAATCTCCCATTCAGTTTTTGAGCACATAAAATTCCAAAGGCACATATCCATTTCTTCCACCCAGCTTGAATTCTACAGGGCAACATCCTTTTCAATCTCTCCACTCTCATGAATTATTGACCCAAGGTATCGAAAGTGGTCATTTGGGAAAACTTCTTGAACAACAATCTTAACTAATTACCTGTTTTCACTCTTATTATTATTTCTCAGTGCTTCATTCATAGCCATCATCCTGAAAAAAAAGAGGGGGCCGATTGCCTTGGTGATTCAGGCCTACAAACCTTTTTGAGGACCCTAATAAGATCTTAGCCAAGATTTTCACATCCTAGTTTGGATGGTACTTGAAAAGGTCATCTCTAAACTTCAAAACAAATTTTGGATAGTGCTCTCATTGCTCATGAATACATTGAACAGAGGAATGGAAAGGGTAAGAGGAGAGTTGTCTACAAGTTGGATATCGAGAAAGCTTACAACCACAGTAGATTGCGATTTCCTTGACTATATGTTGGATCGTTTGGGTTGCAGGGAGAAATAAAGAAAATGGATTCAAGTGTGCCTTCAGTCAACTAAATTTTCAGTGCTAGTCAACGGTCTCTAAAAGACTACTTCGATTCATCAAGAGGGCTTAGGTAGGGAGATCCGCTCTCTCCACTTTTATTTGTGGTGGTCACGAAGGCTCTTCATAAGATGTTGGATAAAAGCCTGTCGTGAGTCTCATTGGAAGAGAACGTAAATTTCCATATTTACATTTCTAGTTTGCTGATAAAACTATTTTGTTCTATGATACAGGAGGTTGGCCAAGGTGGATGATCTAAGGAAAATTATAAGGTGCTACTAAGCGGTATTTGTGCTGAAAGTGAACATTCTATTGAGACAGATGTTAGAGGTTAATACTTTTAATGGGGTCGTAAGATTAGCGAAGGTTTTTAGCCAAGATATTCAAAGACAGTTACGTAACAGTTGTAACGAAGGTAATTGTTACGCGTTACGAGGTCATAACCATGGTGTGCTGTAAAGGCCATTATGTAAAGGTAATAGTGGCAACTGTTACACGTTACAGGGTCGGAACGGTTGTAACGGCCATTATGCAAAAAAAAATGACCTGTAACCACCATTAATTTCCTATTACGCCTCTTGTAAAGGTCATAATAGCCCTGAAATGGTTTATTACGGGGTAAATATAGGTTTTTCGGACTTTTTTTTCAACGTTATGGGGCAAATACAGGTTTTCTTTGGTTTTTTCTTTTAATAAAAAAACAAACCGAAGCAAGCCGTTACAAGGGCCGTAACAGCCATTACGACCCGTGTCGTAAAGGTAACGGTGGTGGCCATCACGGCCACCGTTACCGTTACGCAATACCTTGGTCATAACAGCCCTTATAGGAAAGGAAAAAAAAAAAAGGGCCCATAATGGCCCTATAGAGTTGCTCTTAATAAAATTTCATTATCTTAAAAAAAAAAAAAAACATTTGCACTCTGTATACTCTATACTATTTCAACTAATTTAAAATCCTTTAAATACCTACCCCTCTCTAATTTATATTAATAAACTAATGAAAATATATCATAGTCGGTTTGACCACCTAAAGTACAAAGATTCCCACTTCAATACTCCCTCTCAAGCTGGAGCATAGATATTTGTCATGCCCGTCTAGGAACATAGTAAAGAAAATTGTGCGCATGGCAAAGGCTTAGTTATATCTGCAATTTGTGATTTGAACTGAACATAGGTTGTGGTAATCTCCTTAGAAGCAATCTTCTCTCGAATGAAATCGCGGTCAACTTCTATGTGCTTAGTCCTCTCATGGAGTATTGATTATTTGCCATAAGGGCCTGCTACTTAATTATCGCAATGAAGTACCATAGGATCACCTGTAAATAAATAAAGCTCCTCCAATAAGGACTTGAGCCATAACAGCTCATAAATAGCATTGCATGTAGGCTCTATACTCGACCTCTGCGTTGGAACAAACCACTATACTCCGCTTTGACCAGATTCCCTCCAATAAAAGTACAATTATCCTGAAGCAAACTATCTACCCTGTGATGGAACCAGCCCAATTAACATCAACAAATGCCTCTACCTGAAGATGACCATTAGCTCGATATAAGATTACCTGGCCAGGTGCTTTCTTCAAACATCTGAGAATCCCGATAACTGTCTCCTAATGAGAACTCTCGGCTGGTACATGTATCTACTCACAATGCTAATTGGAAAGGCAATATCCAGCTAAGTGACTGTAAGATATATCAACTTTCCAACCATCCTCATCTATGTGCTTAGATTATCAAACATCTCTCCTTGATCATCCAATGTTATCAAACATCTCTCCCTGATCATCCAATAACTTCTCACTAGTCTCTATAGGCGTATCAATCATTCTACACCCAAGCATGCCAATTTTCAGTCTCCTTCAGCAAATCAAGGATGTACTTCCATTAAGAAACGTTAATCATGGCTTTAATCTAACAACTTCAATCCCTAAGAAGTAGCAAAGCAACCACAAACTTTGGTCTGAAAATACTTTTAGAGATATTTCTTGAGCTCTGAGATGCTAGATGTGCCGCTCCCTATAATGACAATATCATCAACATATACAACCAATGCTATTGTACCCTTATCACTGTATTACATGGAGACCGAGTGATCAATCGTACTTCAATAGAAGCCAAAAGCAACACCTTACTAAATTTGTTAAATCATGCCCTTTGGAACTGCTTTAAGCTATAAATTGTTTTCCAAAGTCTATATAGTCCATTAGTCTCCCCTGAGCAATGAATACAAGAGATTGCTCCATGTAAACTTCCTCAACTAAGTTTCTATAAAGAAAGGTATTCTTGACATCCAGTTGATAAAGAAGTCACTCCCTATTAACTGCAATAAATATCAACACTTGGAAAAAGTTTAGTTTGAATAAAGAGAAAAAATCTCCTCATAATCAAATCATTAGGTCTGCGTATGGCCCTTAGCTATCGAATGAGTGTTGCTCAATGGAACTATCTTGATGATATTTTATGGTATAAAGCCATCAACACCCCACTGCCCTTTTGCCAGCAAGTAAGTTAGCTAACTCCAACGTATGGGTTAGGTACAGGACAATCATCTCGTCTTCCACGCCAACCAGGATGTGCCAAAGCATCATGGTAATTTGTGGGCACAAATACATATGATAAAAACATAGCATAAGCATGGAAAGATGGGCTCAATCGATAATAAGAAACAAAATGGAATATAGGATGTAAGGTGTAAGATCAAATACCTTTTTCTTAATACAATCGGCAATTCCAGGTCAACAAGTGCGAAGGAAGGACCCTCAGGTGTAGGAGAAGATGGGTACGAACTGGAATTAGGGAAAGCAACCTCCCTCCTAGGAGATTCTGGTGGTGAAATAACCATAGGTAGCAGAGTCAGTAGGTCCTAAAATTCCAACCACCAGACGAGGAACCACAAGTAAGGCATTCATAGACAGTAACTCCCCCTCGCCAACAAAAAGGATAAAGCATGGAGCACCCCCAAAAAATGTGAAATCGGTAATTACATATAAACGACGAGCAATGGGGTCATAACATCAATACCCTTTTTGGTACAGGAATATCTAACAAACACACAGTTTGACTGCTCGAGCATCAAGTCTATCACTTCCAAGTTCAAACTTATGAAAAAATGAAATGCACCCAAATACACAAGCAGGTAATGGAAAATGAACAAAGTCTAGAAACAAGATAGAGGAAGGGAGTTTTCCTTACAATACTACAAAAGGCAACCAATTAATGAGATGGCATGAAGTGGGAATGGCATACCCCCAGAACCGCTTGAGAACATGCGTATGGGTAAGAAGAGATCCGACTACCACCAACACATGTCGATTTTTTCTTTCAACCACCCCATTCTGTTGCGGAGTATAAGCACAAGAAGTCTGGTGTAAAATTCCACAAGATGCCAAGTATGCTTGAAAGGTTGTGGACAGATAATCCGGCGCATTATTAAACCAAAATAGTGATACATTGGTGTTAAATTGATTTTATACCTCACAGTGAAACAATTGAAAAATATAAAAAACTTCAGAGCGGTCTTTCATCAAATACACCCAAGTAATATGTGAGTAATCATCAATAAAAGTAATATATATATATATATATATATATATATATATATATATATATATATATATAGTGCACCAAATAAAATAAAATAGAGCATCTAATCTCATGTCTTGGAGTAAAAGTGGAATGGTGATTTTGGCTAATTGGCATGCCTCATAATTAATAGAACTAACTAAAGACAATGAACTAGAAGTTTTAAAGACGCTAAAAAATGATGACCTAACCAACTATGCCACTGCAGAGGTGACACACTAGCATAAAATGCAACGTCAAAAATTTCGAAACCAAAGTAGTAAAGTCCATATGATTCATGACCCCCACCAATCGTCATCCTTATCTGCAAGTCCTCAAACAAACAATGAGAATGATAAAAAGTTACTAAACAATTTAGGCTTTTGGTTAATTAGCTTACAGACATTATGTTAAGAAATAAGCCGGGTATATAAAGAACGAACGATAAGGATAAAGTAAAACTAGGACGAGCAACACCTTTGCCATGGACCTTAGATAGTGATCCATTTAAAAGAGTAACAGAGGAATGTGAATGTAGGATATCAAATTGGGAAATGAGATTGGAAGTACTTGTCATATGATCCATAGCCCTTGAGTCAATCACTCAAGGGGTTGGGCCAAAGGATGCGGCAAGGGCATCCTGTGCCGGCTAGAGTCGCAAGCATCCTCTCATAGTCATCGCAAGAGACTATTATGGTGACAGAATCACCTGTAGACATCAAGCTCGTAGAAGAAGCAATAAAGTGTCCATCCTTATTACCTTATTAACCAAGGGTGGTCTGAGAGGGCAACCATGAAATAACTAGCATCTGTCAATGATGTGATTTGGCTTCTTATAGTGAGTGCAAAAGTGTTGTTGTCCATCATGCTCAGGAGAGAAACCACATCCACAGTCACATCCAACACCACAACCCCCGCGACCTCCCCCTCAACCTCCAAGGCCACCAAAGGCCGTAACAAAGGCTTATGTGTCTCCAAAAGCAACTAAGGGGAGTAGGCGGAAGAGGAGCGACCCGAAGTACACGAGTAAAAAATGCCAGTTAAAGACGGAACACTAGCACCCCCAGCATCTAAGAGTGCACCGACTCAAGATATGGTCGCAACATAGCAAGAAACAAAGCCACTACCAAGCTCCTGTCTATATTGTCGTTGTAGGGTAATGTCACTAGTGTACGAATGTCTCATAGTCCATTTCATCAAACCCCCATTTGAATCGAGCAGAATGCTCATGGAGATTATTGCCGTCTCATGGTACAAATCTCTTGAAAAATGTTATAAAGACAATGAATATTCTTCTCTATCGAATATAACTAGTGGAGGTTCTCCCACGCTTCTTTAGCAGTGTCATGACACATCACAATGGTATACATTGTCTTATCCATACATATAACCAATTCATTACTTGTGCGTCATCTTTATCAGTCGGGTGTTTTTCTTTTGGATTTCAAGAAGAGCTTGACAAATCACGCCCAACGAAGGAAATTAGACACCCCTTTCAATTTAAGGGAAGTAATTTGTTGAACCACACTCTTCAAATCATTCTTCACATCTGCAGTGGTAATGACCATGGCTCCTACCTCTTTTGGACCTCGCAATAAAATATCTTATGCTTGTGGAGTGCTAGTAACAATGTTGTGATTTGCACTCACTACAAGAGAATAAACCATACCGTTGAAAGATACTAATTACTTCATGGCCGACCCCCCAAACTTCTCTTGGCCAATCAAGCAATGTTTTCATAGAGTGGGCCCTCTATTGATTCTTCTACTAGCCTGACCTCTATAGGTGATTCAATCACCGTCATGGTCTCTCAAAATAACTATGAGAGGATGATTGGTAAGCATTTAGCAACAACAACTCTATCTACTTCCACTACTACCATTAGTTGACACAAGTAATACTTTTGTTGCATCCTCAGTGATTGACTCAAGGGCCACAGATCATATGACAGGTACATACCATTTTTTCTCAGTAAAATATCTTACTATCACATTCATCTATTACCCTTGCTAATGGATCCTTATCTAAGATCCAAGGTAAGGGTGTTACTCACTCTAGTTCTACTTTATCCTTATCTTCCGTTCTTTGTGTACCTAACTTGCCTCTTAATCTGATATTTGTGAGCCAGTTAACCAAAAACTTAAATTGTTCAATAATATTTTATCATTCTCAATGTTTGTTTCAGGACCTACAGACAAAGAGGACAATTGGTAGAGGGCGTGATTCTCGTGAACTTTACTACTTTAGTCCCTGAAATTTCCAAAGCTGCATTTCATGCTAGCGTATTACCTCTACAATGGCATAGTCAGTTAAGTCCACCCTTCTTTGGCATCTTTCAAACTTTAGTCATTTCTTTGTCTTCAGTTAGTTCAATCAATTATGAAGCATATCAATTATCCAAATATCAGTGTTCCTCTTTTATTCCAAAACGTGAAAGTAAATGTTCTATTCGATTTTATTTGACACACTCTGATGTGTGGGGTCCCATTAAGATCCTAAGTTTAAATGATTTTCGGTATTTTATTATATTTATTAATGATTACTCACGCATGACTTGGTGTATCTGATGAAAGATTAGTATGAAGTTTTTAACATTTTTCGATTGTTTCACCATGAAATTCAAAATCAATTCGACACCAATATCAATATGTTGGTTTGATAATACATACTCGACTTCATTTGGGATTTTACATCAAACTTCATATGCCTACAACCCGCAACAAAATGGCGTGGCTGAAAGGAAAAATTGGCACCTATTAAAGGTGGTCAGATCTTTGCTCACTCATATGCATGTTCCCAAACCGTTCTAAGGGTATCCTATTCTCACTACATGTCACATCATTAATCATCTGCCCTCTGTAGTGTTGCAAAAAAATAATAATAATAAAAACTCATTTTTCTACCTTGCTTCCTAACTTAACACCCTTTCCATTACATGCTCATGTGTTTGGGTGCACTTCCTTTGTTCATAAGTTTAGACCTAGCAATGATAAACTTGGTCTAGTCAAGTGTGTGTTTCTTAGATATTCTCGTACACAAAAAGTGTATAGGAGTGACGACCCCATTGCACATCATCTATATGTGAGTGCCGATGTCACATTCTTTAAAGACTTCCTACTTCACCCCTGTTAATGGTAAGAGGGAGTTACCCTCCATGGACGTTCCGTTTGCAATTCCTCACCCAGTGGTTGATCTTTCCGAACCTATCGACTCTGCAACACCACGGCTAGAATCTATCGACGAAGAGGTTAGTCCTCCTGATTCAAGCACCCTTCCATCTTCACATTTACTTGTGGGTCCATCCTCCACTCATGTTGATTTAGAATTACCAATTACATTCCAAAAAGGTATTCAATCTTGTGCCCAACATCCTATATCTCACTTTATTTCTTATCATCGGTTAAGTCCGTCTTAGTTTGGTCCGTGAATCTAAGAAATAGTGAGAATTCTTGCTCATGCTTCTGTTATGTACCTATCACATGCATCCGTACCCACAAATCATCATGATGCACTGACACATCGTAGTTGGCGTAAGGCTATGGAAGATGAGATGGCTACTATGTACCAAACTCATACGTAGGATTTAGCTGATTTGCTTGCTGGAAAAATGGCAATTGGGTGTAGATGGGTTTTTACCATCAAGTATTGCCCAAATGGATCCATTGAGCGACTGAAAGCTCATTTGGTTGTCAAGGGCTATGCGCAGACCCAAGGACTTAACTATGAGAGACGTTTTCTCCAAAACTAAGCTTTGTTCCAGTATTGATCTCTATTATAGCTACCAAGAACTAACCTCTTTATCAGCTAGATGTTAAGAACGCATTTTTATGGTGACTTAGCTGAGGAAGTCTACATGAAGTAACCTCATGGGTTTGCTGCTCAAAGGAGACTAGAAGAGTATATAGACTTTGAAAAGCAATGCAACTTAAAGCAATTTCCAAGAGCATGGTTTGACAAGTTCAGTAAGGCATTATTAACTTATGGCTTCTATCGAAGTAAGGTTGATCATTCGGTCTTCATAGAGCACATTGATAAGGGTATGATAGCATTGGTTGTATGTGTCAATGGCATCATCATTACAGGAAATAAAATATATGGTATCTTAGAGCTCAAGAAACATCTTCAAAAGCATTTTTAGTCTAAGGATCTAGGTTTGCTTCACTACTTCTTGGGCATTAAGGTCACTAAATTAAAGTCTGGGATTAATCTTTTTTAGAGGAAGTATGTTCTTGATTTGCCGAACAAGATTGGTATGCTTGGATGTAGATTGGCTAATACACCTATAGGACTAGTGAGAAGTTATTGGATGACGAAGGAGAGTTGTTTGAGGACTGAGGTCGATATAGAATGATGGTTGGCAAGCTGATATAGCTTATAGTCTAGTCACTCGACCAGATATTGCATTCGCTGTCAGTATTGTGAGTAGATATATGCACCAGCCGAGAGTTCCACATTAAGAGGCAATTCTCAAAACTTTTAAATAAGTCGCCAGATCAAAGTCTGGGATTAATCTTTTTCCAAGGAAGTATGTTCTTGGTTTGTTAAAAAAGACCAACATGCTTGGCTGTAGATTGGCTAATACGCCTATGAAGACTAGTAAAAAGTTATTGGATGACCAAGGAGAGTTGTTTGAGGACCTAGGTAGACATAGAATGATGGTTGGCAAGCTGATATGTCTTATAGTCGCTCGACCTAGATATTGCCTTCACTGTCAGCATTGTGAATAGATATATGAAGAGTTCCACATTAAGAGCCAGTTCTCGGAATTCTTAAATACCTGAGAAAAGCACTTCGACAGGAGATCTTATATGGAGCTAATGGTCATCTTTCGGTAGAAGCCTTTGTTGATACCGATTGGACAGGTTCCATCACTAATAGATGATCTACTTCAGGATATTGTACTTTTATTAGAGGCAATATGATCACATGAAAGAGTAAGAAGGAGAATGTGGTGGCCCGTTCCAGTGCAGAGGTCAAGTAAAAGCCATGGGACATGTTGTTTATGAGTTGTTATAACTCAAGTCCTTATCACAGGAGCTCCAGTTGTTTTCAGGTGGTCTTGTGATGCTTTATTGCAACAATTAAGCAGCAGCCCACATCGCAAATAATCCAGTCTTCCATGTTAGGACCAAGGACAAAGAAATTGACCATCATTTCATCTGACAAAAAATTGCTTCTAAAGAAATTACCACAGCTAATATTCAGTCCAAATCACAAATTGCAGATATCCCAACTAAGGCCTTACGACCCTTACTATACGCCCACTTTTCTTTACTGTGTTCCAAGCTAGGCATGACAAATATCCATGCTCCAGCTTCAGGGGGAGTGTTGAAGTGGAAGTTTTGCACTTTGGATGGTCTGAGACTACCATATTTTTTCTCCTATAGTTTATTAATATAAATTGGAGAGAGGAGTGAGATGAGCCCTAATCTCAATTACCCCTAAATAACAAGATTCTAAATCATCCTTCCATAATTCTAGCTTTGTATTTACGCCCTCCCTCATCTTGTTAATCAAAACTATGTCATTTGCAAAAAAAACACACACACAATGGGATCTCTTCTTGCAAATGCCTCATTAACTCATCCATAAACAAAGCGAGAAGGTACATGCTCAATGCCGAAACTAATGCAAGCCTACGATAATTGGGAACTCACTTCTCTCTCCACTAGCGGTCCTCACATTTGTTATTGCTCCCTCATATATATCCTTAATGATGTCAATATATCCACTTGAGACTCCTCAATTGTAATCAACCTATGTACTAGACTATTAGATAGCGCTTGGTTGTACTCAACCTACGTAATAGCCTATTACAGTGCACCTATAAGAGTTTTGCGCTCTCATGCTGGTAGCCCAACATAAAAGGAGGGTTACGTAAGGTTGACCGCCAGCATCAAACTTATACTATAACTTCCGTCATGAATCTGAAAAATATGACCATGAAGATTATTAACATACATTTAAAAATAAGAATAATAATAAATAAATAAATCTGTCAGGTCCATTTATCAGGAAAGCTACTTCCTTGCTGCAGCAGGTTGGCAAGTTTTCTTTTTAAATTGTCCAATATTTTCAGGTAGGATGACCCATTCAATGATTGGACCAGCTTGATTTCTGCGCATTTGTGGGGGTAACCTTATGCAGTTCTCAATACCCCACACACCTATCAGGTTCACACATGTGATGCATGTAGGGCTCACTGCCCCATGGCTAGTGTGTATGTGCAATCGAGCTTTTCAGTGTAATCACTCAAACATCAAAGCGAAGAGGTTTTATTAGAATCGTCAGTCATGATACAGTAGGACAAAGCCATTTCCATGATATATGCGGTATGGTGACTTGTAATTCAGGATCAGCGCATCTAGTCTCCCTTATCGTGGATGAAACATGGTTCAAAATATAGAGATTGAATGATCCAAGCCATCGGATCATTAGCCTCTAAAACAAATGGTGGGAAAGTGAAGCAATAGACAAGTGAAGAAAAGTAGTGTGGGTGAATGATCCAGGATTCAATCCTCGGTTCTGCTACCTTTGCAAAAAAAAAAAAAAGGCAGTAATGTTTCATGGGTGCAATCTTTGAAACATGCGGAATTCATGGTAGGACCCATTATATGGACAGTCATGAACCAACAAGAGAATACTTCGGCTCAACAGTCCATCTGATGCAAGTTCTACATAAGGTTGCAGGCCATATATTGATGGAGTCTTTTGCAGGATCATTGATCCAAGGTGGGGAACAGCATATGATCACTAAAGGTGTACCATACCAGTACGAATGATGGACAAGTGAAAATGGTCATAATTTGGTTGCATACAGGATGTTTCTTTTTGAAGATCTACAGATGCTATTATGTTGTCATAGAAGTTTAATGCAATACCATGAAAATGGCAATCTTGTATGGTGAATGGAACTTTTCATCATGTGGAGGGTCACATGATCAGCTATAGGTCGGAAAAAAAAAAAAAAAAAAAAAGAGGGCAAACAATCTGACCATCTCCCTGTTGTCCATAACCCTTTGTAAGTGAACCATTGCTTTAAATTGAGCGAATTGTCCATTTATCAGGCCAAGGATCAGATGGCTACACGATGCAATCACCTTGAGTTTTGGTGTTATAGGTCCATCCCTATGGTGACACAGCAAATCAACATCCCTGATCACTTTAAGACATGAAGCATGAGCCCTGTATTGGGATTTAACTGAAGAGGTATTATGATGTTCGATCGAAAGAAGGAATGCTAAGTGAACTCCAATGAGATGGATTAGACCAATGGGAGAGGTAAAAATGCTCACTAATCATCAAGTCGTTTCATTAATTTTGTCCACCTATGGCCCTGCTTTTTGGGTCTCGGGCACACACGGTGTGACCTGCCTAACGGATTAATTTGATCTTAGATGTGCTATGTTGAAGCATGTAGGAGCATATGTAGAGGGGTTTGGATCTACTTCATATCAGCCGCCAGTCTATCAAATGACTCAAACTGAATATCAAAATTCTGACCGATGTATGATATGAGAAACATGCTTGTCAAAATATGGAAAATCCTACACACACAAGATGCAAAAATTTCGACATGGATGATAATCTTACTTCAGATTAGAAGCCCTCTGTAAGTGCGAAAACTCGATCTGCCAAAATTGGAGGCAATGCAGAAATAGCTGCCTGAATTTCCTGACAAATTGGCATATATAGACTAGATCAGAATTATGGCGTAAAAGATATATTATTTAAGCCCCTACGCCAAAAAGACAGCAAAAAAAGACAGAAATATAAAATTCAAAAACTGAACGAAAATTACATTGGACTGGTAGCGAGCTGAAAAGTGAATTAGAATAATCGCTTTATTTTCAAACCTGTCTGCATAATTAACAATCTGCACAGAGACCCATGAGTAAAAAAGGCAGATAGTCCGTTGATTGTCTGAGAGCAATATAGTTATAGATCATAAAGGGATATTTGGTTATCTGCTTCAGAGAGTGACCTCAGCTAAATGGGTATGACCATAGTCTCTTGCATGCTCTACGGGCATCGCGTTGTCAACAAAAGTGCTCTGCATGAATGAAAGAGAAGAAGGTTTCAGCACACTTCATTTGCTTTGCAAAAGGTAACAGATGCTAGTACCAAAACCCTTTAACCACGGTCACTTCCTTTGTGTGGTGTGTGTGTGTGTGTGTGTGTGGGGGGGGGGGGGGGGCAGAGAGAGAGAGCTCCTCTCCCTCCCCCCCAACTGATGCTAGTACCAAAACCCTTTAACCACAGCCACTTTCTTTCTAGAGAAGAGAGAGCTCCCTCCCACCCTCCTAACTGATGCCAGTACCAAAATCTTTCAACTACAGCCTCCCTCACTCCGATTTGCAATTCCACCATTTGTAACATGTTTACCTTATTGCCATATGCTTATTCTGGCTGTAGTGTGGTCTATTTGGGGTTCTAGGAATGGTCATTGTTTCCAGAATGTGGTAGAGGGGGTGAACGAGGTCATCTATAAGGTTTCTTCGCTGGTCAAGGAGTGGGCGGTCTTTGTTAAGGCGGCTTCGGCTGGCCCTCCCCTTTAGGTGTTTCTTTGGTTGGTTTGTGGTTTTGTATTCTTTCCTCGCGTTGCCAATTTTTAATAAAATTGCGGTTACTCTAAAATTAAAAAAAAAATGTTTACCTTATGGCTTATGCACAAAGCTATAATTTCAACCTGAGCCATGTCATCATTAGAATCATTAGCAAGGGCTCTATGATATTCTCCCATCGTAAACCGGGATGCCTCAAATTAGACCAATGCTCATTTGATTTCTGATCAAATCCATTAAAAAAGAGCTCGAAGCACTTTGAAGTAGGGACAAACACTTTCCGCATGAGGATCATGAAGAATAGGATAAGAACATGATTCTTCTTCAAACCCTGGTGGTTGGTTTCATCAGAATTTCAATGCTTTTCAAACTGTGGTGATTGGCTCTTGGCTGATAAGATGATACAACAGAAAATATCATAGAAGTATCTGATAGATCCATAAAAGGAGTGCTATGAATTTTTGGCTCTCAAAGAGAGCCATTAGGTAGCCAACAATTTTTGTCTGAAAGGTATTAGGACATGATTCTTCTTCAAACCCTTGTGGCTGGTTACATCAGAATTTCAATGCTTTTCAAACTGTGGTGATTGGCTTGGCTGATAAGATGATACAACGGAAAATATCATAGAAGTACCTGATAGATCCATAAAAGGAGTGATATGAATTTTTGGCTCTCAAAGAGAGCCATCAGGTAGCCAACAATTTTTGTCTGAAAGGTATTAGGTAGCCGACATTTATCAACCAATACTAGAATTTAAGTGGTATCAGTGGGTAAGCATCAGATCCATGCATGGATGAAGGTTCAACAGCTTCATTCTACATGGGGCAACAATCATCCCGTTCTGGTGTTGGTCCACCCAATGTAGGCCTGGGGCACAACATGACTATTATAGTATTATGTCTAAAATAAGGAGGCTCATCTGAGCGGACTAGGACACAGTCAATCCAGTTTTGTGCCATGAGTCGGCATTGAAAATATATGAATTGAAGAAAATTAAAACATTGGACGGAAACTGAATTGCTCCGTCCCATATTCTTCGAATCTCTAATTCCAAAACTGAATTGCTCCCATATTCTTTGAATCTCCAATTCCCGACGAGATATATGAATTGAAGAAATTTGAAACAATGGAGGAAAACTGGATTGCTCAAAGAAGAAGAATTCTCCAGTTTGGCACCATGAGAGTTCTTAAGGAGATTTGTGGAACACAGAAGAAGAAGAAGAAGAACAAGAAATCGTAAGGACTTTATGTGACACAGTAATAGGATTTTCAACAATAAGATGACTTCGATGGAGTCAGTATTTCAGAAATTGAGACGATTATCTGTTGGGCATTAGGGAACCCACTCTTCAAGGGGTACAAGATGACAGATATTTTAGGTTTTTTTATTTTTTGGATAAGGGGATATGCCATTGCAATCATCCTTCAACAAAGGATTTCTTCTTTGACAATAATCCTTCAGCCAAAAGCCATCTTTCAATCACCTTCAGGCAGAAGTTCCAATGCACCATACAGTCCACGCAGGAAAAGGAGTGAGGGTGACAGAGATGGCAACAACACCAAGGACAACTGCTGGGTGGATTTATTTCAGCCAGCAAAGTCTTTAAAATAAAAGCTGTACAGTCTTCAACATGCAATGGAGATCACAGAATTTGTTTGTGTAAGATCTCCTATAATAATTAAACTAAATCAGACTACGGGGAATCCCTAAACTGCCCACATATGTGGATACTGCAATGATTTGCAGCATACATGCACAGATGGACTTGTAATTTAGGTAGGTATGCTAAGAAGTACACAGGTCTCAAGAGCTCTTTAGAAGCTTGTGGTAACCAACAATATTTTCGAGAACCAAATACTTCATAAGCTAAGTGATGTACATCTATTAAAGAAAAACATGCTAAGGGTGTGTTTGGATGCACTATTGAACTGAATTGCAAGAATTAGTTACATAAAGTGGACCAAATTGCAGTTCCCTTAGCATTAACACCACTGCAAGAACATTTACATTACTTTTAACTCGGATTTGGAAGTAATGTGAACGCAGTTTAAGGGCTCTGTTTCATTATGTATACTTGGAAACATCATTATGATTTCATCATTTCTCTTGTTTATACTCAATGTTTGCAACTAACTACACTTGTGCATCAAATACAGCTGAAAAGAACTAAAAAAAATGATAACTAGCATGACAACCTGGCAATTTGCATTCTTAGCAACAATAGCCAAGATTCATTGAAATACGGAAGAAACCAGGTGCCTGTGTATATTTTGTTCCTAATCTCTCTCAAAAAAAAAACAGGTGCCTGTGTAGATAGCAGAGGATTTTTTTAATGTGTAGAAAGCATGTTCACAGTTTATTACTCATTTCCAACAGAATCAAAGACCAAAAATGATGAATGATGTGAGCTAAGATGCAAGAAAATTAAAGAGGCAGACCAGTGCAGGGAGGAGATGTAGTGCATCACCTCCATTACAAGGACCCTCGCCCTTAAAACATCAATGTTGTTTGGGTCGACTATGAAATCAGACAGTGTGTCTCCCGTAAAAGCAACCTCAGGTGATGTCACAGTATATGTAATCTGCCAATACACCAATCAAATATCGTAAGGAGAAAAGGTGGAAATCAAGCAGAACCCAATTGATTAAGAAAATGCCCTTAAAAGCATAAAATATGATTGTCAAGGAATTATAGGATCATCTACTCAAGGATATGCTCAAATAAGTACTTTGTATGGGGGGCCCAAGGTTCAGTTATCGAAACCTCTGGGCCACTGGCTCCAGTGTCGATCGACTATGCCAAAAAACTCGTTGATAGACATACCCTACACTTTCAATTCGTTGTCCACAAATAAATGGTCAAGAAGAGAGGCAGACATGGTGCGTGTTTAAATGAAAAATAAGTCTATGATTGGTGAGTAGGATCTCCAATAAGGAAGATATTTGGGGCATAGGTCTATCCACAGCAAGTCACATGAGACCACTGGTCCTGGATCACTGAACCATGGGCCCCACTTGTACAAATTGAAAAATTGATTATACTATGAGCGTCCGCTGCCTAGGATCATATAATTCCTCACGTTTTTTCTACCATATCACATATATGTGCCTAAAAAACAGACCTCCACACCTGATAACTTCAAGCTCTTGATCTCATTTCCAGAAAGGCCAAGATACTCCTGCTTAAGTTTCTGTCTAACAGAATAAATTATATAACCCTGCCATAGAGATTTTAAGGAAACATCTATGAGAATGGAACAGTCAAATGAGTTCTTTCATGGGTATATATCATACAAATCTTGGACTCATACACAGGCTAACTTCAATCACCATTACCTGGCTTGGAATAACATGGTAAGTTCTAAATGCTCTCACTTTAAGGTCCTTTCTTAAATGAAACTCTTCTCCTGCAGACACAAAACTTTAAAAACTTCAAATCCAAATAGTAAGTGCAATGGCAATAACAAGTTTATATAAATGAGGGAAAGAAAAGCATATGACCAGCTACTTTCTTGCTAACTAACAACATGAGGAAAGATGGGACTTTACCCACATTCAATCCTATAAGATTGTGCTTCAGTTCAGATTGGTCCATTGCTCTATGCACCTCAAGTAGCTTTTCCACATGTTCCTTTATAGCTACTGGCACAAAAATAGTTGGGGGTTTCATACTGTACAGGCCTCGAGTGGCAACATACATGGGGAGTCCTCCCTGACATGGACAAAGAAACATTTAGATCAAAATTCACATTCCTGAAAAGGTCCATTATAATGAAAAATGGAGATGGATTCTGGAGGAGTTCAAAAGGACCACCCTCAACACCCTAACCAGAACATCAGTGATAAATAAGACGTCTCAATCCAGGAAACGACGAACAGTTGAACATGGAATCCCATTCTAATACTTAGGATGACCACAAAGTTAGGATGACGCAATGAAGCATGATGAAATCAGGCCAGCAACCTCCAAAGGAAACGACCATAGCAAAGAGGCTACCATGGAGAGCTATCACTAAAGGACCTGTCATTGGTTGCATCTAGAGAAAAAGGAAGGTCATCCAGCAAGAGCAACCAACATTAGTTAAAGATATACCATTGCATGAGCTCAGACCTCCCTTGTCTGGTGTAATCAAGGAATAAATAGAAGTGCTAAATGCAAATGAAGGAAACACAACGCAGACACGAGACTCTATTGTGGTTATCTTCAATTTTGAAGAGCTATCAGGAGGGTAGCCTCAAAGGACAACTCTTAGGACGACCACCAAGTCCATGGCATTTGAAAAAGAAACTCTAAGTGCATCTTGAAGCAAAAGGGGGGTTCTCTTTCATTGAACTACCCAAAGGTGTCATACTCTTTTTCTTTTGTTTCTTTTTTTTTAATCAGCATCAGTTTTTTTTTTTTTTTTTTTTTCCTCAGTCAATAGTGGCGATTGTCAGGGTCTTCTGTAAGCTGCCGGGGCTTCCTGCTTTGCAAACAGATGATGCCTTTTCATCCTTCTTTTGTGAAATAAAATTTTGGAATCCCTCAAAAAACAGTGAATCTTATTAAAAGAAAGGCTTCATGCAAAATGGTTAATTTTCATCCTTCCTACTTTATAAACAGATGATGACTTTTCATTCTGAGCTTTCACAGCTGATTACAAAATGGTGCCAAATTGGATCCACCTCCACATTCCCCAGTGGAATTTTAGGAATGGAAAATCTCATCGAAAGTCTTTGCGACAATAAGTTAACATCTACTTGCAAGACACTAAGAAAGTCCAGTTTCCTAGGCCTTTGTTGAGTTTAACCTTGACTGACCGCTGGCCAAAGGAGTGCATGTACAGACAGCAGAGGTGACGCTATCAGTCTCAACCCCAGTTATATTTCTCCTAAAGAAGAATTGGTCATTTTCCAGGAATCTGCCCTGGCAGGATGGATAAAATCAGCATTTCAGCTTCCTCTGCCATCTCTGTGGTTTCTCCATATGGAGCCAATCCATTAGGTATATATCAACATTGTAAAACTCAGTCCTTGAATGCAGGCTCCAAAACGGAAACAGCTGAATTAAATCATTCTCAATTACTAGTGAATCAGGCAATGGGCAGCGATCCAACTAAACTGCAAGAATTTAGGATTCTTGCTTACGAAATTACAGAAAACCACCCAAAAAACCAAGAGAAAATGTCAATCTAAGGAGAAAGTAGGCAGTGTGTACTAGACCACAATCCTTTCCTCTAATGAGGTAAGGAGATCAACATCTCAATCAACTCTCACCAGAAACTTCCAAATGCAATCAAGCCAAATGCCTCAGTTTTGTGCATCTTGAGAACAGAGCCCCATCAACCCAGAGGCATTTCTTCTAAGAAAAGGGGCATTTCTACTCCAAGACAAATTATTGATGGAGCATTGGTCGCTCACGAATGTTTGATTCTAGACTTAGGGAAGGTAAAGCAGACCTAGTTTGAATGCTAAATATGGAAAAGGAATATGACTTGGGATTTTCTTCAATATTTGCTTTGTCGTCTGGGTTTTGGGATAAAGCGGTGAAAGTGATTTTCGTATGCATCTCTCGCTACTCAATTACTGTTAATCGTTCCCTGCTCCTTTAAAGGGACAAAGGGATCAGATGAGAAGATACTCTGTCCCATCTACTATTCGTTGTGATTGCAGAAGCTATTGGCAAGTCAGAAAAGCTTCAAAGGAAGGTTTGCTCAACAGCTTCCTGATTAGCAGAAGCATCTTTAACATTTCTCACCTTCAATATGCAGATAATCCATTGCTATTTTTTTATGCTAAAGAAAAACAGATGGCGAATCTGTGGGAAGTGATTAGGTGGTTCAAAATTATATTTGGCCAAAAGGTTAACACGAAGAAAGTCGAAATGCTTGGCGTATGGCTTTCCGAGGGGGTGAAGGTGATAAAAAATGTATTCAGGATGCAAGATGGCAGCTTTCCTTCTTCTTACCTCAGACTACCATTATGTGTCGGTAAACATCTAAAAAGGCTTTGGGATATGATGACTGAAAAAGAGTTGAAAGGAGGGACTCAACATGGAAAATCAAATATTTACCTTTAGGAAATCTTATTACTCTTATCAAAGCAGTGTTAGCTAATATGTTAGTGTACTTCATGTCTCTCTTTCATGTGCAACATGAGTGTTATTCGTTGTACTGAAAGGCCACAGAGATTTCCTGTGGAAAGAGGTATAGAAGAGAACAAAAGGTTCCACTTAGTCAGGGTGGAACGAGGTATGCAATCCACATAAAGTTAGGGCCTGTTTGACATTTTTAATTCCCCTATAATTCACCATAAATGGATAATAATTATTTCCATTTGTAATTCCTGCACCCTTATCAATGTGACGCTGGCAGGCAGGTTATTTGAATGTATTCGTCTCTAAACCCGAGATGAAAATGCACAAAAACTGTGGGGCCCTCCGTGATGTATGTGACTTATCCATGTCGTCCATCCCTTTTGCCAGCTCATTTTACAGCCTGAGCCGAAAAATGAGGCAAATCCAAAGCTTAAGTGGACCACAACACAGGAAACAGTGGAAATTGAATGCCTGCCATTGAAAACTTTTTGGCAGCCCCAGAAATACTGGATCAAGCTGATATTTGTGTTTTCCCTTTATCCATGACTGTGTGACCTTATGAATAGGTTAGATGACAAATAAACATCATTGTGGACCCTAGGAAGGAAACATCTTTCAACGGTGTACATCTTTAGAGCCACTTTTTCCTGTGGTGTGGTCCACTTAAGCTTTGGATCTGTCTAATTTTTGGGCTCATACCTTAAAATGTGCCAGTAAAACGGATGGATGGCGTGGATAAGTCACAACATCATAGTGGGGCCCATGAATTTAAGTCAACACTCAAAACTACCTTTCTGGACCGGTTTTCGAGGTGGAAATGCCAACTCATTTCCATCTCTTGCAAACACCAGAAAGAAGTCATTATTACTTTTTTTACCTGTATTTACCAGAGAAAATTGAAAATCAAACAGACCCTTGGGGGAATGTGGATCGAAGATCTCAAAGTGATAAATCGAGCATTGTTTGGAAAGTGATGGGAGGAAACCTTGAATTCAAGGGATATCTTTCAATGTGGGAGATGGTGCTTGGATAAGTTTTGGGAGGGTGCATGGCTTGATGACAGACCGATCTATCTAGATTTATGCAAAATTCATAGTATTGCCAACAACAAGTCTATATTCCATAGAAATATCACAGATGAAGAGATTGAGGACTTTGTCAAGCTTCACGATGGATGGAATGGCATCTTATATCATGGAAATGAAGACAGGTGGAAATGGAAGGCGGGATATCTGGGTTATTCACAGTAAAATCTTTCTAACAAATGTTAAAATTGGTGGGAGGACAGTACAACCAACTCGATGGATTTCCTATGGTGCTTCCCTAGCCCCCCAGGAGTAGGTTGCTTTTGAATGGCCGGCTGCAACCCTTAATCACCTTTGAATAGGAATATGATAATCAAGAATGCATGCTCACTATGTCCAAAAGTTGTGGAATCAGTAAAACATCTCTTCATTCATTGTGATTTCGCCTCAAACATTTGGAGATTCCTTGCCCTTTCCAAAAGAAGTGGGTTATGCCAGGTACTATTGATGGTATCATCCAAGCCAGGAATTGGGAGACATAAGGAAAAAGGAAGGAATATTAGAGTGATTATCTCTTCTATCCATTCCGTGGTCCTTATGGAGAGAGCGCAACAATGGGAACTTAAAGAAAAAATCAGAAAGCATAGAGGGTTTCTTTCAGAGGGCTGAAAGGAGGGTGCTCTAGTGGTCTTTGTGTCCCAGTTTAAGGGATGTAAATGGGAAGAAATTCAGATAGTTCGAGGAATTATAATGCTTATGTAATCAAGGAAGAAGCAGGATCATCCATCATCATCCCTCTGTACTTTTTTTGTGTATTTCTGTTCTTTTTTAATCAAATCTCTTCACCACCATTCAACGAAAAAAAAAAAAAATCTTCACTAAACTCTCCTGCCAAGACATTCAAACTAGTCCCATCATGCCTTATTAGAACCAAAACCTCTATTTGCAAACCCAAGTTCAACCGCCTTTGAGACAGAGCCCGACCCCGACACATGTAACACACTAATCACTCTCCATTATTCTCGGAATATACATCCAATTTCAGCAACTATATCCTCATATCCTACTCTGTTACCCCTCTCCCACGATCCCACCCTAACCAAATGCCCCCACCCCAACCAAGCACTCGAAAACATATCAACACAAATGCACCATATTAGAACTTGACCCCTCTAAACTGCTCGTTGGGATTGCTAAGGAGGTCTATGACTGAATTTCACAAACATATTCTCAAGCAGAACGTAGCACATGTTTATCAATTCCATCAAAAGTAAGGTTGTCAGTGGGCCAGGCTGGCCCGACGACCCACCTCGAGCCGAGCATGGGCTGGAGTATCAAGCCCAAGGCCCGGGCTTGGGCTTAAAACTAGAGCCTGTTTATGAAACAGGCCGGGCTTGGACTTATCTTTCCAAAAGCCTGACAACCCAACCCAGCCCGCTATCATTTTTGAAAAGTGTAAAATTTAAATAAAAAATTTCCCTCCATCTCAAACTTCTCCCTCTTTACCTCTTTAATGCTTCTCTTTTTCTTTAATGAAAATTTTTAAAACCCATTGCTCCCCTTTTAATGCTTCCTTATTGCTCCTTATTTCTTTAATGAAAAAGTTTAAAACCCATTGCTCCTCTTTTAATGCTTCCTTATTTGAAACATCTCTCTCTCTCTCTCTCTCTCTCTCTCTCTCTCTCTCTCTCTCTCTCTCTCTCTCTCTCTCTCTCTCTCTCTCTCTCTCTCTCTCTCTCTGTGTGTGTGTGTGTGTGTGTGTGTGTGTGTGGATTCGGGAGCATGCGAACATCTCTCCCCATCTCTTTGCATGCACACCACCCTCAGGGAGCATGCGAACATCTCTCCCCATCTCTTTGCATGCACACCACCCTCCATCCTCCATGCGAACATCTCTCCCCATCTCTCGGCACACAGACTACCCTCCATCCTCCATGCGAACATCTCTTCCCATCTTTATTACTTTTTCTTCATAATCTATGGATTTTCGTTTGGTTCGTGTTTTAAGGTCTAGTTTGATTGGATTTGATTTGATGCATAGAGAAGACGGAGAAGAGGAAGCTTTGATAGAAGTGGGACATGGACGTTTCATCGGTTGCTGATGGCAGGTTTGTGAAATATCATAACATAAACGAAATTTCACGATATTTTTTCAATTGCAAGTGTTAGGCTTTTCTAGTTAGTTTTTCCTATGTTGCAACTTAACATAGCTAGAATTTGTCGCTCCTTTTGGGCCCACATGATGTGATGGTCTGATGATCTGAACCGTCCATGTTCTCACTTGGTACTCCATACTGATAATAAAAACTTATGTTGAATGGATGATTCTGACAATCACGACTACAGATGAATGTGGAACATTGAAAGGATTTTTAATGGCTCACATTCCACTACAAATATCAATAGTTAGGTTCTTTTTCAAGTGTGATTATTGCCACATAGCGCATTGATGGTAGTAGGGTCAAGAAGGTGGATGGTTCAAATCATTGGATCATATCTGCATCTAGCCCAACTGGCAACACATGCTGGTCATCCTGTGCAACGACATTGGCCCAATGAACTAGTTTGTAACTTTTTAATAAGATATAGCACAACAAGTAAACAAAAAGCCCATCTACTAGGATCGGGGCCGGGCTCGGGCTGGATTACTTTGGCCGGTCACGGGCCCGAGCCGGGTATGGGCTTAGGTTAAAAAATCTGGGCCGAGCCTGGACAGAGCTTGGCTCGGCCCTAACCCGACCCGTTGACACCCCTAATCAAGAGATTGGGATTTTTTGCCAGGCAAAAGATGTCCTTGAACAAGTATAATTCTACTTTACGTAACATGTGGCGGAATTTACTCGCAATGAGTATGTTCCATGAGAATAAAGAAGTATAAAGAAAACAAATTGAGATACGAAAGATGTTTGCGTTGCTCGCTAGTAGTGAACCTAGACTATGAATCGATTTGTGTTCAAAATTTTATTTTTTTATGAATTAACTTCGTTCTCTAGATATTCTCTTCTCCAAAATGAGGAGAGTTGTAAGGTCTCATGTTGTCATCTATGAGTGTTGCTTTCAAGTGATCCACCTTAGCATCTGATTCAACCCTAGTGGAGGTGAAAGTCATGGTCCTACTCGTGTTGACCATGGTGGTTCTAGTCATAGCATTAATTGTAGATAGAGCCAAGGTGGCTTGACCTTGGAACAAAAGGATAAGCTTCAATGTACTCATTATGGTTGTATCTACATACAAAAAGGGCTTGTTGATATCTTTCAAGGAATCTTGCATTGGCTATCACCCATTAAACTACTAGCTAAGTTGGAAATGTTCTAATTCTATACAGCACTCATACACATTGGTTTGTGCATGGCGTGTCGAAGTGGTTATGCAAAGGTTTCAGTAGTGCCCGTTACGCGATACATGGGTGTAATGGGCACCCTTAAAAAAATTTACACTGTAACGGCCATTACAAGGGTCGTAATGGCCGTCACCCCTACATCCATTATTGGGCAAGTAAAAGCTTGATCCATTTTCGTTTAGACTTTACACTTTACTTAGTTTACACTTTTTTTAAATGTAACACTACTAGGGATTGAACCCTATATCACTCACACACGCTACACATGTCTCTACCAGCTCATCTAACGAGTGGGAGACTGCCATAGCTTTACTTGGCTTACACTTTAGTTTAGATTTTAGAGTCTTTAAAGTTTAGAGTTTAGATTAGAGTCTTTAAACTATAGAGTAGGTTTGGGGATTGGGGTTGTAGTGTTAACTGTTATAGCTTGTAGACTTGTAGTGAGGTCGAGTAGTGAGATTGTTGTAGCTTTTAACACATTGTCCATCGTTATATAAATATAAATAATTAATTGCCTCACTATTACTATTAGTATTACATTCATGCTAATATAATCTTATCATTGATATTAGATATTTCTGTTATCTCTAAAAAAATCATTGATATTAGATATTTCGGATATTAAATATGGGAGTTTTGCAATTGATCTAAACATGTTAGGTCTATAAAATCATCAAACAGGCTGAGACAACATTCTCAACAAAGAGTGGACCGTTACACCATTCTAAACATGGTTGGAACAAAAAAAATAAAAATACGTATTGGGCAGAAGTGTTATTCACAAGTCTATTTGACTAAATAATATAAATGAACTACAATGTGAAACTTGTTAGCTGTGAGAACAGTTTAGAAGTTTGTTTCCTTTAAGTTTCAATAATACAAGCAAATGACCTATCTTTATCCATTCTGAGTGGAAAGATGCCAACACAAGAAATATATGTTAGTGCACTTTTCTGTGGCATACTAGTGCACCTTATTTATCAATTACGTAGGTCAATGAGTCTAGTGTCGGTTGAGCTTAAAGAAGACGAAGACTGAAGACTCAAGCGGACCTACTGCATCAAAGAAGAAGGAACAGGTAAAAGAGATGCCTTGGTGAAGCCTTGAACCTTGAACCGAACCAAACCAAAACCTAAAACCTCTAGATGACCTTAACCTATTAGATATACTTTTAGTCATTTTAGATTGGCCTTAGGTGTCCCAAAAGAGCACCCAAAGTATGGCCCAACAGGTCGCCTGAGCTACTATAAAACAAGACATGAAATAGCAGTTTCAGAGGGTCTGCCGATCAGGTCTTGGCCTATGGCCGACCGGTTGTCGAAGACCCCAAATGGGACAGCAACAATCTGATAAATCAGCTTGTCTCGGGGCCAATTAGACCAGTCAAGTGATCGGTCGTCTGGTCTGTCTAACCGGTCGACAAAGGCCTGAAATGGGATAGCAACAAACTGTTAAAACAGCTTGTCCCTGGGCTAATTCGATTGGTCGTCTGGCATGACCAACCAGTCAGGTAGAGGGCAGAATTGGGACAGCAACTTTCACCATTCCCTGGCCCCTTAATTCGACCAGGTCGTAGACCCCATCCGACCGATCGGCCGTTGGCAGCTGTTTTCTAACCGTTGGAGTTTTTGCTCTATATATTTGCAACCCGATTTTTTGGGTTTTTAGAGAGATTTTAGTGCATTAGAAGTCACCATCATTGCTCATATCATTAAGCTCTAGTTCTAAGCATTCC
The DNA here is from genome assembly GCA_003013855.2 of Liriodendron chinense. Lineage (NCBI taxonomy): Eukaryota > Viridiplantae > Streptophyta > Magnoliopsida > Magnoliales > Magnoliaceae > Liriodendron > Liriodendron chinense. Next base: position 1,245,327 of record ML058374.1, read on the forward strand.
AAGTCATCTTCCTTGTGTTTGATCACAAAATGGAGCATTCAAAGCTCATATGAAGATGGACTTGCTCTCTCTTAATCTTTAGATGTTTTAGGCACCTTGATCATAGGTAGATCATTAATCTAAACCTCTCTAAATATCCTTTTAGGTGGAATTCCTCTAGGCAACCAACTCCTACTAGTTGTAAAGAATTCACATCATATCGTATCACCTTGGGCATCTCAAGAGCATCACATGCGAGGTAATTAATCGGTGGAGCTGAGGCATTGGCAACACAGCGGCAACACGATCGAGGGAGCATCGGGGAGCTGATTGAAGCACGGGAGAGCGAAGATCAAGCAAACCAACAAGGCGTTGTACAAGGGGCTCAATCCAACAAGTAAGTTGTCACTTTAGGAGTCTTAGCACTCATTCCTTTTGATAGGATTGAGTGTGAATTTAAGGTTCATAGTTATCCTACTTAAAACTATGTAGGATCGTTTGATGATCCTTGACACGTTTGTCAGGCCTAAACAAGTCTCCAAGGGGAGCCACCAACACGAGTGCGTATGTGTAGGTTGGGAGGAACCTGAAAACTCCTAAGTTTGGTAGGAACCTGTCAAACACCTAAATTGAGAGATGAACCTTGAAAATCTTCGTTCAGGTTGAAAGGTGAACCTGTGTAAAAACCTTCGTATAAAGGTTGAGAGGTAAACCTGATTTAAAACCTCCATTATAGTGAAATCTGGTGTGCTCAAGGGATGAGTACGTGAGCCGAGAGTGGAGTAAACAAGTAGTTGAACCACTATATATGCTTGTGTTTGAGATTGTCTTTTGAACCATGTCTATTCTTACATTGTCTTTAATAGTTAATTATATGAATGCTTGAATGGAACGTATGATATGCATTGCTAGGTAGATTCTCATACACATCTTGTAGTTTCACTTCTAGACTAGGTGTTTGTTTTATTACATCTTTTGTAGTCTAGACTTGCATATGGATTAGTTGCTTGATTGTTATGTCCTTATAATTTATATGCTTAGGCTAAGTTGTTTAATTGCGTACCTTTGCTAGTCTGTGTGATTGGACCCACTAAAGTTTGGAAGTTACGTGTTCTTGCTTAATTAGTTTATAATTACTAATTAGTTTGATTAGGCAAGAGGTTTCTTAAAAAGATTTTAAAATGATCCTAATCACCCCCCCTCCCCCACCAAGGACTTAGCCATAGTTTTACAAGCTCTGCTCTAAGCTTCCACACGCATAGCGCCTGCAAGTGTGAGCCATGGGCACAATTTCAATATGTACTCTCCATGATAGATCACATGAAGAAGTCACAAGTATTCTTATTGAGGCCATTGGGAGAAGTGAACTCCGTCCAGACTCTTTCCAAGCTAGGCCTCGTTCACATCTATGCTCCAACTTAAGGTGGAGTGTTGGGAGCCAATGTTTCCATTTTCAATTGTCTCTTTATTATATGTTGGGCATGTTAGTTGTGTACTTTTCACAAAGAGCATGCTTTTTATTTAATTTTAGGGGCATGCTCCAGTGGTACTAGTATCACCATAAGCTTATGGCGGTACTAGGCAGATGTGGGGTCGAGTTTTAGGGGCATGCTCTAGTGGTACTAGTACCACCATAAGCTTATGGTGGTACTATTCAAATGTGGGTCTAGTGATGTATTCACATAATCCAATCCACCATAAGATGCATCAACCTAGGAAACCTCAAGAACCCAAAGCATCAGCCCAATCCAAAACTCAGATGAAGCCACAGCCTAGGGCACATATTGAGACAGAACTACCACGGTTGACTAGCACGGGGGTGCACTGTGTTGTGTATATGTAATCAAGGCCATTTATATTAAGATTTTTGGGACTCAGGTGGGCCTCTATGAGATCCATGGGTTGTCTTTTCTCCCAATTTGTTCCCTTTTCTGTGGCCCACATTAGTTTTGGATCTGGATGAGATTTTGGTGCTAGAGGTTTTTTAAGATGATGCATCTGATAGATGAACTGAATGGCGTGAATGCATCATGTGAGAATATGCCCTGCACCACGGCAAGCTTACCGTGGTATCGGTACCACTAGAGCGTGCCCTTAATTTTACTAGTCATGATAAGAGATTATTATCATGGAGCGCATAGCAACATTGACCAACCCTATTCTCCCCTTAAATTCCCCATTTCTCCTTTTCTTCCATCTCTATCTTCTATTTCCATCTTTCTCAAAACCTAATACCTGCAAAACCCACAGTGCATCTGGCTCGATAGTCGAGCTAGGGAATAGGCACCCTCTCCTGAGGGATGAACGGAGATCGAGTCCAACTAGTGCTCCAGCTGGAATCGCGCAGCTGGTCGTGGACGTCTTCTCTTGGCGATGACCTGGATTCAAGTCTTTAAATTTTAAACTCATTCCATGCCTAACACCTTCCATCCTCTGTTTAAAAACTTAAGAGAAACTTATCTCAACTCAGTCAACTCAAGCAGACTCATCAAGAGTCACGAAGAAACTCGGTTGTCTTGGTAGACTCGAGTCAGCAAAACTCAGAGAAACTGGAAGAAGAAGAAAATTTGATAAAACTCGACTCAATTTGCCAAGACTGCAGATATAGCTAGGGATGCAACTCGGGCAGGTTGAGTTGAGGATCAACCCGAGCCCGACTCCACCTCAAGAGGACCCTACCTGCAACCCAACCCGACCTCACCCGAATTCCAACCTAAGGTGCCCAACCAGAACCCAATCCAAATTCCTCTATACTCAGACTCGACCCACTCCAACCTAAATACATGTGATTATTCCCAACCTAACCTAATCCAGCCCGACTTTGCTCAGCCCGAAACCAACCCGAACTCCAGTTGGGCTGCAGCCCTAGACATTACAGAGCATTGGTCGTCATTTATCAAGACTTGAAAAAACGACACCGAATTACTCGACTCAGACTCGAGAGACTTCAGAGTTTAAAAACTACAGTTCTATCTTCGATCAGGGGGTGAAACTAGAATCGTTGTGGCTCGCATTAGCAGGCTAGCACCAACGGCGCTAACATGCGTTTGGGAGACAGATTAGGGGAGTAAAGAAAGAATAAGAAGAAGCAGTAGTGCGAGTATTACTCACGATATGGTCCATGTGGCCATGGGAGATGAAGAGGAAGTCCTGAGCAATGGCTCGCTGAGGGCATCTGCCGATATCGAAAGCCATCTTTAGGGTTGGGAATATGACGCAAGTCTCCTGCCCTCCAATGGAGTGACCCTCTACCCGATAGCCTTCGATCTCCATACCAACCTCCTTTTTCTTCTCCTTCAACGGTGGAGATTCGGCCGGAGTGGACCTTTCCTCCGCCTCGATGGCGGTGGCTTTGGGATTCGTCTCCCTTCTTGAACTCATCCTCGACCGGCTTGGAGGAGACGAGCTAGTATCCGGCGTTTGTCGCAACAGAACGAATCGTCGACAACGCCTCATTTCCGCGGTGGGTCTGGTGGTGTTGCCAACACCACCCCGAGCGGTGGTGTATGGATGTGTGGTGGCGCTTTGGGGCCCAACCCAACGTTATGTTTGTGCTTTACATCCACGCCGTCCATCCGTTTTCCCCTTTATTTTAGGCATTGGGACAAAAATTAAAGTAGATCTGAAGCTCGAGTGGACCACACCACAGCAACCAGTGGTGATTGAACGGTCACCTTTAAAAACTTCTTACGGGACCACAAAAGTTTTGGATTAGGCTGACATTTGTGTTTTTCATTCATCCAGATCGAAGTGAACCTACCAACAGGTTGGATGACAAATCAACGCTCCGTGTTCCTGTGATGTGGTTCATTTAAGCTTTCCATCTGCTTTATTTTTTAGTTCATGCCCTACAGTGAGGAAGAAAAATGGATGGACGGCGTGGATGTAAAACAAATATACCACGTTGCCCCCACACATCAACACAACAGTGCTGGGTGGGGCCAACTAATCTGTGTCCTGAGTAAAACACCCAAGTTCCATGGGGTGCACCATCTTGTACATTTAAAATCCACTCCGGCCATGATGTGAGAACCATTATTTGTACCGTACGTGCAAATAATATGCCTGATTAGTAACTCATATGGGCCACACCAATGAATGAGTTTTGCATCAGGCTGATTTTTGTATATTTATTCACGGTGGGAGTGAGTGAAAGAAATGCACCATAGTATGGCTCACACACAAACCTATGGTTGGAATCCCATTTCCATTGCTCCATGTGGTGTGGTCATCTATGCTGTGGATAGCTAATTTTTTTAGCTCAGATCCTAACATTGGGGATACAAACACGATGGATGGAATCGATTTTTAAATATGATGGATCCCGCAAGCCTGTACTCTATACCGTGCCTCAAACGGGCATAGCAGGGGATTCCGGTCCTTGCAGATGTGGTTTGGCTGGTTACCCCTACTGTGACTCTCGGTTTCACCTCTGGCTGCATGTGATGGGTCAGGGTGCTACAACCTAACTGTGCAGCTTTGATTCCAATCGAATAACTTTGACCCTATGCACCAAAATAGGCAGATACATCGAACTCGACTATATATGATCAAGGCATGAGAGGAGGATCGGTCACCTATTCAGTCACTTACAAGATGTTGTTTAAATAATTAGGTGATTATCGGAGGATAGAGTTCAGTCTGATTTGAGTGATCTTTTACTCGTTGAAAATATATTTGAATAAGCTTTCAAATAGCTTTGAAATCACCTCATTTTAACACCGTTTAAGGGCCTGTTTAGTTGCATAATCCATATTCTAGATAAAATCCAGATTACCACTACTGGAATCCAAAATTACAGAAACTAGACAAGAACCAAGGTTCCATATGAAACTTACTATTTGGTTGAAATTGTATAATCTAGATTATGTTTCAACCGTTGCTTGTGGCATGGCCCACTTGGGCTTCGAATCTGCCTGAGAACCTAACCCCTGGCCTATTGTAGTCACACAAGACAGATGGCCGAGTTGGATGGCAAATAAACACTACAATGGACCCTAAGAAGTTTTTTAATGGTGGGCGTTCAATCAACACTATTTTCTTGTGGTATGGTCCACTTGAGATTTAGATGTCTCATTTTTTATCTAATGCCCTTAATTGAGCTTTCAAAATGGATGGACCATGTGGATATAAAAACACATATGTAATAGATGTAAAACGCATATATGGAGGTGGGCGACGCTCACTTCCACCTCTTTTCCCTTCCGTAGACCAATCCCGATTCCAGCCCAATTAAGTTTCCGTACAGAATTTTATTTTGCTGGAACTTGCTACCAAACACACCAGTTAAAATTGAATTCTGCTGGAATCGATTTTCCAGACGCCAACCAAACAGGCCCTTAGTTGCTCAAAAGTGGGTACAGGATCACTGATTTGAACTGTGGATCGCTGATTCTCACCATGTTCCACAAAAATAGTCATAACTCCCTCGTTACATGTCTGATTTAGGTGATCCTTATACTTGTTGGAAAGCTATTTGAATAAGATTTTCAAATGAATTTTGAATCACCTCATTTGAGCACCATTTAGTTGCTCAAACGTGTGTCCAAGTTACTATGGATTGCTAATTTGAACCTGTGGACCACAAATTCTCACATGTGTCCCATGAAAATGACCATAACTCCCTCGTTACATGTCCGATTTAGGTGATATTGCACTTATTGGAAAGCTATTTGAATAAGTTTTCAAATGGCTTTGGAATCACCTCATTTAAACATCATTTAGTGGCTCAAAAGTGGGTCCAAGTTACCCTAGATCACTGATTTGAACTGTGGATCTCAAATTCTCACTGTGTCTCACGAAAACGGCCATAACTCCCTCGTTACATGTTTGATTTGGGTAATCTTATACTTGTTGAAAATTTATTTGAATAAGATTCAAATAGCTTTGGAATCACCTCATTTTGATTGCTATTTAGTTGCTCAAAAGTAGGTTCAATTCACTACGGATCGCTAGTTTGAACTGTGGATTGCTGATTCTCACCATGTCCCACGAAAACGGCCATAAGTCCCTCATTACATGTTCGATTTGGGTGATCTTGTACCTATTGGAAAGCTATTTGAATAAGCTTTCAAATAGCCTTAGAAGAAGATAGAAGGAAGAAAAGAAAATGAAACAAAAAAGCTCTTTTTGAGCTGATGCGAGAGGCCCCACATCCTGTAAGTAACTTGTTTGGCTTTTGTGTGGCTCATTGCTAGTTTAGAGGAAGATCCACCACATCCAGATGATTAGAGTTTTAATTTCATGGCATGGGCCAATAACTAAGTGCGAAACTCAACGCAGGTAGACCACAATGAAGAAAATATCACCGGAATTAATGGAGACCGTTGGTACTTTTGTGGGCCATCGAGGGGTTATGTGGTAATCCAATAAAATTCCACCAGGGGTTTTAAGGGTGGCCGATTCAAATAAACGGATCAGATCTTGCATGAGAGGCCCTCTCACTATTCTTTTGGAGCGATGAGGTAGGCCCCACTCCCTCGATCATCGAGATCAGCTTTGGCTTGCGAGTGACTCAATCGCCATACCATTTGAAAAAATGCAGAGGGGATGAAAAGGAACAGAGAGGCGAATTGGTCAGAATATTTGGTTAACAGTGCTCCAGGGCTAAGCAAACATATTCCTACTGCAGTAAAAACTTTTTGGTTACATGGTCAGCAAATGGGGTCACTTTAATCATTAACCTGAGGTTAGTGTCTCCTTAGCACTCGAACCTAAGACCTATTGAACAGCCTAGGCGTCTTCCAGTTGGGCTAGCAGGCGAGATACAATCAACATGATGTATCTAAAAATGTTTCTTCTGGTGTGGTACATTTAGCTTCGGATCCTACATTCTGTGTTCCCGTGATGTGGTCCACTTGAGCTTCCCACATGCTTTGTGTCTCACCAGCTAGCTCGACATGGAAGATTTCTAAGCATTTCAACAGCAGGTCTCAAGTTCAAGTGCTTGAGGAGACACATTAACCCCTACCGGTGGATGGGAGCATCGTGTGACTAATCATGTGGGTGTGTTGTGCATCTGACAGGTGGGTGTGTTACATGACTAAAAAAAAAAAAAAAAGAGCCTCCCATCTACTTAATTTTTGGGTTCATGCCCTAAAGTGAGCAAGAAGAATGGATGGACGGCATGGATGTAAGACAAATATACCACGTTGCCCCACACATCAACACAACAGTGCTGGGTGGGGCAACCTAATTTGCGTCCAGAGTAAACACCCAAGTTTTGTGGGGCACACCATCTTGTACATTTAAAATCCACTCCGTCCATGATGTGAGAACCATTATCTTTACCATACGTGCAAAGAATAAGCCTGATTAGTAACTCATATGGGCTACACCAATGAATGAGTTTTGCATCAAGTTGATTTTTGTATATTTTATTCATGGTGGGAGTGAATGAAAGAAATGTAGCATAGTATGGCTCACACACAAACATATGGTTGGAATCCCATTTCCATTGCTACATGTAGTGTGGTCATCTATGTTGTGGATCTAGCTAATTTTTTGCCTTAGATCCTAACATTAAGGATACAAACACGATGGATGGAATGCAGTTTTAAATATGATGGATCCTACATACTTGTACTTTATAAAGTGCCTAAAACGGGCATAACAGGCGATTCCATGTCCTTCAGTCGACCTGTCGAGCTTGCATATGTGGTTTGGCTAGTGACCCCTGTTGTGACTCTCAGGTTTCACCTTTCACCATGTGTGATGTGCACAAGTGCATGTCAAAGTCGATTGTGTAGCTCGATTCCAACCGAACAACTTTGACTCCCAAGCGCCAAGATGGGCAGATATGTCGAACTCGACCATATATAACCGGGACCTGAGAAGATCGACCGCCTATTCAGCCACTTTATGTTGTTTAGAACAATTAGGTGATCATTGGAGCAGAGGGTTCATCCTCACCTTACCTTTGGCAAGAAAAGGACTTTTTCAAATACAATAGTAGATCAAAAGGAAATACTTGCAGTTGGTCATAAGGATCGACTTCAAAACACCTTTCTGAAAGGATAATTGCTTTGCGTTAAGATAACTTCATCAAGTGTATGAGCATCGACTTCAATTACAACTAAATATTATAGCTACTCCTAAATTATCGATTACACTAAGGAACATAAAGAACTAATTATGTTAAGGAACATAAAGGATAATTGATAAGATGATTGGTTTATTTGATTTGGTTTGATTGGTGTGTGACCCTTGCTCCATTGATCTCTTCTGTTGTTTATAGGCTTTCTGGAGAGAAAAAACCATCTGGATGCACCCCCCATGTTCAATCTTCATGGTAACCATTCAGTACTGCCCTGATCTTTCAAACTCTTCCTCTCTCTTGGCAACTGTCTAATAATCATTTGCAAACCTCGTTCGGCCACTACATACCTTTAGATAGGGCTGTACAACGAGCCGAGTCGAGTCGAGGTGGGCCAAGCTTGGCTTGACTCGTCTATGCTCTCCTTGAGTTCGAGCTCTCGAGCTCACCCTCGAGCTTACCATCGGAGCTTGCCTTGTTTGCTAAAACTTTCGAGGCGAGCTCGAGGCGAGCTAGTAGATCGAGTCGATGCGAGCTTACCTTGAGTCGAGTCGAGCTTGCTCCCACCTCAATTTATTATATTTTTTACTACAAAATACAAATTAAAAGTCAACAACATTAAGTTCAAGAAGTCATATATATATATATATATATATATATATATTAGGGGAGAATAGTATTTCTACAGGTGGGACCCCACCATTAAAATGACCTAGCTCTAATCAGTTTTTTCTTTGGCCAGGTCACACATGCATTGAATGCAGACCACTAGTAATATTTTCTAAACCATAATTAACACAGTACATGCATAGCTCACCACATGAATGGACTGCCCTAATTATTGTGTGGACCATCTTCATGATGAGGCTTAGCTGATTCATGGATCAGATGCACCACCTCCCTTGTAAAATTGCAATCAATAGCCTCATATGGTGTTTGGTCTTACCATAACCCTGTTTTGTAGATATGTATGGTGTGTGGTCGCACCTATATTTGTGTAGCGTGTAAAACACACAACCACTGTGTGCTCACCATGTTTTGTACTTGAAATTACTTAATCCATCGATATGCTCAATAAGGAATGTTCTTACCTGAACAAAATAGTAGGATTAAGGAACCCCCCCAACGTGTGAGGGTTTTATATGTCCTAAGCTTGGACCCCAATGTGTGTGTGTGTGTGTGTGTGTGTGGGGGGGGGGGGGGGGGGGGGGGGGGACGAGTCGAGCTTGAATCAAGTCGAGTTTCGAGTCGAGTGACCCAATGGTTGAACTTAACTCGATTTCTAACTCGAGCTCCTAAATGAAGCTTAGCTTGACTTGTTCTACTGAGTCGAGTCAAGCCGAGGCGAGCTTTTTCGAGTCGAGTCGATCGAGTTTCTCGAGCTGACTCGGCTCATGACCAGCCCTACCTTTAGATGACTTGTTCCAATCATCCAGCGTCAGTTGTTACTCCAAAGAAAACGCTCCATGTATCTTAACAGATCGCATGCGTGTTGTGCACTTCTTATGTAATGACATGTGTCCTCTTTTGATTGGCTCCTCCATGAACGATCAAAACCAAGGTACAACCCCAACACCAGCTAGATAGCTGATCTCAGAGCTCTATGAACCCCACAGTGTGTATGTCCATCCATTTTGCTAACCCATTTTAGTGCATAAGCCCATAAATGAGGCAAATCCAAAGCTCAAGTAAACCACACCGCATGAGAGAGTGGAGATTGAACCCTTGTTCATTGAAAACTTCTTTTACCTCTACAATGTTTATTTACCATCCAACCAGTTCATGAAATCACATGACCTTAATGAAGGGACAACACAAATATCAACACAAATATGGTCCTCGGGAAGCTTCCAATGGTGAGCATTAAATCCCCACTGGCTCCCATGGTATAGTCCACTTGAGCTTTGGATATGCCTCATTTTTTTGGCTGGTGCCCTTAAACGAGTTGAATAAATGTATAGACCCATGGATAAAACACATACATTATGGTTGGGCAACAGAGCTATCTTCGGCTCCATCGGCCAGTTGGTTGCTGGAATGACTCCAGCCGTCCCTACAAGGCAAAGGCAGAGAGGAAGTGAGTGAAGAAGAAGGAGAAACAAAGAGAAGGAGGGAGAGAGTGTTGGGTGGATTCGAGTGGTGCTGCCCTGACTCGTTCGAGTCAGATTCGGGATGGTTAAACGCATGAGACTGAGAAGGGCGTTGCTTGTTCAACAGGCCGAGTTTGGCTCAAAATCCCACCACCGAAGACCTTCCTTCGAGTTCGGGATTGAACCCGAGTTGGGTTCATGCTTGCAACCCGACCCTAGCTTAGCTCGATTGGACGTTGGGTCGTCGCTAGGTTGTCATTCCTTCAACTAATTGTTGGGAGCACACTAACAATGTAGCAGGTTAGGCCCATTGATATAAGTATGGATCAAATGACATGATTACACGACCGAATTGAAAGCCGAAACACGAAAATTGGTAGCCCGCTCAAATTAACTACAAAGAGAAGATGAGCCTATTCACTTACCTGATCCAACGACGTTGATGGTCTGCCGACGCACACAACCTCGATCAATCAACGTATCGCACGTATTCACCGTACACAAAAGAATTTCTCTCCTATTTTCCTTTCCTTTTTCTCTTCCTGTTTCTCTTTTTCTTTCACTTTTCTTTTCTCATCTTGGTGAGTCTCTGGTGTTATGAAATGCACCTTGTAGCCCCCTTAAATAGAGAGAGTAGCTGATGCCACATGCATGGTGGGCCCCACTGGGGGTTGCTACTAGTTGAGACATGTTAGTTATGGGCTGGCATGCATGCATCTAGTTTCACTGGCTGACACGTGTTAGCTATGTGGTTGGCACACATTCATCCATTGCGCCGACATGTGTCAGCTATGTGGTTGGCATGCATGCATCTAGTGCCACTAGCTGACACGTGTCAGCTGTGTGGCTGGCATGCATTCATCCAATGCCACCTGCTGACATGTATCAAGCAGGTGGCTGCAAAGATGATGACTAACACTAATGACCTGAGTTAGGGCTTTTAAACCACCCATGGAGGTTGTCCAATAAACTTCTAGCAGGCTTAGTAAGTACTACTTGAACCGTAACCAATCCACCTCTTTTGAGTCATTGAGTTACTTGCTAACTCGATATTCTTTTGCCTAGGGTTGAATATAACTTGGTATTGACTGAGTTGGGTAATCTCAATCCAATCCGTTTTGCAATGTCAATAGGGGTGTGAATCCCCAACTTGGCAAGGTGACTCATGCATAAATCTCAAATTTGTGTTACTCGAGTCCATTCTTCTTCCAACAAGTCGACTCATGGAGTTGCTGAGTCTCATCGCTATCGGGATCTAATTCTTATTATTTGGGGCAAAAACCCCAATTGTCCACCCATGATTCAATTTTCTCATCCGGATCGATTTAATCGAGTCCAAATCCGAGATCGAATCATAGTAGGTCGGTTCAACTCATCCAATTGCGTGAGCCGTTGAAAACGCTTGTAGAATTCGTATCAATCTGAGCAAGGGACCCTAATCTCTCAAACTTCCCAATCACATCCTCATATAGTTTGCGTTGTGGCGAATGAATTAGATTGCCCCATTATGGTAAGTTCAGTCTCTAACATTGTGAATAAAAGTTAAATTTTGAATTACTTAAACTTATAGTGCATTTAAAATTTCATACATGGAATTTGAGTTGTTCTTGAACCTCATACAGTGGTGCATTCGAGACAAGGGCTACTTGTGAGGTGATGACTCCTTCCTTTGGGCTTTCCACTTACTTGTTAGTTAAGTAATAGCTTTCATTTATTGATAATGTTTTCTTAAATTATGCATAGTTATGTTTAACTGGTAATTAGAGTAAATGCTTAGAGGTTGTTTATGAACATCTAAATTGGTTTTTCATTGTAAAGATTATTCATACGCTTGAGCATGCTGATTAGAACACAATCTTGCAACCTTGAACTATTTGTGTAGTAGGATTTGCCTCTTCAAATTGTGTTAGTTCATCTCAAGTATAATTGACTGATATTGAAATGTTTAAGCGAATGGTTTAGATCGTATACATAGTATTGAACCTTAAATTAGTGACCTTTGAAAGTGATTAAAGGATACGTGGTGCCCTTTTGGCTAATGGAAAGATCCCTAATTGTGTCCTTGGATTGACTCGTTGGATTACAGGTGTTATTGGGTTGAGCTCTTGATTATGTCCCTAGTTGGACTCATGTTGGAAAATATATTGTGATTTATTATGTTGGAGGCCACTAGTTAGAAGGGTAATTTATAATTGGTTTGGGTGGAATTAGACTAATAATAGTTGGCCTAATCATGTATATCATGGCATATGTGGATATTGTTGGTGACGAGCCATGTTACTGTCGATTTTATGAGTATTTGGGTGGCTAGTCTGTATGTTGTGGTAGCACATACCCTTGTGGTATTTTCGTTGGCTCCTAAACCACCATTAATTGATTGCTTTATGAGGGCTAATCACTGAGAGCATGTACCTTTGGTATTTTTGTCGGTAGTTATCACTCGGAGTTGTATATGGGATCACCTCACTTGATGGAATTGCATTTTACTGTTCTAGTTGGACGAGCATCCCAGGGTCTGAGGGCGCATGTGCATGTGTCCATTCATTTAATTAAGATTTTACTTGTATGTTTTGTATGTATTAAATTATGTTTGGCTAACAATGTTGGTGTGCAATCTTGAGGGGAATTCACACAATGTTGGTGTGAAATGTCAACTGTACAGTTGGTGCATTATGCTGATGTGGAGCTGGACATTGATGTCATGGACCATAGGGTTGTGCCTAATGATTGCTACTTTAAACTTTGTAATTGTTTCATTATTGTATTCTAATTTAAATGCGAGATATTTAGTTTGTATAAGCCCTATAGGCACCAATTGGATAATATATGTTTATAAATTGGAAATTTCCTTGCTCACAACTTGGTTTGCCTCTGTTGTGAATGCTCATGCAAAAGAAAGATAGAAAACAAGAAAAAAAAATATACTTGGAAAAAATGAAGGCTATCTTCATAGGTTAACGCTCGGGTCTTCGAAAGATTCGAAACACGCGTTGCGAAAATCGGGGTGTTACAATTGCACCATTGTGTTATGGGGTCTTGTGTACTATATGTTCATGCCATATACTCAAGGTCTTAGAATATTTGCTAAAGGCTTTAGTGTATTCACCTCCATTGTCAGTGCGAATGCACTTCAATGGTCTATCTGTTTCTCTCTCCATCATGGCATGAAAATTTGTAAAGACCTAGAAAATCCAGTCTTTGATGTTTAATGCATATGCCCAAACCCTCCTAGATGCATCATCAATGAATGTAACAAAATACAAAGCCCAACCAAAGGTTCTTGTCTTCATCGGACCACATACATCGAAATAAACCAAATCTAATGCATTTAATTTATAAACATGAGAAGTAGTTTTGACAAATGACATTCTATGCTGTTTTCCAGATAAACAATCTATACAAGCTTTCAGAGTTATACTTGTGCATGTTTGAGAGGAGCTGTTTCTTCGCCAGTAGCTGAAGCCCTCTCTCACTCATGTGGCGTCGCCGCCCGTGCCACACATCTATAGCTAAATCTACACTTTTTCCCTCTCGCCATAATCAATGAACCCTTGATGAGCTTCTAGCCCTATCAATAAAGTGGCTTCTATGGCCATCATCATCAAACCTTCCCGCCGACATCAAGTTGAGGTGAAAGTCATAAACACGTCTCACGTCTTTTAGCACCAATGTGCAGCCTACATTGGTCTTCACCTGTATGTCACCAATCCCCACACACTATCTTGGATATACTAAAATTCTCCACTTCACTATACCATAGTCTCCCGACTTGTAACTTGTCAAGTATTGTCTGCGCAGAGTAGCGTGATATGACACTCATGTGTCAACCATCCAATATGAGTCCTGACACATAGTAGTGAGACACTAATCGTGTTTGGCCAAGAGTATCACAACCATATTGCATCAGAGGCGATTATAGTAGACTCTATTTCTTCTTTCTCATTTTCTTTACCTTTATTTTTCTCTTATTTTCTTTGCAAGACTCATTCTAGTAGTGATTCATCTTGTTATAATTCCAACACTTCACTTCTTACGTGGATTTTGACTTTCCTAGGCACGCTACAAGGCCCAAGGCCCGAGACTAGCCAGGCCTGGCATTAAAGTCCCAAAGGCCTAGCAGAATAAAATGGGCCTCAAAACATTTGTTTAGGTTCAAGATGATCTGAAAATCGATCGTATCCATATATTCAAAGGTGAATGCTCCTCATCTATCCACATGAAGTAGGGCCATGCTGGGGTCAGCCTAAAGTAACATGAGACCAAACCGAGCTGGAAATTGACCAGGCAACGCATTCAAGGTCCAAGCAGAACCCACACGTCAAGCCCAGTACAAATCTGGGCCGAAAGCTCTCTGGCCCACTGCCACATCTGCTTTCAGATTTGTTCGTTTTGCCTCAGTTACGACTTTCCATCCACTGTGCGTCGCAGACCACTGGGGCCCGCATGCTTAGTATTCCGATGATCAGAACCATCGGGACACTACAAGAAATAAACACTGAACGGATGATAGTGACCATCACCACCTATACATGAATTTGTAAGACGAAGAAGAAAGTTTTCAATGGATCGAATTCCAGTAAAAGGATCAAAGGATATGATTATCATAAGAGCGTGATTCTAGGAAAATAGATTATCAATAATAATAAAAAGAATATGGACGGTTGAAATCCTCTGAACATGTCAGAATGTGGACCCCAGCCGGGCGGTGACAGACGCTAGATTATGAATCGCGACGGAGGAAAAATAACGAGCTTCTTACAGGGAATACCTGGTGTGCGAGGACTAGGAGTATAGTCCCGTGTATAAATTCTCTCGCGGCAGGTTGGCTAGCTTTCGCCAAACACGAACTCAAAACCAGAGCAGAGAGCCAGGGCACCACCGACTCGCGCGCTTGAGAAGAGGGATGGCGATGCAAACCGGAATGGGGCTTTCCAAGATCCTGATCTTGGTCGGAGCAGGTAACCTCAATCCCTCTCTCTTTGTGTATGATAGCTCGCGATCTATGGAGTTTTGAGTGCTCTTCCCTTTAATTTTCCCCATGTAGTTTATCTGATTGTCCCTCTTTTTTTTCAATATATGTAGGATATACTGGCTCGATCATGATGAAGAACGGTCGATTATCCGACATATTGGGCGACCTTCAGGTCTGCATCAGGCGATTCCTCGATCCCGTTTAACTGACATCGTGAAATTCTTGTGTTGCGTTTTGATTATCTACCGCATCGTGGAATTCTATTTGAATTGGGGCGTGTTTGGATGCTCTACTGAATTGAATTGCAATTATTAGTTCGGTAGAGTGGAAATAACCAAAAATAGCTAATTTGTTGCCACTTATTCTTGATTAAGCTGAGCTTTTGCAATTCAATTCATTCCCGCATCTGAAACTGTGTTTTCAATCCTCTGTTTTTGGATAGGATAAATAAGAAACTCATGGGGCATAACAGACAAGTTGTTTGGTTGTCCGGTTAGAGCTGTTTAGGGCTCTGATATCTCGGATATATTTTTTTTTAATAAATTCTAGACGATCCTTTACTATTTTAGGAATTCAGCTACGAACAAGGTTTAAAGTATCTTCTGAAACCAGTACACATCGCTCAATACATAGTGGTATCATCTGTGAGCACTATGGCTGTATCAGCCTGGAAAAGCCCGATAAAGAGTGATAAGGGGCCATATGGATGGTGCATAATACAATACCCGATGCAAGCGATTTTAAATCTTAGTTACAATGCATCTATTAAAAAAAGTTATAACATAGCCTGACACTATGCTGGCGATGGGCCATTTAGTTTTCACATGATATCAATGAATAGCAGATGCCACAATTAGTGCTGGGGCAATGGACTTCTACTGTGCCTGGGTTGATTAGAATTCGATTTTTGAATAAGCCTGGGTTGATACACACGGCATGATAGTTCAAAAACAGGCTTAAAGTCATTCATGCCCACCCATTGCCACCCCTAGCAGCAATAACAAACTCTTTCAAATGATCGGAGGCCTGACCTTGACACTCTGACACTCACGTCCAAACTACTAGGCTTGTCCCCCAATCTATTGAGCTGAAGGTTTTTCCACATTAGTAGAAAAGAAAAGTGAATAGATTTTTGGCCATAAAATTGCACTTAAAGTTAAAGATAGTAGGACATGTAAGTGTGGAGTGGTAGAACAAAGCAAAAAAATTGCTTTATGCATATCTATATGTATTTCTTCTTTATCCATGAACAAGCCTCTTTGCTTTTATCACTATATATAGGCAAGCTGTCACATTTTTTTCTGTCTGTCTTGTTGCACTAGGCATTACTGAAGGATAAATCTAGAGATGAAGCGAACACTGATTCTGACTATTCTGATGCTCTAACTGCTCAGGTAACTTATTTGTTCTTACTCATGAGCGGGCATTATTGGTGCAAATGGTGAAACCTATGTGAGAAGCATACAACACTATTTTTCAAATTGTCCCATGTCCACAGATGTTTGTGTCCAGCACTCCTGGTTCTACTATAAGAAACACCTTTCATATGTATCATCACCATCATCTTTTATGCTAACATGCAAATAATTGATTTTAGATATGTTTTTGGGAATCTTTTGCATATAAACATTTGCAATATACTTTCTTTGGTAGGTAAGCAATGTGGAAGTGAGATCACTTTCCATTGAGCAATGGGCTTGAAGTCATTACAACATCTTATCAAAATATAATATTTACTGTTTTTAATATTCGTACTGACATTTAACACCTCACTTTTAAGGGCACGCTGTCTGGCACTCTGTGTCCATGTCTGACACTGATAGATGTGTCCTTTTCCAAGTTACATCTGGTAAAACCAAAGGAATTATAGTCTTATAATAGCCAAAACTACAGCATTTTGTGGTCTGTTTTACATTTTCCTTCTTGGTGATCATTCCTACAATCCCTACTGCCTTTGTTGGCATTATTTCTTTTTCTTTTTCCAATGGCAATTACTCATGTTTGATGGGTGTCGCCCCCATGATTTGGGCATTGCTATTGTAAATTGCTCAGTTTCTTTTCTTTTCCTTATAATAAAATGCTCTTATTACCTTTAAAAAAAAAAAAGCCCTCACGTCGATGGGATAGTGTGTATTTATTGGTCATCATCCACAATCTAACTGGTTCAACATATTTATTTATACCTTGAGTCGGTGTGATGACAGTGGTGACCCTGGTAAAGGTGATCTATAGTAGGATATTGTCCTCTTAAATTTAGCTTTAAGAATTTAGTTACTATATGTGCTCTGCTGCCTTCTTGGTGATGGAAATTGGAAACCTACATTGTGCTGATATAGAAATTTGGGTAATTATACGTGATAAGAAGTTTGTGCTTGGTTCCTTGCTGTTTTGGTTGCATGCTGTAATAGTTGTTCACAAGCGTGTGTTTGGTTGCACCAAATATTATGAAATTTCATGATTAATCAGTCTTAACCTGTCTTGAAATTTGGTGCAACTAAATGCACCCTAAGGGAATATATTTAATGTTCTGGTGAGTAAATCAGGACACGAATTAATTTTCAGTTTACTTAGACATGCTGGTGGGCATCATCTTATCCAGCTTTGATTTAATTTTATTTTGGGATTTCTCTTGATGACCTTGTAGGTGCGCCGGTTAGCAATGGAGGTCCGACAACTAGCCTCATCACGCTCAGTAACTATTCTAAATGGAGATTCAAGCTCAATGGGTATCTTTTACCACCTTTTGCGAAATATCTAAAACAAATATTTAGGTGCCTTTATTATTGATTCATTCTTTCAAAAGTGCATTGAGGGCGTAGTTATTATATCATTGAGACATATACCCAGTGATTTAAATAGCATGTAGTGTCAATGTTGTCAAATCACATATGCGATTATGTGCTACTGCATCTCTGCACAAGTGCATATGCCACCGCATATAGTTTTTTATTTTTGAAAAATTAAAAAAAAGTAAGAAAAATAAGGGAAAAATTAAAAAAATATGAGGAAGGGGAAATTTCCTTAAGTGATTAGATAACTTATTTTACATATTTCAAGTTCGTTTGAGAGAAATAAAATCAACTAAACAAGGAATGAAGTACATCAACATTCAACACATATATTTAACAAAACAATCAACAAGCTATTTAATATACAAATATAATTTATAAGCTATTTAATTATGAAGAACTAACATAGAAATTTTATTGACAAGGGAACTTTGAACTTTCAGGTTCGAAGTTAAAATTTACAACTTACAAGTTAGTTTTCATACACTACTTACAGAATAATGAAATATTAAAAATAAACATGCTAATAGAGTGATGGTAATACTAATAGTCTAATACTATATATGTTGATCTAGTTGCCATTGTGGCATCCAATCGCCACCATCGTTATCATCGTCGTTGTTATTAGAGTTGTTTCGTTCTTCAACATATACTTCATCTTCTTCTGTTTCGTCATCATTTGCACGCACCAGTATTTCATCAACATCCAATGATTGATCTCCATCTTGATCATCTCATTCTTCTATCTCAATCTCTTCCATTGACGGACTGCTACTTCTCGCCCCCCCTCATCCGTTCGAGTGGAAGTACCTTCTTTAGGTGCCGATCTGAACGCGACATTTTCAACTTGGGACATGTCAACTCCTCGGTAGCAAAGACTGGGTCCTCCGTCTCCACGAGCTACGCTGCTCATTTTTCTTCATCTAGATCATCTAAGCAAATAGGATCATCGCCTAACCTGGAATCATTCTCGCAGTTTGTGGTTATATTGGACGAAGACCAAGTTGCTGAGCTTCTTTTGTTTAAGACGATTCCTTTTTTGGTGTGAATCCGCATGAAAGAAAGTGCATTAGCTTATTTAGACTTAGTTATAACTTTTAAATCCTTAACTCTTAACATTTTCCATGGACATCAACATTAAGGAGTGAATTGCCAAACTTCCCACCTCAAACGTGCTCCAGTTGCACTTGCAACCGCTAACAGAACATGTGACTCCAAGAATCCTCATGGCCAGCTTCTTTAGAGCTGGATCCTTTCTGTTCGGGTCCACTCCATAGGTAGCCTCACCAGTAAACTGAAAATACATTTTAAGTAGATTAGACTTTGCAAATTAGATTGTAAAAAACTATTTCTAAGTTACTTAAACTGTTAAACATACTTGCTAAGTGTTTAAAACGTTCATACTTGGCTATTTCTAAGTTACTTAAACTGTTAGATATACTTGCTAAGTATCTGAAACGTTCATACTTGGCAATTTCACTGTTTTAAACTTGATGACTATCTCTTGAGAGTATACCCTCACTCTTCGTATAGAAGTCTAGAAGAGTTGAAATCATGTCCCGTTCCTCTTTATCTTGAATCTTTCGTTCTAACACATCGAAAAATCCAACCATATGTGTCAATTTTGCTTCCTATCGGATCAGGGGAAGCGAATAATACGATTGGATTAAGGATGTAGGCAGCCAAATACATAGGTTTGTAATCATGCTCTCTATAGTTAAAATGGTCAATGATTTTATTTCTCACCCTCTCCATTGCATCATATATTTAATCCATTGGCGGCTTCTCATCTTCGTCAACCAATTACAACACAATGACTAAGGGTTCATATGATTTTAGTGTCTTTATCACTTGTGTTAAAAAAGATTTGAAAATGATGGTGTGTTGGACTGGCTTTCCTTCAGCCGTCTTTAACCAAGGCCCATTAGTCCAACGACTGGTGTTACAAAGCTTCTAAATTCATATTTTTTAATGCAATCTTTATAGTGCTAAGAAGGCCGTAGCGAAATGGGTGATAACTAGACGTAGCAAGTTACAACCGATGTGTTTTCTCATTTGATGGAGAAGAAGGGCATGTTTGTACAGAAAGACCGTGATTCTTCTAGCCCTTGCAATCACTTTTAAGTATAACCTATCTAGTCTTCTAGCATAAGATCAACACAATGTGCCTGCACAAGGGGTCCAAAATAAACGACGCCTCTTGTCTGCAAGAAGGTGACCGTTGACTACATATGAGGTTGCATTATCCGTGATTACGACAATGTATTCTTTTCCTACTTCTTCAACTACACTATCTAATAATTTAAACAAATTATCTGTTGTATGAGGATGACCCGATGCATCCATGGACTCCAAGAACATTGTCCCAGCTGGATAATTTATTAGAAAGTTTATTAGAGTTTGACCGGATTTATCAGTCCATTCATGAGTGTACAATCATAGGTTTTCCATAATTCTTTATATTCGGCTATGAACTTTCGTGCATAATCAACCTTGGTTTTGAGGTATGTCTCCCTCATGTCGTGATATGAAGGAGGCTTAATCCCAGGTCCAAATTGACCTATTGCCTCAACCATAACCATGAAGCTTTTCAACTTAACAGTGTTGAAAGCAACACCAGCTTGTTATAACCACTTAGCAATATATTGAATCGTGGTTTTTGTATGTTTTTGCTTGTATCGGTTTTCTAATGTGGTTTGAGCAGATCATTTGCCTCGACCCCTTTGGTCGACCACATCCTTAATGTGTCGTCTACACCATCTATCCATGGGCTCATGCCTACAAGCTCTTTTCAAGGCTTGTGGTCTATACTAGCCTGTCGACGTAGGTGGTAAGGCTAGGTTCATCCACATCAACCACATATGTATTCTCATATGCTTTGTGTTCCATAAATTCCTCTCGAAGTACGATATTATGGTGTTTTTTCTTGTTCGTTTATCCATGTACTCAATGATTTCCCTTCGGATTTCTAGAGTAATATTAGGACATGCTCTTATGTTTGATCCTGATGTATGTGAAAGGTGTTGCTTGTGTTTCGCAATGCCACCTACCACCTACCACCGGCAGTTACATACTTGCATAAGTCATACTGTGATTTTTTTCGGTAGCACTATTATAGTGCCCATACTTCCAACCCTGGTCATTCGACTTGGGTTCAAAGAAGAACTTTGGTAAGAAGATGACGTGATGCTTTCTTCTTGTTACTTGTACACTTGTAAGTTATAAAAATTAGAGAATGAAAGAGAGAGGTAGAAAGTTACTTGCACACTTGTAGTTGTAGACGAGGGAGAGAGAGAGAGAGAGAGAGAGAGAGAGAGAGAGAGAGAGAGAGAGAGAGAGAGAGTTATCTTGATTCTTGTCTTGAGACTTGCTTGACTCTTGAGTCTTGAATCTTTTTTCTTTAAGCCTACACTTGTAGATTCTTGAAGTTGAATCTTGTAGTTGTAGCTTATAGCCTACACTTGTACATTTGTCGTTGTAGACGTTTAGTTTGTACACTTGACTTGTACACTTGAGTTAAAAAAAAAAAACTTGAAAAGAAAAGTAATAGGATAATGCAGACTACAGATTAGAGAATGAGAGAGAGAGAGAGAGAGAGAGAGAGAGAGAGAGAGAGAGAGAGAGAGAGAGAGAATGTATGTAGAGAATGAATGAAATGAAGAGAGAAAGAGAGATTAGAAAATGAATGAATGTAAGTGAGAGAATAAGATATTGGTGAATATGCAATTGCATATTCTCGCATATGTGGCATATGCGATTTTCACATGCACATGCATATGCATATATGCAATTGCACATGTCAACTATATGTAGTGTATAGCATAACGTTTTGCACTCTACAGCATGTAGCATAAGCTACATGATACTTCTGTTTTTTATTTAAAATAATAGGAAAAAATATAGTAAACAATAAAAAAAGTGCAAAAGATGGCAAAAAGCCTTCATTGTGATGGCGAGATGCCCTAAAAATCAGGCCTATCCAATCATCAGGTGGCCACAACACAAAAATCCATGTAGTACAACCACCAAAAACGCCTTTATTATAGCGTGGTTGGCCCACATGATGGTTGGATTCACTCTGCTGGATTAGGTGGCGTGCCACACTGTAGAAAACAATGGCCAACTGTGAGCCACCTAGGAAAATCACAATGCACAACCATCACGTGGGCCACTATAGAAAACAATGCACAACCACCCGAACACCTCCATTGAGGCATGGTGCCACTCGTGATGGTTGGATGGGTTGCATGCCATGCCATACACACACCACAACAAGCCCCACATAGAAAAAAACAGTAGAACAATCCTATCCCACAACATTGCATAGGAACTGGCCTCCCAAAAAGAAAAAAGAGGAAAAAATCCCAAAACAAACCATAAATCATCATCTGAAATGAAAAAGAACTCATTAACATATATCCATCAATCTTGAGAAGAGATTCAATCAATCAAAAAACTGATTTTTGAGCTTCATAGCTGTATGAACATGAAAAGGGGGAGATTTGATATTTTCCTTCGTTTGGGCTCCAATGCTCTTGAAAATGCATTAAATGGACCTTCTTGTAAGGCCTATTGATCGGCCAAAATCTCCTTTTCAACGACTTTGTGGATTTCTAGAATCAAAATGTGGTATTGGGGGCTGTATCGGGAGTGTGGTAGAGAGCTCGGGGCTTGAAGTTGAAGGGGTAGGGCTTTACAATTGGATGTCTTTTCGTTTATAAATCTAGGCTTTTGTGTTTGTTTTGCACCATTTAAATATGCTTGTGACTCTTTAGCTATATACTTGTCACACTTATAGAGATAGCTACAGTTGCCTGAGAGGTGTTATTCAAGAAATATACTCAATCCATAATAGGACTCACAGTTTGAATGGTCTGGATAGCTGTACTTTAGTGCTATGCATGAGGAGGACGAGACACCGCGATCTTCAGTTGGTGTTCAACTAACACAAATGTATAGGGCCAAAATCTTAAAATTTTGGAGCTTAATTGTTGCATACGCTACACGCCTCATAACGTATTCTACACTACAAATACTGTATGCAACATGAGACTTGCGCTATTTGGTTGTGCCACCTAGTGTACGCTACCGCTATGCTACAAGCTTTATTCAAAACACTGCATATACCGACATTACATATCTTCCTGCTCATTCCAGTTTCGGTTTGTGTAACTTATTAGATCTGTACTTTCTTCGCCCTCCAAAATTTTGAACTTTTGATGTTATTGCTGGTTCATCTTTTATCCAAGGATTTGGTCAGATGTCATGCTCTCCTTCGTGGTAACATTTTGTTTCAATGAATTAACTGTAGATCCGTTTCTTTTACCAGGAAGCATAACATCCCTTGCGATGCCTGCTGCAGCCTTGGGGGCGTTGGGCTATGGATACATGTGGTGGAGAGTATGTCTTCTCACCATATTTTCATTAGCTTTTCTAACTCAAGATTGATATATGAACATCCTCTGTTTGCCATCTATGGAGTTCAATGTATTTTCTTTTTATAATTGCTTTCCCTAAATTTCTTTGATTTGTATACATCCTTAAGAATTTTCAGTATCAGACAACTCTCTAACCGAATTGTGTTATGTCGTTCTCTTTAGTAAAAATGTTTAATGAGCATCAACATCATAACCTTATATCACGTTAAGAAAGCCCTCCTTGTTTTTTTGTGTTTTTAAGTAAACATGTTCATGTGATTCCTCAATGCAAAGAAGGTGCTTGTGTCACTAATCTGTTCTTTCATTTTGTTTGAAAATTCTCAGGGGCTGTCCTTTGCAGATCTTATGTATGTAACCAAGCGAAACATGGCAAATGCTGTTGCAAGCTTGAACAAGAATTTGGAGCAAGTATCTGCTGCTCTTGCTGTAAGTATCAGTGTCACATAACACTTCACCACCACCACCATGGTCTTGTCTCAGCTATTTGCATTTGGGTTTATGAAACCTGTTTAACCAATTAACCCTATCACAAGTAGCATCTCCCTTTTCTTTTTCTTACACCTTTCAAGACATGACCTGTTAGCAAATTACCTGGAAGATATTCTACTTTAGATTGTCCTCGACCCACATTCTCGTGCATTTATGGCCTCTAGTGTTTGGTGGGATGCTTCATCACTGCCTCACCTTGCCAGATTATAACTATGAGATTGTATAAATCATCTGATTATATAGGTGTAGATCTGGATTTATTCAGTCTGTCTCATGATATTAATTTTGAACCTTGGGCCTTGTGCCTCAAAAAACAAGAAAGAAGAGCTTTTCTCGAGTTGCAGTGGTGAAACAAAATATACCCTTAATAGAAAGCTCGTGTGGATATATCCTTAATAGAAAGTATGTGCATGCTGAAACAATGCAGGTTCTATGACGTTTGAGATGAGTTGAATTGGAATCCATGTTTCCTCAATTTGTATGCTTAAAATCTCCACTAAAATTCTTCCTGACCATTTGGATGATGGATTGATGTAATGATATGAGGATTCTGCATGCATATTTCCTCTTCTTTACCACTGGATTAATCTGCTTGCCGCACTTTTTGTCCTTTTTACTTGTATGTAAAGTGTTCACATGCAGCCTGTGATGTTCTAAACTCATATCTAGTTTGGAAATAATATATGCGGCTTAGTTGCTAGAAGCTACTGCTCCCTTGACATTTATCACATTCAGTTGCGCATGCCTTTGCAATATCGAAATCTAATCATTGTAAATTTCTATATAAATGATCACCGTATTAGTTATGGGAAGATAATCCTGTGCCCCATGATGGCAGGGGTGTAACTGTGCCTCCACATCATTTGGCATACATGTGGTAGAAGCGGATGAGATCTGGACCATATATTGAGTACGTCTGAGGGTGATGCACCCTAGATAAGAATCATCACGATTGGATGATCCTAGCTGTATAATTGATGGTGTGCAAATAGACAGTAAAGCAGTTGTCTATGGCTTACATTGAATGGGAAAGAACTTCATTAACTAGATGGTTAGGATTATTTGATCATGGCAATTTTTTGGCTAGTGGCCAATCAACAGTGGAGCCCACAGTATGGACCATCGAGATGTTGTCTACATATGCCACATTTTTGAAGTAACATCTCCTGTGGCTAGGGGCATCGGACCATTGCATATAAGTTAATCTGATATTTAGTAAATTGAGATGTGTATTTGAAGTTTGTTGATACAATTTAATGGTGGTTCCATGCTCTCAAACCAATAACTGCAGAAGAAAAACATATCTTCTTCCTTCTTTACTTTCAGCTTATAAGGATGGCCCAGGGGCATTGGACCATTGCCCATAAGTTAATCCGATATTTAGTAAATTGAGATGTGTATTTGAACTTGAAGTTTGTTAATACAATATAATGGTGGTTTCATGCTCTCGAAGCAATATTGCAGGAGAAAAACTTTTCTTCTTCCTTCTTTACTTTCAAGCTTGTATTGATTTTCTATCCAGTTGACATCTTAATTGCACATTTTGGAATCTTGACCAGATATTGACTTCTAAATGTACTTCATTTTGAACATTTTTCTCCTCAAGCATCATAATAATGTTGGAATGGTATGTACCTCTTTTGTTGGTCAGGCTACAAAGAGGCATTTGACGCAGCGAATCGAGAACCTGGATGGGAAACTGGATGAGCAGAAGGAAATCTCGAAATTGATTAAAAATGAGGTACATTTCATTAATAACTATCTCCATTTTCTTGCAGTTCCAAGCTCATGTGAGCATTCAGCACCTCATGTTGATGGCTTGATGAATATGGACAAGAATAGGAGTGCCTTTAAAACATGTTCACAACAGTGCAGAGAAGTAACCTTTTTTTTTCTTAGAGTTCTCAGATTTTGAGGTGACAATATAAAAAATTATCAAACAGGTTACTCTCGTTCGTGGTGATATTTCTCAAATTGGGTATGACTTGGAAGCACTGCAGAAGATGGTTTGTGGGTTGGTGAGTTTTCGTTTTGGAGAAGATTAGTTCAATTTATATAGTCCTACTTAGTGACATTGATAATTCATGTTAATTGCAATTCTCTTGTTTCAGGATGGAAAAATCGGTACCTTGGAAGACAAGCAGGTGAGCTGTG
This sequence comes from Liriodendron chinense, assembly GCA_003013855.2. NCBI lineage: Eukaryota > Viridiplantae > Streptophyta > Magnoliopsida > Magnoliales > Magnoliaceae > Liriodendron > Liriodendron chinense. The sequence continues at coordinate 1,271,273 of ML058374.1, forward strand.
GCCTGGACTCTGTACTTTGTATGAAATGATAAGATGAATCCAAAATCTTATTTGATGCTTTATCTACAATGGAATATATTGCTTATTCTGTTTGCTTATACCAGTTGATATTTATGAAGAAAATATGATTATTCACTATTTGATACATGTATGGTTTCTAATCATGCATTTGCAAATGTGAATGCACGTATTGTGATTTCTTTGTGGATTCAAACTCAAAGCGTTACTTGCGAAATGAAATGTCTGCTAATTACAATTTAAAAGTATACATAGAAAAATGATTAATGCTTGGATGAATTTGTTTCCCACCTGTAACTGTTTGGTAGTCTCTATCTGTATATTCGTGTATCCTTCTTGATAATTTGGTTCCTTGTGATTTTTGAATACATAATGTTATGGTTTTGCCTCTGTTTCAATGGGACTGTATTGTGGTTCTAGGATCCTAGCCTCATTATGGAATGGTAGTTGGTTCTACATCATCTTAAAATTTTGCGAAGTGTCATACTTATGTTTAATCCTTGTGAAATTTCTTGTCCTTGGAAAGGAAAAAGAGAAGAAACATCTTCGTTTCCTCATCTTTCTTCATCTTGCTAAAAACATGGTCATATTGTTCAGAAGTCCTTATGTCTAATGTCTTTATTGGAAGCTTGGTCCATTTTGGTGTTCAATGTCCAACTGACATAGGCTGGTATTGTAACTCATGTTTCTGTTCAATTGCTTCCATGTCCAAGTAAAATAAGCTGGCATTGTAACTCATGTTTTGATTCAAATGCTTGCAAGTTTCTTATTATTACTATGAAGTGCAGTATATCACTTGGTACAGAGTTTCTTAGGATTAGAAACCATCATGTACCTGTCAAGGGTTCACTGATTTTGTCACTTCGGGTCTGATTCATACCTTGGGCATCACTGCTGTCTGATTCATATGGCGTCAAGGTATTTCGTAATGGTAATGGTGGCTGTAATGGCCACCATTGTTACCTTTATGAATTAGGACACGGGCTGTAATGGCTGCTACGGTCTTTTTTTTTCCAAGACCCCAAAAAACTTGTATCAGCCCTGTAATGGACCGGTATGGGGCTGTTACGGCCTTTATGGGGGCTATAACTGCCGTTATGGGTCATTTTTTCTATAACGGTCATTATGGCTGCTACGACCCCATAACATGTAATGGTTGGTAGTGTTACCTTTACGTAACGGCCTTTATAGACCCGTACCGGCCGTTATAGCACACCATATATGGCATATCATTTTTTGGGGCTGGCTGATGTGGAGGTATTTAGGACCTTGAATGGGAGTCCTTATATTCCAAACTACTAGCAGGAGCTGCAAGAAGAATTTTCTCAAACCGTAATCCTACCGGCTACCTCTGATGATGGACCTCTTACCAAGGGCAATCTACTTTCTGGCACCAGTTCAATCCGGCATATATCAAACTGCAGTAATGATAATGGAGATTCTAATGAATTGCAAAAGAAAACTTGAAAAAAGGCCAAGTTTGCATCATGGGAATCTGTTTTTCGCATGATCAACCTTAATAGGTGCCAGAGATACACGGTTGCTGTGACACAATTCTAGGATGCCGTTGTTCCTCCGGAATTGTCTCCCAAAGAGGTTTCAGAGTCTAGGGGATGTCATTGACCCACAAATTTAGGTTCCAAAAAACCTCAATGCTGTTCAATGAATGATTGAACCATTCTCTTGTAGTTGGAGCCTACGTCTTTGTGAGGTGGCTCTAATAATCGTGTGTTTTTTGGAAGTAGCAGTAAGCTACTTTGCAATTGTAAGGTGGCAGTCAGCCATATTTCACATCATTAACTCAACAGTTGTATGTTCCACCTTCTACATATCTCTCATGAGTACTTTGTGGTAATAGGCCAATGTGGAAAAATAACCTTGGATTGGATGTTTTTTTCTTGTTCAAAAAGAAAAGAAAAGAAGAGATTGGAATAAGGAGCTAGCCACACGTTCTTTCACAGGCAAAGGGGTTTTTGAGAGCTTTTGGGAGGAAAATAAAGGGCAGTTGGCTGGCTGGAAGGTGATTGGAAGGTCATGAAGGCTAGTGTTTCTTGGAGTTGATTGGATAAGTTTGTGATGGTGATTGGTGAACAATAGGATTTGGATGCTTTGTTAGGTGTCATTCAAAGAGTTACAGAGGGATTTTATTTGTAAAAGTGGTTTCCTCAGCATGAGTTTGCTGAATATTCCTCCATCCTGGTTGCTAGTCTGATGGCTGAATAACAAGGTTGTTCTTGTCGAATTGGGCCCTAGTAGAATTTTTCAAAAGCTAGTTTTGGGCCTGACCTGTTTGTTAATTGGCTGCCCAATCCACTTGCTTCTAACATAGGCCCAAGCCCTACCCATCTCGGGCCGGGACCTGAAACCCACAGGCCAGCCCATCCTGTTGCTGTTCCTACTTCCAGCATTAGTAGGATTGATGGGGACATCACACGTATGCCATTACGCACGTACCAGAGGAGGAGGTGGGCCCCAGTCTCTCTGTGGCTAAGCGAGTACCCATGCTGAAGACCTCACGTAGCATATACGAGCATTTGGAAGACCCTACACTGGGAAGATGCACGTGGGTTGCTAGATGGAACAATTTGGACTGTTAGATTAGATGGACGCGACGATTGGGCCTTTGGATCACATGGAGCACATGATCGGACTGTTGATCGTGGGCCATCTTTGGCCGAGGACATTAGTTTTATTCTAGGATTATTATTTTTTATATTGTTGAGTGGTTTAGATGTTTAATTTCAGGTTTAATTACTCTTCGTACATTGTTTTTATGATTAGGACATGTTGGGAACTAAAAAAGAATTGAAAGGGCATTTTTGTAATTATAGCCCAAATAGGCTATAAAGCTTGGACGTCCCCCCTTTAGAGGCCATGAATGGTTGAATGAAATTTTAGATTTTCTCTTCTCTTTGCTTTTATGCTTAAGAGATCTCCAAGGTGTGAAACCTTCTCTTGGAGTGATTCTAAGGGTTAGTATTTGGTCTATTTGGTGTGAATCCAAGTTTTTCTTTCTCTTTTCTTCCTCTATAAGGTATTTCCCAAACCTATCTCTCTTTCATCTTCTTCCCTCTTCTCATCTCTCCACCATCAATCCTATCAACCCTAGGCCCGCAACCCTATCCACCCAAACAAATCCACCCGCACGTGTGGGGCCATTCCCATCTGTACGTCCGTATGGACGGGCCACACTTGTAATCCCCCTTGCACGTGGTTTGGTTCTTTCCTTTTCTCCCCATTTCATTCCATCAGAACCTTAACCCTAGTTTCCTAATTTTCCCTTTTCTCAAAACCCTAAACCTAATTTCAGATTTCCCCCCATTTCTCTCAAAACCCTAACCCTAAATCATCTCAAAACCCTAATTCTATTTAATCCCTTTTAGATACAACTAATTTCCCTTGATTAGTAGACTTTCCCTATGCTAATTGTGGACTTTCTTAATTCCATTGGGACCTATGGTTATAGTATATTATTATTTCCTATTTCGAGCATGTGATAGCCTAGGATCTAACATGATTACTTGTTGATTGTTTGGATTTACATGGAGTTGCTAAAATTTATTGTTCTTGCTCATATTATCTAAAATCTGAATTTTCTTCTCATTCTAGGATAGAAAACATTGTCCTGCATCAAGGATCCTTGGACAATCCATAACAACATGATTCTTAATGCACTATGGTTTTTATCTGCCACAGATTTTTGAATGTCAACGTGTTTCCATATTCGAATGTTCTTGCTTGCTGTTTGCTATCCACACTGTTTATCATGATATGGCATACCTGTTGTTCTACTATATTTTCTCGTTGATAATAAATCACTAGCACATTAAGAGGACTGTTGTTCGTGTTTGGATTTCTCTTATTCTCTATATTGCAGAAATACTGACCAAATAGCGATCACAGGATTTTGCAAATGCTGGTGTGCTGTACCTATGCCAGTTTGTTGATGGAAAAGATGGAAAAATGGGCGAACTTCTGCAGGTTTGAATTAGCAGTACTATATATTATGTATCTTTTTTATGATCCACATACATGCTGAACACATGCTTTTAAAGTTTTGGTGAATGTTGGATTGTCCTGCTTTTGCGTTCTTGTTTGGCATTTCCTTTTTGTGTTCTTGTTCTCCTGAATATGTCTGCATGTAGTTAATAGATTTTGCAGAGTAATTGGATCACATGGTATCTCTTAGACACTTGCAGATCTTATGACCAAATACCATCTCACTCCAAAATCCAACAAACAGGAGCTTCATTAAGTTGGATGGCAAGGTTTATTATAAAATTGGCAATGCTCATCTAGCTCAATCACTAATTTTATTTACTAAAAGCCTCTGCTGACTGGGTGACTGGCTCAACTCACCGAGTTGGCTGAGTTGTTGAGCTCATTCAATGAGTCATGTCAAGTCCAGTCCAAGTCAAGCTCTTGACCAAGTTTCTTAAAGACGGCTTGGAATCTATGTGGGCCGAGTGGACTTGGCCGAGTTTCAAGTTGAGTCAGTGAGTCAGTGAGTCTTAGAATCATTTATGATGTGACTCGAACTGAGTCACTTACAGGCAGGTGTCTCCTAGTGTTTTTTAAGGAGCTCCTAAAACATGCAAATCTCATTACCAAATACAATCTCAGGCCAACATCCATCAAACAGGAGCTTGATTAAGTTGGATGGCAAGATTTATTATGAAGTGACAATACTTATCTAGCTCAATCACTAATTTGTTGATGTCATGACTTTTTTTTTCCTTTTTTCTTTTTCCCACTTTTTTTCATCTCCTGTCAGACTCGTGCATCTTCCTTGGACTTGCTTTTGGATTGGATGTCATTTTTTATAGTCTCTCCCATATTCTCCCTTACAAGTCTTTTGTTTATTAAAGTCTTCATCTTGGTTGTAAGCAAATACTACATCTTCTCATTTTCAGGTGTGTCTGAACATCAGCATCTGTATAAATTAGCAAACTCTTATAGGAAGGTTGTTGCAGTTGCTTTTGGAGTACTATGAATCAAACAGTTAACTTTTTGAGTGCCCATTACGCTATGTTCCATCAGAGCACCTTATCATTAGAAGATTATTGTGATTTTTTTTTATTATGTTATATCATTTTGAGCTTATCTCTGAGAGGAGAGATCATTAAGCTTATTTCTTTCATTTCCTTTTTCTAGTCTAAATGGTATTAGAGCCCTTCTGATTTTATTTCTTATTTTTTACTTTCTTTTTATGTCCATCTACCTCCCTTCCCTCTTTCCTTCTTCTTCATATCTCCTTCCCTACATCTTATTTTCTTCATTTTGAGGGTCCACCATTCCTCCTTTTTCTTCAAAAACTCTGTATGAAGATGAAAGCTGGATAAATCTTCTCCCATCGTCTTCACACAGAGTCCCATTATCAAAATCCTTGGATTCATGATCCTCTAGGGTCCTCATTTCTCTCCAGAATTGTATAGATCCACCAGATATCTCAACCTAGTCATCAGATCTGCCTAAATATTTCAGACAAGCCAACCCCTATTGTGGTAAGCCTTGGTAGAAGCCTCCAGACAAACCAGTAGCCTCAACCGAGGCCACCAGTTGAGCCAACAACCTAAGTCAGGCTGCTAGGCATGTGCATAGCCCCAACCTGAGACCAACAGGTGTGCCGATAGCCCTTTCTGGAGCCCACCAACAGCCCCAAATGGAGCCACCACAGCAGCTCCTGCCCAAGCCACCAGCAGTGTCAGCAGCCTCAGCTGTAGCCACCACCAGCTCCTATAGCCCGTGCTGTATCCTTGTAGTCTTTGTAACATCGATATTCACTTGCCATCCAAACAAGATCCCCAGAAATGGAATCCATAGGAATTCATGTTTTAATAGTGCTCATGGAATCCATGGGAACCCATCATTGGATAATCATTACTCTTTGCACCAAAAAAATAAAATGAAGAAAGATTGATCTACATGGAAAAAAGAAGCGGAGTTGATACATTTTGGTCTGACCAATCCATGGCAAAAGGAAGGTATTTTCTAGGGTTTGGAAGGTTGATGCAGCCTTTTCTATAAAACGACTTTTTTGATCATCTTGGGGTGGCAGTTCTTATCATGAGTCACAAGTGGTTGCATAGCTTTGGTTTTCTGGGGTTAGCATCTGTGTGAACGTGTTCTCAGTTATCCCTTGATGAAGTGAACCTTGGAATTCATCCCATAGGGCAAACTTTTCTGATCTGCACCCGGGAGAATTCCAAACACAAATAATCAGGCCACATAAAGGGGGTCTCAAAATAAAATAAAAAATAAAATAAAAAGATAACATCATCAGCATATTGGAGGAAAAAAAAACATGTCCTTATAACTTGTATTTATTTCTTAGCCTGCCACACCTTGATACGCATCCTGATGATTGAGCGAAAAAGCCCACCAGTTTCTCTATTGGATGCTTTGTGTGCCAACTCAATGACTTCATTTCCCAGTAACACCCCATCGATGATTTGTCATGCAAAGCGACTTTGATTAGGAGCAATTCGTTGACTTGTCTATGCTCTAGTGTGGAAGGTGAACACCTTGTGCAATAAATTTATGAACACCCAGGAGGTTGATGGGGGCAAAACTCTCCAATAGCAGAAGCATTTGACAAGGGACATGAGTAAAGCATTCCAGGCATTTCTTGTGAAGGTCCTCTATGAGCGACACAAACTCCCCTTTCAAAATATCGAAAATTACTGTTCTTTGAAATTGTAGTTTTGATGTTTCAACAGCTGCTAGACTTGTGGTTGGTCATATCCTCAGTTTTTTTTCCTGTTTTGGTGGGTGGTTGATTTGTTGTCTTTCTTTAGATTTAGATGTTCCTGACAAGCAAACATTTTGACCTATCTTGAGAAAGTCGTCTTTGTATGCGTTTGTTTGTTGCTCTGTTAATATTCTGTATTGTAGTTCCTTTGACCAATCTGCATTCTGTATTGGAGTTCCTTTGACCAATCTGTTTTCCAGCTCCTCGCTTATTTTGGCTTGTGAATCTCTCTCTCTCTCTCTCTCTCTCTCTCTCTCTCTCTCTCTCTCCTTGTGGTTTTTGACTCACAATGACCCTGTGACATGTCTGTTGTCATCATGGAAGTATTAGTTCACCTTCTGTTTGTAAATTGTACCTCGCTAACTTGAGCAAATGATAAGTCCGTAACTTGTAACTATAAATCGCCATTGTAGTGAAAAAAGAGGATAACTGGTTGCTGTTCAACACTAACCTTCAAATCTCCTACAGAAATTACCAAGAGAAATTTAAATGGAAAAAAAAATAAATTCTGTAGAATCTCAACCAAGTGATGTCATTGTTATTTAGCTCTTCCTTAAATACTCAATAAGAGTGTGGGTATTTCGATGTCTAGGTTATTTCAATACTCATATTGAATTTGTTAGGGAAATTGCTCTATTGGTATAACCTACGATTTGAGTAAAAGATAACATCAGCATTTTGTTAACCTAATGGTGTTAAAATCTAATTCATTTGATCAACTTGATCTTGCAGGGTCTTCCAAAGCCTACTAACAACAAGCGTGGTTTCCTTGGATTTGGAGAGGACAAAAGTCTAAAGGTGTCTTATTATTCTCTGTTATTGTTGCTGCATTGGAAAATCCATATCTCTGCATTGTTTACAGCTACCGGAATTTTCATTAGCATATCCCCTATACAAGTCATCCAACCCATTGAACATGACATATCATTCCCGTGGATCTCAACTGCAAGGATTCAATTGATTGTTTCTATGTTAGTGTGTATATATACACTAACTGATTTGTCAGTTGAGATTTTAGTGAAAATAGAAGGAAAATAAAAACTGAAGGCAATAAATTACCAGGTACTAGTCTTGATTTAATGTGCAATCACGTCTAGTGTTCTCTTCCAGGGTCTTCAGTTCATAACCGACACCCTACAGCCGGGGACTACTGACAAGTCCAAAGCCGATGCAATCATGCAAAGTGATATTGTTGATGTTTTGGATACGAGTCTGAAAAGCTTGGCCAGGTTTGAATTGAGGATTTGTTCATCTTTTTCCCCCCTGTTGGAGCTAAGTGTGCCCGCTGTGGCATGGACTCGATGCATTTCAATTCTGTACCATTTTGGTCTTCACCACATGTTTTCTGAAAAATGATCTTTTTGCAGGACTTCTTCTATCAAATGCTGATTTCCATGTAGTTAACAAAGACTGAGCATAGCTGCTGATATTGTTGGAGAGGAATGACATGGAAATGGAGTCCTTTGCATGGAGGCAGTTCATATTCTTCAGGCAAGAGAAAACATCTGATGTCCTTTGTATAGTTGTCTGCTACATATATGTCCTTGGTGCTTATGAGGGAACCGTTTCATGTGTAATAGGTATTCTACATGCATTAATTTCTTTCTTTTTTTCCTTTTCTTTCTTCTGAATAATAATGGATTGCAGATTCGCATAGTATGTACCCTAATACGGAAAAAAGAATAACGCAAGTTGCAGTTGGATTTTTTTAGTCATAATCCTTGATTGACTAGATTTTTTTTTTCCCCATCTTATTTCTGTGAACATTGCACATGCTAGCCTATGGATACGCCTTGTATCATTAAAATATTTTCTAAAACAAGATTCCTTTTTTGATTATTATTATTATTATGATCATGTTTGGACATTTTTCTTAGTGTTTGTCAGCCATTGAATTGCATGGAAACCAATGTGATTACACAATATATTGCCCATGGTTTGTTCGTGGAGTTTTCCTTCCTGAGTTGGGAATTTGTTGAAGGTCTCTTTGAAAATATGCCAAAAAAGAAAAAAAGAAAAAGAAAACAAGATGCTCAATGATGATTGTTCTTTTGAACATTAACAAATTTATTGAAAAAAGGCCAAAACTGGCCCAAAGAAATACAACCCTCAAGTGAGCCTACCAATACATAAGCTTTTGACCAAATTCGGTTGAAATTGGCACCCAATCCCTAACATCCACCCTAGCCCTCCTACAAACCTCTGGAGCTTCATACTAATGTTCTGGAAATAATGATTATTTCTTCCCCCCTTAACTCCCAAAAACCTGTCAAAAGAGCAATCCTCCAACATCCCTCTCATTTCTTGCCCATGCCCCCTCCACTCTACGAGCATGTAAAACTTTTTGTTGCTCTGGAAATCACCCATTTCACCTGGAAAAAAAAAGCTTTCCCACGCTTTCCTCACATAAGGACAATGAATGAATATATCCTCTCATATTGCATACAAAGGTAGCTTATATTAACAATAACCATACCTTTCTTCTGTGAGTTACCGATGGTGAGCACCTTGTTCCGTCCCACCAACCATGTGAAGGCTCTGGTTTTGGGAGGTGCTCTACAATACCTCAAGAAGGAAGTTTTGGGAGGTGCTCTACAATACCTCAAGAAGGGAAGCGTGTGCAATGTGAGTTGGTAGAATATCCCTAAAGCAATTTATAGGACTGAACTAAGAAAATCCGTGTCTTGTCAATGATCCAAGTCATTGAATCCTTCACAATCGGGAAGGGCTATTCCGGGCAATACGGTTCAACCAGGATAGGATTTCCTCTGCCTCCTGCAAATTCCTTCGACAAGGCGGAATCCACACTGCCCCATTCTCCGAAGAAGTACAGCATATGTCAACTGTGATTCCTCCATCTGTGGCTATGCTTGGCAATAATTGAAATTCCTCTCTAAGCCTTTGATCCCTCGAGCAAACATCCTCCAAAAATCTAATAATCTTTCCATCTTCAAGAGTGAAACTGACTTCTTTAAAACTTGCCGAGTTTAATTGGATCTTTCTACAATCCCGTTATTTTGTACAAGACCTGATTCCTTAGACCACCATCCCCTTTTATCTGCTTCATGTTTCTTGACAGTATGTTCTTTCAAAGGTTTCCTCCTGTCCCAAACCTCTATACCCACTTGCCAAGCAAAGCTTTGTTCATAATAGTTAATTTTTTTTACACCTGCTTCCCTTCTGTGTAAGATTTGCAACCTTCCACTCAATGCATCAGATGAAATTTATTCTTCCTCTGCTTCTTGCCATAAGAAATCCCTCCTAAGACGATCCAATCTTTTCAAGACTGATTTTGGATATTTGAACAAAGATAAAAATAAAATAAAAATAAAAATAGATTAGTTAGAGAGCTGTTTTAATGAGGGTCAATCTTCTTCCCAGATATGAGTTGGGCGCTTCCAGGATGATAACTTACTCTCTCCTCCCAACGATCGTTTGGATGCACAAGTGAATTGAATTGCAAAACCCTAGATTTAATCAGGTCGAGTTTCTTTCGAGTCCCAACTTGAAACTTCAATGAAATGGCCGCTCCCCTTCGATATCAATACTAGGGAAGGATATTGCAATTTTGTTCTTTCAACTTCACTAGGCTACTAATAGCAATTCAATTGGATGCTGCATCCAAACACGCCAAAAAAATTTATTGAATTTGTTGCAGAGATGGTACGGACGGCCTAAATATCATTTGCCATTTGTTGAATATTGAAGTGTCCAGGGTGGACGACATCCAACCCGTCCAGAAGATTGGCCTCACTATGAAGAATAGCTAGTGCAAAAAGTCAGGTCAATCCACTCATCAGGTGGGCTACACCAGATTACTTTGGAGCAAATGGGCTCTTGTCCATTGTTTTCTACAAGTGGATAGACCTGATTTCTGCGCTAGGCGTTCTTCATGGTTGGGCCAATCTTCTGGTCGGGTTGGATGGTGTACATGTATAAACGATCATATCGGCCATCATGCACTAGTTGGACAATAACACTACAGGCTACAGCCCAACTAGTTTTATCCTCAAAGAACCATTCCTGATCATCTACACACTCGGTGGAGACCATTATGATTAGCCTTTGCATGAATGGTGGTGATCCTAGGTAATACGAGTTTCTAGATGAACGGTCTGGATCATCACATGGTGGGACATGTGAGAAAGCTGCACACGCTGCCTCTAGTATCTGTACTGTACATGTGGCAAACATCTAGGATGATGGAAAAAATAAAATAAAAAACAACACATAGGTAGAGTGCCATGAGTTTAAGATTATGGGACATGATTGCCGTTTCATTTTCATCAGGAGCATCCAAATGGACAGTTAAAAAGACGTTGAGCAAAGGAGCGAGATAATGTTCTACTATGAATTAGAACGGATTGGACAGCCAGGATAGTCGGGTCGCCTTTTATTGTTAAGGGCTGTGGAAGGTCCACATGGTCACCTTTGAACATTGTAGAAGTAGAATCTATTCTTTCTCATCCATTTAGGATACTGGTCAGCATAGAAACTTCCATTAATGTCTTTATAGAAATGCTTCTTGGACTTTTGATACCCATACATTAAAAGCTTGAATTGGGTTTGGCCAAGTCGACCCAGTTGAATTGACTCAGATCACGTTGCATTTTAGACCAAAGAATATTTCGTTAGCAACTTTCTCAAAGCTTTCAGCTGAAGAGGGATAACGACCGATCATTGACCTAGACAATCATTTCAATAAAAAATCAAACCGAATGGATGGATGGATGATCCTAACTATCTAATCAATAGCATACAATTGGACAATCAAATTAATTTTGAGCAGAAAAATAGAATTAGTCAAATCATCATCTTAAAACACCTATTTCCAATGCTTTTATCTAATAGAGACCACGGGTCAATCGTACCATTAGGTGTGGCCCATGATGAAAAACTAGTGGGAATTGATGATCCTAATCATCCAATCAAATGTATAAATTAGATTCAGTAGAATGAGCAGAGAAGCAAAATAGGTGAAGTCATCATCCTAAAACACATATTCCCAAACCTTATAGATAACAGAGAGCATGATCGATCATTCACTTGGACAATCCACTTAATCATACCATTGGGAGCAAGCCATGATGAAAAAAATAAAAAAATCATGCCGAATGAATGATCCTGACCATCTAATCAATAGCATAAATTGGACAATTAATTCAATGGAGAAACAAAATAAGTCAAATCATCACCTTGAAACACCTATTCCCATAGCTTTTAGCTTAAAGGGAGCACGACTAATCTTCAACCTGGACAATCCATTCAATCCTACCAATGGTACTGAGCATGATGAAAACCAAGAATGGATGATCTTAAAAATCTAATTAATAGGATAAAATTGGACCACGAAAAGCGAGCAGAGAAACAAAATAGGTCAAATCATCATATTACAAGGCCCATTCCCAAAGCTTTCAGCTAAAGGAGAGCATGTTAATGCCATTCAATCTCACTATCGGGGGCAAGTACTCATGATTAAGATATCATGCTGAATTGCATGATCCCAACCATCTAATCAATAGCACAAATATTGAAAAACTAAAATTGATGGGAGAAACAAAAACCATAAAATCATCATCTTAAAATCACCTATTTCCGAAGCTTTTAACCAACAGAGAGCATGGCAGATTGTCGACCTGGGCAATCCATTGAATCATACCATTTGCGGCAAGCCATGATGAAAAAAATTACTCCAAATGAATGATCCTAACCATTTAATCAATAGCATAAAATTGGACTATTAGGATTGAGTGGAGAAACAAAATAAAGTCAAATCATCGTCTTAAAACACCTCTTTAGTAGGCACCACCACAGATTACTAATGATTTAAAGTAGTTCTTGGTTTGGCGATTCTAGTCTCATAAATAGATTGAAATTACAATCTAAAACATCGAAGAGTAAGCTTTTAATGCCTCGTGCTCAACTCGAATAATCAAAGGCCATGGTAATTATTGAAGCGTAATTACGGATTCCAAAAGGTAATGATATTATTATAAGAAAGGCGAAACAACCAACAAACACATTATAAATGCAGACCAAAATAAAATCGAGAGAGAACACAACAAAAGCCTTAATATTTGGGGCCTAATCCATAACATCCAATTTAGCTCTTCCAAAGATCTTTGAAACTAGCCCACTACGATTATGGAAACATTGATTATTCCTCTCTCAAGGCTAAAATTCCTGTCAAGAATGGAAGTTTCCAAAGCATGTCCTTTTCTTTTTTACTTCATTTTGTTTAGGTGCCGGTTAATAAACTGAAAAATAAGCTTGAAATTAATTTAAGTGCTGAATTATAATTGTAAAATAATTTTAAGTGCTGAATTATAATTTTAAAATAATTTAAGTGCTGAATTATAATTTTAAAATAATTTTAATATTTTAGACAAAAGTGAAAAGAAATTTTAATTCATCACCACTTTTAAATATTTAGTAAAGGGACAAGAGCTGAAAAAAAGGCCCATATGAATTTACGCACTTAGTAAGTTGGATTTGCCAAACAACTTGAATCAATGAAAATCATTAAAAATATCAAATTTCAGTGATAAGTGCTGAAAATAAGTTTTATAAAATGTCACGTACTTGTGTCATTAACAAAATTCATTGATACTTACGAAGATTCTCAATTGATAATCTTCATCGAGATGGTACACATTATCGACCTCTCTCTCTCTCTCTCTCTCTCTCTGGATATTGTAGTTTGTTTCATATTACCAAACAATGGCTGCATTTTGATGCACAACTGAACTAAATTTCAAAGATTCATTTCAATCAAGAGGAAATGAAAATGGTTAGTAGCCTTTGGCTTGTTCATAGAGTTTGTAGAAATAGTGTAGTGTGCGTGCGTGATCCAGGATTCAATTCCTCATTGTCTTACCTTCTAAACCTTACTAGCACCAAGTTAAAAGGGCAATGGCGTTTCCTTGTATTCACAACAGGAATGCAGTTACCATCTTGGTTCAATACTGCATCCAAACGCACGCTCGGTGGCTGTTAATGGGTACCCAGACTTGTGGGTACCTGATGAACCAACCCAATTTTAACTGTTCCAGTCGAACTCTTTGGACCCTTGAGAAAATGGGTTGGCTTTGTATCTAGCATGGTCCATCAACTCAGACCCAGTGAAAATTGGGTGTCAAGTGAGTTCCAGATCTGGTCCAGTTAGTTTTAATAATGATATTATTTATGTTAAGTATATATTGATTATTCTACCAAAGGAATGATGTTTCCTGGGCCACACATGCATGTAAGAGAGCCCATTTTCACACCAATGCATATGTCAAAGTAGTACATATGTGAGCAATATAATCCATCCATTGGGTGCGCATGACTATACAAAGACTCAATGGGTACCTGAGCCCGATTGAATCTAGGTTTGAATCTTTAAGAATGAGAGACCCAAACCCAAAAGAACCCAAACAGCAAGAACCGATCAAACCCGGTTAGCATTGAGATAATACTATAAGGCCCTTTGGTAGGGATGAATTAGTTAAGTAAGATTGTTTGGTTGGTGTGAATAGTGGTAAATGAAAGTTTTTTTATTTTATTTTTTTTCTTTTGTGTGCTTTGAAATCACTATTAGAAAAAGTAAGGTTGTTTGGTTGATGCGAATAGTGGTAAATGAAAAGTTACTTGTTTTCGGTGTGTTTTGAAATCACTCTATTTAACTATAGTTGCTTTTTAGTGTGTTTTGAAATCATTCCCCTTTGCTGAGAATTTGTGGTAAATAAAAAGATGTCTTTCTTTTCAAAAGTAAGAGAGGCGTGTGAGTAACAAAGGCGTCTTTAGGCTAGTAATCCGCTGTATCTGTGGCACGCTGATGATTCCCCCAACCAATCCAATTACCAGCTGCAGCACTAAAATCATACTAATAGAATGATCCAACTGTCCAAATGTTCGCCATGTAATGGACAATTCAAAAACATTGGCAAGTCAGGTTGTTTGAGATTATTATGTTTGTGGCCCACCTACTGCTCGAAATATCCTCATTTTTTTGTCGAAGGTACATATTTCAACGGGCTTATTACAATCATGTTGTTAAATGTCACATATGTAAAGCTAATTTGAGACATTAAAGCTTATTTACTAAATTAAGTTCAGGTTCGTGTGAATATACTACAAGAGAATTCCAATGCATTCCAATGACAGACTGCCAGACATAATTTTTGGATTCTGGCAGATTCCAATTACAGGCTGCCAAACATAATAGAGCATTCCAAGGTACATGGATTCCCTGGTAATTGTGATTTGGATTCCAATTCATACCAATTTAGGAGTGCCAAAGGACCCCTAAGAGTCGACCTGAACGTGCCCCTATTGCTTGCTCATAGGATAAGAAGGAAATTGGTTTCAGTTTTATGGAAACAAAGAAACAACTATACATCTTCTCTGATGTTAGCTAATGGATGGAAGACATGCTTAGAACACTGCTCCAAACATCTCCTCGGATGTTAGCTAACGGATGGAAGACATGCTTAGAACACTGCTCCAAAGCGACTGCTCTGGGCGGTCAAAGTAGGAAGCGGTCCGGCTCTCCTCCCCCAATTCAATGCCTGGAATGGCATCGGCAGTTTGAAGAGAATGCATATGGGACACCAGGAATTCCGCAGGTAGAAGTTCCCACTAAATTCACCACTGCTTCCCAACTGTTGTCGCTGCATTGTCTCGCTCCCGTCGATTTCATTATCAGCTGCATTTGGGTTCTTCTCCACCAACTCTCTAAATATCGATGATCGCAGGAGGAGTCCGAGCGCAGTCGGTGAAGTGGGGGGTTTGCTGTGGGGCCCACTTGGGAGTAGCTGAGTGCTGTATTCTTGCATTCGGGGAGAGGCCAATTCATTGCTGGGGAAGAAATTGCATTGCAGAGAAGGCCGCGGTTCCTCACTGGGACGGAAGTTGGAGGAGGATGGTGTTGGTTGGGCTTCTACGTTGGACCATTGTTCACGGGGCTTGATCAACGGGTCGGCCCCTGGTCTCAGCCATCTGATGTATGTGCTCAAGTCGAAGTTGGTCACGGCATTGATCCCTCTGTATTCGATGGCAGCGATGTCATAAGCTGCGGCTGCCTCCTCTTGGGTACCTGAAACATTCCATCTCGATCAGATTGACGACCGCAAGAATATATCATGAGTACATATAATCCTAGCAGAAAAACTTACTGTAGGTCCCAAGGTAGAGGTACTTGTTCCCAAAAATCCTCCCAATCCTTGCCTCCCATCGGCCATTGTGATGGTGCCTGCATTTCATTCAAAACACATTATTTTTCATCGTCGTCGATCTACGGGTCATCGATCTTTGGTTCTTGAGATAGTACACCGCCAAGAAATAATGGGACACTATTGCATGATCCTATTGGGAACGGATGGTGGATGATTGTCTATACATTCAACAACAGTGTATAGTTTATGTTGGATCAATGGCCATGAGGCTTTCTTGATCCCAACCACTCATGGTGGGGACCCTAGCAATCCTCGCAATGGTTATTTTTCAACTTGTTTTTAGCAACATTAATATAATAGAATAATGTTTATTTTCTAAAATTAATTTTGAATCATTCAAATCAAAGGTTAATGTGGATTAGCATTTCTCTTTAGGGTATTGAAGATTTAAATCAGTTAGGATGGTGGATTGGAGTCTATGAAAGGTGATTAGCAACACCATTATAAAACAATGGAGAAAACACACAAGCCTCCAAGCAATTCCTAGTCCCACGACACTCCTTGGCTCATGATTTTGGCATTGATCGCGATCACTTTTAAATTCAGTTTATGCACTCAGTGATTCCTAATTTGAGTGTGAAATTTCAATGAGAATGGATTGAAATGAATAATACCTTGCGACGCCACGGTACTTGGATACGCCTCTAGAGAAACCACTGCTCTTCCTGTAGACAAGAAGAGAAGCTAGCTAAGGACACAAAATCAATGGTGGACAGCTAGATTCAATCTACTAAGATCATCAAAATTGGGAATATTACCTTCTTAAAGAGGCTAAGTACTCTTCTTTTGTTACATTCTGCATTATTTGGATTTCTTTCTCATAATCGGACACCTGCAAAATCAACAGTGCTCGATCATATGTTTGATCTACAAACAGACATAATGAGTGGTCTGATGCTATCACTTGCATCAAATTAACAAGCATTCTAGCTGTCCACATGCGCGGACCGCCCGAACAAGCTTGGGTGGTTTTTAGCAATTGCTTACTCTGAAATTGTGGTCCAAGTGATTGCACACACGACCAACCTCACATATGTGGGATATCCGAGCCGTGCATCAGGTGGGCCCCAGTAAGTAGATGTGGCCCAAATATCAGGCCAATCAACCGAGCAAGCGGGATTCGTAAGATATACTGTTGGGTGACACATTTCCTACACAAACGCGGCTCGCTTGATGAGTGAAGCAGCTGATTTATGGGACCCATAGAATGTAGCCAACTGATCCAAAGCAAGGAACATATGTTATGTGGACGCAAGAACTGAGTCTATAGTCATCAGTACCGGAAAATTCGTGAAGGTCGTGGGCCCCCAGTATTTAAGTGCAGCTAAATCATAGGCCCTTGCAGCGGATTCTTCGGCATCGTAAGCTCCTGATTGACAAAACCATATGATGTGAATTTCTTAGAAATGGAACATTACGAAGCGCTTGATAAAGAACACACAACAATGAATCTAATCTTGTTTAAGGAACATATGATACATACCAAGATAAACTGCACCATTCGATGATCGGATTCAAGCCCAACCCACGAACCGACTGAAAGAGATCACACAAGAGGAGAAAGAAGTTTTAAGTATATATATAAAAAACTAGTGAAGAAACAGAAAGTTGAAGTAGCTATCGAAAATACCTTGTTTTCCTTTCTTCTTCTGTGTTACATTCCAAGAACCCTTATCCCACAAGTGAGCTTCGAAGCGGCCCGTCCATCTATGCCTTCATGTCGATTGCCAATAGTATTTAGAAGAAGAAAAGAAGAAGAAAGAATAAGAAAGAAGAAAAAAAGGTCATCTTCATACCTACTAACACCTCGGAATCTAGAGCTCCTCTTAACCGTGGTGGCAGCAACGGTGGAAGCTGGTTCGGTAGCACCATTGGCGGCCGCAATTACCGCATTGGGATCTCGTCTCCTTCTCTTAATGCACTTGGGCTCCTCCCCGTCCGATGCCCCGAGATGGCGCTTCCCGCTATTTTCTTCGGTTTTCACCATAACCATATCCATCTCTCTCTATTGTTTCAGTAATGGTAGTGCAAGAGAAAATAGGAGAGAATGAAATGGTATGGGCTTATGAAAAAAGCATATATATAGAGCTTTTGTGTATGTGCTTTTTTGCAGTACTTTCAAGAAGATGGAGTGGAAAGGACAAAGGGAGACGGTGATCTCGGTATCCTTCCTGACAAACTCAAATAATTCCAATAACAGTTCGGGACGAGATTTTCTTGTCTCGATTGGATTTTAAAGAGGGAGAGAAGTGCAACCAAAAAAGTAGTTGTTTATAAAGATCGAAGACGACAGATCTTGCATGAATCGAGACAATGCCGAATTTTGGCAGTTTTAGAGATGGTTTTGTCTTTGGGTTTTCAGTGGCCCTGATCTTCCCATTCTTAAGCCCCATCTAGCTTGGGCCCACCTAATCTGGGCCTAGGCCCATTTGTGGTTATTTGATAATATTGCAGTTGCATGTGTTCGGAAATTGTACATGTGATTTTACTCGAGTGGCTTAGATTGTCGGATGCATCGCACTGTCGGAGGTGGTCGGAAAATTGGAGCGATTGGATAGTTCTAATCAGGAATCTCTATTAAGAATTAAAAAAAAATAATTCTAATAAAAATATTAAAGTTTTTGTTCATGTTTTAGTATCGAGTAAAGCATAACATTTAGTACCCACTTGTGGTGCATGTGATATCATCAAACTTCAAACTCCTTACATGTGTCAGTTTAGAAAATTTTCTACTCATGAAAGTGGTGCAATCTTATTATTAGCTCACCATGCATGTTGGAGTTGTAACTTACATTTGTGTCAACCCGAACCCAATTGACCAACCTAAGTTCGGGTTAGGTTATCAAGGTCCTTAGGGTTTAGGTTTCAGGTTGAGAAAATTCAGGTCAGGTTAGGTCAAGTTAGGAATAATCACATATATTTGGGTCAGGTTGGAATCGATTTAGGGTTGAAGTACATAGAGGAATTTGGATTGGGTTCGGGTTGGATTGCCAGTTGGGTCCTTTGAAGGTCCAGTCGTGCTTGAGTTGACCCTAAACCTGACTCAACCAGCTCGAGTTGCACCCTTATGTAATCCAAAGACACTAACCAGGCCTTCTATAAGTCCTGATATGGACTTGGGCTTGAATTCGGGCCCATAAACGGGTCCAACAGATAATTGGGCCGGATTAGGTTCTTAAGCTGCTTATTCGGCGCATATCCATCCAACGAAGGAATAAGAGTCACCTCGATTTTCCCGCCAATCAGTATTTGGATATGATACGTTGTAGGTGGAAGAACCCAAATCTTGTGTTCCATCTCTTTCAAAGCATAGATGGAAGTTTATGAATCAATCAAAGCCATTCATCTAATTACACCTATTATGGATGGCCCATATGTCAAAAATCACACATATCAGACCATCCTGTCCGTTACTCTTCACTGAATACTGGCCGTTAAAATCTGACCTCTACCGTTCTTTTCAAAGCCAATGGGAAGCTAGTCAGATTATCTTACAAATGTTTATTTTCAAAAATATTTTCTTTCCATGGTGAGGAGAACTAGATGGACGGTCCAGATTGATATTTCATAATGTCATGTGTGGTGTGCCTAGATGGATGTACCAGATTACTGTTCTATACAGTCTCTACTGTATCTTCTCTCCAAAGAAAATGGAGTTTTACTGTGTATGGATTTTTTTTGCCGGTAAATGCGTGCGACGGAGTTCACTATGGAATGTAACCCCTTCATTTGTGTGGGGCCCACATGGCTTCGTGTGATGGAATATCACCGGATTGGGGGGGGAGCTACGTGGACGTTCGTGATTGCATGCTGCTGAATGTGGCCCATTGGCCAGGCAAGATTGAGACCTTCGATCAGGTGGGCCCCACTGTTGGTGGGCCTCACTTCAAGAAGCACAACGATGGGGATGTTGTAACTTGATCACGGACAGCCGCTGATTGTTCCTCTGCGAGCCCACAATGATGTGTGTGTTTTATCCACACCGTCCATCCATTTTTCCAGTATCATTTTATGGCATGAGTCCAGTAAATAAGGTAAATCCAATCTCCGTTGGACCACCGTTAAACAGGTTGGATGGAAAATAAACAATACAGCTGGCCCCTAGGATTTAATTTTTTTAATTTTTTTTTTATGGTAGGCGTTCATTCACCACTGTTTTACTGTGGTGTGGTCCACCTGAGATTTGGATTTGCCTCATTTTTGGCCCAAAAATGATCTGGAAAAATGGATAGACGGCGTGGCTAAAACACAGACATCATGGTGGGCCCACAAAGGACGAGTCCAAAAATGATCCGGAAAAATGGATGGACGGTGTGGCTAAAACACATACATCATTGTGGGCCCACAGAGGACCGACACAGTAGCCACCAGGCCAATCCACTCATCAGGTAGGCCATACTGGGGAGGAAAAATCAACTGATGGCTCTGTGGTCTAACCCAACATGCAGGTATAGGCTCACCTAATGAGTGGATTGGATGGTGCTACCGGCCAGATGATTCTCCACCAAAATCAAATACTATTTGATTACAAATGTCATATAGAATATGTAAGAATTGTGTGTGATAAATGAAAGAAGATAATAAGAAAAATGCAACTACAAACTGTTTAGCTCAAATTGGGTGGTTCTTATGATGTGCAGGTCTGCTTAGATCCCACCACTGCTTGAATCCAATCGAACACCTTGTGACCCTATGCGTTGAATACACCGAAAGATTATGTTCTGCAAGATTAGGCTGTCTATCCAGTCAAGTCACACTACAGAGAATCATGCTAGTTGCTAATATGAAGGTTTGTCATTCCGATGAGTTCCTTTTGCCTCCATTGAAAAATGACTTTCAATTAAGCATAAGATAGCTGGTGCAATTTGATAATAAGGCAAAATAGATTAAAAGTACAAATGAGTTTGGAATATATAATATTATTATATGCGGAAGCAATAATCAGCTTGAAGAAAAAAAAGGATGACTGATGACAGTATATTTCGTCACTCAGTAAGACACTGGGTTTCATAGGTAAGACGGTCATTCGACACGAATATCTGATATGTCTCTCAGTTAGCTTTGTAGGTGAGATGGTCGTTGGGAGTGACAATCTATTTGTGGCATGACTAAGCTTTATTAAGCGGGACAATTGTGGTCCATGGGAATGGATGGTGGGCGGATCTTCAACAGTCTGTTCATCACACAGATGGGCTTCATAGGCGAGATGGTCATGATTAAACGACAATCTGTTCATCGCTTGGAATTATACTTAGAACCAAGCTTTGTAGGTAAGGTAGTCGTGGCTAACGACTACTTGTTTGTCACTTGAGACTTCGCTTCGTAGGCGAGATTGTCGTGAGTCAACTATTTGTTTGTTGCTCAGCTAGGCTTCATAAGCAAGATGACTATGGTGAAACAACTATCTATTTACTGTGAAGCTGAACTTCTTAGGTGAAATAGCTGATAGAGTCTTTAAGCATGTAGGTAAGAAACCCCTATTGGCCTTCAGTTCAAAACTTAAGTATCTTCTTAGCTGTCCAGCGATGGCCTTCTATTCAAAATTTAAGTATCTTCTTGGCTGTCCAACGATGTGATCATGGACATACGGTAGAGGGATAAACAATCTAATCAATCCATACTTTTTTTAAATACCCTAACTTGATCAATCGTCACCTACTCAATCTAGTTTTGATTTGATTCGATCCGATTTGATTCTATTCACAGGTACTCCTTGCTTTCTATCCATCGTAACACTACATGTTCTCTCAATATGACCAATCGGAGCCAAACCTCGAGGAGTAAGAGATGAAATAAATATCCATGTATTCTGCCAACAATCTTTTAACATAAACCTTTAATTAGAGGTGCTAGAAGAAAACCAATTAACCGATTAGTTGTTTACACCAACTAATACGAAGATAGAATTCCTACTCAAGAGTACTAGAAGCACGAAGATCGTTCAGCAATCGATTCGTATCGGTTAATATAAAGCGGTACACAGACATCTGTGAGTAGAAAGTAATTTTAATACTAGACACGGTAACTAGATTGACGAACCTAGCACGGTGTATCACTAGAGTTTAGGACCGGTAACCTCGGGAAAATGGGTACTTGAAGGGTCGTTCATGTTTTTTCCAGGGTTCCCGAATAAATAGCCCCCTCTATTTCATTTCAAAGCATCTTCCAAGCATCCATCAAAGCCTCTTCCATCCCTTTAGCCATCTATATCCCACCTCATCCCTCCACTAAGGAGAAGTGAGAGTAGAAGGAGATGAGTCCAGTCCAGGTCCGCCTAGTCTAGCGTATCGTTTAGTAACATGAGCAGTTGAAAACCCCAATCTAAGTCACTCGATTCGACCCTTGCGATAAGATCGTTCATCCATCTGTTCAACTTTGATTAGCTTTGTTTATCTTCGCATCATTATCGTGAAACATTCATTCCATTCTTAACCCCCTTGCTCATTTCGCTCATCGATATCGCATATTACATGTATTGCATTTGAGCACCCAATTAATTCAAGTGTATTTTTTGTGACTTGCTAAAATATTAGATCCCGTCTATCAAAAATTCAGGTTGACTGGTTATTCGATCACTTTGCCAAGTGGATGAGTCAGGGTAGATTTATGTAACCCAGGCCATCACTTGTCACAGGCATCACATTATTACATTGCATTCCTACACACTTGCATCATCTGTGTGTAAGAATTATTTGAATCCTTGATGATTTGTTCAGTCCTATGAAGTAGAAGACCGTACAGTTGTACAAGTGTAGAGAGGGTGCCTAACACCTTCCCTCTTATAATTAACCATGGTCCTTTATTTAGAATTTTTTGTCACAGATCACTGAGTCATTTTATGACAATGAATCCTTCGATTCATTCTCCTAAGGTTTCTAAAGGATTAAACCGATTGTGAAAATCTGAGTAATTGGCTAGTGGTGACTCTAGTAAAATATAACTCTCCACTACCTTCAAACACTAGCGAAAGCTCTTTAAAAGGCAACCGTTAGCGTAATCCGTCCGCGATTAGCGTCTACAGTATCACTGAGTATATTATAAGTAACTAGTTAAGTTTGGCCTCTCATGTTTCGCTATTTTTCTAGTGTAACACCAGCTGCTTGCTTTTAGTCTTCCTAGCCATCTGACATGTTTCCTTTGGAGATGGCCATATTGGTCTCCCATAATTTTTTTGACTGATCATATCAGCTGCAAGGATCATGTGTTGATCTTTTGTATGGCGATGATACCACATGTCAGGTCGGGTATAAACACAAACTACAAAGGAACACAAGATATATGTGGTTCACCACCTGGGCTATGTCCATGGAAAATTCGGTAAGAAATAATCCATTATAGCAAGTAGAGATTACAAAAAAATAAGATATAGAATAACTTTATCAAGAATACAACAAAACTCCTTGAATCCAAGCTCAAAAATGAAATCCATCTACTATTCGTATGTTAGTAATAAGCCTTTTTACCTTGAATACTTTGAGAAGAATATCTTAAAGCAATTCTTAAGAAGCCATTGGAACCCTGAACATTACCTTTAAGAAGAAGAACCCCTCTTAAACCATCTCTTAGTGTATGTAAGAAAACCATCTCAAATTCGCATCTCTCACTTTTCTCCCATAAAACTTACTTTAAAAGTTTGCTTTTTATGAGCGAGATACCAAAAATACATCTTCAAAGTTCCACAAACACTTGAGCCTTGTTTGCTTATGTATAACATAAGTCATATGGCCTTAAAAGGTTGTTAAAACCATATGATTTTGGTTTCACTATTTTAACAGGGCATGCTTCATGGTGGGCCCACTATTTACATGACTCAAATGTCCCTCACAAATGAAACTTTGGCGCGAAAGATTGAAGCTGCATGGTGGCTTAAGGTGATAAGTCTCAAGATACTTTAGTTCAATGTTTCTAAGATTGATCGCTTGCAACAAGTAGTAAGCTAACTTTTGATGCAGCTTACTACCTAGAGCTGGACACAAACCGAGTTTGACCGGTCAGATCATTCGATCGACTCGATAAAATTGGGTTCGGACAGAAAGTCTTTGTGTTTGAACAAAGTTTAAACAAATAGGGTCTGTTCAAAAAAAAAATTCGAGTCGGATTTAATCATTGCCCTGTTTGACTTGACTCGAGCTCGACTCGAATATTGACCAACTCGACTCGACTCGTTCGTTCGACTCGATTACACACACACACACACACACACACACACACACTTTTTACTAACCCTAAGTCCCTGACACCTTTTTCATTTTTATTTTTACCCTCTGCTTGAATGAAACCCTCTCCCTTCCCAAAATCCTGCCCACAGCCGCCCAACCCCCCTTCCTTGCTCACCTCTGGCAGTCCGCCCGACCCCCCTTCCATGCTCTCTCTCTCTCTCTCTCTCTCTCTCTCTCTCACCGAATCGAAGGATTCGTTCGACTCCTAGCTGCTCAGCCGGCAGCCCGTCGACCCTACACTATCTATTCTCTCTGTGTGTGTGTGTGTGTGTGTGTGTGGATCATCGGAGTCGTTTGACTCCTAGGCCCTAGCTGACAACTGTCCTGTCCGATACTCTCTCTTTGTGTGCAGTCGGCTTGAACTAGTACGACTGTCTGTGAGTGATTGACTGCCCCTCGTCGGCTGAACCCGAAGATTATTATCCCTTCCATGCATGATTCACTACATGGGCCGAGCCAGTAGCTCACCTCCATTGCTGTGAATCTGTGATTCACTGATTGTAAAGGTAATCTCAAATTTGTAATTCATTTATTAGTTAGATTAAAATTTATAAATTTATGATTTGTGGTTGGTTAATGATGATTATTGTTTTTGGTGATTTTTGAATTACGATTTGTGATGTGAAGAACTGAATACTGTTCATTGATTTGGAAATATTGTGAATTTATGATTTGTGAATTTATCATATTGATTTAGGAATTAAGATTGTTGTCAATTATTTATGAATATTGGTTATTATTTTTAGAGATACAGGATTTGTGAATATTGATTTAGGAATATTATTATGTTTCTAATTTTATTGATTTGGAAATATTGTCATTTGTCAAATTGTCATATCGATTTAGGAATTAGGATTATTGTCAATTATTTATGAATATTGACTTATTATGTTTAGTGATTTAAGATTTATAAATAATGATTTAGTGATATTGTTGTGTTTATTGATTTGAAAATAATTGTGAATATTAATAATTTTCTATGTTTATTATTAATATTATTAGGATTTGAGAATATTGATTTGAAAATATTTTTTTTATAATCAATTACTTGTGAATATTAATTTGGGAATATTGTCATTTACTACTCAGTAGTAGAAAAAATATTTTCAAGTGAAAAAAAAGTCAAATTATTTGAACTTGTTTAAACTCAAAAAAATTGTTCAAAATCCATATGTTTGAACATGGGCTCGACTAGAAGGAACCGAGTTCAAACAGAGACACCCTGTTTGAATGTTTGTTTGAAAATTGTTTGAACACACACTCAAGCAGCCAAATGATCCGATCTGGTTCATATTCGATAGGGCTCTCAATGGAGCGGGTCAAATCCGAGATCCGATTCGCTCTGAATCCGTATAATGCGGATTTGGATCTTAAAATAGGTCCGATTACTTAAATGGATCGGATATGGATTAACATGAACATATCCGACTTCGATCCGAATCCGATTAAGATCCGACTCATTGTCACCTTACTGTATATGTTATATTCATGTTGGCCATCCGTTTTACAAATTATTTTAGGCCATGTCTCAAAATTGAGACATGCCACTCTTAGGTCAACCATACCATAGTAAATAGTGGGATTTGCATCATTTTTCTACTAAATTAAATATATTATATTATATATTTTATATTATATATATTTTTATATTTGTAATGGGGGTGGATTCAGACATGGATCCGACCCAAATTCGATTGTTATGTGGATTTTGGATCGAAAATGGATCTAACAATTTATAAATGGATCAGATATGGATATCACATTTTGGATCCAAGTCGGATCCGAATCTGATCCGAATCCGTCTACAGATATACGGACTTGAAGCCGGATCCAACTGGATCCGATCCAGATCCGACCCCTTGAGAGCCCTTTGACTTGGTTCGAATTGTTGCCCAGCTCTAGTGCTACCCACTCGTAAATAGCCACATTGTTAATTTGTTGTTATTGTAAATATCTACATTTTGTTATTTTTTCTTAGCTTCTATTAGTAACAGTTAGAAAATGAAGAAAATGACCATATGGAACATATCATAAAACTGAGAGAGAGAGAGAGAGAGAGAGAGAGAGAGAGAGAGAGAGAGAGAGAGAGATGTTTAGTTAATGGTTGTTTCATCATTTTCTCAGAATATGCTAAAAAAGTCAATAACTGTTGGGAAAAAAAAAACTAAAGAAAAGTAAGCATTTTACAATGACTACATGTTGAAAATATATTTTATATTAGGCTTTATCCTTGACTCATTGGGCCCATTTGTGAAAATCTTAGTTTAATAAATAAGGAATGAGTATTAAACCCTAAAATCTCTTATGTTCTCTCATCCCTGCATCTTCGTTTCTTATTTTCTTCTCATTTCTCATCTTATTCTATCATCTTATTTTCTTCTCATTTCTCATCTTATTCTATCATCTTTCATCATTCGAACATAAATTAATTGCTGTCTACAACTTATGTGCTATTTTTAAATAGCGTCAGAGTTTATACTCGTATGATTATTGCTCAAGGCAGAAGGTTGTTTCGATTTGCATATCACCAACTGTGCTATTTTAGATTTTTTTATCTGCATATCGTCAACTATTTGGAGCACTACGACTTTCATGGTTTGATCGTTTAAGGGTTATTCTTCTCGTCTCTTTCTTACAATTAGTTAGGTTTCTTTTTTTATTGAGAGATATGATAAATTATGAATTTTATCCCTTTTTTTTTTTACCAAACTAGGGTGGGTTAAGTGGCCAATTAGACTTGATTGTTGTTTGTCGAACCGATTTTAAATTTGCTACAATTTATCCAAAATACTAATGTTGATTACTCATTTTTTCTACTTGTGTTGTGGTTTGTATATGTCGGTTTCTTCTTGTTGGTTATTGGTTTATCATGGATTATGACCCATTGACTGTTGGGGTCCATTTATGTTAGTGATTTGGTGTAAGGCCCATTGATGTTGTTAGTTGTATTGAGCATTAGATGGTAATCATCACATTTTTAAGGCATTGGATTGCTTCCTCTTTTAATCTGTGTTACACGCTGAGTTTTTATTTTTTATGTTTGTTGTCTTGATCACCTATAATGACTCGGGATTTTGGTGTGCATGCATACACATGCATACGAGTACACTTACATTCATCTAATCAAGCATGCATTCATACATACATGCATCCATCAATTTATGCAAGATGTGACCATTGATATGGATTGATTTGTTAGTGTGAACCATTGATTTATAATTATATGATTTTGGGTGTGTGTGTGTGTGTGTGTGTGTGTGTGTGTGTGTGTACATGAACTCTTTTCACTCATACACTTAAGACCACCCATTCATCCATTAACTATTTTAAATCCAGCCATAGAACATACAATAAACTCACCAGTTCATTCGCCGTACAAGGTATGTGATCACCTATTCATCTATCCCATTTTGAGATTGTTTTTCAATTTATTAGATCATTAATCTAAACTATTTATCCAATGATTAATCTATTCGAATTTAACTAAAAACACATATTGCACCTGCCTAGGCATGAAAGTAACCGTACATTAATTTGTATATTATATTAGACTCTTAATCGATTGATTATTTTATTTGTACCTCATCATCTAATCATACATCATACTTATATTTGTCAACTGAGCCACCCAAATACAAAATAAATCGCCCACTCTATAGCTCGTGGTGTATACTTCAAATCTAACAGTTTATTTTCTTATGGGACACACACTCGTCATGTAAGATCATGGAAGAGTGGGAATCGTTGAAATTTCATTTTAAGATCATTGTCGATGATCATGGGTCAACATTGGGCTCATTAGATAGAGCACGCCAAGCTGAGGTGGGGCATTGAGTTTCATCCCGAACATATGGTCCAAACTAGAGTTATGTGTGATTCAAAGTGTGTATAAGAGAGTTATAGAAGCGAAGTCACTGGAGTCTAGTGATGTTTGCAACAACAACACTTTAAAAAATATTTAAAAAAGAAACGTAATGAGTATTATCACATGAAAGAGTGGAGTCCTTGTATACTTTGTCCACTCTACCGTACAATGTGGGGCCCACTCAAACCAACTCATTCACTCAATCTCCACTTTCAATAAGGCCCAACCCACCTAATTAAATCGTCCGTCAAATCATTAGATCTAACCATTCATAGAGTTGTACACGAGTTGCCCAGTTCGGCTCGGTTTGGTCAGCGGGCGACCTGGGCTCAAGCTTGGCTCGGTTTGGTCCTCAAGCCCAGGTGGTGGGCTTGGCTTGGTTTGGACGAGCTTTCGAGCCGAATTCAAGCCTGTTCGAGCCTGTTTGAGCTTTAAGCTTTTAAGCCTGAATTCGAGCTTGTCCGAGCTTTAAGCTTACCTGGCTGGAGAGAGATGAGATGAGGGAGAGCCGGAGAGGGAGGAGATGATGCGGACAACCGGAGGTGGTCGCTGCCGCTGGTCAGGCCGGGGCTGCAGGGAGGGCGGGCAGGCGGGCGGGCGCTGGAAGAATATAAAAGGGGGCTAGGGCAAGCGGGCAACTTAAATTATATATTTTATTTTTATTATATAATAAAAAAAAATATTAATATATATTAATACTGAGCCTCTATGAGCCGAGCCTAACTTGATTTCGAGCCGAGCTCAGGTCAGGCTCGGGCTTGGCTCGAATTTCCAACGAGCCCAAAAATTCGGCTTGGCTTAGCTTGAACCACCCTCCGAATTGAGCCGAGCCGAGCCGAGCCGAGTCTTTCGAGCTAGCTCGGTTTGTGTACAGCTTTAACCATCCATCTCACCAAATGCTTAAACTGCCCATCATGAACTCACACGACACTCATATCTTTGCCCATCCTACCTTAAACTAATTCTCCACCATGTTGACCATCATGTCACTAGCTACCCCAATCGTCTACTTGACGTAACTCGATACGTGTATAACCATGTGGCTAAGAGGTGTAGCCATAGTATATGTGACCTAGGAGTACAGTGAGGAAGAGACGTATTAAGAAGAACCAGGGAGAAAAGAAAATGAAAAGAGGAGGAAAAGAAATGAAAGAGGAAGAGAGTATTGGGGGGAGAGAGGGGAGAGAGAGAGAGAGAGAGAGAGAGAGAGAGAGAGAGTCGTGGACTCACTGAGTCACTGAGTTGCCACTTACGCTGCCATTGCTAGACGATTTTGGAAAGGAAGAAAACAAAAGAAAGAGAAAAATCATAAGAAGAAAAGAAGGAAGGAAGAAAGGAAAAGAGAAAAAAGAGAAGAAAGTAAAGAAGTGTGTCACTAAGTGGATATGTTCTCCATCTATATTTGAACTGATTCTCAGGGCTTAGTTTGGCCCAGCATACACATTGTTCATCAGAGAAGTCCCCCTCTTCTAACTCTTTGATTTGAAACAATATGTTGGTAGTAGTTTTTTATTTGAGTCAGCTCACTAAATCAAGTTAGTGAGTCAGTATGCATACTGATTGAATTTTGAGTCCAAGAATAAAAAACGTCTAGAATAACATCTGATGAAGACTATGGATATGATCTCATATAAACACCTCGCTTGAATTGCATTATAATCATTATCGAGTTGCATCGAGTCATGTTGTATCAAACTGAGTTGAGAAGAATGAGAGTTAGCTTAAGTTTTGAATTCGTATACATGATTTCTAACAATACCTCAGACCCTTATGTACCTATTCAGGTGGGTGATTGTAACAGCCTGTACTTTTTCAGTACTCGAGTGTTACATTTACTCGGGAATTAGTATGAAATTCTTTGATTTAACCTACAACCACAAGCACACATGTGATATAGACCTTAGCACTAAGTGAGTACACTCATAACCAAATTACTGGAGGTCTAACTCTAACGGGGCCTTGAAGGTTGCCCTGATAGATGAATCGAACCATTTATATAGATCCACCGTTCAATAGACGTACACTCTGAAAATTATCTTGTAATATATATGGCCCACCTGAACTTCCAGATCTGCCCCACTCTTAATAGGGCCTGCAATGGTCGATGGTCTGAGTGAATTTCATATAAAGGCCACTGTGGGTCCCACACTTGATGTTGAGTGTACACAGCAGCTGTGCACTCGATGTGCACTTTTCACTTGGGTGAGCTGCCCTCGACAAACTCTCAAATAATTTCTCTCTCCTTTCACAGCGCCCGCTCGAACGGGCTATTTTATATTCGATCGGACGGGCGTCCGTTCAATCTTAATGTGGCCCACCTATGGGATGATCTAAACCATTCATCATGTGCGGACGGTGAAGTAGGCCAAACTCTAGGCTCCTTAGATAGGCCATGCATGTGTGTGAGCGTACAAAAGGGCCTGAGTAGTGACGTGCAGGGCTACCAAATCCCGATTGTCTACATAAGTCTCATCTGAGCTTGGGATCTACCTAATTTTTTTTGTATAGTCCCTACTGGACTAGTGGAATGGGAGTGACGATGTGGATTTGACCACATGGTGCTGTGGGCCCCACCTCCGGATGGTGCATGTGCACAGCTTTTGCACACCTGTGGCGCACCGAGCCAGTCAGCCCGGTCAAGCCGGGTTTGACCTGACTTATCCTAAGATGAAGCCTCTTCTTCCTCTTTTCGTTCATGCCGAGTAGCGTTTTAAACGGACGATGTCCATTTTAGGCGTGATCGTGGCCCCCTGATCATCATCGGATCGGATGATTGGATCCGTCCATCTGGTTCGCACGTTAAAGATGACTAAACCCTGTGTGGTTTGGATAGTGTGCACAGACGGTAGGCAAAGTTAACCTGTTGAAAATTAACTTTGGGTTTCCAGCAAACCGTTTATCTGCCGATTGTGATTTCTGTGGCCCATCTTTGTAAGATCAGCACCGTCCATCTTGTAGAGCTCCGAGATGTGATCTAACTCCATCCCACTTTACACGTTGAGATAGAAGTGCATGCATGCAAGCTTAGGCTCAAGTGTCAACGCTTGAGGTCGTTTTCTAAAAACAGAAAGTTGCTTTTGTCTGCCTCGCTGGTGATCCAATCCAAAGATCTCTCCTCTCACCTAAGCCATCCACTAGGAGTGGATCCTAGCCCTCCAACACAGCGTAGCGCTTCTGTACATGCCAGAGACACATGTGTAGAGATAATCTCTCCTCCTTTTGCGTTGGCATCATCCCAAGCGTTTGAAGGCTTCTAGAAGCCCCATCAGCCCATCACGACCGTCGAAATTAGGGCGTTAGAAACCTCCTTCACATTAGCTGCGAGATCTCATGAGAAAGTCTATGATAATCTACGAGATATTTCAGCCACTGACAGAATATATCGCAAGCCTACGATAATCTAGGAACTGTGGTGATCGGTGGGCCCCACTCACTGATATAAAACCTTGGGTTGGTGGCCCAAAGCTTGACAAACACATCCATGGTGTTTGATTTAACTCATGCAAACACAGTGGGCTTGGGACTACGAGATGAATTCGACGGTGTTGTGGGCTGGTCCAATAAAACGCAGTCGTTTGATCTAATCCGGATCAGTCTCCAACGGCTATAAGAAGCATATTTCTATTTTTAGAAATCCCATTCTCCTGCCCGAAACCCTAGGAGATTCAGCGGTAAGAATAGTAGGGGGGGGAGAGGAGAGAGAGAGAGAGAGAGAGAGAGAGAGAGAGAGTGTTGGGGTTGTTTCAGGCCCTGATTCCAGGGACCTCCCTCCGTCTGGTTGCCGTAACTCTAGTGGGCTTTGAGCTAGCCATTGGGCCCAGCTGTTAGGTTGTTTCCAACCCAGCCAAGCTTGAGACCTCATGTAACCTAAGTCGGGGGCTGTCCATGCCTTCCATCCATGCCTCCAAACCAAGTTGTCTCGACTGCCTATCATCAAGTTTAGGCCTTGACTGGTTAGGCCAGCAGCTTAGGTGGAGGAAGGGAGGGATGTGTGTTGCATCCAGCTCAGTGAGATCCCTAAACTGTCCCTTCGATCCATCACCTCTACAAGGAGTTAGTGAGCTACTAACTCACCTTATCCCTCCATGGCCAAGTTATGTCCGACCCTTTGTAGGGGCATTCGGGTCCGGTGGAAGCAATTGTGTCTAAGTCCAACTGATTGGGCCAAGCTGGCTGATTTAATCCAACCTAAATTCGAGGTTGGACTTCCACAGATTGGGCTGCTTGATTTTTCTTGATCAAGTCAAGTAGAGCATCCCCAAGGTAACCCGTTAGAACTCTCATCAATTCAAGTTAGATGGCTAGAGATTTTCTAGTTTTATGAGTTTTAATGCGATTGATTGTGTAACCTTAACCTCTTGTGTTTAGGAGGAAGTTGATTTACTCAAGCTAGGTGACCATTGGATCGTCCGTAAAAACCCTGATTAAGGACATTCAAGTCAAGAGAGTACTTACTTGAATAGGGATTGGTTTTCCTCCCTTTTCATGTTTATTTGAGAAGGTGATGATTCCTTCCCCTTGAGCTTTCCACTTCCATGTTAGTTTAAGTAATAGTTTTATACTTAATATCTATTGATAATTGTTAGCTTTACCCCATGGTTACATGTGTTATTTATTTAGATAGCTCTTAAATCATATGCTCAACTTGATTCACATGTTATACATGAATTTCCTTCTCATAACTTATGGATTGTTTATGGATCATATAATGCCATTTTAATTAGTAAGAAATACCACTCATGTATGGAATATGGAATTTGATTGTGAAGTCGGCTTGGATGGTTGTAATCACACGTATTAGATGGTACCTTAAACTAGTGGCCTTGCAAAGCGATTAAATGATAAGTTGTTCCCTTGTGGCTAATGGAAAGATTCTTAATTATGTCATCGGATGGACTTGTTGGATTATAT
This sequence comes from Liriodendron chinense, assembly GCA_003013855.2. Taxonomy (NCBI): domain Eukaryota; kingdom Viridiplantae; phylum Streptophyta; class Magnoliopsida; order Magnoliales; family Magnoliaceae; genus Liriodendron; species Liriodendron chinense. Next base: position 1,304,255 of record ML058374.1, read on the forward strand.
GTCTTGTTGGGTTGAGTTCTTAATTGTGTCCTTAGTTAGACTTGTGTTGGAGAATATATTGAGAAGTTTTGTGTTGGAAGGCCATTAGTTGTAAGGGAATTTATAATCAGTTTGATGCAATTGGAATAATAATGGTTGGCTTAATCATGCATATCATGGCATAGATGGGATCGTGTGGTGACGATCCATATTACTGTCGGGTGGTTTGGTTGTTGAGAGCACGTACCCTTAAGATATTTTCGTTGGCTCCAGACCACCATAGAGTGCGTCATTCACTGAGAGCACGTACCCTTGGTATTTTCGCTGGTGACGGCCACTCGTGATGGATTTGAATTGTGGGGTTGATGTGTGTCCTTAGTGACTTCCAGACCACTAGGTGAGGCCGATGTGTGTCCTTAGTGACTTCCAGACCACTAGGTGAGACCGATGTGTGTCCTTAGTGACTTTTGGATCACCAATTGATGGATTTACATTGTGGGTCTAATGAGTGTCCTTAGTGACTTTCAGACCACATTTTTCAGCTGGATGTGCATCCCCAGGCTAGGGACATATGCATGCATTCATGTATTTAATAAAGATTACACCATGGGTATTTTGTATGTTTTCTTTTCGAACTATGCTTGGCTAACAATGTTGGTGTATAATTTTGAGGGGACCTCACACTGAGCTGGCCACTCATGCTGTTATATTTCAACCGTAAGGTGCTGCAGGTGATTTAAATCATGCTCAGGTTATGCTAAAATGTGGTCACAAAGGGCGCGTCTGTTAATTGCTACTTTAAATTTTGTATGGTTTCATTATTGTATTTTGATCCCAAATTCAGGGATATTTAGTTTGTATAAGCCCTTTGGTCACCACTTTGAAATGTATGTTGTATCTTTTCTATATGCATGGTTTATTTTTCTTCCGCTGTGAATACTATTTTGGAACGACATTTGAAAATGGAATGAAATGTGGGTTTTCTTCATAGGCTAACTGTAGACACCCCACCTTCGGCTACACTGTTGGTAGAGATAGCTGGATGAATGAAGGACCATACCCCCAAATCCCAAGTCCAAACTCATCCAAACTCATCCTTGTAAGCCCCATTCCATAGCCCAGTTCAAGCCTGAACCCAGTCAACCCAGTCTTAAACATCAGCCTGAAAAACCCCCCATAAGAAAAGCCAGTAAAAAAATCCTAAAAAAGTCAAACTCACTGAGTCAACCCGCTGAGTTAACCCGCTGAGTCAACCCGCTGAGTCAAATCACCGAGTCGACCCGCTGAGTCAAACAGCAGCCCCGAGGGTGCGACCGTACCTCACTGGAAATCGAGGAACGGCCGTACGGGCGGCCCATAGCAGGCTGCCCAAAAATAATTACGAGCTCTGCCACTGCTCGCTGCTATAAATACCCCCCTCCCCTTCTCATTTCAACAGACCAATCTGCCCAGTCCAGCGATCGTCTGTCTGAGCCCTTCTCCACCCCTTAGCCCATTTTTCCACCAAGGAGAGCCCGAGTGAGGAGAGTCTAGCCCTGGTCCAGCCCAGCCTGACCACTGGTCCAAGCCTCCCAAGCCATCCAAGTCTTGATCCAGCCACTCGAAGCCAATCCTTGCGACACCTCCGTCCACCCAGCTACTCTTTTCCAGCATCATCTCATTTGCATCTAGCATAAGTGCAACATTTACTTTTCTTCCAACCCCCCTGCTTCACTGCAAGCACCTTGATTCTTCAAGCACACTGCATATGTCTTAAATTAAGCACCTGTCAGTTCGAGCGTATGCTCTGGGCTTGCCCGTTGTTGGAACCTGCCCATCAGAAACTCTTACTGTTCAGACCTGCATTCATGCTTCACCATAAAACACCTTGATCATTCAAGCACACTGCATACGTCTTACATTAAGCACCTGTCAGTTCGAGCATACGCTCTGGGCTTGCCCGTTGTTGGAACCTGCCCATCAGAAACTCTTACTGTTCAGACCCGCATTCATGCATCATGTCATCCATGAGAATATACGAGGATTAAACTAGACTTTCAAGTATTCGATTGATTCTGTGAAGTAGAGACCGTACTTCGGTACGGGCAGTGTGTGGGGTGCTTAACCTCTTCCCACCCTGTAACCGTGATCCCTTACCTTGAATCTCTGACCGCAGATCAACAGGAGTCATTTTAAAGGAAGGAATCTTCGGATTCCCTTCTCTAACGTTTCTACGGGGTCTAGCCGACTGTAGATTCGAAGTAACTGGCTAGTGGCGACTCTGGTCTTATATAAACTCACTTAAACATATCCAGCTTAACACGACAACCAAACGAAGCCCTCGAGAACGAGGCAAGCCAGTGGCACAAACGGCGATTTCGCACTCACGCATCCTCATCTCCTTCTTTTCCGAAAGGAAAGGGGAAGGGACGAGAATGTCGTGTGGGAGCGCGGAAAACGGCGAGGGTCCACAGAATGGCGACTCTGCTGGGGATGAGCTAGTCCCACTAGCCGTGATCCGACTTGAAAAACAGAATCCTTCCCATACTTGAAAGTCACTAATCCTCATACAATCTCATCTGCATAGCATTCTACCCAAAACCCAAAACCAAAAAAAAAAGAAGAAAATCCCAAACCAGAAAAAATAGAAAATCCCAAAACCCAAAAAGAATAGAGTATAGTCCTCACTATTGCGCCTCCTCGGGCTCAACGTGTTCGAAGACAACTTCCCTACCGCAGCATAATCCGCACTCGGGCTCAACAAGCCATGTCCGACCACGAAGAAGAAACTCATCTCCTCCCCGCTCTTGAGATGACTGAAACGCAACCTCCAGCGCAACAGCCCATTGATAATACGCCAATCATACAAGAATTGGCACAAGGAGTAAGAGCAATGCAAGAAATGCTCTTGCAATTCATGCAAGCACAAGCCACCGCAGCAGCCAACAATCAAGTTGGCCCAGTTCAGCAGTCTCAGCAACCATGCCGGGTCCTTCCGGCCTCCAGTTCAAATCAAGCACAACCATCGGAGTCTGCCCAAGACTACCGACAGCAGCCATCTCAGCCCTTCGCTATGGGGCATCCTTCTCAATATCTTCCTGCGACGACAAGGCCATCTCAGAGCACTTCCGTTGCAGGAACATCCAGTCAGCTTTCAGTCAATCTTGCAAACAACAATCTCAGTAGATCTCAGCATGTCCCCGCCGATGGGACACCTTTTCAATTTCAGCACATCCCCGCCGATGGGATTTCAATTCAATTTCCAGCAACAGGGACAGCACTGGCGAATGCCCACAATGGGGGTCAGTGTCAAGCCCACAGCAATCAGCGGACAGTGGTGAATACCCAACAAGGGGGTCACTTCCCAGCATCTCAGCCTCCTGCAAACAGGGGCACTTTTCAATTCCAGCACATCCCCGCCGATGGGATTCCAGTTAATTTCCAGCAATCTTCAATTCAGCAAAATCCAGTTAATTTCCAGCAATCTTCAGTTCAGCAATTTCCAATTAATTTCCAGCAAGTTCCAGTTCAACCTTCAGCGCAATCTCCAGTTCAATTGCAATCCTTTCAAGCACCAGTTCATCAGAATCCAGTTCAGTCATCAAATCAATTTCAGCAACCTGCGGTTGCTTTTCAGCAAGCCCATAGGGTCGAAGACATCGACCACTATGCCGAAGAAGAACGTGCCTTACTCCAAGAGGCACCAGTCGCTCGAACAGATCATTCAGGACTGGACGAGTTGCGGGAGCAGTTCCAGATCTTGCAAAATCAGCTTCAGCGACAGCAAGGAATCGACTTACCTTTGACCAAGTTCAGAGACTTGTGTCCCTTCCCAGATGCTCAAGTACCTCAAAACTTTGAGGTTCCAAAATTCAAAAGATACGATGGCAGCGGTTGTCCCACAGCGCATCTCAAGGCCTTCTGTGGAGAACTAAGCGCAATCTCAGGAAATGAAGGGGCCCTTATTCGTTTGTTCTAAAAATCTCTGAAGGGCGATGCCTTAGATTGGTACACTTCATTGGACTGCCACCGCATCAGGACATGGGAACAACTTTCCCAGGCTTTCGTCGACAGATTTGCGTACAATCTCAACATGGCACCCAGAAGAGCCGACCTTGCGGCTCTCAGGCAAAGGAGTGATGAAACACTATCCACCTACGTAGGACGTTGGCGAGCTATGGCAGCTAGAATGCGGACACCCATCGACGACGAAGAACAAATCTCCATGATTGTTCATTCAACATATCCAGGCATATCCGGGTATCTCATCTCGCATCCATATGCGAATTTCTCACAATTGATCCGTGCTGGAGAGCAAGTCGAAGCAGGAATCCGTGCCGGGACAATCTCCCCATGGCCTCATCAAGTCACTCCAATCAAAAGGAACAGAGTGGAAGGAAGACCTATCGGGCACGGGAATGGAAACCGCAGTGGTTCTCCTCCCCGCCCAACAGAGGTAAACAACATCAACACCACTGCTCAAGGAAATCAACATGCTCCCCCACAGGGCGTCAACAGTATTAGCAGAATCAAGTTCAGCATCAGCCTCAGCGGTATCAGCCACAAACGAATCCTCAGCCACAACCACCTCGTCAACAGCAGCAATTCAGAGGAAACGGTCAATACTCATATCAAAATAGGCAGAATTACAGGGAGCTCAGGAAGTTCACTCCACTCAGTCAACCACTTAGTCAAATCATGACTACGCTAGTACAAAAGCAGTTACTCACTCTGATGACACCTAGGCCTCCTCCTCATCCTCTGCCTCCAAACTACCGAGAAAATGAGTACTGTGCCTACCATCAAGGACGTGGCCATGCCACTGATCGATGCTATACTTTGAAGAATGCTATACAAGACCTAATTGATGACCGCAAGATCGTCATCTCGGTCCCTGGAACTTCTCCAGCAGCTTCCACCAACATCCTTCAGAATCCTCTGCCTCAACGTCCGACGGACCCCAGTTCGTCTCGTGGCCCTGCAATCAATAGTATAGAAGAAGGGGACCATCTCGATCGCTTCTTCTCCCCTATCCAGTCCATTCATACTTACACTTATGAGCCGACAAGTCCTCCTCCGATCATGCAAGGGGCAAGTCCCTTTCCTCCTCCAGTCCTCGAGCCAGTAGTACTCGAAGGAGCACTTCCATACGATGTGCCAGTTGTGCAAGGGGCATCTTACGGCCCCTCATGTTGGGAACCAGTCGTCCTAGAAGGAGCACAGTCATACATCGAGCCCACATACGAACCTGTCGTCTTGCAAGGGGCAATCTCAGCACAGGGACAATACAATTCACAATGGAGGAACCATACTCATCAGCAGCAAGAACCCATTGTATTGGAAGGAGCTCCTCCAGTTGAGCCAGTCGTATTGCAAGGGGGAAATCCCGGAGGCGTGTCAATCACACTACGACAGCTGGGACGAACAGAGAAACCTCCTGCCATATCAAGAGGACCAGTATTCATTCCGTGGGAGCCTCCTGCTCCAGGAACAGTCAAGCCAGGACCACGACCTTATGTGATCTATGAAGATAAGCTTCGATATTACCCTTTCAGCACAGGCAACAATGTAGTTCTCAAGGCAAAAGCTCCATACGAGGAAGATCTGGTACCAACACCAGCATCATTGCAAGAACCTGTGGTCCTAGAAGGCAAAGGTGAAGAAAATTACAAAGAGGTCCCATGGCACTATCCAGAATGTGCGGAAGTAGGGAATATGAATCCCAATGGGCGTTGCATCCGAAGAGATAATCAGAACAGAGGAGATCCCAAAGGCGCTCTCTCAGGCCTCGGCAACAAAAATGAAGCCGCATACGATGTGGCGACTCAGCTCAAGTCAATCCCTGCTCAAATCTCAGTATGGGAGCTACTCTGCACATCTCGCATACACCGAGAAATGTTTGCCAAAACCTTGAACGATGCTCACGTCTCCTCCGATACGGCACCAGAGATGATAGCATTGATGATTGGACAACTCCTGGCGCCACGCGCCATCACCTTCACCGATAATGAGTTGCCACCAGAAGGACGCGATCATGGGCGATCCCTCAACATAGCCTTACGATACAAAGACCTTTGCGTCCCGCTGGTCCTTATCGATAATGGCTCAAGCTTAAACGTCTGCCCACTTAAGACTGCGGAACGTCTGGGAATCAGTCCCTCTTCATTTCGACCCAGCACCATATGTGTCAGAGCATTCGACAACACCCGCCGATCAGTGGAAGGGGAAGTCGACATAGAGGTACAGATAGGCCCGAAAATCTCCACCATCACATTCCAAATTCTGGATATATTAGCCTCTTTCAACATGCTGCTTGGACGACCTTGGCTGCACAAGGTTGGAGCTGTGCCGTCAACCCTACATCAACGAGTGAAATACATCTGTGGAAATCAAGTGATCTCTATCCATGCAGAGAAGGAGCTCATCATTCCTTCCAATGCTGCCGCCACTGAACCAGACATCCCGGTCATCGATATCCAGCACTCTGAGGAAGACATCCCGTTTCACAGTTTTGAATTCGAGACTGTGAACTCTATCGCTAATCCAGAACCGATAAGGGTGGACCGTGTCTTTTCACCGGCAGAGCGTCTGAGCCTCAAATACCGAATGAAGAATCACTTTAAGTCCAGAAAGGTACCGCTGATATATAACCAACGCAAATGGGGACTCGGATACAAGGCAACCTTCATGGACAAAAGAAGGAAGGGATTTCGGTGCTCACCCATCCAGTTCGTCAAGGCAGGAGAACCTTGCAAAGATCCAGGAAGGAATCAACCGACTGCACTACACAAAGGTCTCCCGATGAGCCTAGTTTGGGCCACGTGGCCCCCCATTCGATGGGATCAGATTCTCGAACCATCTAAGCCTCCAAAAGAAGAAGGAAATGATGAAGACGAAGAAGGAAGTCAAATACAGCAGCTTCAGGACCAGGTTACCTTGATACCTGCTCCCAGTCAAGGGCACAACCTGCCCACTTCAGCATCAGTCAACCAGGGGCACAACCTGCCCGCTTCAATTTCAGCCAGTCAGGGGCACAACTTGCCCATCTCAGCACCAATCAGCAAGGGGCACCACTCGCCCATCTCTGCAAAGTCAACTTCATCAATCATTAGCCAGGGGCAGAAGCAGCCCATCCATTGGACCAAGAAAGGGAAGTGGCCAGCGCTAGATTGGTCAGATGTCCAGATTCCAAACTCATGTTTAGCTGTAGAACCAGACGAACTACAGTGCGAGGTAAGTGATTCGGGAGGGACTGAGTATGACTCAGATCTCGAACCCGACCAACGGCCAGACCATGATTCTTCGCCTGAATCATCAACCCCCACCTCTCCAGGGGAGGAAGTGTGGGGTCCTGAATGGTCATCCGTTCCCCTAACTTTTGAATCAGCCAAAGAGCCATCTGAGGGCTCTGGCTTCCCAAAAAAAAAATGCCTGTTTAAACAGCGACCGGAACTTTGGAACAAGTTGGGCTCAATCATGGTCTGCAATGCCTACTTGTTCAAAGTCCCATGAATTTCGAAAATCCAAAAAAATTAAAAATTTTCAAAAGCTAAAAACATCTAGCATTTCAATTTCAGAAAATTCTCAAAAACCAAAAAATATTTCTTTTCCTGCATTCAGTAATATGCCAAGTTCGTCTAAAGAGTCGCATGAGTTTCAAGTCGAATCATATGATTTCGACATCGAATTAGACTTCGAGCTCATGGGTCTGGACGAAGTTCGGGATGAGGAAGATGATGATCCTGCTCCCGAACTTGAGGATCTCCTCAAAAAGTTCGAATCTAAAGCCAATGTTGTAGCCGATGATTTCGAGATAGTAAACTTGGGGACTCCTGAGATCCCTAGGGAAGTACGCATTGGAAAATCGTTGCCACCTGAGATGAAACAGAAAATGATAGAGTTCCTAGCTCCAAGATTGTCCAACTTCGCGTTCTCATATGAAGACATGCCGGGGCTCGATGAAGAGCTCGTTGTACACCACCTGCCGACCAAGGCAGATATGAAGCCAGTAAAGCAGAAACTTCAAAGAATGAAGCCAGAATGGGCTCTGAAAGTTCGAGATGAAGTCATCAAGCAATACAATGCGGGATTCTTGGTAGTCTCCAACTACCCTGAATGGCTCGCCAACATCGTACCAGTACCAAAGAAGGACGGCAAGGTTCGAATGTGCATCGACTTCCGAGATCTCAACAAAGCCAGTCCAAAAGATGACTTCCCTTTGCCACATATCGACACTCTGGTCGACAACACTGCTGGATACAAGATCTTCTCATTCATGGACGGGTTCTCAGGTTACAATCAAATCAAGATGGCCGTCGAAGATCGCGAGAAGACATCGTTCATCACTCCCTGGGGAACCTTCTGTTACAGGGTGATGCCGTTCGGTCTGAAGAACACAGGAGCAACATATCAGCGAGCAATGACAGCATTATTCCATGACATGATGAACAAAGAGCTTGAAGTATACGTGGACGACATGATCGTCAAATCGCGCATAATTGAAGGACACTTTGAAGATCTGAAGAAGTTATTCAACAGATTAGAAAAGTACAAGCTCCGTCTCAACCCTCAGAAATGTGTCTTCGGTGCAATGGGAGGTAAGCTCCTCGGCTTTATGGTGAGCGAGGATGGCATCAGGGTCGACGAGACCAAAACCAGAGCAATCATCGAGATGCCCCCTCCTAGAACAGAGAAAGAAATTCGTGGCTTCCTCGGCAGAATTCAATACATCAGTCGCTTCATCGCACAGCTCACACCTATTTGTGAGCCCATTTTCAAGCTCCTTCGAAAGAACGTTCCAAAAGAATGGAATGATGATTGCCAAGTCGCTTTCGACCGCATCAAGAGATATCTCATGAATCCTCCAGTCTTAGTGTCGCCCGCTCCCGGACGACCACTATTGTTATACATCTCGGTAGCAGCAGAAGCCATAGGCTGTGTCCTCGGCCAGCACGACGAGACCGGGAAGAAGGAACAAGCAATATATTATTTGAGCCGAAAGTTCACTGACTACGAGATCAGGTATTCCCCGATCGAGAAGACTTGCCTCGCCCTAGTCTGGGCAACTCAGCGACTCCGTCAATACATGATTGCATTCCCTATTCTCCTCCTCGCTCACATGGATCCGCTCAAGTACCTGTTCGAGAAACCGGAACTCACTGGAATGATAGCTAAATGGCAGCTACTCCTGTCTGAGTTCGACATCACCTATGTCACTCAGAAGGCAATCAAGGGACAGGCCCTTGCCGATCATCTTGCCGCTCACTCTCTCCTAGATTATCAACCGCTCAAAATGTTCTTCCCTGACGAAGATCTCTTGCTCATTGAAGAAGAAGAAAAGAAGAAAGATGAGTGGACGTTATTCTTCGACGGCGCAGCAAACTCTAAAGGGAGTGGTATTGGAGCAATCCTCTACTCTCCAGATGACGTCCCTATTCCTATCTCAAGGCGCATAGCATTCGAGTACACCAACAACATGGCAGAGTACGAAGCATGCATCGCTGGCTTAAGGGAAGCCATAATCTTGGGCGTCAAGAAGCTACGAGTATTTGGAGACTCACAGCTTATCATCAATCAGACCAATGGCGAATGGAAGACCAAGGACGAGAAGTTGATACCATATCATGTGTATCTTGAAAATTTGATCGAGGAGTTCAAAGAAGTCACCTTCTCATACATGCCCAGAGCCAAGAACCAGTTTGCAGATGCTCTCGCCACACTTGCATTAATGCTCGAGATACCAAAAGGAGCTTCGGAATGGGAGCTCACAGTCGAAATTCAAGATGAACCTGCTTTTTGCCTGCAAATAGAAGAAGCCGAAGCTGTCCCTGACAAACCCTGGTATGCCGACATCAAGCGATATCTCGAAACCCAGGAGTATCCAGAGTCAGCAACAGCAACAGATCACCGAATCATTCAGCGTTTGGCCGGCCAGTTTACCATCAGTGGCGAAGTTCTTTATAAGCGATCCTATAATCACATCCTCTTTCGATGCGTCGATGAAACAGAAGCTGCAAAGATCATGGAAGAAATACACGAAGGAATCTGTGGCGCACACATGAATGGGCACATGATGGCAAAGAAGATTCTACGACTCGGTTACTATTGGCTCACCATGGAGACAGACTGTTGCCAGCACGTCAGAAAATGCTTCAAGTGTCAGGAGCATGCGAATCAAATCCATGCCCCATCATCAGAGTTATACAACCTGACCACCCCCTGGCTCTTCTCTATGTGGGGACTCGACATCATCGGCAAGATTAGCCCCAAACCATCAAACGGTCATAAGTACATACTCGTGGCAGTCGATTACTTCACCAAGTGGGTAGAGGCAGCCTCTTACACCACAATTGCAGCATCTCAGGTGATCAAATTCATGAAGAACAACATCATATGCCGGTATGGAATCCCTAATGCTATCATCACAGATAATGGGACCCCGTTTGTTAACAAGAAGATGGATGACTTCCTCAGCAAGTTCAAGATCCAACGTCATCGATCAAGCCCCCACCGTCCCCAGATGAATGGTGGGGTAGAAGCCGCAAACAAGACAATCATCAGGATACTCGAGAAAATGGTCGTGACCTATCGAGATTGGTCAGATATGCTCCCATATGCACTTTGGGCCTATCGAACGTCTGTACGGTCTGCTACGGGCGTTACTCCTTTCGAACTTACTTATGGAATGGAAGCAGTCCTACCGATCGAGGTGGAAATACTATCATTACGGGTGTTACTAGAAAGCGGAGTTGAAGAAGGAGAATGACAATAGGCCAGATTCGATCAATTGCAGCTAGCAGATGAAAAGCGCATGCATGCGCTAAGTCATTCACAGTGCTATCAGAAAAGGATCGCTCGGGCTTACAACAAGAGAGTCCGAAAAAGAAGTTTCAAGGTAGGCGACATGGTCATGAAGAAGATTCTACCGTCGCACCTTCCGGATCCCAGAGGAAAGTTCAAACCCTCGTGGGACGGGCCACTGATCGTCAGAGAAGTACTTCCCGGAGGCGCCCTCAGACTCACCAGTATGAGAGGGGTGATCTTCCTGAGCCAACCAACGCCGACAACGTGAAGATCTTTCACGGGTAAGTCATTCTGACCTCATCAAGAGTTACTTTAATAGAGCAGAAGTCAAGAGGTCAAAGCTGAGACCTCTGAGAAATCATTTCGTCCACCAACAAGTGTTTCAAATAAGGGGATTAAAAAAAAAGGGGGGATTCAAAAGGAAAAGACAAAAAAAAAGAGAGAGAAAAAGAATACAAAAGAAAAAAAAAAGAAGAAAAGAGAAAGAAAAAGGGAAGCCAAAACAAGGCACCCAAGAAGAAATCAGTCCAAGAAGAAACACAATCATCCATCCATTCATCTCAGAGGGGTCTTTAGCAAAGACCGACAGCTCTATTATCGTAACTCAGGATAAGGGCTGAAAGACTGCCATCGGCCGGCAACGACGGATTCCTGACCTCTAGCCGCCGCAGTTATCTAGAGATCCAAAAAAAAAATAAAAAAATAAAAATAAAAAACAAAAAAAAATAAAAAAAAAGAAGAGAAAAAGAAAATGTGTGCCTAAACAAAGAGGGCGGAGTGAAAACCCGAAAAGGCGCTCCGAGTAAAAACAGTGGGCGTACAGCGGACTTGGTGAAAACCCGAAAGGGCGCCGAGGGTAAAAACAACATAGCTGCCAAGGGGCAGGCAAGATCAAACACCCGGGACGTGGTGAAAACCCGAAAGGGCGCCACGGGCAAAAATGACGGGAAAAGGCCGGCTGTGGTGAAAACTCGAAAGAACACTGCAGGCAAAAATGACTCAAAAAGAAAAAGAAAAAGAAAAAATAAAAGTGCAGGTACCAAGAAATCAGACAGTCCAGATCGGTTCAAGCAATTACAGTTCAAGAACAAGAAGAAGTGCAGTCAGGAGCGAAGAGCTCTACAGATTCCGACAATCTCAAAAGGCAATAGTTTCCGTTGCCTACACCTCTAGGGAACCAAAGGAGCACACAAGTCAAATCTCGAGACATCGGTCAAAGCATTGGCCGAGCCCCAGTTCTGATTCCTATATCCCGACACAAAATCCAGACACACTCACAAGACCACTCATGGCACAGTAGATTTTCAAACAGTTTTCTCTTTTCAATTAAATGCATCATATTTCTTTTACACATATCATGTCAGCTTTTTCAAAAAAAAAAAAAAATATACAAAAAAATATATGCATCATCATCAATCATATATGCAAAAAAAGAATGTGCAGGTGGCCAACACAATCAATCTCTACCCTCCTCCTCGGCCACATCAGGTGAGTCCTCAGACTCATAAAAAGATAGCCTCGCTCTCAACCTGCTCACCTCCATACGCAGGTAATGCGCCTCATCGCGCTCAAGGGTATGGGTCGCTATCTCCTCATCAGACAACCTCTGATCGGCAGCCAATCTCCTCGACATCATCTCACAATGATACCGAAGTGCAGAGATCTCAGACAGCAGATGGCCATGAGTGGCCAAAAGGAAGCCAGGATCGATAAACGGGCGCTCCTCAAAGGGTTCATATGAACCGGATGAAGAGCCAGCATCTCCAAGGATATCCTGCTCATCCTCGTCAACAGTCTGGTGCCAGCAAGGGATACGTCGGTACAAAGACTGCTCAGCAACCCAGTACTGATATGGGGCAGTCGCCATCGGAAAAGTCCGCAGCTTAAAACCCAGCAAATCAGCAGTCAAGTAGCTCGCCCAAGAACAATCAATCCGGGTCCTGGAGTCAGAGGATCTAGAGGGAAGTGCTCGACGCCCGATACCCGTGAAAGCGAAAAGAGGAACATCCTGCTCGTACCCAAACTGACGCAGGAACCGAATGGGATGATAAGAAAAGTAGGATCGAAAGCCTACCAACATCAGAGGAAGGCGGTGTGCATCGCAAAGCACTGGAGGAAGTGAAAGCCAAGATGACTCCCAATGAACATTCCAGTCACGAAGTTCAGCGAACATCCTGCGATACAAGGGCTCGCTCATCCTAGCTGTATGAGGAAGAAACTCCATGATGTGTCGCATAAGGTCTGGGCAACGAGTGTCAGGAAAAGGTACAGGAACGGTCAACGAAAGACGCTCCCATAGCCAGACCTGATCACAAAAAGAAAAAGAAGTTCAGCTAGAGCAAAGCAATTCCTAACAAAGCAAGAAGAAAAAGGTGCAGAAAAGATACCTGAAGAAAGGCACAACAGCCGTGAAGGACACGAGTGCGGCCCAGGGCGCAGTCAGTCAGCCCATTGAACAGCTCGGCCAAGATGAGAGAAATGATCCCCTGCCGACGGATAGCTCGGCTCATCACCTCAAAAAGCAGAGGAGTCTGGGACCTGCGCCATCCCGAGAACAGCACCTCGGCAATCAAGCAGAACATCAGTGCGTTCCGAGCAAAGGTAGAACCGGTCACACTCCGAGGACCCGAAAAAAGATCATACAGTAAGTCCAAGGAGAACACCACAGCATCCTGGCCGGCGGCTGCAGGCCGAACAAGATAAGGGATCCCAAACTAGTTCTGCGGTGTGACAGTCTTCGGCGACGTCTTCGGCGAGAAATACTGAGTATAATCCCAAGGAAGGACTGTCAAGCGTGCAAGCTCCTCCAAAGAGGGTCCCATCTCCATATCGTTGAACGCAAACAAGTTCAACGAAGGGATCCAGTCAATCAAGGCAGCTCCAAGCATCCTCCAATCAATATCAACTCTAGCCATATGGATCAGACTGCCAAAGCCATAGGACTCCAAATCCCGAATCTCATAAGCTGACAAGCTGTCAAGCCAAGCGAGCAGTCGTGGCGAGCAAGAAGGACGAGGAAGCAGCTGACAAGTCCTCACTGGTACCCCATCCAGAACAAAAGGCCCAGAAGTCAATGATGGCTCATCAAGGATTGGAAGGTCAACGGGCGAAGGAGAAGGAAAAGCTGGAACCTCTGCAGACTCGACAGCCCCTGACCTACCCTCAGTAACGACTATGTCTGATATAGTCGCATCACTATCAGAAACTGTCATAACCTCAACCGCATGAGAAGACTCGCCCACCTCATGAATAGAGTGCGCAAAAGACCGACGATCAGGAGAAGGACGATACTCCCCACCAAAAGGGCTACCAGTAAAGATCACACCGCACATCGTGGCATCCTGACCAATCTGACTGTCAAAGAAAGCATTTGAACCATTCAGAAGGGTCCCGGCTACCCCGATCGAAGAATCAACGGTCAGATCTGGACCTACGGCCCTCTCCAACAGGAAATCATGAATCCAATCATCATCCTGGCCGATCAAAGGGATCATCGAGGCATCTGCACCGTCCATCATCAGGGGGACATCATCAATGATCACATCAAGTCCACCCAAACAAGTGTATCGCACATCCCGGCCCTCATCAAGAGCATCCAAATCGTCAAAGGTATCATCTGAGCCATCCATCCCATCCAAGCATGAGATCAGCCCATCTATGTCCATCACGGTCCCATCACCACCATCTACCACATCATCCAGGTGGCCCACATTCAAGGGATGCATAGCCTCACCTATGTCCCATCTCCCCATCCCATCCATACCATCCATTTCTTCCATAATGAAGGGCCCATTCAAATATGAAATTCCAGCCATCCCACCATTAATGGAGCCATTCAAAGCTCCACCAACCACTAAGCTTAAGTCTTCATCAATGCCCCCTCTTAATGCCACATCTACCCCATCCATTAAAGGCATCTCCCCATTATCAAAGCTCAGCTGAAAATCTGAAGTGTGGGACCCACCATGGGCAGCCCCCACAGCCCCTAAATCTCCACCATCCATGGCCCAAGAAGGAACAAAGCAAGATGAGGACAAGATGATGAGGAAAGAGGAGACAAAGAGAAGATTCATTGTTGGAATCGAACCTGAACGTACAGAGCAGGTGGGGACAGCAGCAACAGAGACCAGGGAATGTCCGAGCACGAGCCAGCCCAGGCCGCTCAAGAGACGAGCCCTGGGCGGCCTGCTCTGGGCCGCCCGTACGGACGCGGTTCCTCTCTCTCCGCGGGATTGGCTCCAGGATTCTTGGTAGGTGAGGCTGACAGTTCACGTCAGCAGATGGCGCACCATGGGCCGCCCAAGGTTCCGGTCCACTCCAGATTTCGATTGAGGCTGATCAAGATCATATAAAAGGTGCCCCACCGGTCCAATCATGAAGTAATGCGGCCAGAACACGGCTGATCAAGTCAAAGAGAAGGAAAGGTGATCAAGTGGGGGCCACAAGCAATCCGAGTCATTTAAAGACTAGATCACCATGATCTAAACTATTGAAGAACCTACATGAGCCATCAAACAACAAGATCAAAGGTTTGATTATCAAAAGAAGGGCCAGAATCCAAAGATCTAATCATCAAGTGGGCCCACAAAGCCAAGTCAAGCGATTTGAGACGTTCAAGCCATCATCCACACCATGAGAAGCCTTCTTAGCCTCACAAATCATCAAAAGAGGTGCCCCAAAGTAAAGCCAAGGTTTCAAGTGGGCCCGCAGGGCCGAATCTATCAATCTGAACCATTTAAGGGCTAAATCATCAGGATCCAAACCATTGGAAGGCTTACACAAGTCAGGAAGCAGCAAGATCAAAGGCATGATCATCAAGAGAGAAGGCCGGAATCCAAGATCCGATCATCAAATGGCCCGCAGGGCCAAATCAAGCAATTCGGACCACTCAAATCACAGTCAGCCCCGTCAGAAGCCAAATAAAGCAAGGTAAGTATGCCCAACCTCAAAAACTGGGTCCGAAGACCTTAAACTACGTCGGGATCAAGATCCCAAGGGACTTTTTAATAAAAACCGGTAGCAGTTTGGATCGTCGAATCAAGATCCGCTGATACCGGATATTTTTCAAAAAAGAACAAAAAAATAGGTTTTCCCTGTCTTGTACATAGTTTTTGGTCCGAAGACCTTAAACTATGTCGGGATCAATATCCCGAGGGATTTTCAATAAAAGCCGGTATCGGTCATGATCAAGATCTGCTGATACCGGATATTTTTCAAAAAAAAAGAACAAAAAATAGGTTTTCCCTGGCGTGTACAGTTTTTTGGTCCGAAGACCTTAAACTACGTCGGGATCAACATCCCGAGAGATTTTTAATAAAAACCAGCATCGATCCCAGCCTTTCAGGCCAAGATCTGATGATCTGGATCATTTCGAAAAATAAAAATGTGTTTGCCCCCTCTTGTACATGTTTTTGGTCCGAAGACCTTAAACTACGTCGGGATCAAGGTCCCGAGGGACTTTTTTATAAAAACCGGTAGCAGTCTGGATCGTCGAATCAAGATCCGCTGATAACGGATATTTTCCAAAAAAGAACAAAAAATAGGTTTTCCCTGTCATGCACAGTTTTTGGGTCCGAAGACCTTAAACTACGTCGGGACCGACATCCCGAGAGATTTTTAATAAAAACCAGCATCGATCCCAGCCTTTCAGGCCAAGATCTGATGACCTGGATCATTTCGAAAAAAAAATATATAAATATATTGCCAGCCCCTCTTTTGTACAGTTTTTTGGTTCGAAGACCTTAAACTACGTCGGGATCAACATCCCGAGAGATTTTTAATAAAAAACCAGCATCGATCCCAGCCTTTCAGGCCAAGATCTGACGACCTGGATCATTTTCAAAATACCAAAAATATTTTAAAGCTTTCCACAAAAATAAGCATCAATCTCAATCATTCGAGCTAAAATCTGGAACTTTTTCCAAAAAAAAAAAACACAAAAAAAATGATCCACAAAAAATTTCAACTGTACAAATTCATCTCCAGCGGTCCGAAGACCTAAAACTACACTGGGATTAACTTCTCGGGGGCTTTCTTTCCCCAACCTGTTCCGGACATGGCTGACATTTGATCGTAGGGGTGTCTGGAATCTCTTAAACAGGTAAGGGCTGAGGCGGGCAGAACTCCGCAATCCTGTTCGTGTTGAACGCACCGTGATAGACAACCTTGATTTGGAAGTCGCTGTTGAATCTGACGGATGTTCCCTGTTCCTAAAACTCATGAAGGGGATTAAGGCTGTTGGGAGGTGGAGCGCACCCTCACGAAATTGTGAGCAACGTAAGGCCCCAAACTGGATTGACTAAGGGAAATGTGAGGATGTGGCTCATTTTGTGGCCGAAGGAGTCCGTCGGACGATACGTGGTCTATGTGCATTGCACATGAGGAACAGGCAACTTTGTGGGTGTGTTGACTGAAAACCCTCAAAATCCCCTCATCCGAAGATGTAAAACTACGGCACTTAACTGTT
Source organism: Liriodendron chinense (assembly GCA_003013855.2). Classification (NCBI taxonomy): domain Eukaryota; kingdom Viridiplantae; phylum Streptophyta; class Magnoliopsida; order Magnoliales; family Magnoliaceae; genus Liriodendron; species Liriodendron chinense. The sequence goes on from ML058374.1 coordinate 1,321,482, forward strand.
TGAGACTCGTCTTGCTCGCTGACGTAAAATGGATCGGGTGCCTTACCAGCAGTAGAAGCTGGAAGTGGATGAAAATTCCATACTTTTCCCTGCATTTCAGAAAAATCACAAAATACCAAAAACATTGCAAAATCACCTTTTCAAAAATCAAAAAAATATTTCCCTTGCTTTCAAAATATTGTCAAAAATCACAAAAATATTTCCCTTGCTTTCAAGTCAAAATGTTATCAAAAGTCACAAAAATATTTATCTTGCTTTCAAATCAAATATTTTCAAAAATCACAAAAATATTTTCTTTGCTTTCAATAACCGATCTCTACCCTGACCTCTCAGGTAAAGATTCGGACCCAAATATCTGCAAAAATCACAAAAATTGTCAGTATCCCCAGCACTACACATCAGGAGTCTTGAACTCCACTCTCTTCACAATTTGGGATGACGGATCCAATCACCCGCAAATTGGAATCTTGACCAAAACTGGCGACCAAACACCGTCCCAATCACATTTATGCCCAGAAGAACATCTTGAAGTCGGATAGCATCCGCGTACATTCTCATTCGCAAAGAAACAGCATCTTGGGACGATAGACCTGATCGACCACGGGTCGGGATCTTGACCAACCCGCTAACCAAACATCCGCATTAAAAAGAAAAATCCCCAGGGAAGCACAACCCTGCAAGCAATAAGCTCAAAATTCTCTGCGTCTCCAGCAAAAGTAAAATCATCAAACTGAAAGAGAATGAGCCAAGCCATGCATTCATCATGCGTCTCCATGCATCAGCATCCATTGCATCAATCATCATGTTTACCTGCTTTCAAAATAAAAGTCAGTTAGCCAAAGACCCCACAGGCATCCCTAGTGGAGGCACGTGCAGACCAGATTTCCATTTCAAAAAGACAAAAAAAATATTCCTATTTGCAAATAAAAACCCCACGGAGTATCACTCCCCAGAGTGGGTATCTTTTCAAAAATTAAAAAATATTTTCCCAGTAGAGCGTTCTGTCTCCAAAACACCAGGAGATCTTCCAGATCTCTGGGTAGGAGCCGACGCAAAAATCAAATAAGATCCGATGTCTCGCGGTTTTCCCGGAGACCATCGGATCCAATGCACTCAAAGTACGGTCGAACTGAACTCCAGTGTCAGTGCGGTCGTACTACATGCCAAGATACAAAAAAAGATGAAAGCCAAAAGGCTCGGTCAAAGAAACCATTTGAACAGGTGGAAACGATGAATTGTAACCCAAGTATCAAAATCAGCTGATTGGGTGGAAAGAGTTCACCTGCACATACCTAGGCGTGGATGCCTGAAGTACCTTGACTGAGTCCAAGTCGGCGTAGTAGAATCCCGTAAGACTATCGGACGCAGGGCGTCTAACCACTTTGATAGTCAAGCGAAACAAGTACTCCTGGAGTGATCTGGGAAAACATCAAACATCACACAATCAATCTCAGGGTCAGTAACCTCGTAAGACTAGCGACGCAGAGTCTCTGCTGTACCTTTCCGATGTTAGTACCGATCGGGAATGGAAGGGTTGCGATTGGGTACCCAGGTTCAGCAAACTGCAGGGACAATCGCAACGTTTTCTCCAAACTCCCGCGGTATGTGCGAGTTATCAATTTCCAGACAATCAACTGACTCAGATACAAAGGATAACAAAGATTTCAGACCACAATCAAGGAAAGAATGAATTGCAAACTAAGCATCGAAACCAGCAGATCGGGTGGAAAGAGTCCACCCGCACATACCTAGGCGTGGATGCCTGAAGTACCTTGACTGAGTCCAAGTCGGCGTAGTAGAATCCCGTAAGACTATCGGACGCAGGGCGTCTAACCACTTTGACAGTCAAGCGAAACAAGTACTCCTGGAGTGATCTAGGAGAACATCGAACATACAATCAATCACAGGGTCAGTAACCTCGTAAGACTGGCGACGCAGAGGCTCTGCTGTACCTTTCTGATGTTAGTACCGATTGGGAATGGAAGGGTTGCGATTGGGTACCCAGGTTGCAGCAAACTGCAGGGACAATCGCAACGTTTTCTCCAAACTCCCGCGGTATGTGCGAGTGATCGAGTTCCAGACGGTCAACTGGCACAGATGCAAAGGCAAGCAATGATTTCAGACCATGATCCATGAATGACCGGGTCAGAAGTGGGGTGTCCACTCGCTTTGGCATTCGGTTGCATGCAACCTTTGCCAAAGAGGGGCATCTGTAGACACCCCACCTTCGGTTACACTGTTGGTAGAGATAGCTGGATGAATGAAGGACCATACCCCCAAATCCCAAGGGTCGACGAGACCAAAACCAGAGCAATCATCGAGATGCCCCCTCCTAGAACAGAGAAAGAAATTCGTGGCTTCCTCGGCAGAATTCAATACATCAGTCGCTTCATCGCACAGCTCACACCTATTTGTGAGCCCATTTTCAAGCTCCTTCGAAAGAACGTTCCAAAAGAATGGAATGATGATTGCCAAGTCGCTTTCGACCGCATCAAGAGATATCTCATGAATCCTCCAGTCTTAGTGTCGCCCGCTCCCGGACGACCACTATTGTTATACATCTCGGTAGCAGCAGAAGCCATAGGCTGTGTCCTCGGCCAGCACGACGAGACCGGGAAGAAGGAACAAGCAATATATTATTTGAGCCGAAAGTTCACTGACTACGAGATCAGGTATTCCCCGATCGAGAAGACTTGCCTCGCCCTAGTCTGGGCAACTCAGCGACTCCGTCAATACATGATTGCATTCCCTATTCTCCTCCTCGCTCACATGGATCCGCTCAAGTACCTGTTCGAGAAACCGGAACTCACTGGAATGATAGCTAAATGGCAGCTACTCCTGTCTGAGTTCGACATCACCTATGTCACTCAGAAGGCAATCAAGGGACAGGCCCTTGCCGATCATCTTGCCGCTCACTCTCTCCTAGATTATCAACCGCTCAAAATGTTCTTCCCTGACGAAGATCTCTTGCTCATTGAAGAAGAAGAAAAGAAGAAAGATGAGTGGACGTTATTCTTCGACGGCGCAGCAAACTCTAAAGGGAGTGGTATTGGAGCAATCCTCTACTCTCCAGATGACGTCCCTATTCCTATCTCAAGGCGCATAGCATTCGAGTACACCAACAACATGGCAGAGTACGAAGCATGCATCGCTGGCTTAAGGGAAGCCATAATCTTGGGCGTCAAGAAGCTACGAGTATTTGGAGACTCACAGCTTATCATCAATCAGACCAATGGCGAATGGAAGACCAAGGACGAGAAGTTGATACCATATCATGTGTATCTTGAAAATTTGATCGAGGAGTTCAAAGAAGTCACCTTCTCATACATGCCCAGAGCCAAGAACCAGTTTGCAGATGCTCTCGCCACACTTGCATTAATGCTCGAGATACCAAAAGGAGCTTCGGAATGGGAGCTCACAGTCGAAATTCAAGATGAACCTGCTTTTTGCCTGCAAATAGAAGAAGCCGAAGCTGTCCCTGACAAACCCTGGTATGCCGACATCAAGCGATATCTCGAAACCCAGGAGTATCCAGAGTCAGCAACAGCAACAGATCACCGAATCATTCAGCGTTTGGCCGGCCAGTTTACCATCAGTGGCGAAGTTCTTTATAAGCGATCCTATAATCACATCCTCTTTCGATGCGTCGATGAAACAGAAGCTGCAAAGATCATGGAAGAAATACACGAAGGAATCTGTGGCGCACACATGAATGGGCACATGATGGCAAAGAAGATTCTACGACTCGGTTACTATTGGCTCACCATGGAGACAGACTGTTGCCAGCACGTCAGAAAATGCTTCAAGTGTCAGGAGCATGCGAATCAAATCCATGCCCCATCATCAGAGTTATACAACCTGACCACCCCCTGGCTCTTCTCTATGTGGGGACTCGACATCATCGGCAAGATTAGCCCCAAACCATCAAACGGTCATAAGTACATACTCGTGGCAGTCGATTACTTCACCAAGTGGGTAGAGGCAGCCTCTTACACCACAATTGCAGCATCTCAGGTGATCAAATTCATGAAGAACAACATCATATGCCGGTATGGAATCCCTAATGCTATCATCACAGATAATGGGACCCCGTTTGTTAACAAGAAGATGGATGACTTCCTCAGCAAGTTCAAGATCCAACGTCATCGATCAAGCCCCCACCGTCCCCAGATGAATGGTGGGGTAGAAGCCGCAAACAAGACAATCATCAGGATACTCGAGAAAATGGTCGTGACCTATCGAGATTGGTCAGATATGCTCCCATATGCACTTTGGGCCTATCAAACGTCTGTACGGTCTGCTACGGGCGTTACTCCTTTCGAACTTACTTATGGAATGGAAGCAGTCCTACCGATCGAGGTGGAAATACTATCATTACGGGTGTTACTAGAAAGCGGAGTTGAAGAAGGAGAATGACAATAGGCCAGATTCGATCAATTGCAGCTAGCAGATGAAAAGCGCATGCATGCGCTAAGTCATTCACAGTGCTATCAGAAAAGGATCGCTCGGGCTTACAACAAGAGAGTCCGAAAAAGAAGTTTCAAGGTAGGCGACATGGTCATGAAGAAGATTCTACCGTCCTTGTAAGCCCAAATCCCAAGTCCAAACTCAGCCAAACTCACCCTTGTAAGCCCCATTCCATAGCCCAGTTCAAGCCTGAACCCAGTCAACCCAGTCTTAAACATCAGCCTGAAAAACCCCCCATAAGAAAAGCCAGTAAAAAAATCCTAAAAAAGTCAAACTCACTGAGTCAACCCGCTGAGTCAACCCGTCGAGTCAACCCGTCGAGTCAAATCACCGAGTCGACCCGCTGAGTCAACTCACTGAGTCGACCCAGCGAGTCAAACAGCAGCCCCGAGGGTGCGACCGTACCTCGCTGGAAATCGAGGAACGGCCGTACGGGCGGCCCATAGCAGGCCGCCCAAAAATAATTACGAGCTCTGCCACTGCTCGCTGCTATAAATACCCCCCTCCCCTTCTCATTTCAACAGACCAATCTGCCCAGTCTAGCGATCGTATGTCTGAGCCCTTCTCCACCCCTTAGCCCATTTTTCCACCAAGGAGAGCCCAAGTGAGGAGAGTCTAGCCCTGGTCCAGCCCAGCCTGACCACTGGTCCAAGCCTCCTAAGCCATCCAAGTCTTGATCCAGCCACTCGAAGCCAATCCTTGCGACACCTCCGTCCACCCAGCTACTCTTTTCCAGCATCATCTCATTTGCATCTAGCATAAGTGCAACATTTACTTTTCTTCCAACCCCCCTGCTTCACTGCAAGCACCTTGATTCTTCAAGCACACTGCATATGTCTTAAATTAAGCACCTGTCAGTTCGAGCGTATGCTCTGGGCTTGCCCGTTGTTGGAACCTGCCCATCAGAAACTCTTACTGTTCAGACCTGCATTCATGCTTCACCATAAAACACCTTGATCATTCAAGCACACTGCATACGTCTTACATTAAGCACCTGTCAGTTCGAGCGTATGCTCTGGGCTTGCCCGTTGTTGGAACCTGCCCATCAGAAACTCTTACTGTTCAGACCCGCATTCATGCATCATGTCATCCATGAGAATATACGAGGATTAAACTAGACTTTCAAGTATTCGATTGATTCTGTGAAGTAGAGACCGTACTTCGGTACGGGCAGTGTGTGGGGTGCTTAACCTCTTCCCACCCTGTAACCGTGATCCCTTACCTTGAATCTCTGACCGCAGATCAACAGGAGTCATTTTAAAGGAAGGAATCTTCGGATTCCCTTCTCTAACGTTTCTACGGGGTCTAGCCGACTGTAGATTCGAAGTAACTGGCTAGTGGCGACTCTGGTCTTATATAAACTCACTTAAACATATCCAGCTTAACACGATAACCAAACGAAGCCCTCGAGAACGAGGCAAGCCAGTGGCACAAACGGCGATTTCGCACTCACGCATCCTCATCTCCTTCTTTTCCGAAAGGAAAGGGGAAGGGACGAGAACGTCGTGTGGGAGCGCGGAAAACGGCGAGGGTCCACACTAACGCTCGGATTTTTGGAACACGGGTCTCGAACCCGGGTTGTGAAAATTGGGGCGTTATAGTGATCCACCTTTTATTAAAAAATTTTGATTTATTTAATTTACCTTTTGAATTTTTTTAAATTAATTTTTTCTTTAAAAATTCAGTTTATACTCTGATTTTACTTCTGAATTTTAATAGTAATTAAATTTAATCAATTTATAGAGTTTAATTATATATAATATGACTTTATTTATGAAATTAAGTATTATTTGAATTAAATTAATTTCACTAAATTTAGACTATAAATTTAAGTTAGATTAATTAATTAAAATTAGTTTCATTTAGAATAAATATTAATCAATTTATATTTCAAAATTTCGGTAAAAATCAATTTCTCTTGATTTAGATTTTAATCTAAATTAATTAAATTACTTTATTAAAATTAAAATGTAAGATTGATTTTTTTATTTTGAATTATCTGATTTGAAGTAATTTATTAAGTTTGTAATTAAATCTAATTTAAATTTTTAGACCTCAAAATTTCTTAAATTTAAATCAATTTCGTTGAATTTAACTTGTAATTTAATTAAATATCTAAAATTTGAAATTTATTAAATTGAAATCAAACTTTTGTTAGAATTTATTTTTTTTAGTTGTTAATTTAATATGTAGTTTAATTTAGTAGGTCTAAAATTTGAAAAAGTTAAAACTCATGAATTCTCATTAAAAAATAATTTTATTATTAACTTTAGATAAATTATCTCTAAAAATTGTAGATAAAAATTAAAATTTGTATTATTGATATTTTAAATTTTGATTTGAATTAATTATTGATGCTTACGAGTAAAACTTGATGTACTATTTTAAGAGTAGCGTTATGGTGTAAATAGATGATAAATCCGTGAGAAATTTCATATTTTATTTTTAGATATTATCGATAGTTATATATATATATATATATATATATATATATATATATATATATATATATATATATATATATATATATAAGTATTGAGATTGATACATGGGTGCACTTTCCTGAGAATGTCCCTATAAGTATATCAAATGCATTGTCCTGAGAATGTCCCTATATGTATAAGTATGTAACGCCCCGAATTTCCTGAATTTATTTAAAATTTTTAGAAAATTAAATTAATTTTTTAACTGAATGTTGAGTGTTTACTTCGTTTTGAAGATAACAGACTACCCGTAGGAGATCCGATAGGGGAACCTTACAAAGGTTGATTAGAATAATCCCATAAACGTCGTAGAAAGACCAGATTTTGAAAATCTATTAGTTTTAAGATAATTACAAAAATGCCATTAGTTAAACTTAAGTTAAACCGTTGTTTTTAAGTATAATAGTTTTTGACGATCATTTTCACGCAAAACTTCATGTATGAGCTTTTGAGCACATTTTAGCCGTACAAGTCGAATTTTAGTCATTCGATCATCCTACAAATGCCTTGATCAGAAATCAGATCATAAGTGGGCCGCTCGATCTCGGATCTGCCTCATTTTTTGTGTCAACGCCTAAATTTGCGGGGCCCACTTGCTGGATAGAGTGGATTTCATATATACATCAGTGTGGGACCCGCGTGCATCTCACGCACGTTAAGTTGCTCAGTCAAACAAGGTTTGACCATGCAAAATCGACCCCAAGACAAACTCTTCTTCTTCGTTTACGCTCGAACTGACGCTGCCTCATTATCGTTCTTTATGGGGGACCCACCTTCGCAATCCACACCGTCTATTCATTCCGTGACCATCCGTAACCTATCCCAATAAAGATATTTTCACCTACAGACTACCATATGCACCGATCTACATTGCCGATCAACCCATGCGTTTCAAGAACCTTTCATCCGGACTGTCCACTTTGCATGTGCAGATGATATTCTTTCCATAACATCTAGTGGTCCCCACCTAGCTAATCAACGTTTCATCTCCCATTAAAAATCATAGTTTCCATCTTCCATATGAACCAGACTCTGGAAACCTTCTCCTGCGTAAACCACCGACTTAATCCATTCAACTCTCGAATTTGTGGACCCCAAAAGCTTCTTAGGACCAATCTAGACCGTTCATGGGTGTCTGATTGATCGATAGACACCTCGCGCAAGTTTCGTCACCATCACCCCATCATCTTCCTCGTTTCACACCGAAATCGTCCATCCGTTAATTGACCCCATTCAAGGATCTATCAAGACCAAATTGTAGTTCATCCTTAGTATTCTCCACATCTGAAATATCTCAGCCATCCATCGTTCCTACACCGTCCAAACTTGACCAAAAACATCACTTGTTCCACAGTAACGTGCTCCTGTACGCATGCCACCGTGCATAGCTCTCTTCTCCACCCTAGAATCGACCCCCTTCTCTTATAAATACAGGCTCCCAGCCCTAGATCCGAAAACCCTTAGAGAGAGAGAGACCGTGAGGAGAGAGAGAGAGAGGGAGAGAGAGTTTTGCAGGTTTACTGCCGCTGGACCCACTTCCAGGGAAGAAGGAGAATGAGGAAGAGAAGAACAAAGAAAGAAAAGGAGGAAGAAGGAAGAAGAAGGAAAAGAGAAGAAGAAAAGAAAAGGAAATAGAGAGAAGTGATCGAGTTTGGTCCGTACTGAGTCGACTCGACTGAATTGTCGGGATGAGTTGCTGCCAAGAGAGGTGAATCTAACCCCTGATTTCACAGCCATAATCACGTATCGAACAATCAAATCTCAGAAGTGAAGATTTTTTTAAGCCTAGTTACACTAATATCTTTTTGTTTGTCGGTTCCATTTTTAGAGTTTAGGTTTTGATAGTATGATTGCTTGAGAACATGCTTGTTGAAATCTCTCTATGTAGTCATGTAGTTTGTATGATACTTGTTGTTGTGTACGCTGAATTTTGATGTATGAATTATGCTTAAGGGGTCGGAAAAGGAACTATGATGATGTATATGCTTATATGGAGAATATGCTTGATTTACGTTGTTACATGCTCATGATGATTAATGTGTTGTTTGCTATGGGATTATGTATATCGATGTTACGTTGTTGAATGCCCCTTAACCCCGTACTGATATAATCGTTTGATGTTAAGAGATGAAGCCCATATGAGGCCTTATTATGTTGACATTACCATGTTAATATTTTTTTTTATGAATATGCCTTATTGGTTGTAGTAAGAATTGGCATCATTATGTATATTATTGAATGATATGTCTTGACTTTAAGGATTAAGTATTGGCATTACTGTGGATGTGTTGTTGCTTGTATATGCCATGATATTGAGTTTGGCACTACCGTGTGCATTATTGGATACGTGCTAAGGGATCTTTGTTTGATATGTTAACTGTCGTGGATCATTTGAGGAATGAGATTGATGAATACGAGAAGTTTCATGAGCCAGAGTTGGTGGTATGGGACACTAAGCCTGAGCTATCTGCCTATGCTAGGTGACAAACCCCCTATAGTGACCTTGAACTAATTGGGGTAAGGAGTGATCATTAGCCATGAACATCATTTAATTGGCTGGATGCTAAACTTAATTAAAGGTGAAACTAATCATGCATTCATTGGACTCGACTTGGTGGGTCAACCCCTCGGGCGTTAGAGAAAGTGTGCATGAGGCCTGTTTCTCTCTCGCTATCTAGTGAAAGTAGGCATGGGGCCTGTTTCACTAGTTAGGTTTTTTGGGGCCAGTGGAAGAGTGACTAAGGTTCATCCCATACTTAGAACCTCTGGTGACTAGTGGTTAGTGGGAGTGGGTGTATTCCCGTTTTATTTAGTCAGGGTGCCTTAGCCAGAGCATGCATATCATGTATCGCATTAAATAAAATTTTCTCATGTATGTTTTGGTTGGGTATGATTATGTTTGGATATTATTGTACTAATCTTAAGGGTAACCCTCACTGAGTTGATTGCAAGCAACTTACTCCCTCCTGAGACGGTGTTGTAAAACACCACCAGATTGTGGCAGGTGACGATCCATTAGACGAATCCGACTCGCATGTTAAAGAGTATAAAGTTTCATGGCGGTCAATGACGAACAATGAAGCTGTATCAGTTTGAAGACAAATAATTTTTATTGTTTTCATTTTCGTAGAATAGATTTATTTTCATGTAAATCGAATTAAGTCTCCTAGGGAGACGAAAAGTGAAATACTATATATTTTATATGATTTAAGGACATTATGTTGATAACGTAGAATAGAAAAATATGAAATAAGAACCTTGAATTCCGTCATTGTGTTATGAATACCATGAATGTAGGAAATAAAAATGAATGTGTGAAAATATATCCCTGACACATTGTAGTTAACACCCGAAAACTCAGCCCATTATGTTGTCCACGAGAGCCGAAATTTCGGAGCGTTACAAAGCAAGTGGGACGATCATTTTTCGTAGGTGATCCTATAGTTAGCAAGTAAGGCAATCGTGTTCTTTGGGTGAAAGACCATATAACTCGTTGGATCTTTCGGAGTCTCTTTTGTATATAGTTTATACATACAATTGTGTGCACAGATATACGCCATAGGTACAATTGGAGTAGTAGTTTGTCTAGCTAACATATAAATGGGCCCCTCAGCATGAGGTATCGGTGCATGGGCATTAATGCAATGTTGCCATCCACTTAGCTACGGTATTGTAAAAGATGATGAATATTTAATTTATTGTTTATGAGAATTCATTGAAAAGCATTCGTAACATCTTTATAATTTCAGTATTGCATTTATGACATCTTTATAATTTAATATTTTTATTTATTTATCAATTTTAAATAAAGTATTTTAATTGTTTATATATTTAATATAAATATAGAAATTTTAGATTTGGATTGGATATGATCCCATAGAGCTGTTATGCTCACCCCACTTTAACAGTGTTTTAGGAATCAAAGTTTAGTCAGAAGCAAAGCGGAACAAAGATCTAGCTATTTGTCTACTCGTAGCTATTTTTTTTTATGTATAAAAAATATATAATGGAAACCAGAACTGAGTCCAGACTATTGTAATTAAACATTATATTAGATGAATGTTTGGTTTATTATAGTGTAATTTTTATTAAATTGTGATTGTAAATTATTAAAATTTAATCATGACTTGGGATTCGAAGTCAGGTCTGGCCAACACGAGCACCGAATTTCGAGGCATATCAAAGCTTAGGAATTAGATTTTTACTAAGGATCTTAGATATGTGTTACACTAAAGTTTATGTATAATTTGTAGAGAACCTAAGGTTAGCTTTGGTCGGTGTGTTTAGATTGAGTTTAAGGAAGGTTTATAGTAGAGTTTAGGTAGAGGTCGTAGCCAAGCTTATGTGTACATTATAGAGAACTTGAAATTAAGATTTGTTTGCACACATGTAAGCACAATTATGAAATGATGCACATTTGTATTTTGATTTTGTTGTTTACTGTTGTTCATGATGTTGTTTAATAAATTTTGCTTGCAATATTGCTTGTTCCTTCTAGTTGTGAAGCTTAGGCAAATCAAAGTGCGCAGAAGAAGCGTGGTTGTGGACACGATCAAATCTCGAGGATGAGATTCCTATAAGAGTGTAGATTGTAATAACTTTAATTTTTGTGTACGATTGCACACATTTTGTAAAATCAAACTTATTACACGTAGAACATAACAGACATTTAAACACACCATTGGTTAAAGAAGAGTACTCTTACCCATTCTCATGATGAGTGTGAATGAATTTTGAGGATAAAATTCTTGTAAGGAAGGTAGAATATAATGACCCTGAATTTTGGTGTGTATGCTTACAAGTGCATGCTAGTACACTTGCATTCATCTAAGCATACATACATCCATCCATGCATTCATCAATTTATGCAATATGTGACCATTGATATGGATCGATTTGTTAGTGTGAATCATTGATTTATAATTGTATTATTTTGGTGTTTATATATGTGTGTGTGTGTGCGCGCGCGCATGCGCATTATCTTCACTCATACACTTAAGACCACCCATTCATCTATTAACTAGCTTTAGTCTAGTTGTTGAGCATATACTAAACTCACATGTTCATTCGTCATACAAGGTATGTGATCACTTATTCATTCATCTATTTTTGAGATTATTATTCAATTTATTAGATAATTATTCTAGGCTGCTTATTAGACAAACTATCTATCTGATTTAACTAAAAACACATCTTGCACCTACTTAGGTACGAAAGTAACCATATATTAACCTGTATATCAGATTGGACTCTTAAACGTCTGATTATTTTATTTATACCTCATCATCAAACCATACATTGTACTTTATCCGCCAACTAAGCCACCCAAACACAAAAATAAATCGTCCACTTTGTAGTTTGTGGAGTATATTTCAAATCTGACAGTTTGTTTTCATATGGGGCACATTTGTCATGTGAGATCATGAAAGAGTGAGAATCATTGAAATTTTATTTTGGGATCACCATCGATGATCTTGGGTCAACATTGGGCGCATTAAATAGAGCACACCAAGCTGAAGTGTGATGTTAAGTTTTATCTTTGTCTCTTCTTTTATTCTTCTTTTAATTTCTTCTTATTCTTCTATCATCTTTCATCATTCCAACGTAGATCAGTTGCTGCTTACTATCTATGTGTTGTTTTTAGATGGTATCAGAGCTTATACTTGTACAATTGTTGCTTAAGGTAGAAGGTTGTTTCAATTTGCATATCACGAACGTTTTGGAGCACTACGACCTTGTCAATTTAATCATGTAAGGGTTCTTGTTCTCGTCTCTTTCTTGAAATTAGTTGGGTTTCGTTTTTTGCTGTCAGATGTGGTAAATTATAAATATTTTCATCTTCTTCTTACTGAACTAGGTGGATTTATTAGCTAATTAGACTTGATTACTATTTGTCAGACTGATTTTTGATCTACCGCAATTGATTCAAAATACTAATGTTGATTGCTCTTTTTTTTCCCCTACTTGTACTGTGATATGATTAGACGATTTCTTCTTGTACTGATTTATCATCGGTTTATCATAGATTTTGACCTAATTGACATTAGGGTCTATTTATGTTAGTGATATGGTATAAGGCCCATTGACGTTATTGGTTGTGTTGAGTGCTAGATAGTAATCACTATGTTTTTAAGGTGTTGGATAACATCCTCTTTAATCAGCGCTACACGCTGAGTTCTTCTTTTTTCTTTCTTTTCTTTTCTGTATGTTTGTTGTTTTGATCGCCACTCCTCTAACACACACACACACACACACACACACACACACACACACACACACACACTATATTGTTGTTGGACTTGTTAGGCTAATTGATATATGTTTCATGGTAATTTTGTTCGAATGAAGTCTAAATCCAATTTTAAATTTGATGGACAACAAATCGCCTCTAGTAAACTTTGGGGCATTAGAAATTATTTACTTGAGCATGTTACATTCGTTGGTGAAGCCGAATTTACCTTAGACAATAACTCGTAATTGCTCTCTTCTTGGCCCTGACCTGACTATATCTCGACTTAGTGAAAGCATAACTTCTTGCCAATGATTGTGTTCCTTATCTCTTGGATGTATATGCTAAGGTGTTACGTGTTTTAGCTTCAAGATCTTTGTCATTGACATCTTTCCCAATGACAATGCAACTCTTGTTCATAAGGGGGTAATAGTGGTTGAGGAATTCGTTCTAGTTGCCATGGTGGTTATATTGAAAGAGATAAAGGATAAAAAAATGGACCATAATGTTGTTGTCTACTACAAAAAGACAAATTATACAGTTGATATGATAAGTGTTGGGATTTTAGTGGAAGAAGGGCCTATTCATCTCATCATGCTAGTCTTATAATTTATACTAGTGACTCGGGGGAAATCTCTACCAACACCAATGATACTAGTTCTCTCACGTACAAACTTTGAGAAGCTCCTCAGTCAACATGCTTCTAGAGATACACTTTCATCTTCTTTTACATCCATCGTTGATTCAAGTAATCTCTCAAGGCTTTATTTATTTATTTTTATATAGAATTGTAAATATAATATAAATAAGCATTTATTATCTACACTTATAAATCATTTCATTTGCTTTCCCTTAAGGTTGACCATTGCTTGCATTTTGATGTCGTGACACAAAGATCGAGAAAAAGATAAAACAAATCTACTAAAATTTGTGGAGCCCACTAATATGTATATGTTTGATCCATGCTGACCATCTATTTTAGTTGCTCATTTTAGGGAATGAGCCAAAAAATAAGGTAGATTTGAAGCTCAAGTGGACCACACCAGCGGAAACAAGGGGAATCGAATGCCTCACCATTGAAAACTTACCGACCGGGGACCACAGTAAATTTTGGATTAAGTTGATATTTGTGTTTATCTTTCATCCATGTCTATGTGACCTTATGAATAGGTTGGATGATGGGTCCACACAACTCGATGAGCCCTAAGAAGGTTTTGGTTTTGAATGGTGTACGTCATTATCCCATTGTTTCCTTTGGTATGGTCCACTTGAGCTTACAATCTACCTCATCTTCTCGGTCATACCCTAAAATGAGATAGTAAAATGGATGGACTGCATGGATCAGACACATACATGATGTTGGGACCCACTAATTTTATCACTAGGCAATCTTAGTCCATTTCATAAGTGCATGCGTGGTTTTGGAGGCAATTTAATACTGATATTTTCCTTTTTTCCAAACATCAGTTAAAAGTAATTATGATTTATAAATATTTAAAGTGTAATTCTAAAAAATAAATAAGCCCTGAGTTGCATTCGTTGGTATGTCACTATAGACACTCCCACCTAAAATGAGAATAAAATACTCATCAGACGTTAACTGCATGTCAATAAAACTCCCCATGGGTAACTCGAGAGCCATTGAAAATCCAAATTGATCAAACGGGTGGAACACTCTAGAGCCATTAGTTTTCCATTTCTAAGGTAAATATATTGTAAATGTATAATAATTATTTCCTTGGGTAATTACTTATGCTATTCCTTATGTAAGATTTAACTGCTTACTTTTTTATTGCTAAAATTAAGGAGAATGCGAAATATAGGTGGGGCCCATTGTGATGTATGTGGCATATCCACACCATTCATCTGTTTTACCAAATGAGCTTAGGGCATTGACCAAAAAATGAGGCAAATCTAATGCTCAAGTAGACCACATCTCAGGGAAAATGAAATCCAACACCTCTCGTTAAAAACTTATTAAGGCCATTGTTTCCTTTGTTTTGGGCCACTTAAGTATTGGATCTATTTCTTTTTTTGGCTCATGTTTCAAATGGACTTAGTAGATATATCATATATATCACGGTAGGGCCCATATTTTTAAACTACATTTAGACCGATTTTTTATGAAGGAATTACACCAAATTTTCAAAGTGAGTAAAAAAAAAGGTAAAAATGACTTATTTCGACGGTATTTGTAAAGAAAATAAAAAATAAAAAAAGCTCCTAAAACTTCCGCAGCAAAAATATAAAATTAAGTAATTTTCATTCCAAAGCATACATGTGGTGCAAGCTCAGACATGTGAGGAAGTAAGTTGGCGCGCATTCTTGCAACTTTTATCTCGAAATAAGAGCCTTGCTGAGCGCACGCGCATTCACAGGTCAGCTAATCCGCACCCACTATACATGCCAAGATCACATACAGGAAAAATATCCAAGCCATCCCTCAAGTGGACCTTACTTCATAGACGTCTGTGCAAAAATATAAAGGTGCTCCACTGAGCAAGTATGGCACAATATTATAAACAATTGAAGGGATTATAAAACTTTCAGATGATTTTTTTCACAACCAAGCATTTGTTAGTGAAGTGTGGCCCATTCACTGAGTGGACCAACATGATTTTTGAGATGGGGAATCTAAACATTAATATCATTCTGATGGATGGCTTGGATACTGCATCTATCTACCAAGATGGTACATGTGATGACGTGTGCGTTGGGTGATTTATACACGCGTCTGTCTGGAATTAGCTAAGCCGTTGAAACAAAACTCCCTAGTGACATCAGCCATTCTCTTCCTAGGCCAAAACGTCCCACCAACACCAATCCGTCCAACACAAGGGCCCACTAAGCGCCCTTTCAACGCCGTTAATAGCGAGTTAGATCCAGCTGGCCTGATCGTAGGACAATGATTGAGCCTCTACATCTTCCACCGTACACGTGGCATGTGTGAAGTATCCGAGCAGTATCTTCGGCAGATCCAATGTTGGGAGGCCCAAGAAAAGGTCGTGATTCAACGACGGCCCACATGTGATGAGGCAAGCCACGTGTCGAACTTCCTGCGACAGGAAGCTAGGTGGGGCCACCATGATGTTTGTGAGAAATCCATTCCGTTCATCTGTTTTGCCAGATGATGTTGAGACATGGACCAAAAAATGACGCAAATCCAAAACTCAAGTGGCCTTCACAAAAGGAAAAAGTGGGGGTAGGTGAAGTCCTACCATTGAAATCTCCTTGGGGTCCACCTTGATGTTTATATGGCTACCATATCATTCACTAGGTCTCCCTGCTGCTGGGTCCCTACTCATGACTCAGTCGTAGACTCCATGAGCTTTGGTGTGTGTGTGAAAATAGGTCATTCAAAACACAAAAATAGGACCTGGTTTAGGTGGGTCCTGTACTCACCGAGGTCAGTGGATCCCTAATTGTGGGGCCATTGTGATGTATGTGCCTTACATCCACACGGTCCATCCATTTTGACAGCTCATTTTAAGGCATGATTCAAAAAATGAAGCAGATCGAAATCTTAGGTGGACCACAAATATCAGCTGGATCCAAAACTTTTGTGGCCCACGGAAAGTTTTTAATGGTCGATTACCACCGCTTTCTATATTATGGTCCACCTGAGAATGAGTTTTCAAAACGAATGGACAGCGTGGACATAAGGCACCTACATCAAGGTGGGCCCCACAGTCAGCGATCCCACTCACGAGCATGATCCAAAACTTGAGTTTTGGATTTGAGTTATTTTTGGGTCTATGTCTTAACATGATCTGGAAAAACAGATGGATGGGGTGGACCCACTTAGCTTCCAGTCGATATATACAAATATCATTTGATCACGTGACCCGTACATGGACGTTGAATTCGACTGTTGATGGCCTGCCTAATTAGTGGACCAACATTATTTTTGGTCCGTGGGAAGTTCACACCGGAACCTACCTGATGAATGGCCTGGATCTCTGACACGTGTGCAGACGGTTTTGAATTACCATCCCATCATGAAATCTTGGTTTTTGGCCGATCAACAGTGGAGCCCATGTGATGAGTGGTTTGGATCTCATCCTTTTGACGATCATTTCAACTGGTCGCTGCTTTTTTATCTTCTTGAACTCCGGAGCTGATGCTTTCTTCCTTTTTCCTTTTGTTGTAGAGTTTGGTTATATACTTTTCTTGGGCTTTGCCAAGCCCACACGTGTGTTCGATACAGCTCATGTACACGTCGCACATGTGCCGCATCTCACGTGGGTCCCGAGATACGACCCTGGGCCACAGCTTGCAAAAGCAACGGCTGTGAAAGCCTAGGATGAATTTTTCCAAACCCCTGAACGGAAGCGGATTGCCTACTGAGTTAGTACGCTATATACTGAGTAAACTCCGCGGGGACCAACGTGATGTATGTATCATATCCACGCCGTCCATCGGTTTTACCAGATCATTTTACGCTATTATCTTAAAATTGAAGGATATCCACTTCTTAAGTGGACCACAACACAGGAAAAAAATGCATTGGAACGGTTACCGTTGCAAAATTTATTGTGGGCCACAAAAGCTTTTGATCAAGATGATATTTGTTTTTATCCTTCATCCATGTCTGTGTGATCTTATGAACAGGTTGGATGACAAATAAACAACAATGTGGGCCCTAGGATGGTTTCAACGATGGATGTCTTTAGTCACCACTGTTTTCTGTGGTGTGGTCCACTTGAGCTTTGGATATGTTTCTATGTTCGGTTCATGCCCTAAAATGACCTGTAAAAACGGATGGACGGCGTGGATAAGACACATACAGCTTAGGTGGGCCCCGCAGAGTTTACACAGTACGGTATAGAGTACTGAGTTACTCGGTACGCAGTCCACTTCCCCCTCACGTGTTTCTAATATGGGGCCCAACTGCTGATTGGACGGGATTTGTTTTTGGGAAAATACCTAAATCAACCTGATGGATGGATTGGATCTCCGAACACGTGCCAAGCTAGCACATGTGTGGCGTGTATATGAGCTTTATTCCACACGCGTGGTCTTAGCAAAGCTCCCTCTTCCTAACCGTTGAAATTATTTGCAACCTGTTCAAATGGTTGAGATCATCAAATGTTGAAGAATCTAGGGGCATACCCCATCCATGGTGGGCCCCCCAAGATGACCAGTCTGGATCACGTGACCCCCCACATGTCGGTATCAGAGTGTTCAACAAACTGTACACTGGATGAAGGTTAGGGCGTTTTTAGTTCCTGATTTCAGTAAAATGTCCACACGGCACAAGGCAGCACA
Source organism: Liriodendron chinense (assembly GCA_003013855.2). Taxonomy (NCBI): domain Eukaryota; kingdom Viridiplantae; phylum Streptophyta; class Magnoliopsida; order Magnoliales; family Magnoliaceae; genus Liriodendron; species Liriodendron chinense. The sequence continues at coordinate 1,339,929 of ML058374.1, forward strand.
TCTATGCTCAAGATATTCCAGCATTGCAAATGGGTACTAGATCCAAGACGTCCATCAGGTGGTTCCGACTTTACCTATGTCTCTGGTCCAAAAATCAGGCTGGTCCACTTATTTCCTGGACCACGATGTTAGAAACAGTTAGTTGTCCACTTGTAAAATGTGGCTCACATGGTGGGTTAACCGGCCTGATTTTGGGCCAGGGCCAACATACAATCATACCCACCGAACTTGTGGTGCCGTACAGGGAAGCATCACAACATGTGGTGCCCTACCATCTTTCCCCGGCAGCATCTCGCTTTTGATGGAAATCCGTACCATAAAAGAAAGAAATGCCACAATGAAGATCGCCTTGCTCGAAATCAGACTGATCCACTAACAAGGTGGGCCATACCTGTTTGTTGAGCTAGACAGTTGGCCCATCTGATAAGTTCACTGGCATGATTTTTATGCCATGTATTCTTCATGGTGGGGTCTATCATTTCAACGGTGCGGATGTTGTATAAAAGTGGCACGTAAGTAGGAAATAAGGCACGTCCCACAACAATCAGTTGATATAGAGACAAATGGAAAAACATATCCAAGTAACTGTACCAAAATCGAATGGAGTTGACAGCCGTAACCTTTGAAATCGGACCATAGATTTTATTTATTTATTTATTTTTTCATTTTTACTGTCCAAGTAACGTCCACTATTCCGACCGGCAAATAATAATAATAAAAAAAAGTGTAATTTTTGAATCATGATGCATTTAAACTGTCACCCATAAATTGGACAGGTTAAATTCAATTACATTCATGACACATGCAATTTCAAAATAATATCTAAGCGCCTGCGTATTATCTATAACACTCCGTCAGAGTATCAAAGTTTTTCTCAGCTCCCAGTGGAAAAATAAAGCTCCGTCACTTGTTGTTATTCTAGTCAATGAATTCAACTAATCTCCAACCCTTTTCTCACATGTTGTCATTATTGTCTCTTTTTTATCTTTTTTTTTTTTTTGTTTTTCGAAGGTTACAGCTGCTGCGAGTACACACGCAAGAAACATACCCCACCTCAAAAAACTGGGCCCCACCCCCTAAATCAACCGATCAGATAAGCTGGGAAGCCTCCTGAAGAAATTCAAACTCGCGGCCGGCATCGGGTCCCGGAACATAGGGTGCCTAAGGAAGTAGAACCCGAGTGCAACGGCCACCATCTTCGGTGGGACCACGTACAGAACGATCGCCACCATCAGGCACGCTCCGATGAAGAGCCGTGTGGCCCGTGGGTCCCTCCAGCTAACCAACGCCTGTAATCTCTCCCCTTGGGTGGCGATGTCTCCCAGCACGGTCTGGATCCTAGCCGCTAGCGTCCTCAACCGATCATACCGGGCCCGGATGATCTCCGGCGGCTTCAAGCTCGGAACACCGTCGAATTCCTCATCAAGCTCGTCCGGATCAACGGTATCCGCCTGTGATAAACGGATATCCATGCCCGCTGGGATCTTGGGCCGGAAACGATAGTACCATGCGCCGATCAGGAACACGTATAAAAACGCGGTGGGGATGATTAGCTCGGGGTACCACACGAGCACCAGGTAAAGCACGTGCACCAGCACCGTCGTGACTGGATTCCTCCACCGTCTGATGTCATCGATCCATCTCGCCAATCCAATGGCCCACGCGATCACGGCCATGATCCGAAACCAGTTCGCCTTGCTCTTCCGCATGCTCCACGCGTGTGAGTCCGCATCGAGCATGTACCTTACCACCTCCACTCCAAGGGGTGGCTCTGACCGTGCAAGCCACGCCGCCACCATCTGTGTGGCGGCGCCCCGCAGCGCCTCCTGCTGGGCCACCCCCAACGGACGGAGGTAGTGCATCCGCGGCAGCAGTGGCTGCCCGTAGATCGCGCACGTTTCGGGCAGCAGCGACGGGCAGCCGAACCGGATCGCCACCTCTACCTCGCCCATCTTCTTCAGACCCGACTGTAGGAGCACGAGCAGCGGGTACGAGCTCGTGTAGACCCGATTGCTCTCCAGTGTGGATACCCGGATCCGAACTTTCCCGATGCGGAAGTCGGGCTTCCCCTCCGCCACGTCAGCGAACATCCGCCAATTGTCGAAGACGCCGATGGTGAGGACGGTGGACGGATCGTAGACCTGCCACGTGTACTGCTCATTCCACCGTGGATCAAAGCTATCTGTGATTGTTCGGGTCCGGACCCATTTCTTCCCGTACTTGGCCACGCAGTAGGCGTCGGTGGACCCTTTGGCCCCACCTTTCGTTTTCATCGGAAGCAGTCCTCGGGCGCCAAGAATCCCAAGCTCGAGGACGCCAACGGCCGGTTTCCACAGTTGCTTGGCCGTCGGACGGAAATCACTGCACACGTGCGCGGCCTCATCCAGCACGTGATACCCACCTTCCAAGCATAGCCTGAGATTTATCCGGCCACAGTACGGCGCCCCTGGCTGCGCACACCCAGTCCCGCCCTCCAGGCCGTACCACTTGGACGCCACATGTCGCTCATCCAGCCGTTGCTCGATCGATCCCAACGCGATCACGACGTGGCCAACCAGCGCCGCGTCCTTGCTCGACCGATCCTCGACGAGGATCAATAACTGATCCTCGAGCGGCTCGCCGGCGACGAAGATCAGGTCTTCGTGCCAGGAGAACGAACAGCTGTGATTGCTCGAGGACCGGCGAGTCCGTACGGACTGAAACCCTAGCTGCGCCTTCACACGCACATCCGGAGGTGGGCCACCGATGCCAACGTGCAGATCCTGCGCTTCGATCACACTCACCCGTAGATACCACAGCTTCGGCGACTGGTAGACCTTTGATCGTGTATGGCCCACGTACGGTGCGTCAGAATTCCAAGACTCCGGAAATGCGTCGTCGGCCTGGGTACCGATCCAGACCGACAACATAATGTCGCCGGAAATCTGACGCCCACCTGGATGCATCTCATCTCCACCCTCGAGCCGGTACCACTGCGGAGCCAACGGGCTATCCGGCGAGTCCCGTACCGGCACGTCCGACAAATCGAAGCAGACACCACCAAGGAATGCTTCGGTGGGCCCATCCCAGACCGAAATCTCCAGCGTCGCTCCAGCTGAATCCGGCCGATTATGCGGCAGAGCAAACACCTGATGCCACTCAGGATTCCCAGGAGCTTCGCACGGCCGGCGATACGCTGCGGGCTTCGACCGTACGAAGTGGGTCCCTGTTCTGATCTTCACGTAGGCATTCTCAGCCGTCGATATTCCGCGGGCCTTAGCGATTCGTATGAAAAGATACTGCATTGGCTCGACCAGATCATAAGCACGAGCCCGCTCCGTCTTCTCGCCGGTAAATCTCCCCGTTATCACCCTCGGCGCGAAATCGCCGTTCGGTCTCCTCAAAACCCTAACGCACTCCCCCACCGGCGGCGTCTGCATCTTCCTCACCTCTGGCTGCAACTCCGGCGATGCATCAGCAGGTGCCTGCTCCAAATGGACTTCAGGAGGAGGGCCCTGTTCTTCGACGATCACCGTCGGTGCAGTTTGAATTTCAATAGCAGTGTCCGTTGGGATCACCTCCTCCGGCTGCGGCGGCGGAGGATTCTTCTCCGGTTCCGGAGGTGACGTGTCGGGATTTTGCTCTTGGATGACTTCATCGACGTAGTAGATTCTCATCCCAATTTCACCTCTCACCCAACTAAGGATGCTTTTCTTCTCCAATGGGAAGAATATCAGCCCTTCATTTCCTTTCTTCGCGAACTGGGTCCCATAAAGACGAACACGGCCGAGGAAGTGGTTTTTGCGGCCACTTCCTCCGCCGCTCCCGATCCTCTTGTCGTTGAAGACCTCCACATCGAGCACTTCAGCTTCCATCGTCTTCGGATCGACGATCATGAATTCGAGCCGCTCGTTCCATGCAGGGTTGAGATCCCTTATCTTGGTCTGGGTCCGCTTACGCTGGCCGTCGAAGTCGATTACGACGTATGGGCTTGAGCTTCCTTGGCCGTCCTTTGGGAGGAGGTCGCGAGCTTCGATGACGTCTACGATGAGTTTTCTTACTGTGGCTGCTGCTGTTGTCGTCTGTGGCTGTGGTTGCGGTGTCGTTGGCGTGGTTGTCATTGTTACATCTTGGGAGGGGAAAGTGGTTTTCCGGCGGATTGTGTCAGATTCCGGCGAGAGGGAAAGAAAGGGAAGAAGAAAAAGAGTGCAAGGGTGGATGGAGATGATTGTAAATAGTGGAATGATGCTTCTTTTACGTGGCTTTGAAGCATGATATAGTAGTCCGCTGACTACTGAAGTGAATCTGAAGCCTGGTTGAAGCCGTTTAAGATGTGGGTCCACGGTGGGAGAAAGTATGGGTTACTAAACTATCCTAGCCATTCAATCCGAAGTCTAGGTCATATGATGGGAATGTTGTGGGCAGGATCATTTCAAGGTGAGGGGTATTGCCACATTTCAACTGTAGGTGTGGATGGCGGCAAGAATACATATTGGATCCGTCCGTATTGTGGGGCCTATCATTGACGGTGCTCCTGAAGATAGTTTCAAAATCAGAAAACTCATACTCGACTGGATGTTCAACTGAGTTGGATTGAGTCGAATACCTTACCAACTCAATTGGGTATTTAAACCTACTTTATATGGCTGCTAAATTCCAACTGAACAACTTTGACCTCAAGCAGTAATTTAGATAGATATGTATTAATTGATCGTGACTGAAATTTGATAGACCAGTTAACTATTTAACCACTTATGCAGTTGCTTCATAATAATGACTAGTCAATATTTAAAGAGGGGGGTTCTTACTCAAAAAGTGAGTTGCACTTGTATTTTTCATAGGAAAGGAATTTTGTGCATAAAATATAATATTAAAGAAGAAATTTACAGTCGGTCACTAAAATGTGCTGAAGATCACTCTTTTCAGGTGAAGTAAAGATGAGATTTCAAGGACCATCTATTGGATAAATTTTACAAACTTACTACTGCGGAATGTAATTTCACAACTTATGCTACGAAATGTGAAAAATAGAATTACATTAAGGAAGATAAAGATGTTGATTATACTAAGGAAGGTAAATGGCAGGATATTAAGGAGCATGTTAATTGAAAGATAGTTTTGATTTGGTTTTGGTTTGGTACCACACCCTTTGCTCTATCGAGATCCTTCTGCTTTTATAGACTTGTTTGACGGTAAAGAACTCTTTGGATACATCCACATTTATGACAATTGCTATAACTGTTCAGCAATACTGCCCTGTTCAAAGATTTTTTCTCTTCTCACTTTCAGACATCTATCCTAAACTCTCATCCTACCAACCTATGTTCTGTCAAAATCGCCTCTAGAAGTTTTTCACGGCCACATATTCCTTACACAACTAGGTCAAATGGTCACTATTCCCTTGAATGTAATTAAACACCAATTGGCAGTTGTTTACTGATCACAAAACCTCAATCGACCATTCTTCCTAATTAACAAAACATCACTCGGCCGCATTTAACTGCATCGCCCATGATACGTATCCAATTGAGACGAAAAATAATGTAATCGACCACTTTTCTCGCATGTATACCATGATACACAATTTGCTTATGACCGTCTCCTCCAAAGTCAGTCAGAAACAGGGTACAACATTGTCCCCCCCCCCCCCCCCCCCCCCCCACATGTCGCTTCGTCTTTGGGTAAAATGTGAAAGTGGCATTGATCGTGTTTCCAAATCGTGTTACTCATCGGCACTTGCACACACAAAATTCAGCATTCTAGTCGAAAAACATCGAAATTGGTCGTCTTGGTTAAAATCAACCATCTTGATCGAAAAACATCAAATTCAGCAACCTTGGCCAGAATCGGTCATTTTGGTTAAATTCTTCTACATCTCTTTCCATCTCATTGGGTTGAGATGGTCTTGCTTGAAAATCAGATGGAAGTGTAAGTATCATGTTACAATCGAACACCATGGGCATCAATGATCCAGACACAATTTCAAAATTTAAACATTGCTTGGTCGTAAACATCGAAATTAGTTGTTTTGATTAAAATCAATTGTCTTGATCGAAAAACATCAAAGTTGACTATTTTGGTCGAAATCGGCCGTCTCGATCACAAAACATCGAAGTCGGCTATCTTGATTTGAAAATATCGAAGTCAGCCAATTCGGTCGTGGTTGGCCATTTTAATTAAGAAACATCGAAATCGATCATCTTGGTCGGACTTGGCTGTTTTGATCAGGAAACATCGAAGTCGGCCATGGCGATATAGATTGCCGATCGATCCATTCAGCATACGGCTTATGATAAACCGAAATAGTGGTGCAGTTAAAGATCTGACCAACCATTTCTTGGACTAGATGCATGATTTGTTCACTATCTAGACGATTTAGTTCAAGCATTTGTGGCAGTTCTTGTCCTGTCTGGTTATGTCCTTCATCGAATAATGGAGTTCTAAGAAAATACAGAGAAAGCTGCCCCCAAGCGTTTCTTAATTTTTGCTATTATGAATGAAATTCCTGACTTCCCGCTCCAGTTGCCTGAACTCGGCAGGCGGTGGAGCATTCTGTACATCTTGTCGGAACTGGATGAACGTTACACTGTCGTGGTGGAGATACTAGCAGTACTAGCGCCAAATTTCCCAGAAAGCTAACTCCAACAACCGGAGCATTCTGGTGAGAATCCAAGCTTGCTCAGCCCAAGCGAATAATAGCTCGGCTTGAATTCTCTTTTGATCTGTAATATATTGAATTTTGATTTTCGCGTCTCACCGAGCATGCAAAAAAAAGTCGCTCGTTATTTTCAGTTACAAGTATTGAACATGCAAGAACCAACTATACAGCTCGATTCCAACCGAACAACTTTGACCTCAAGTGCCAAGAGAGACAGATACGTCGTAATCGACCGTATATGACCAAAAATTGATAAGATCGGTTACTTATTTAGCCACTTGTACAATTGCTTAATAATAATGATCAGGCAATGTTTGGATGGTGGGGTTCTCCCTCCAAAAGTGGGTTGCACTTGTACCTTTCATAGGAAATGAATTTTGTGTATAAAATATAATATTAAAGAAGAAACTTATAGTCGGTCACTGAAAATGTGCTAAAGATCACTCTTTCGAGGTGAAGTAAAGATGAAATTTCAAGGACCAACTACTGGATAAATTCTACAGACTTGCTACTACAGAATGTAATTTCACAATTTATACTACAAAATGTGAAGAACAAAATTATGTCAAGGAAGATAAAGATGTTGATTACACTAAGGAATATAAATAGCAAAATGTGAAGGAACATGTTAATTGAAAGATAATTTTGATTTAGTTTTGGTTTAGTGTTGAACCCCTTGCTCTATTGAGATCTTTCTGCTTTTATAGACTTGCTTGACGGTAAAAAAACTCTTTGGATACACCCATGTTCCTGATGGTTGCTATAACCATTCAGCAATGCTGTCTTTTCCAGAGATTTCCTCTCTTCTCACTTCCGAACATCTATCCTAAACTCTCATCCTACTAACCCACATTTCGTCAAAACCGCCTCTAGCAGTTTTTCTCGGCCACATTCCTTACACAGACGACCTCTAGCAGTTTTTCTCGGCCACATTCCTTACACAACTAGGTCGTCTGGTCACTATTCCCTTGAATGTAAACACCGCTCTGAGACGAAAAATAATGCAATCAGCCGCTTTTCTGGCACGTATACAATGGTACACAATTTGTTTCTGACCGACTCCTCCAAAGTCGGTCAGATATAGGGTACAACAATTACTTGAAAAATAAGAATGGGCAGATGTGTTTGATTTCTACTATTTACAACCTGAGCAGCTTTTGGACAGTTTTGCCCTATAATTAGTTTCCTTAATGCAGGATCTTTTCGGTATTCAAAGGACATGCTAGACATTTGAATTGAATGATAGGTGTACTTTAAGGAACAAAAAAATATGATTAATGTCATTGGTCGAACAGTGCTGATTTAACTCCCAAAAGGCATAAATTCTCCAGGAAAAGCCTCTCTCCAACGGTAAAGTGGTACCATTGCATCCACAGATTGCATCTTGAGATTGATCTGAACCGTTCATTGATTATCTTGACTGCTGAAATTGTTTCTTCTTTCTATGGGAAAACTTGTGTAAGCGAGAATCGCTAATCACAGTGGCAAGCAACCTTCATTTAAGTTGTGTGCCACTAAATTTAAAATAAATTTTTTTTTTTTTTTGGCGCTGTGTTTCATTACTTAAATAATATTTATAATTTTCAATGCCCTTTAATTTTTATTGAATAAGCTACATTCGAGATGTTCTCTTTGGGTCGGATGGTATTCGAAAAAGAGAGTGGGATCTTAAGAGAGTGAGGGAACTTGTGTAGATTCTGAGTAACACAATAGAATTAGGGTGTAATGTGGGGAAATTTATTGTATTTTAGTTTTAACTTTTGTTTGGTACGTTCTAACATATTTTGTGTGTGATACCCCGGTGACTGGGTTTTGATATCCCGTGGTTTGTTGTTGGTTTTGAAAGGTTTCTCCAGTGTTAAGTTGGAGTAAACTCAAGGTTCACTAGATTCTAAAGATGTTAAGTTCCACAGGTTACAGTCGATATAGAACACCACACCGGTATTCAAAATCTAAATGGAGTAAAAAATTGGTGTAGGATTGTACCCTCCGTCAGAAATTGAAGAAATTGATACACAGAGTAGATGTCAGGCGATATTGTAGCGGACCCACGAAGTTTTATGCTATCCAGCAAGTCGTTGGAATTGCGCATCCCCCATGTGCATTGGTGGGATAATCCATAACCATCTGATGGTCCCATCCTATGAACCGCCTGGATTTAGTGCCACCTGTACGGCTGAAAGGTGGTTTGTCGTAAGGTGATAGAGACATCACTCTGATCATTTCCCTTTTCTGGAAAGCGAATCCCTTTTACGCACAGATCCACATTTTTCAACCGCGAACTGCTATTAATTTCAGTAGTCCCGCGGTCTACCTGACCTTCTCCTTTTACTTTTTCTCGTTGGATGTAGGAAGAGAATTTATGCTCGTTCGGGCGTAGATAGTGGGAGATTAGATTCCATTCCCCCTCTGCCAAGGTTTCTCGTTTGGGAAAGATAATAACAGACGCGACTTACCTACAACCCTGCTCCCCTGCAATCCATACTTCTGTGGGGCCCACTACTATGTTTGTACTATATCCACTCCGTCCATCCGTTTCTACATCTCATTTTAGATCATGAGCCCAAAGAAAAGATAGATCCAAAATTCAATTGGGCCACACGAGTGAGGATTGAACTTACACCGTTGAAACCTTAGTGGGTCACAGAAGTTTTACATCAGGTTTATATTTTTGGTTTCCTTCATTCATATGGGAATAATATCATGAACGGTTTGGATGGGATCTAAACATCATGGTAGACCCCAGGAAGATTTCAACGGTTGGTATCTCCATCCATATTTCTTCCTGAGGTGTGGCCCAATTGTGTTTTGGATCTCCCTCATGTTTGGGCTCATGCTTTTAAATGAGTTGAAGAAAAGGATGGACGAAGTAGATATAACACAAACATTGTGGTGGGTCCGGGATACAGGGGAGCCGTGCAACCTCGGGTTACTGGCAAGTACCGTACACGAAAACCTTTGATACTCTCGGTGAGGGTGATGGATGATACGCTGCCGCTTAGAAATTATCAAGAAAGTGCATACTGATTCAAACTAAACTTTACAAGTAATGAATTTGGCTTTATATGTGTCGAGAACTATTGGATCTGTGGACATTAATTGGACGGCTAAAAATGAAAAATATTCAATGCTTTTATTTCAACAAAGAAATGTTCATGAATCTGTGGTTTGGATTGTTCAGACAATCTAATTTTGGTACGCTAATTTACTGAGAAAATACGTTCAACAATTTAGTCGGTTTAATTTTAAGTTAATGAATGCCACGTGTTCAACTTCTAAGTGCCTGCGTATCAAGATTCCTACTCCGCAAGAGTATCAAACTAACACTCCCCTTACAGAATTTCTTTCATTTTTTAAAATTTTTTTTTTAGTTTTTATTTTTATTTTAATATTCTGTGACTTCTTTTTCCACTCAAAATAAGACTTTTTCCACTGTGTTCAACCGGCAGTTGTACGCTGTGATCCACCTTTCGGTGTGATTTTCAACATTGGCTTAAGCCCGCTAGATGGACGGTCCTGATTCACCTTCCCTCCTGCGACACACGTGTAATTGTCTCTGACCTTAGTACGAAAATCCGCTTTGGTGGAGAGAACCTTGGCCATTGAGGTAGACGCACCGAATTAACAGCGCCAACGTTGCAAGTGTGTAGAGAATCTGAGCAGTGGATAAGGTGGGCCCCAACGTATCAAAGAATAAGTTCTTCTCATCGATGTAGGCCATAAAGATGGTTGAATATAGACCGTTGGTAGGTCTTTTTAAGCCATCCGTTAATCTTGTAGCAATGGGTTGGGTTTGGGCCAAGTCGGGTCTGTCAAGAACGACCCATTTAGTTGAAGGGCTAGGAATTTTTGCCTAAACCCGTCCCATGAGCCATTACTCTTACTTGATCCAACCCACTTAAAATTCACTAATTAAGCCTAGCCCAACCAGGCAAAACTCTTTTTATTGTAAATGGGTTCGGCCGGACTGACCCCAACCTAAGTTTAAGAATGGAATATGTTAAGCCAGATTGTTTTGATGTAATTTCCTATATTTTAATGTATTTAGTATTTATTAATTACAAAGTTAAATGTCAAATTATGGCTTGATATTTTACCTTTTATCGGTCTTGGCTTAAAAAATGAGGAAGACTATATGGGCCCCATGCGTTCTATCCATGCCGTTGGTTCATTTCTTTTCAGATCATTTTAAGGCTTGAGCCAAAAATTGGGGCAGATCTAAATATCAAGTAGACCACATCATAGGAAAGAGTGGGAATAATGACACTACCATTGAAACCACTTTTTTCTTTAGTGTGGTCCACTTTAGCTTTGGCTTTGCTCCATTTTTAGGCTTATGGGCTAAAATGATATGAAAAAAATGAATGGGCGGGTGGATACAACGCATACATCATTGTGGGCCCCACAAAGTTTCTGTAGACCCTCGCCGTTTTCCGCGCTCCCACACGACGTTCTCGTCCCTTCTCCTTTCGGGAAAAGAAGGAGAGGAGGATGCGTGAGTGCGAATCGCCGTTTAGTGCCACTGGCTTGCCTTGTTCTCGAGGGCTTTGTTTAGTTGTTGTCGTGTTAAGCTGGATGAGTTTATATAAGACCAGAGTCGCCACTAGCCAATTACTTCGAATCTACAGTCGGCTAGACCCCGTAGAAATGTTAGAGAAGGGGATCCGAAGATTCCTTCCTCTAAAATGACTCCTTTTGATCTGCAGCCGGAGATTCGAGGTAAGGGATCACGGTTACAGGGTGGGAAGAGGTTAAGCACCCCACACACTGCCCGTACCGAAGTACGGTCTCTACTTCACAGAATCAAACTAATACTTGAAAGTCTGTTTTAATCCTCGTACATTCTCATAGATGACATGATGCATGAATGCGGGTCTGAACAGTAAGAGTTTCTGATGGGCAGGTTCCAACAACAGGCAAGCCCAGTGCATACGCTCCAACTGACAGGTGCTTAATATAAGACGTATGCAGTGTGCTTGAATAATCAAGGTGCTTTATAGTGAAGCATGAATGCAGGTCTGAACAGTAAGAGTTTCTGATGGGCAGGTTCCAACAACGGACAAGCCTAGAGCATACGCTCGAATTGACAGGTGCTTAATTTAAGACATATGCAGTGTGCTTGAATAATCAAGGTGCTTACAGTGAAGCAGGGGGGTTGGAAGAAAAGTAAATGTTGCACTTATGCTAGATGCAAATGAGATGATGCTGGGAAAAGAGTAGCTGGATGGACGGAGGTGTCGCAAGGGTTGGCTTCGAGTGGCTGGATCAAGACTTGGATGGCTTGGGAGACTTGGACCAGTGGTCAGACTGGGCTGGACCAGGGCTAGGCTCTCCTCACTCGAGCTCTCCATGGTGAAAGAATGGGCTAAAGGGGAAGGAGGGCTCGGATCGCACTCGGGCTGGATGACTTCGAAGGGATGTTGAAATGAGAAGGGGAGGGGGTATTTATAGCAGCGGGCAGTGGCAGTTTGCGTAATTATTTTTGGGCGGCCCGCTGTGGGCCGCCCGTACGGCCACTCCTCGATTTCCAGCGAGGTACGGTCGCTCCCTCGGGGCTGCTATTTGGCTCGCTGGGTCGACTCAGTGAGTTGACTCAGCGGGTCGACTCGGTGATTTGACTCAGCGGGTTGACTCAATGGGTTGACTCGGTGTTTTGACTCGACGAGTTGACTCAGCGGGTTGACTCAGCGAGTTGACTCAGTGGGTTTGACTTTTTAAGGATTTTTTGACTGGCTTTTCTTATGGGGGGTTTTTCAGGCTAATGTTTAGGATTGGGTTGACTAGGTTCAGGCTTGAGTTGGGCTATGGATTGGGGCTTACAATGTTGAGTTTGGCTGAGTTAGGACTTGGGGTTTGGGGGTATGGTCTTCCATTCATCCAGCTATCTCTACCAACAGTGTAGCCGAAGGTGGGGTGTCTACAGATGCCCCTCTTTGGCAGAGGTTGCTTGCAACTGAATGACAAAGCGAGTGGACATCCCACTTTTGACTCGGTCATTCATGGATCATGGTCTGAAATCTTTGCTTGCCTTTGCATCTGTGTCAGTTGATCGTTTGGAAACCAATCACTCGCACATACCGCGGGAGTTTGGAGAAAACGTTGCGATTATCCCTGCATGCGCTGCAACCTGGGTACCCAATCGCAACCCTTCCATTCCCGATCGGTACTAACATCGGAAAGGTACAACAGAGCCTCTGCAGTCGCTAGTCTTATGAGGATGCTGATCCTGAGACTGATTGTGTGATGTTTGATGTTTTCCCAGATCACTCCAAGAGTACTTGTTTCGCTTGACTGTCAAAGTGGTTAGACGCCCTGCGTCAGATAGTCTTACGGGATTCTACTACGCCGACTTGGACTCAGTCAAGGTACTTTAGGCATCCACGCCTAGGTATGTGCGGGTGGACTCTTTCCACCCGATCTACTGATTTCGATGCTTAGTTTGCAATTCATTCTTTCCTTGATTGTGGTCTGGAATCTTTGTTGTCCTTTGTATCTGAGTCAGATGATTGTCTGGAGATTGATAACTCGCACATACCGTGAGAGTTTGGAGAAAACGTTGCGATTGTTCCTGCATGCGCTGCAACCTGGGTGCCCAATCGCAACCCTTCCATTCCCGATCGGTACTAACATCGAAAAGGTACAGCAGAGCCTCTGCGTCGCTAGTCTTACGAGGTTGCTGACCCTGAGACTGTTTGTGTGATGTTTGATGTTTTCCCAGATCACTCAAGGAGTACTTGTTTCGCTTGACTGTCAAAGTGGTTAGACGCCTTACGTCAGATAGTCTTACAGGATTCTACTACGCCGACTTGGACTTAGTCAAGGTACTTCAGGCATCCACGCCAAGGTATGTGCGGGTGAACTCTTTCCACCCAATCTGCTGATTTTGATACTTGGGTTACAATTCATCGTTTCCACCTGTTCAAATGGTTTCTGTGACTGAGCCTTTTGGCTTTCATCTTTTGGTATCTTGGCATGTGGTACGACCGTACTGACACTGGAGTTCAGTTCGACCGTATTTCGAGTGCATTGGATCCGATGGTCTTTGGGGAAACCGTGAGACATCGGATCTTATTTGATTTTTGCGTCGGCTCCTACCCAGAGATATGGAAGATCTCCTGGTGTTTTGGAGGCAGAACGCTCTACTGGGAAAGTATTTTTTTGGATTTTTGAAAAGGCACCCACTCTGGGGAGTGATACTCCGTGGGGTTTTTATTTGCAAAAAGTAATATTTTTTGTCTTTTTGAAATGAAAGTCTGGTTTGCATGTGCCTCCACTAGGGATGCCTGTGGGATCTTTAGGCTAACCGACTTTATTTTGAAAGTAGGTAAACATGATGATTGATGCGATGGATGCTGATGCATGGAGATGCATGATGAATGCATGACTTGGCTCATTCTCTTTCAGTTTGATGATTTTGCTTTCGTTGGAGATGCAGAGAATTTTGAGCTTATTGCTTCCAGGGTTGTGCTTCCTTGGGGTTTTTCTTTTTTATACGGGCGTTTGGTCAGCGGGTTGGTCAAGATCCCGACCCGTGATCGATCAGGTCCATCGTCCCAATATGCTGTTTCTTTGCTAATGAGAATGTATGAGGATGTTATCCGACTTCAAGATGTTCTTCTGGGCATAAATGCGATTGAGACGGTGCTTGGTCGCCAGTTTTGGTCAAGATTCCAATTTGTGGGCGATTGGATCCGTCATCCCAAATTGTGAAGAGAGTGGAGCTCAAGACTCCTGAAGTGTAGTGCTGGGGATAATGGCAATTTTTGTGATTTTTGCAAATTTGTGGTCCGAATCTTTACCTGAGTGGTCAGGATAGAGATCGGTTATTGAAAACAAAGGAAATATTTTTGTGATTTTTGAAAATATTTGATTTGAAAGCATGGGAAATATTTTTGTGATTTTTGCAAATATTTTATTTGAAAGCAAGGGAAATATTTTTGTGATTTTTTTGAAATATTTGATTTGAAAGCAAGGGAAATATTTTTGTGATTTTTTGAAATATTTGATTTGAAAGCAAGGGAAATATTTTTGTGATTTTTGAAGAGGTGATTTTGCAATGTTTTTGTATTTTGTGATTTTTCTGAAATGCAGGAAAAAGTATGGAATTTTCATCCACTTCCAGCTTCTACTGCTGGTAAGGCACCCGATTCATTTTACGTCAACGAGCAAGACGAGTCTCACACAGTTAAGTGCCGTAGTTTTACATCTTCGGATGAGGAGATTGTTGAGGGTTTTCAGTCAACACACCCACAAAGTTGCCTGTTCCTCATGTGCAATGCACATAGACCACGTATCGTCCGACGGACTCCTTCGGCCACAAAATGAGCCACATCCTCACATTTCCCTTAGTCAATCCAGTTTGGGGCCTTACGTTGTTCACAATTCCGTGAGGGTGCACTCCACCTCCCAATAGCCTTAATCCCCTTCATGAGTTTTGGGAACAGGGAACATCCGTCAAGTTCAATAGCTGACTTCCAAATCAAGGTTGTCTATCACGGTGCGTTCAACACGAACAAGATTGCGGAGTTCTGCCCGCCTCAGCCCTTACCTGTTTAAAAGATTCCAGACACCCATACGATCAAGTGTCAGCCATGTCTGGAACAGGTTAGGAAAGAAAGCCCTCGGGAAGTTAATCCCAGTGTAGTTTTAGGTCTTCAGACCGCTGGAGATGAATTTGTGCAGTTGAAATTGATGGCAAAATTTTTTTTATTTTTTATTTTTATATTTTTTTTTGTATTTTTTTTTGAAAAAGTTTCATATTTTAACTCGGGTAACCGAGGTCGATGCTGGTTTTTATGCAAAGCTTGAAATCTTTTTGGTATTTTTGGAACTGATCCGGGTTATCAAACCTTGATCCCAACGGTCGAGGCCGATGCCGGTTTTTAGTTGAAAGCGAGAAAGGTCCCCCGAGAAATTAATCCCAGTGTAGTTTAAGGTCTTCTGACCAAAATCTGTACATGCTGAAAATACATTCTTTTTTATGATTTTTTCGAAATGATCCAGGTCATCAGATCTTGGCCTGAAGCCGATCCTAGTTACGACCAAAAATAATTTTTGGGAGCCCTATAACTAGGGCTGCATCAAATTCCAAAAGTCTGGGTCTTATACATGTTTGTCTCGTAAAAAAAAAATTTACTAGGTCTAGTAGTCTAGAATCGGACTTGCCGATCCTAGCTACGACCAAAAATAATTTTTGGGAGCCCTATAACTAGGGCTGCATCAAATTCCAGAAGCCTGGGTATTATACATGTTTGTCTCGTATAAAAAAAACTTTACTAGGTCTAGTAGTCTAGAATCGGACTTGCCGAGCCTAGCTACGACCAAAAATAATTTTTGGGAGCCCTATAACTAGGGCTGCATCAAATTCCAGAAGCCTGGGTCTTATACATGTTTATCTCGTATAAAAAAAATTTTACTAGGTCTAGTAGTCTAGAATCGGACTTGCCGAGCCTAGCTACGACCAAAAATAATTTTTGGGAGCCCTATAACTAGGGCTGCATCAAATTCCAGAAATCTGGGTCTTAATGTACAAACAGAGCATATTTTTTTTTTGAAATGATCCAGATCATCAGATCTTAGCCTGAACGGCTAGGATCGATGCTGGTTTTTATTAAAAACCCTCGGGATATTGATCCCGACGTAGTTTAAGGTCTTCGGACCCAGAATATGTACAAACAGAGCATATTTTTTTTGAAATGATCCAGATCATCAGATCTTAGCCTGAACGGCTCGGATCGATGCTGGTTTTTATTAAAAACCCTCGGGATATTGATCCCGACGTAGTTTAAGGTCTTCGGACCCAGAATATGTACAAATAGAGCATATTTTTTTTAAAATGATCCAGATCATCAGATCTTAGCCTGAACGGCTCGGATCGATGCTGGTTTTTATTAAAAACCCTCGGGATATTGATCCCGACGTAGTTTAAGGTCTTTAGACCCAGAATATGTACAAACAGAGCATATTTTTTTTTTGAAATGATCCAGATCATCAGATCTTAAGCCTAAACGGCTCGGATCGATGCTGGTTTTTATTAAAAACCCTCGGGATATTGATCCCGACGTAGTTTAAGGTCTTCGGACCCAGAATATGTACAAACAGAGCATATTTTTTTTGAAATGATCCAGATCATCAGATCTTAGCCTGAATGGCTAGGATCGATGCTGGTTTTTATTAAAAACCCTCGGGATATTGATCCCGACGTAGTTTAAGGTCTTCGGACCCAGAATATGTACAAACAGAGCATATTTTTTTTGAAATGATCCAGATCATCAGATCTTAGCCTGAACGGCTCGGATCGATGCTGGTTTTTATTAAAAACCCTCGGGATATTGATCCCGGCGTAGTTTAAGGTCTTCGGACCCAGAATATGTACATGTAAACAGTAATCGAGGGCGGAGATTCTTGGGATTCTTCTTGGAATGCTTTGGATCATCTGGTCATGCCTTTGGATGGTTGAGATCATTGCTAGACCAAGTCAAATTTTTCTTTCTTTTTCTTAAAAATCCCATGGAACTTTTCCATATCATCAAGCCAAATTCCCACCAATTTCTCACAAGATGAGATTTTGGTGAGATTTCTTACTTTTTCTCACCATTCTCTCCCATCACTTTATTCTTACAAGGAGGTACAAGATTACTTGCAACCACCCTTCCCAAGGAGGAGTTCTTCCCAAGGAGAGAGGAGGAGAGGTCGTTTCAACTAGGTAGGGGGTAGGACAGCCCCCTGGGCGCCGCCCGGACCGCCCTTGACCCCTGGTTTCTTCGGTGGGTCGGGTAAAGGGATGCACCCCCCTTTTCTATATAACATGGGGCACCTTTGCCCCTTCCAACGTGCAATCTCTCTCTTCTCTTTCTGACACTCTCTCTTTCTCAAAGTTTTCTCTCTCCTCTTGGTGGTTCTTTGCTTCTCTCAAGTGGTGGGACTTAGAGAAGTTTTGGGACAGTAAGGTGGTCCTTCTTTGGTGAGTGGTAAGGTATGGACCACTCCCTTTCTCTTTCTTGTCCTTTTCCTTCTTCATTATCTCTTCTCATGGTTCTTTTCTTTTTCCATGTAGCTATTCCAAAAGGAGTGAAGGTGGGCCCAAGTGTTCTTGACATTTTCTAGATCTCCAATCTATTTCAAAGGTGGTGCCTGGAGAAGGACATTGCAAGCTTTCTATTTCATTTTTCCTTTTCTTCTTTTCACACTCCCTTCATGAGTATGTAAAGAGTGATTTTGCCATGTCATCAAGTGTGCATGGCAAAATATTCTATCTTTTTCATGGGAGTTGGGCCTCTTTTCATATGTATCAAATGGGCTCAA
This sequence comes from Liriodendron chinense, assembly GCA_003013855.2. NCBI lineage: Eukaryota > Viridiplantae > Streptophyta > Magnoliopsida > Magnoliales > Magnoliaceae > Liriodendron > Liriodendron chinense. The sequence continues at coordinate 1,357,870 of ML058374.1, forward strand.
AGTGAAGTCATGGCCCTTGGTGTATTTGATGGGCCCAACGCTTCATTTTGGGCTCCCTCTTACTTTCTCTTTCTTGTCATTTCCTTTGGAGCTCTCTTTTTCTTTTCCATCTTCTTTCCAAGATTTGGGCCCATGGGAATGGTAGGGCCCACCTCAAGTTTTGGGCTCATGGAGCTTGGATTTCTTTGGACCATGTGTGCACCACCACACTTTGTTCATGTAGGCTTTTTTCTTTCATGCTTTTTCTTTTGAAGGATGGAGGACTTGAGTTACTTGCTCATCTACAAGTCCCATGAGTGAGTTGTTCCAACAATCTCACTAAGTTCAAATGGTTTTTCCTTGTGGTAGGAATGTGGTTCTCAAGAGTTTCCCTTTAATGTTATCAATCTCCAATGGATGATCCTCCTTCAAGTGAGCTATCCATGCAACCATAGCTCCTTGAACTTTTCTTTGGGGGCTTGGTGGGTCATCCACCATCATTCTCAAATATGAGCAATTTTTTTTCAATTTGTGAAAGAATGATACCCATAAGTTGCCCATTTTTGTCCCATGCTTTGGGACATTTTGGATTTTGTTCTTCAAGTGGGCTATGTGTACCATTCTTATCCATTTTCATGATGGTCCTCTTGTGCTCAAATGGTCTCCCCTTCTTGTAAAGAAATTGGTGCACATAAGTTGCCCAAGCTTGCCCTTTCATGGGCATTTTCAACTTGGTTCTTCATGTGGGCTATGTGCATCAACTTTTTTACCATTAGCTCTTTGATTCATATGTTTGTGGGTAGACCGCCATGTTGTACTCTCATGGTCAACACTTTCATCAAGATGGTGCACATAGGGTTGCCCATGGTTAACCCATGAATGGGTCCTCATGTTTTTCAAGTGGGCTATGTGCTCCCTCCAATCCATTGAGGTGAGGCATTTGGGTTGCTCTTGGGGGCCCACCTCCTTTCTATTCCCCACTTGTCCATGTACATATGTAAAAAGATGGAAGTATCTTAAGTGAGAATCATGGCCTTGGCATAAAAAGGTGGATCAACCTTAGCCATGTATGGACTTTGAAGAGAGATTTCTCATGTGAAGTAGGATTCTTATCCTTTGTTGATCTCATGATACTTGAGTGCATTTGTTGTCCAAAATGTGTCCTTGGGTGATGGACTTTTCTTGCCTAAGGCATGTCATGCAACCTTCTTTAAAGTGGGTCTTGCTTTCTTCAATGGGCCCAACACTTGTCCTAGGTAACACATGGAGTTGGACTTTAGATCTTGCATTTGAATGTGAGTCCAATCCCATGGGTTTCCTAGATGATAATTTAGATTTTAACGGGTAAGGGATAGGGACTTACCTTGCCAAGCTTGTAGGATTCAATGGCGGATGGTACCAGAGGTCGCCGAGTGATTGATGAGGATGATCCTGCCTTCATCATCCTTCGAGGGGACCACATGTGTTCCTTGGCTATGGAGCACCAACCTCTTCCTGCTATCAAGGGTCGTGGTACTAGGGATCACTGGGACAACTGGGTGAAGGATCCACAGCCCTTGCTTGAACGAGTATTGGCTGGTACTCCTTTTGCTGGCCTCCTTACCTTACGTTTTCATAACAACAGTGCCAACCGTATGATGCTCGCGGCCCTTTGCGAGAGGTGGCGGGATGAGACCCACACCTTCCAACTCCCTTGTGGTGAATGGGGAATAACTCCCCTGGACATTTACATGCAAATAGGCTTTCCATTTCATGGGACAGTTGTTCCTCAAGTCAGCTCTCTGGCTCCCATTATTTCCACTGACTGACTACGGCTTGTCGGTGATGTCCCACCCGAGGATGAATTTCAAGGCCATCAAGTGAAGATGCGATGGTTCTACAATACTTTTGCCTCCTGTCATCCCCACTACCGAGCGAGAGGCACTCCACAAAGTACGGGCCATGATCACTTACGCCTTCGGGTCTTTCCTTCTCTGCCACGCCAATGAGAGGGTCGATCCTAAATTTCTTCGCTTGGTTGAGGATCTACACCACCCCTACAATTGGAACGGGGCTATCCTGACCCATATTTTCCAGGGTCTAGATAAGACTTGTCGGAACAGCCGGTCCTACACTGGTTTTTGGCCTGTCGTCGAGGTATTTCTTCATTCACCTTCCTTGGGGTCGTTTGCCTTCTTTCTCTCTCTGATCACTAGGTGTGCTTTTGCCCAGACTTGCTTCTATGACCATTTTTCCCATCTCGCGCCGAGGATGCGGGATGATGTTGAGCCCTCTTTGTATCGCCACATGTACTGGCACCAGCAAAATCGTCAGCGGAACTCCCGAGTTTTCGAGGACAATTGGCGCACTGACATAGACGGGTTGACCGTTGATGACGTAAGTATCTTGCTTTCCTTACCCCTCGTGCTATACTGTAACTGATCGTGGTGACCTCATTTGCTGCAGCTCGCTCGGATGCCGTATGCCAGCTTCCCTCTCTATTACACCCCCCAGCGTGTGGAGGCATATGACGCTTCATGTCTCCGTATCATGCTTTCCGACGCTGAATCTTTTCAGTGGTGTCTGGGTGAGAGGTTGCTTCGGCAAGTCACTGGGGTGGCTCGGGTCCCTTGTTCTGCACCTCCTTCAGCTTGCTCAGATCCCAGCTGATGAGAGAGCTGAGGCTCTCGTGGGCCAGCCCGGATTTCGCTTCACGATCCCGGATCGTGATTATGATGAGTGGTATTTGCTATACGGCCAGGGGCCTCTGCTTCCTTCGCTCTATGTTCCAAGGGGTCGTCGCAGATATGCTGGAGGGTCGGTGACTGCTCCTTTGATGGATCTTTATCGTCAGGAGCTGGACGAGAGGAAGGACGATGACGACTATGTTGGCGACTTGTAGCCTGCTTTTGTATTCAGCTTACTTGATGGATGGCTTTTTTCTTTTTGCTTTTACCCATCTTTGTATCAAAATCTTCTGAATGAATACACAATCTTAATTCTTCTCAGATTTCTTGATGATGCCTGGATGCTTTGATTTCTGACTCAGTCTTTAATGGTTTGTGGAGGATGAGCCTTCTTATCTGCATGGATGATGACTTGAACGGTTCAGATTGCTTGATTGGCCATATGGGCCCACTTAATGATCAGATCTTGGATTCTGGCCTTCTTTCTTGATGATCAAGCCTTTGATCTTGCTGTTTCGTGACTTGTATGAGCTTTCCCATGATTTAGATCATGTTGATCTAGTCTTTGAATGACTTGGATTGCTTGTGGCCCCCACTTGATCACCTTTCCCTCTCTTTGTCTTGATCAGACCAATTTTAGCCGCTGCGCTTCGTGATTGGACCGGTGGGGTACCTTATAGATGATCTTGATTAACCTCAATCGAAATTTGGAAGGGACTGGAGCCTTGGGCGGCCTTCAGGGTGCCATCTGCTGATGTGGACTGTCAGCCTCACCTACCAAGAACCCTGGAGCCAATCCCGCGGAGAGAGAGGGAGCGCGTCCGTACGGGCGGCCCAGAGCGGGAGGCCCAAGGCTCGCCTCTTGAGCGGCCTGGGCTGGCTCGGGTTCGGACATTCTCTGCTGTCCCCTGCTCTTGTCCCTACCTGCTTTGTACTCTCAGTTTCGATTGCAGCCATGAATCTCTCTTTTGTCTCCCCTTTCCTCCTCTTTTTGTCTTTTTCTTACTTGGTCCTTTCTTGGGCAGCCATTGATGATGGCTTGGGGGTCCTTGTGGGAGAGATTGGTGGGTCCCATGTTGCAGCAATTGATGAAGGCTTTAAAGATGGTGAGGTGCCTTTCATTGATGGTGTAGATGGAGCATTGAATAGGGGTATTGATGATGAATTAGGGGTGGTTGTTGGGAGAGCTTTGAATGGCTCTATTAATGGTGGAATGGCTATAATTCCAGATTTAGATAGGCCTTTGATTGTGGGAGAAATGGATGGCATGGATGAGATTGGAGGATGGGACATAGGTAAGGCTATGCACCCCTTGAATGTGGGCCGCATGGATGATGTGATTGATGGAGGTGATGGGATCATGATGGACATAGATGGGCTGATCTCATGCTTGGATGGGATGGATGGTTCAGATGATACCTTTGACGGTTTGGATGCTCTTGATGAGGGCCGAGATGTGCGGCATACTTGTTTGGGTGGACTTGATGTGATCATTGATGATGTCCCCTTGATGATGGATGGTGTGGATGCCTCGATGATCCCTTTGATCGGCCAGGGCGATGACTGGATTCATGATTTCCTGTTGGAGAGGGCCGCAGGTCCAGATCTGACCGTTGATTCTTCGATCTGACCATTGATTTCTGGGCCTTTTGTTCTGGAGGGGGTGCCAGTGAGGACTTGTCAGCTGCTTCCTCATCCTTCTTGCTCGCCACGGCTACTTGCTTGGCTTGATAGTTTGTCAGCTTATGAGATTCGGGATTTGGAGTCCTATGGCTTCGGCAGTCTGATCTATATGGCTAGAGTTGACATTGATTGGAGGATACTCGGAGCTGCCTTGATCGACTGGGTCCCTTCGTTGAACTTGTTTGCGTTCAACGATATGGAGATGGGACCTTCTTTGGAGGAGCTTGAACGCTTGACAGGCCTTCCTTGGGATTATACTCAGTATTTCTCGCCGAAGACTACTACACCGCAGAACTGGTTCGGGATCCCCTATCTTGTCCGCCTGCAGCCGCTGACCAGGATGCTGTAGTGTTCTCCTTGGATTTACTATATGACCTATTTTCAGGTCTTCGGAGTGTGGCCAATTCTACCTTTGCTCGGAACGCACTGATGTTCTGCTTGATAGCTGAGGTGTTGTTCTCGGGATGGCGCAGGTCCCAGACTCCTCTGCTTTTTGAGGTGATGAGCCGAGTTATCCAACGGCAGGGGATCATTTCTCTCATCTTGGCCGAGCTGTTTAACGGGCTGACTGACTGCGCCCTGGGCCGCAGTTGTGTCCTTCGCGGCTGTTGTGCCTTTCTTCAGGTATCTTTTCTACACCTTTTTCTTCTTGCTTTGTTAGGAATTGCTTTGCTCTAGCTGAACTTCTTTTCCTTTTTGTGATCAGGTCTGGCTATGGGAGAGTCTTTCTTCGACCGTTCCTGTACCCTTTCCTGGCATTCCTAGCTCTGACGTCATGCGTTATATCATGAAATTTCTTCCGCATACGACTAGGATGAGCGAGCCCTTGTATCGCAGGATGTTTACTGAACTTCGTGACTGGAGCGTTCGTTGGGAGTCATCTTGGCTTTCACTTCCTCTAGTGCTTTGCGATGCGCACCGCCTTCCTCTGATGTTGGTAGGCTTTCGATCTTACTTTTCTTACCATCCCATTCGGTTCCTGCGGCAGTTTGGGTACGAGCAGGATGTTCCTCTTTTCGCTTTCACGGGTATCGGGCGTCGAGCACTTCTATATAGATCCTCTGACTTTAGGACTCGGGTTGATGGATCTTGGGCGAGTTACTTGACTGCTGATTTGCTGGGTTTTGAGCTGCGGACTTTTCCGATGGCGACCGCCCCATATCAATACTGGGTTGCTGAGCAGTCTTTGTATCGACGTATCCCTTGCTGGCACTAGACTGTTGATGAGGATGAGCAGGATATCCTTGGAGATGCTGGCTCTTCATCTGGTTCATATGAACCCTTTGAGGAGCGCCCGTTCATTGAACCTGGTTTCCTTTTGGCCACTCATGGCCATTTTCTGTGTGAGATTTTTGCACTTCGGTATCATTAGTGAGATGATGTCGAGGAGATTGGCTGCCGATCAGAGGTTGTCTGATGAGGAGACAGCGATCCGTACCCTTGAGCGCGATGAGGCGCATTACCTGCGTATGGAGGTGAGTAGGTTGAGAGCGAGGTTATCTTTTTATGAGTCAGAGGACTTACCTGATGTGGCCGAGGAGGAGGGTAGAGATTGATGGTGTTGGCCACCTGCACATTCTTTTTTTTGCATATATGTTTAATGATGATGCATTTTTTTTTGTATTTTTTTGAAAGAGATGACATGATATGTGTAAAAGAAATATGATGTTTTTAATGAAAAAGAAGAAAACCTTTTTTTGGGAATCTATTGTGCCATGAGTTGTCTTGTGAGTGTGTGTCTGGATTTTGTGTTGGGATATAGGAATCAGAGTTGGGGCTCGGCCAATGCTTTGACCGATGTCTCGAGATTTGACTTGTGTGATCCTTTGGTTCCCTAGAGGTGTAGGCAATGGAAACTATTGCCTCTTGAGATTGTCAGAATTTGCAGAGCTCTTCGCTCCTGACCGCACTTCTTCTTGTTCTTGAACTGTGACTTGCTTGAACCTCTCTGAACTGTCTGATTTCCTGGTACCTGCACTTTTCATTTTTTTTTTTTCATTTGAGCCATTTTTGCCTATAGCGCTCTTTCGAGTTTTCACTATAGCCGGCCTTTTCCCGTCATTTTTGCCTGTGGCGCCCTTTCGGGTTCTCACCACGTCCCGGGTGTTTGATCTTGCCTGCCCCTTGGCAGCTATGCTATTTTTACCCTCAATGCCCTTTCGAGTTTTCACCAAGTCCGCTATATGCCCACTGTTTTTACTCGGAGTGCCCTTTCGGGTTTTCACTCCGCCCTCTTTGTTTAGGCACACATTTTCTTTTTTTTTTTCTTTTTTGCTTTTTTTTTTGGATCTTTGGATATCTGTGGCGGCTAGAGGTCGGGAATCCGTCGTTGCCGACCGATGGCAGTCTTTCAGCCCTTATTCTAGGTTACGATGATAGAGCTATCAGTCTTTGTTAAAGACCCTTCTAAGATGAATGGATGGATGTCTGTGTTTCTTCTTGGACTGATTTTTTTTTCCTGGTGCCTTGCTTTGGCTTCCCTTTTTCTTTCTCTTTTCTTCTCTTTTTTTTTTCTTTTTCTTTTGCATTCTTTTTCTCTTTTTTTTTTTGTCTTTTCCTTTTGAATCCCCTTATTTGAAACACTTGTTGGTGGACGGAAATGATTTCTCAGAGATCTTAGCTTCGACCTCTTGACTTCAGCTCTATTAAAGTAACTCTTGATAAGGTCAAAATAACTTACCCGTGAAAGATCTTCACGTTGTCGGCGTTGGTTGGCTCAGGAAGATCCACCCCTCTCATGCTGGTGAGTCTGAGGGTGCCTCCGGGAAGTACTTCTCTAATGATCAGCGGTCCGTCCCACGAGGGTTTGAACTTTCCTCTGGGATCCGGAAGGTGCGATGGTAGAATCTTCTTCATGACCATGTCGCCTACCTTAAAACTTCTTTTTCGGACTCTCTTGTTGTAAGCCCAAGCGATCCTTTTCTGATAGCACTGTGAATGACTTAGTGCACGCATGTGCTTCTCATTTGCTAGCTGCAACTGGTCGAATCTGGCCCGTTGCCATTCTCCTTCTTCAACTTCACTTTTTAGTAACACCCGTAATGATGGTATTTCCACCTCGACTGGCAAAACCGCCTCCATTCCATAAGTAAGCTCGAAAGGAGTAACGCCCGTAGCGGACCGTACAGACGTTCGATAAGCCCAAAGTGCATATGGGAGCATATCTGACCAATCCCGATAGGTCACGACGATCTTCTCGAGTATCCTGACGATTGTCTTGTTTGCGGCTTCTACCCCACCATTCATTTGGGGACGGTAGGGGCTTGATCGATGACGTTGGATCTTGAATTTGCTGAGGAAGTCACCCATCTTCTTGTTGACGAACGGGGTCCCATTATCTGTGATGATAGCATTAGGGATTCCATACCGGCATATGATGTTGTTCTTCATGAATTTGACCACCTGAGATGCTGCAATCGTGGTGTAGGAGGCTGTCTCTACCCACTTGGTGAAGTAATCGACTGTCACAAGTATGTACTCATGACCATTTGATGCTTTGGGACTAATTTTACAGATGATGTCGAGTCCCCACATGGAGAAGGGCCAGGGGGTGGTCAGGTTGTATAACTCTGATGATGGGGCATGGATTTGATTCGCATGCTCCTAACACTTGAAGCATTTTCTGACGTGTTGGCAGCAGTCTGTCTCCATGGTGAGCCAATAGTAGCCGAGTCGTAGAATCTTCTTTGCCATCATGTGCCCGTTCATGTGTGGGCCACAGATTCCTTCGTGTATTTCTCCCATGATCTTTGCAGCTTCCGTTTCATCGACGCATCGAAGGAGGATGTGATTATAAGATCGCTTGTAAAGAACTTCACCACTGATGGTGAATTGGCCGGCCAAACGCTGGATGGTTCGGCGATCTGTTACTGTTGCTGACTCTGGATACTCCTGGGTATCGAGATATTGCTTGATGTCGGCATACCAGGGTTTGTCAGGGACAGCTTCGGCTCCTTCTATTTGCAAGCAAAAAGCAGGTTCTTCTTAAATTTCGACTGTGAGCTCCCATTCTGAAGCTCCTTTTGGTATCTCGAGCATTGATGCAAGTGTGGCGAGAGCATCGGCAAACTGGTTTTTGGCTCTGGGCATGTATGAGAAGGTGACTTCTTTGAATTCTTCGATCAAATTTTCAAGATACACATGATATGGTATCAACTTCTCATCCTTGGTTTTCCATTCGCCATTGGTCTGATTGATGATAAGCTGTAAGTCTCCAAACACTCGTAGCTTCTTGACGCCTAAGATTATGGCTTCCCTTAAGGCAGCGATGCATGCTTCGTATTCTGCCATGTTGTTGGTGCACTCGAATGCTATGCGCCTTGAGATGGGAATAGGGACATCATCTGGAGAGTAGAGGATCGCTCCAATACCACTCCCTTTAGAATTTGCTGCGCCGTCGAAGAATAACGTCCACTCATCTTTTTTCTTCTTTTCTTCCTCTTCAATGAGCAAGAGATCTTCATCAGGGAAAAACAGTCTTGAGCGGTTGATAATCCAGGAGGGAGTGGGCTGCAAGATGATCGGCGAGGGCCTGCCCCTTGATTGCCTTCTGAGTGACATAGGTGATGTCGAACTCAGACAGGAGTAGCTTGCCATTTAGCTATCCTTCCAGTGAGTGCCAGTTTCTCGAATAAGTACTTGAGCGGATCCATGTGAGCGAGTAGGAGAATAGGGAATGCAATCATGTATTGACGGAGTCGCTGAGTTGCCCAGACTAGGGCGAGGCAAGTCTTCTCAATCGGGGAATACCTGGTCTCGTAGTCGGTGAACTTTTGACTCAAATAGTATATTGCTTGTTCCTTCTTCCCGGTCTCGTCGTGCTGGCCGAGGACACAGCCGATGGCTTCTGCTGCTACCGAGATGTATAACAACAGTGGAAGTCCAGGAGTGGGTGGCACTAGGACTGGAGGATTCATGAGATATCTCTTGATGTGGTCGAAGGCGACTTGGCAATCATCATTCCATTCTTTTGGAACGTTTTTTCGAAGGAGCTTGAAAATGGGCTCACAAATAGGTGTGAGCTGTGCGATGAAGCGACTGATGTATTGAATTCTGCCGAGGAAGCCACGAATTTCTTTCTCTGTTCTAGGAGGGGGCATCTCGATGATTGCTCTGGTTTTGGTCTCGTCGACCCTGATGCTATCCTCCCTCACCATAAAGCCAAGGAGCTTGCCTTCCATTGCACCAAAGACACATTTCTGAGGGTTGAGACGGAGCTTGTACTTTTCTAATCTGTTGAATAACTTCTTCAGATCTTCAAAGTGTCCTTCAATTGTGCGAGATTTGACGATCATGTCGTCCACATATACTTCAAGTTCTTTGTTCATCATTGTCATGGAATAATGCTGTCATTGCTCGCTGATATGTTGCTCCTGCGTTCTTCAGACCGAACGGCATTACCCTGTAACAGAAAGTTCCCCAGGGAGTGATAAACGATGTCTTCTCGTGATCTTTGATGGCCATCTTGATCTGATTATAACCTGAGAATCCGTCCATGAATGAGAAGACCTTGTATCCAGCAGTATTGTCGACCAGAGTGTCGATGTGTGGCAAAGGGAAGTCGTCTTTAGGACTGGCCTTGTTGAGATCTCGGAAGTCAATGCACATTCGAACGTTGCCATCCTTCTTTGGTACTGGTACGATGTTGGCGAGCCATTCAGGGTAGTTGGAGACTACCAAGAATCCCACGTTGTACTGTTTGATGACTTCATCTCGAACTTTCAGAGCCCATTCTAGCTTCATTCTTCGAAGTTTCTGTTTCACTGGCTTCATATCTGCCTTAGTTAGCAGATGGTGTACAACGAGTTCTTCATCGAGCCCCGGCATGTCTTTATATGAGAATGCGAAGTTGGACAATCTTGGAGTTAGGAACTCTATCATTTTCTGTTTCATCTCAGGCGGCAACGATTTTCCAATGCGTACTTCCCTAGGGATCTCAGGTGTCCCCAAGTTTACTATCTCGAAATCGTCGGCTACAACATTGGCTTTGGATTCGAACTTTTTGAGGAGATCCTCAAGTTCGGGAGCAGGATCATCATCTTTCTCGTCCCGAGCTTCGTCCAGACCCTTGAGCTCGAAGTCTAATTCGATGTTGAAATCATATGATTCGATTTCAAACTCATGTGACTCTTTAGACGAACTTGGCACACTATTGAATGCAGGAAAAGAAATGTTTTTTGGTTTTTGAGATTTTTCTGAAATGGAAATGCTAGATGTTTTTGGCTTTTGAAAATTTTTTATTTTTTTTATTTTTGAAATTCATGGGACTTTGAACAAGTAGGCATTGCAGACCATGATTGAGCCCAACTTGTTCCAAAGTTCCGGTCGCTGCTTAAACAGGCGTTTTTTTTAAGCCAGAGTCCTCAGATGGCTCTTTGGCTGATTTAAAAGTTAGGGGAACGGATGACCATTCAGGACCCCACACTTCCTCCCCTGAAGAGGTGGGGGTTGATGATTTAGGCGAAGAATCATGGTCTGGCCCAATGACCATGATTTCTCGCTAGTCGGGTTCAAGATCTGAGTCGTATTCAGTCCCTCTCGGATCACTTACTTCGCATTGCAGTTCGTCTGGTTCTACTGCTAGACATGAGTTTGGAACCTGGACATCAGACCAATCCAGGGCTGGCCATTTCCCTTTCTTGGTCCAGTGGATGGGCTGCTTCTGCCCCTGGCTGGTGATTGATGGTGTTGATATGGGCGAGTCGTGCCCCTTGCTGATTGATGCTGAGATGGGCAAGTTGTACCCCTGACTGGCTGGAATTGAAGCGGGCAGGTTGTGCCCCTGGTTGATTGATGCTGAAGTGGGCAGGTTGTGCCCCTAGTTGGGAGCAGGTATCAGAGTAACCTGGTCCTGAAGCTGATTTTGACTTTCTTCTTCATCTTCATCATTTCCTTCTTCTTCTGGAGGCTTAGATGGTTCGAGAATCTGTTCCCATCGAATGGGGGGCCACGTGGCCCAAACTAGGCTCATCGGGAGGCCTTTGTGTAGTGCAGTCGGTTGATTCCCTCCTGAATCTTTGCAAGGTTCTCATGGCTTGACGAATTGGATGGGTGAGCACCGAAATTTCTTCCTTCTTTTGTCCATGAAGACTGTCTTGTATCCGAGTCCCCATTTGCGTTGGTTGTATATCAGCGGTACCTTTCTAAACTTGAAATGATTCTTCATTTGGTATTTGAGGCTCAGACGTTCTGCCGGCGAAAAGACATGATCCACCCTTATCGGTTCTGGATTGGCGATAGAGTTCACAGTCTCGAATTCGAAACTGTGAAACAGGATGTCTTCTTCAGAGTGCTGGATGTCAATGACCGGGATGTCTGGTTCAGTGGCAGCAGCATTGGAAGGAATGATGAGCTCCTTCTCTGCGTGGATAGAGATCACTTGATTTCCACAGATGTATTTCACCCGTTGATGCAGGGTTGACGGCACAGCTCCAACCTTGTGCAGCCAAGGCCGTCCGAGCAGCATGTTGAAAGAGGCTGATATATCCAGGATTTGGAATGTGATGGTGGAGACTTCCGGACCTATCTGTACCTCTATGTCGACCTCCCCTTCCACTGATCGGCGGGTGTTGTCGAATGCTCTGACACATATGGTGCTGGGTCGAAATGAAGAAGGACTGATTCCCAGACGTTCCGCAGTCTTGAGTGGACAGACGTTTAAGCTTGAGCCATTATCGATAAGGACCAGCGGGACACAAAGGTCTTTGTATCGTAAGGCTATGTTGAGGGATCACCCATGATCGCGCCCTTCTGGTGGCAATTCATTATCAGTGAAGGTGATGGCGCGCGGAGCCAGGAGTTGTCCAATCATCAATGCTATCATTTCTGGTGCCGTATCGGAGGAGACGTGAGCATCGCTCAAGGTTTTGGCAAATATTTCTCGGTGTATGCGAGATGTGCAGAGTAACTCTCATACTGAGATTTGTGCAGGGATTGACTTGAGCTGAGTCGCCACATCGTATGCGGCTTCATTTTTGTTGCCGAGGCCTGAGAGAGCGCCTTTGGGATCTCCTCTGTTTTGATTATCTCTTCGTTTGCAACGCCCATTGGGATTCATGTTTCCTACTTCCGCGCATTCTGGATAGTGCCATGGAACTTCTTTGTAGTTTTCCTCCCTTTTGCCTTCTAGGACCACCGGTTCTTGCAATGGTGCTGATGTGGGTACCAGATCTTCCTCGTATGGAGCTTTTACCTTGAGAACTACATTGTTGCCTGTGCTGAAGGGGTAATATCGAGGCTTGTCTTCATAGATCACATAAGGTTGCGGTCCTGGCTTGATCGTTCCTGGAGCAAGAGGCTCTCATGGAATGAATACTGGTCCTCTTGATATGGCAGGAGGTTTCTCTGTTCGTCCCAGCTGCCGTAGTGTGATTGACACGCCTTCGGGATTTGCCCCTTGCAATATGACTGGCTCGACTAGAGGAGCTCCTTCCAAAACAATGGGTTCTTGTTGCTGATGAGTATAATCCCTCCATTGCGGATTAGATTGTTCTGGAGTTGCCCATTGCAAGATGACAGGTTCGTATGCGGGCTCGATGTATGATTGTGCTCCTTCCAGGACTACTGGTTCCCAGCATGAATGGTTGTAAGGTGCCCCCTTGAACAACTGGTACATCATATGGAAGTGCTCCTTCGAGTACTACTGGCTCGAGGACTGGAGGAGGAAAGGGACTTACCCCTTGCATGATCGGAGGAGGACTTGTCGGCCCATAAGTGTAGGCATGAATGGTATGGATGGGGGAGAAGAAGCGATCGAGGCGTTCTTCTTCTTCTATGCTGTTGACGGTGGGGCCTCGAGATGAACTGGGATCCGTCAGATGTTGAGGCAGAGGATTCTGAAGAATATTGGTGGAAGCTGCTGCAGGAGTCCCAGGGACCGAGATGACGATCTTGCGGTCATCAATCAGATCTTGTATGGCATTCTTCAGAGTAAAACATCGATCAGTAGCATGGCCACTGTCCTTGATGGTAGGCACAGTACTCATTTTCTCGGTAGTTTGGAGGCAGAGGATGAGGAGGAGGCCTAGGTGCCATCAGAGTGAGTAACTGCTTTTGTACCAGCATAGTCATGACTTGACTAAGTGGCTGAGTAGGTGGGGTGAACTTCCTGAGCTCCCTGTAATTCTGCCTGTTCTGGTATGGGTATTGACCATTTCCTCTGAACTGCTGCTGCTGTCGAGGTGGTTGTGGCTGTGGTTGCGGATTTGGTCGTGGTTGATACCTCTGAGGTTGGTGCTGAACTTGATTCTGCTGATGTTGTTGATGTCCCCGTGGGGGAGCGTATTGATTACCCTGAGTAGTAGTGTTAATGTTGTTTACCTCTGTCGAGCGGGGAGGAGAACCACTACGGTTTCCATTCTCATATCCGATGGGTCTTCCTTCCACTCTGTTCCTCTTGACTGGAGTGGCTTGATGAGGACATGGGGAGATTGTCCCGGCACAGATTCCTGCTTCGACTTGCTCTCCAGCACGGATCAACAGTGAGAAATTCGCGTATGGATGCGAGATGAGATATCCAGATATGCCGGCATATGCTGAATGAACAATCATGGAGATTTGTTCTTCGTCGTCGATAGGTGTTCGCATTCGGACTGCCATAGCTCGCCAACGTCCCACGTAGGCAGATAGTGTTTCGTCACTCCTTTGCCTGAGAGCTGCGAGGTCGGCTCTTCTGGGTGCCATGTTGAGATTGTATGCGAATCTGTCGACGAAGGCCTGGGAAAGCTATTCCCATGTCCTGATGCGGTGGCAGTCCAATGAGGTGTACCAATCTAGGGCATCGCCCTTCAGAGATTTTTGGAATAAACGAATGAGGGCCCCTTCATTTCCTGAGATTGCACTCAGCTCTCCACAGAAGGCCTTGAGATGTGCTGTGGGACAACTGCTGCCATCATATCTTTTGAATTTTGGAACCTCAAAGTTTTGAGGTACTTGGCGTCTGGGAAAGGACACAAATCTTTGAACTTAGTCGAAGGTAGATCGATTCCTTGTTGTCGTTGAAGCTGATTTTACAAGATCTGGAACTGCTCCCGCAACTCGTCCAGTCCTGAATGATCTGTTCGAGCGACCGGTGCCTCTTGGAGTAAGGCACGTTCTTCTTCGGCATAGTGGTCGATGTCTTCGACCCTATGTGCTTGCTGAAAAGCAACCGTGGGTTGCTGAAGTTGATTCGATGATTGAACTGGATTCAGATGAACTTGTGCTTGAAAGGATTGCAACTGAACTGGAGACTGTACAGAAGGTTGAACTGGAACTCGCTGGAAGTTAACTGGAGATTGCTGAATTGAAGATTGCTGGAAATTAACTGGAGTTTGCTGAATTGAAGATTGCTGAAAATTAACTGGGATCCCATCGGCGGGGATGTGCTGGAATTGAAAAGTGCTCCTGTTTGCAAGAGGCTGAGATGCTGGGAAGTGACCCCCTTGTTGGGCATTCGCCACTGTCCGCTGATTGATGTGGGCTTGACACTGATCCCCATTGTGGGCATTTGCCAGTGCTGTCCCTGTTGCTGGAAATTGAATTGAAATCCCATCGGCGGGGATGTTCTGAAATTGAAAAGGGGTCCCATTGGTGGGGACATGCTGAAATCTACTGAGACTGTTGTTTACAAGATTGACTGGAAGCTAACTGGAAGTCCCTGCGACGGGAGTGCTCTGAGATGGCTCTATCGTCACAGGAAGGTATTGAGGAGGATGCCCTATAGCAAATGGCTGAGATGACTGCTGTCGATAGTCTTGGGTAGACTCCGATGGTTGTGCTTGATTTGAAATGGAGGCCGGAAGGACCCGGCATGGCTGTTGAGATTGCTGAACTGGGCCAACCTGATTGTTGGCTGCTGCGGTGGCTTGTGCTTGCATGAATTGCAGGAGCATTTCTTGCATTGCTCTCATTTCTTGTGCCAATTCTTGTATGATTGGTGTATTCTCAATTGGCTATTGCGCTGGAGGTTGCGCTTCGGTCATCTCAAGAGCAGGAAAGAGATGAGTTTCTTCTTCGTGGTCAGACATGGCTTGCTGAGCCCGAGTGCGGATTATGCTGTGGAAGGGAAGTTGCTTTCGAACACGTTGAGCCCGAGAAGGCGCAATGGTGGGGACTATATTTTTTTTGGGTTTTGGGATTTTCTATTTTTTTTTTGTTTGGTTTTTTGTAGAATGCTATGCAGATGAGATTGTATGAGGATTAGTGACTTTCAAGTACGGGAAGGATTCTGTTTTTCAAGTCGGATCATGACTAGTGGGACTAGCTCATCCCTAGTGGAGTCACCATTCTGTGGACCCTCGCCGTTTCTGCTGCTCCCACACGACGTTCTCGTCCCCTCCCCTTTCGGGAAAAGAAGGAGAGGAGGATGCGTGAGTGCGAATCGCCGTTTGTGCCACTGGCTTGCCTCGATCTCGAGGGCTTTGTTTAGTTGTTGTCGTGTTAAGCTGGATTAGTTTATATAAGACCAGAGTCGCCACTAGCCAATTACTTTGAATCTACAAGTCGGCTAGACCCCGTAGAAACGTTAGAGAAGGGGATCCGAAGATTCCTTCCTCTAAAATGACTCCTTTTGATCTGCAGCCAGAGATTCGAAGTAAGGGATCACGGTTACAGGGTGGGAAGAGGTTAAGCACCCCACACACTGCCCGTACCGAAGTACGGTCTCTACTTCACATAATCGAACTAATACTTGAAAGTCTGTTTTAATCCTCGTACATTCTCATAGATGACATGATGCATGAATGCGGGTCTGAACAGTAAGAGTTTCTGATGGGCAGGTTCCAACAACGGGCAAGCCCAGAGCATACGCTCGAATTGACAGGTGCTTAGTATAAGACGTATGCAGTGTGCTTGAATAATCAAGGTGCTTTATAGTGAAGCATGAATGCAGGTCTGAACAGTAAGAGTTTCTGATGGGCAGGTTCTAACAACGGGCAAGCCCAGAGCATACGCTCGAACTGACAGGTGCTTAATTTAAGACATATGCAGTGTGCTTGAATAATCAAGGTGCTTACAGTGAAGCAGGGGGGTTGGAAGAAAAGTAAATGTTGCACTTATGCTAGATGCAAATGAGATGATGCTGGGAAAAGAGTAGCTGGATGGACGGAGGTGTCGCAAGGGTTGGCTTCGAGTGGCTGGATCAAGACTTGGATGGCTTGGGAGACTTGGACTAGTGGTCAGACTGGGCTGGACCAGGGCTAGGCTCTCCTCACTCGAGCTCTCCTTGGTGAAAGAATGGGCTAAAGGGGAAGGAGGGCTCGGATCGCACTCGGGCTGGATGGCTTCGAAGGGATGTTGAAATGAGAAGGGGAGGGGGGTATTTATAGCAGCGGGCAGTGGCAGTTTGCGTAATTATTTTTGGGCGGCCCGTGTGGGCCGCCCGTACGGCCACTCCTCGATTTCCAGCGAGGTACGGTCGCTCCCTCGGGGCTGCTGTTTGGCTCGCTGGGTCGACTCAGTGAGTTGATTCAGCGGGTCGACTCGGTGATTTGACTCAGCGGGTCGACTCGGTGATTTGACTCAGCGGGTTGACTCGATGGGTTAACTCGGTGTTTTGACTCGACAAGTTGACTCAGCGGATTAACTCAGCGGGTTGACTCAGTGGGTTTGACTTTTTAAGGATTTTTTTACTGGCTTTTCTTATGGGGGTTTTTCAGGCTAATGTTTAGGACTGGGTTGACTGGGTTCAGGCTTGAGTTGGGCTATAGATTGGGGCTTACAAGGGTGAGTTTGGCTAAGTTAGGACTTGGGGTTTGGGGGTATGGTCCTCCATTCATCCAGCTATCTCTACCAACAGTGTAGTCGAAGGTGGGGTGTCTACCGTTTCCATAATGGAATAACATTGAAATGTGCCGGTGTAATTCCATTCTTTTCAAACACTGGAAGTATATAATAATTACAATAAATACACATAATTACATCAAAACAAACATGCCCTAAAGCTATGTTCAATGTATCAAGATCATGGATATGCACATAGATGCGTGTGCGCGCACGCACATGGAATGATACTACGCTGTCGATGTCATGGGAGCTTCCCATAAGGTTGAGCTGTGTGGGCGGGTTGAGTTGGGTAGAGCTCAACCCAATCCCAACCAATCATACGTATAGCTTGATCTTGACCCGCTACTCATTTAGCTTAGCCAGATCCCGCCTCAAAAGCAGATCGGTTAGTTGCTCCACAGTCGACCTGACCCATAGCCACCTACGGTTAGAGGAAAATCTAGATGAGGAGAATTGGAGCTTTGCTAAGCACACATGCATGTACAATAAAGCTCACGTCCTAGCATGGCATATAGCTTCTTGATGTAATCTATCCATCAAGTTGGTCCAAGCTTCCACATTTTCTCGCCAAATAATTCTGATCCAATTAGTGTGTAGGCCTTGATAATTGAAACAGGTGGATGAGTTAGAAAACCCCATCCAAGTATTTCATATCCAACTATTTGTTTTGCAAATTGTGGCCCACATGACTTGTAGATTGTTGGATAATGGGCCAGGGCGCAGCAATATACTGGTACCTTTCCAATTGGTGAATTTGGATCTTGGGCCTATTGTTCCATGCTGGCACACGTGTGGCATGTACATTAACCTTATTGCATGTCAGTCTGATTATTGAGCCAGCGCATGGCTCATGTCAGTTTGATTATTGGGCTAGTGCAGTAATATAGTGGTGCCTTTCTGATGGATGGATTTGGATCTTGTACCCATTGTGCCATGCTCACATCAATATGATTATTAGGCTAGAGCAACAATATAATGGTGCCTGATGGATGGATTTGGATCTTGGACTCATTATGCCATGCCCACATAAGTCTAATTATTAAGCTAGCATAGTAATATACTGGTGCCTTTCTGATGAATGGATGTTGGATCTTGGACCCATTGAGCCATGATGGCACATGCGTTGTACATTAACTTTATTGCACGTCTGCCTGTCTGTCTATTTATTGGTAGAGCGCAGTAATATAGTGATGCATTTCTGATGGATGGATTTGGATATTGGACCTAATGGGCTATGCTTGCACATGGGTGGCATGTACATTAGCTTTATTGCACTGCGTAGAGGCTTAACAAAGCTCCTGAATCTGATAAGGTATAACCATTCTTTTAGTTCCTTACGCATGTACATAGAAACTATATATGCGTGGCATCAAAGCCAAACTTGTTTGAGCAAGATTTTACAGCATTCAATTCAAGGATGTAGAAGCAGCCACGTGGCAGGTAGGAAATCTTCACGTCCAATGTCAAATATATGAAAATAACTCATAACGATCAAGTTTCAAAGAGTCATACCGCTTACAGTAACTCGTGAATAAAAATAAGGAACCATTAGGGCTATCTCAGCATTGAGGTATAATTAATAATTAACTACTTTGATAAGGATGCATTCGACAAAAGAAAAACACGAACTATTAAAGGCAATTGCCACTATAAAGTTGGCAGTATACTGTGTTGCCACGTAGCAACAATTATTCTCACGAGAGGGAGCATATGGGATCAAAGATCACGAAATCATCAAACCAAAATAAAAATCAATTAACTTCAGCACATCATTGTTTATCCAGTCCCCTTGGGCATTTTATGAATATTGTAAAACCCTGGGTATATGGCATAAATAGACGGTGCCTAAGACCCCCTAGTAAAATGGTGTAGCAGAGTGAATGAATCACACCATTGTGGAGAGAATCAGATACATGTTATCCCATGCGAAGTTGCCCAAGTCTTTTTGGAGAGAAGCAATACACACAACGGTGTATTTGATAAACAAGTCTTCATCAGGCCAATTGAATGAAGAAGTTCCTGAGGAGGTGTGAATTGGACATGATGCATCGTACAGTCATCTCAGGGTGTTTGGATGACAAGCATCCGTTCATGTACCTAGGGACGAGAGGTCCAAGCTCGATACGAAGATCAAGCAGTGCTTGTTTCTGGAGTACGGTGATGAAAAATTCGATTATAGGTCGTGGGATCCAATAGAGAAGAAGCTCGTCGGGAGCAGAGATGTGGTGTTCTTTGAAGATCAGTGTATAGAAGACATTGGAAAGTTAGAGAAGACCCATCCTAGTTTAGGTGAGCTGGAAGACATGGATCCAATCACTCCTCCCATGGTGCCTGATGATAGGGGGAGTGCAGCAAGATGCAGGGAACGAGAGAGTGTTCTTACAGCAGATGAACGGAGGAGCAGCCCCCACATGTGAAAGTACGTCGGTCGTCTAACACGACACCTACGTATGTGCGGAAGCTTAGAGAGCAACTAGAATTATGGCTAAACCTATAGGAGGGGGGTGATTAAGACCTTTTTGAAATTCTTTTCACCTACTTATACAATTCAACAAGTTAAACTAAGTAAGCAAGAACACTTCGGCTTCCAAGCCTAAGTGGGTCCAATCACAAGACTAGCATATGGTTAAGCAATAAACAATCCTAGTCTAAGCATACATACGTACATAAATGATTTAACTAATCAAGCTCCTAACCTATGCAACCTATGTAGACTTATGAGAATGGATCAATGAGCTCAAATCTACACACCTAGTGAAAGTACATCTTGTGTGTGGATGTGCCAATCTAGTGCCTAGCATACATTCCTATCAAGCATTCATAGTTAAACAATTAAACATCCAATGTTAAGATATCAATGTGCTCAATACAATCACAAACACAAGCATGTATAGTGGTTCGGCTTTGGGTGTACTTCACTCCCGGTTCAAGTACTCAACTCCTTTGAGCACACCGGCATTCACTATCGGAGGTTTTAAATGAGGTTCACCTCTCAACCTTTACATGTAGGTTTTACCGGTTCACCTCTCAACCTTAACCGGAGTTTTGGACAAAGTACTAACTCTCAACCCGAACGGAGTTTTGGATATAGGCTAACTCTCAACCCTACGCGCGTTCACTCCCGTGTCGGAGGCTCCCCCTTAGAGACTTTGTTTAGGCCCGACTAACAGACCAAGGAACGGCTAACATCCCTAGATCGATTTTAACAAACAAACTCTAAATGGACTCTCAATAAAGACAACATTACTTGTCGGATGAGCCCCTTATTCAGCGCTGATTCGGGTTGCTTAATCTCCGCTCTCCCGTGCTTCTATCAGCTTCCCTTGCTCTCTCGATCGTGTTGCCATTGCGTCGCCAATGCCTCAGCTACACTTGATCAAACACCTTGCATGTGATGCCTTTGAGATGCCCAAGGTGATAGGAGGGTAGGTTTGAGAACTCTACAACTAATGGGAATGGATTGCCTAGAGTCTCTCTCCTACAACGATCTCATTTTAGAGTTTTGGACAAGGATATGTCTATCAAGAAGGTTCCAAACTCTAGAGATCAAGAGGGGATGAAGGTCATCTTCTTCATGAGCATGGAATGCTCCAATCTTGTGTTAAAGCACAAGGAAGATGCCTTACAAAGGTTGGGAATGAGCCTCAAATGGTCTCCAACAATGGTGGCTTCACTCCTCTCGAAATCCCTCTTATTCCCCTCAAAATAAGCCAAGCCCCTTTATAAAAGAAAGTGCAACAGTTTGAAAATGGGCAGAAAACGGCTAGTGCCGACTGGTCGTGACCGGTCGGCCAGGGGTCCACGACCGGTCTTGACCGGTCGGCCATAGGCCTGATGATGGACAGGGGCTGCTGAGTATGGGGAATGGTCTGCTCGACCGGTCAAGACCGGTCGGCCCTATGGCCTGAAGACATAGCAGGTTGCTGTCCAATTGGGGACCCAGTCCGACCGGTCGGTCCAGTCCATCCGACCGGTCGTGACCGGTCGGTCAGGCCCGGGTTCAGCCAGTTTGATTGCTAACCCAACTTCCACATAACCCCACTCAATGGCCAATGGTAGGTTGATCTTTTGAGACACCTAGGGCCAATCTATGATGACTAAGGGTATTCCTAAGATGGTCAAGGTTATCAAAAAGGTAAAGGGTTTGGTTTTGGTTAAGGTTAAGGCACATCAAGGCATCACTTTTACCTGTTCCTTCTTCCTTGATGCAGCGGGGCCACTTGAGTCTTCGGTCTTCGTCTTCATTAAGCTCAACCGACACTAGACTCACTGACGTAAGTGTAACGCCCTGGAAATTTCAATTCTCGAGCCTCAAGAGTATTCGAGCACCTCTAGAAAATTTTCTAATTTAATTATTAATTGAGAGTGCAGACGCCCGATTTAGAACTAAGACTCTAGGAGATTTGTATTGAAAACCCTAGTTTGGACGATTCGATTAGATCGAAACCTCATAAGACATTTAGACACATCAATCTAACCGTACACTCTTTGTTAGATATCATGGATAACTACGGATTCCTTTTTAATTGTCTAATCCTACATCCAATCCGTTGATTAATGAATCTCAATCTATGATTTACTGAAATCACAATGGATTAACCTATATAACCGATTTACAATGCAGATCCACCTTAGACTACCCTAATCAATGAATCAAATCTCGATTATCTTGAGTTTAGAAATCGATTTGACAAAATAGCCCTTTCGACATGTAAAACCATACGAATGAGATTAACCGCCCTTAACCTGCAAATAAATGCACCCCGTATATCACATCATATACCTAGCTATGCCCACTACAACCTAGTGAAAGGATTCACTGAACTCTGTTATCTAAATCATCCAATTGGTGTCCCGAAGACCTAGAACAACTATAGACCGTTCGTTAGTGGGCCGTTGATCACGAATCTACGCGGAATCGATTGCCTTAGTGGGCTTGACCTTTCCCCTATATCAGATACCCGACACCCTATCCCGAACTGCACAACTTAGATTAAGACCAGAGAGGGTGAGTTGTGTGACTCACCTCAACCTTGGACCATCTGGAACTATAAATACCAAGCCCATTTGAGAATTCCATTTCAAATGGAATTTGGGGGTTTTGGTTAGGTTTTCTTCTAGGGTTTGCTCAAACCCTTTTACTCTGTCACCATTCCTTCTACCGATCATAGGCGGGCCGTGCCTTGAGGTAAGATATCTCTCTTATTGTAGAAATTAAGAAGTTTCATTAGGGATTCTCATTTCTAATTAGGGTTTTTGTCGAACTTCGGTGTTATAGCTGGATTTTCTCCAAAATCCTTGAGAAATACTCATTCCTAGCTTGTGGACTCATCAATCAGGTGAGGACCATCTTCTAAGTTGGCTATTATCAGCCCACGAGGGTTCCAAATAGTGAAAATTAGGTTTTTTTTAATTCCATTCAAAGTTAAGTACCGAGTCATTTATGTTTATGATTGATGTTCTGTATGTGTTGATTAATTACATGCTTACTTCGATGTATGGATTGATTGCCCATTTGAATCGATTTTATGAAAATATGAGATTTGATGTGCATATCAAGTGTTTGATGAAATTCCTGAGTGAACAGAAGTTCACATATGCTTGAGTAAGTGGATTACCATCCACCCAGGCTAGTGCCTGATTGTGAATTTGATGAATTGGCCTACAATAGCACGCCAAGTGTTTGATTTTACGCCCATATATGAAATGAAGTATATCGCATATCAACTGTTTGGTTTTATGCCTGATTGAGGCAATGAATGATATAATGTTCTATTTTTCTCACAACATGCTTAGTATAATATGTAATTGACATGATTGGGATTAATCTCTAAAAATCACAATTTATGGACTGCCTACTTGGGTTTGGCCGTCAGGGACTTGTTTGGTCAACTTGGGAGTAACATGATCGACCGACCCTAGCTACGCCGGTTTGATTAATGTTTCACTCGGCCTACCAAATCAATTAATTTCAGGGTTAATCATATTTGTTTGATCATTGTTACATATTCTGTAGAATCTTGAATACCACAATTACCATTGTTATGCAGTCACTTATAACTGTACGTATTAAGTCTCATGAGCCAGACATGGAATATGGGTAACTATATTTGTGTTGTCTTTGGCTAGTGTGGGTGATGAGCCCTCCAATAGCCTTGAGCATTGAATCCTACATACTGAAGCTCATGGGCCAGGCATGGTATATGGGTAACTGTGCTTGTGCTATCTTTAACCGGTATTGATCCTGATGGTCTTATCGTGAGTCTTGAGCACCGATGTTAGGTGACGAGCCTACCATCATTGATCTTGGGTGACGACCCATTACCATGCATATGACATTCTAGGGCATCGAGACCCTTACCATTTGATTCATTATTCAGTTATGTTGGGTGACGGACCTAAATTGGGATTCCAGGAGCCAGGCATAGGACGCCCTGGCCTGGCGGTGGGCCCCAGCCTGGTAGAGGGTACCCCGACCTGGCATTGTCCAGTGTTCGGTAAGGCCACTGTCCAGTGTCTGGCTTTCCTCGCTGTCCAGTGTTCAGCTGCGTTCCTGTCGGTCGTGTTCCTGTTTAATAGACTTTTGATAAGATTGAGGTATTCTGGCTTCGCAAATACTGCTGATTGAATACGGAATTAAATAAATACTTGGTAAACATGCATGCATCACATTTTCACTTGCATTGGTCCGATGCTGCTGCTGGGTGATAACCCCACCGTTTATTTCTCCGGAACATAACATCTGCATATCATGACTGCATGCATTATTCAACTAGAATAAGAACTTAATTGTAAGGTTATGCTATCTGTTGATGCTGGGGTGGTAGGTGTGAGAGCCCCACCATTTGTTATACTTCACTACTTGTACTTGATTGTGTTGATGACATGTTTAACTTAAGGAATGGTAACACTGAGTATGATTACTCACTCCCACCTGGGGGGGTGTTTTAAAACACCAACCAGTTATTTTGATGCAGGAGTTGCTGCCACTTGATGCATGAGATGCAGGACCTGTTGGCTTACCTATATCGTGCATTTCAATTTCTGCCTTGAATTGGACGTCTTGGGTCAATATTCTTAAAGATTTCATTGTACATGTATATATTGAGCCCCAGCTAAGTGGACTCCTTGATTGTGTGGATAATTGTATGTATTTACACTTTAAATTCAAACTGAATTATACACTGTTTAGCTTAAATCTCTATTTATGAGTTGATGCCATCGATTTGTGCCATTAAACTATACTTTCGCAAAATATAGTCCGCCCGGAAGAGTCGGGAGCCGCGAACTGCCCGACACTTGATTTACGGGGCGTGACAGTGAGTGATTGACAAACAAGGTGCACTAGTATGCCACAGAAAAGTGCACTAACAATATGATCCACCTGTTAAGCCACAAGTGAGGAGGTCATCTAGGGACAGACATCTATACAAGAGGTACTCTCCGCATGAATACATTATGCTTACCGATGGGGAAGAGCCAGATGACTACTCTGAGACCTTATCTGACGTGCATAAGGAGTGGTTGAAAGCTATGCAAGGGGAGATGGAATCCTTGTATAAGAACCACACATATGATCTGGTGAAACTGCATAAGGGCAAGAAGGCATCGAGCAATAAATGGGTATTCAGAAAGAAGGTTGAGCAGAAGAATTTACAAACGAGGTTCAAGACCAGACTTATGGTGAAAAGATTTGGTCAGAAGAAAGGAATTGACTTCAACGAGATATTCTCACCGGTAGTGAAGATGACATCCATTCGGATGTTACTTGGGTTGGCTGCAAGCATGGATTTGGAGATAGAGTAGTTAGACGTTAAAACTGTCTTTCTCCATGGTGACTTGAAAGAAGATACCTATATGCACCAACCAAAAGGGTTCGAGGTCAAGGGCAAAGAGCATATGATATGTAAGCTTAGGAAGAGCTTGTATGGGCTGAAGCAAGCTCCGAGGCAATGATACAAGATCAACTTGTTCATGTTAAAGCATAAGTATGACAGAATGGAGTCGGACCATTGTGTGTTCACGCGCAGGCTCTTAGATGGCTATTTCATAGTTCTGCTATTGTATGTTGATGATATGCTCATCATGGATAAAGACATCAAGGAGAATAGGCTAAAACAGGAATTGGGCAAGTCCTTTGTGATGAAAAGCTTGAGCCTAGCCAGAAAGATCTTAGGAATGGAGATCACCCGTGATAGAAGCAGCAGAAAGCTTTGATTGACACAAAAGCTGTATGTTGAGAAAATCCTATAGAGGTTCAATATAAATGTAGTGAAGCAGGTCAGTTCTCTACTCGATGGTCACTTTAATTGAGCGACAAACAGTGTCCTAAGACCAAGGAAGATGTGGAAGAAATGCAGAAGATACCCTACACTTTAGCAGCGAAAACTTTGATGTATGCTATAGTGTGTATGCACCTAGACATGGCATATGCAGTTGGTGTTGTCAGCCGATATCTTGCTAATCCCGGCAAAGAACACTGGGCAACAATGGAGTGGATACTTCAGTATCTAAAAAGCTTATCGAGGTTGAGCCTATGCTATGGTGACGGTAAACCTGTGTTGGAATGCTATACAGATACAGATATGGTAGGTGACATAGACTCCAGGAAGTATACATCGGGGTTCATGTTCACATTTGTAGGGGGAATGGTCTCTTGGTAGAGCAAGTTACAGAAGTGTGTAGCGTTATCTACGACAAAGGCCGAGTACATCACAGTCACAAAAGTTGTAAGGAGATGCTTTGGATGAAGAGGTTCCTACAGGAGCTTAACTTGAAGCAAGAGAAACAAGTGGTCTATTGTGATAGCCAAAGTGCAATACACTTGAGCAAAAATCCAAGTTAGCATTCTAAATCGAAACACATTGAGGTTCGGTATTACTGGATTAGGGATACGCTAAAACAAAAGGTGTTACAGCTTGAGAAAGTCTATACGGACGATAACGAGTCGAACATGATGACCAAGACTTTGCTCAAGGAAATATTCGAGGCTTGCAGAAGCCTGATTGACTTGAAGGTTGTGAAGCCCTTCTCTTGAGTCGGAAGGGGGAGATTTGATGGGGTTTTCCTCCTCGGAAGTTGAGGAGAGATTGTGCAGAAACAAGGTCTCACAACCGGTCACCTGTCAGGCACGACCGATTGAATATTGGCCGTACAGGAGGGCTGCACACTGAATTGTCTTTTTGATCCCTCAAGATCGGTCGCACGACCGGTCTTCGGCCATCGACGACCGGTCAGATATTGGCAGTTCTCTCACGTTTCACGCTGGGCATTTTTGGGTCGGTCACGACTAGTCGGCCACCCTGGGCATCGTCGATGACGCGTGTGGACTATGGTACATAGTTTCCTAATTTGGTTCCAACTCTCATACAAAGCTATATAATGACTTCCAAATCGAGATTAGGGTACTGAAATAGGTGTTTTACACGTCCAAGGTGAGGGAGTGGGGGGGGGGGGGGAGAGAGAGAGAGAGAGAGAGAGAGAGAGAGAGAGAGAGAGAGATGAAGCTTGTAGGGAAGAGATTTCTGCTTATGAAGGTTGATCCACAGCGTAAACGACTTCTCAAATTCTTCTAGCTATGTCCTCGGATCCGATGAGATCTCTCAGTTTTCTTGTTCCTTTTGATTGTTATCCACCCTAGAGGTGAAGAAGATTGGATCCAAGCGGGATGTGCTTGTGATCACTATGTAAACGTTCTTTTACATAGTGGATTGTTGATCTGGACAAGATTTCATAGTTTTTACCTCTGTTGAGGGCTTTCCACGTAAAATTTCTTATGTTCATGTGATTGATGATTTGATTGTGTTTATTGTATTCTCATATCACATAATTCACATAGTTGAGGTGCGAGATCCTGAAGCTTTGTGCAATGCTCTCAACATATATTGTCTTGTTTTTCTTCATTGAGTTTATATCTAAATTTATATAAGAGGATTAGCCTAAATGAAGTAGATTACAACTGATTACATTCTAATCAAATTTGACACAAAAGGAAAACAAATAAAAGAAAATTTGTATCATTCCATAGCCTTCAATCTGACCAAATCAGGGGTTCATCGGTCAACCGATTACTATGATTGGGCGATTGAAAATATCCTAGATATTGTAGATTGGTCTTTGAACAATTTTGGACAGGTTCGGATGATCGAACTTAAGGGCTCGAGCAACCAATGATATTCAAAATTATGTCTAAAACTCTCTAGATGTTTTTTTATATGTTTGGTGGTCGGGCGATTGACGACGGATGGTCGAGTCAATTGATTGACCATTGGTTTCCGAAGTTTTAATTTTTATTTCTAATTTATTTGGGGTAATTATTCCCTGTATGTTTCTGTGAGTTCCAACACCGGATAACTAGGTGACCATATAAAAAAATTTCATCAAGTAAAAATTCCATATCAATGTTTGATATTCTCGGGTCGGATATGTTGGGTAATCAGGTCAACAAATATCGATTATCAGCAAAAAAGCTCTTTACACAGGTCTTATCCACTTGCGTCTATAAAAGGCTACTAGCATACATGTAAAAGCTATTTAGGTCCGTGGAACTTATTCACCTACGCATAAATGCTATTCAACTTTTGTACAAAGTCCACTGTGTTGTGTGTTTGCCACCAATCTGCAGATCATGTGACTCCTCCCATCAGCATAAGAAGCCCTAACAATCACGTACATATAATCATAAGGTGGACCACCACACCGTAGAAAAGACTTCCAATGGACGGTTGGATCGGCATTATTTATTTATTTTTAAATCTTTTCCTTAAATGGATGAGATGATCCTGCCACGATAGCATTGGTTGCCTATTGGTTGATGTACGGTTGATCTAACCTAGCAACGTACGAGATATCTGAATAGGTGGGCCCCACCAGTCAGGTGACAACGGCTACAAAGTCATGCTGCCCAACTCATTATTTGGGACAGACATGTAAGACCTACGTAGACAGTGTGAAAAAGTTGTGACTGTCCACATGGAATAGGTAGACCGTACGGTCTGATTTTTGGCCCAGGGGTCATCTAGACAGTGGGCCCACCTGATGAGATGCTTGTGGTAGAAGCCGTAGATGTACAGAGGGTTAGTACTTGGCATAGGACGCTCGAATCCGAATCCTCCACAATGCCTTCTGACAGTCTTTGTGATGTGAGTGTGGTGACATCCACTCCGTCCATCAGCTGCATAACCTCATGTTAGAACCTGCACCCAAAAAAAACAGCCTGATCAAAAATCAGGTGGGCCACGCTACATGGAAGAGTAGAGAGAGGGACCCACCAGAGAAACCTTCTTGCGGCCAACTTTTCATCCAAACCGTTCATCAGGTGAGTCTCACCAGGATGAAGAAATATGCCAAAAATCAGCATGACCCAAAGCTCTGGTTGGCTACACGAATTGAATTTATTTATGTTGTCTTTTCATGTGGCCCACCTGGTTTTTCAATGGATCTGGTTTTTTCTATTTTGGGGTAAATCTGACGTGGCTCAACTGATGGACGGAGTGGATATCAAAATAACATGACGATGGGGCCCACAGAGATAGGGTGATGCAAAGGATCCCCGTACAAGATGTCCCTAGCTAACAACGCACGTGATTATGCTCTCCAACGTGGACTCCTTTTGACGTAAAGCACCGACTACCGTTTTCATAAAGTAAATGGATCGGATCATCTCCTCTTTCTTTTCAAGGGCTCCTATATTCTATAGGGCGATTCGCACGTGTGGCACATGTGTGTGAGATCCTGGCCATTCATCAGGTGGGTGGCAATGTAAGGTCCCCACACCTCGACTACAATGGTGCATGTCCTGTGGATGGTCACATCAGTGCCTGTCTACGTTCAACTGATTTCTTACGCGTGTATACACACACCCGCATGCGCGCGCGTGGCAAAACCTGTTTCAGGCAGGGCGTAAAACACCCAAGCTTGTGGGGCCCACCATGTTGTACATGTAAAGTCCACTCCGTCCATCAGGTTCCATCCTTGATTCTAGAGTTAGGGAAGAAAATTCAGGGATATGTAAAGCTCTGATGGACCACACCATATGCAAGATTGAGGATAGGATTCCAACCATAGGTTTGTATCTGGAGCCAACATGGTGTATATTTTTCATCAGAACCATTAATCGGGTGTGTCTCACTCGGATGAAGTGAAGCTACAAAAATCATTATGATCCAAATATCAGGTGGTCCACACTGTCTGTGTGAACTTAGAGGTTTTAGTAATAGTTTTAAATTGTTCTCATTGGTATGGCCTATCAGAATTTTTTATCAGGCTAATATTTTGTATGTACGGTTAGAATGATAGTTCTCACCTGATGGACGGATTGGATTACATATAATAATATGGTGGGCCCCACAGAACTTGGGTTTTGTAGACAATTTCTGTCTAGATGATAGAGAGCGGATGAATTATGTAGGGTCTCCACATCAGCAAATGTATAAATTTGATGGATGATCCAAACCGTTGATATGATGTATCTGATAATTGGTAAGTGGATAGTTGGCCTTCCCACCATTGAATAATGGGACATTTCTGTATCTTTCTCTCAATCGTGTATTCGTAGACCACAATGTCAAAGGTTGGGTCATCAATTTGGAAAGCCTCCAGACCATCGTCCATCCATGGTGAGGCCCATCGAATCAACGTGTTGGATCATAAGACCAGGGAATCTAATTCCACATTACCATCAGCAGTTGGGCCCACCTTCCTAAGATGCTTGTAAGCACAGTGACAAATCTCGCGATAAAACGCGATATTTTAAAATCTCACAAAATATTGCGATATTATCGTTAGTGTACTTTTCTCGTTCTCGGGAATTTCTCGTAAGAATTTTCAAATTTTGGATTTTTTTCGTGATATTATAAAAAATTCTCGCCAAAAATAAGATATTTATTTTAAAATTGCTCGTGATATTTTTAAAATCTCGCGATAATTGTGACACGAGGGCGCACCATGCAGACGTGGTGATTGCTTCTTTTTGGCTGAAGGTGACCTGGAATCCAAGAACAAAATATTTTATCCAGTGTTTGGGTGATTCGTGGAAGGTGAAAGACAGGAAAACCTATTCTAACATGAAACATGTGAGAGGGATTCCTCAGCCATTCATCATTTGGGTGGCACCTTGATGACCATACCCTTCCACAAATTTAGGATGGTGTACTCATTAGGTGGGTCACATACACATGAGAAAAATGTACTATTACAAAAATATGATCAATGGTATGGATTCAACCTATGATCCTCTAAGTTTATTAAAGGGACTTTAGTTCTTTTTTTAGGGCCACTTGATGCATTGTGGCTACATCCAATTTGATGGTCACAGGCCACACCATCTGCAAAGCACTCTTTTCTGCTTGTGAGAATCCTAATGATATCATGGCTTATATAGAGTTGGGTTAGGAGCAATTGAACTGGTTAGGTGGGACCTGTCCATTCCAACCAAATCATGAGAATATTAATGCTAACAATCTCCTCAATAGAGCTGGACACAAACTGAGCTAGCTCAGTTAGCTCGCTCGACTCCGTTCGGTTAAGCTTAACTTAGCTTGAGTTGAAAGTTGGGTTCGGGTTGAACCGAGCTCGAGTTGCCCTGAGCTTGATTCAGCTCGGCTTGGCTCGACTAGATTTATAAAACACATACATATATAAGACTAAAAAAAAAAAAAAAAAAATCGACCGCCTATATAAAGATAACCTCAAACTCAGCTTAAGCTTGCCTGAGCTGTTGACCAAATTGAGCTGGCTAGTACAGCTCGGGGAATGAGTTGAACCGAACCCAAGCTGAGGTAGACTGCTGGTCGTCGAGCTGTGCCAAGCTCGACTCGATGTCCAACTCTACTCAGCTGAGGTTAAAACAAGTGTTCATTCTCTTATAATTGTCTATTTCCCCTAGCTAGCATGCATGGATGGTCGGACGACTACATCCGCTCATGCTCTACATGCTATTGTAGATGGGTCCTCATAGAACAATCACACTCTTTAAACATGATTTTAACTATTTTAATTTTTTAGTTGAATGTGAATGTTAGGTGCGACTTGCATTTAACCACCTACATCAATGAGTTTAGGGTGTCGCCCATTTAAAACGTCACGCAAAAGATAAACCGTCCCAATCATCTGTGAATGTGGGCCTCATCGGTATGTGATCCACTAACCTTAGAGCTCAACAATTGTAGACCCGACGTATGCCTAAGAAAGTCTGCTTTGCGGTATGGCCGATGGGTGAACAACTATACATGTCTTCGAAGTGTCATAACTTCAGCTCTGTTGTAAGATGATTTTACCTCCTGGTGGTTGATTCGATCTACTTAGTGCATTGCATGAGCAAGGTGGTCTCATAGGACACCCCAGTATCCTCATCCATCTACCTTTATGTAGGGCTCTCAATGGAGCGGGTTAGATCCGAGATCCGCTCCGCTCCAAACTCGTATAAGGGGGAGTTGAATCTTAAAATAGATCCGATTAACTAAATGGGTCGGATTCGGGTTTACAAAAAAAAATCGGAATATGATTCGGGTCGGATTCGGATATGGCAGTGAGATCCGATCATATCCCAGTTATCGCATTATGTTTTAAAATTGCAACGTTTAGGCTTCCACAAAAGTGAGTATGGCTCTTCGACTTCCGCTCTTCAATTTTAATATCATGTAATAAATACCTTATCAACACCCGCTCTCTCCACCTCTCTTTCCAAATTCTTCTATTTTAAAGGGTAATCAGATTCATAAACAACGAGAAGACTAACAAGCAAAGGATTAGGTGACGATCTGAGCCATTCAACCATACAATATTTTGAGTATTCACCGTTCATTGTGAGTGTTTTCTCTTTATTTTTTTTATTTTAACAGCGTATTTTATTTTTCTAACTATGTATCATGTAAATTGGGGTGCTGGAAAATCCCCTAATGGTTCAGATCTATGATAGGGTGGGCTACGATTGATGTAAGATCGTTTTATACGAATGATCCACTCTAAAACCAGTGTTATACAACCCAATTTGCATAGATCCGATTCTTAATAATCTCTTATGCAAAAAGTTATGTGGAACAGATGCCCTTTTGAACGTGAGCGGGGTCCAAAGTGGGACCCACCTTAATGTATATGTTATATCCACACTGGCCATCCGATTTTCCACGTTATTTTAGGCCATGTCCTAAAAATTGAGACATGTCCTGATCTCAGGTAGACCATACCGCAGTAAACAGTGGGATTTGAACGTCCACTGTTAAAACTTTCCTACGGCCCACCTTGATGGATGTGTTTCATCCAATCCGTCCATTCGATTTTACATATCATTTTATGTCATGGTACCAAATCTGAAAAAGATCCAGATATTAAGAGGACTATAACATAAGAAACAGTGATGTTGGTCATCCACCATTGAAACTTTCCCAAAGCTATTATAATATTTATTTTTCATTGAAAAATAAACTAACAATGCTCTTTGATCTTGTCATGGTCTGGCCGAGCTAATGAACGGAATAGATCATGCACGGCGGACCTCTCATAGCCATAAAAAAAAAGAAAAAAGAAAAAAAAAGTAGAGGAAGAGTGCGGATCCTCTGTGCATGTGGCAAAGGGAAGCGGATTGCGTTACAGGTACTGAGTAACTCATATGTGTAGATAAGTGTACTGAGTAAACACTGCGGGCTCCATAGTGATTTATGTATTTCATCCACTCCGTTCATCCATTTTAACAGATAACTTTATATCTTGAGACAAAAAATGATGCATATGAAAAGATTAGGTGGACCATACCACAGGAAACAATGTGAATTGAAAATTTCTTGGGAGCCGTGGAAGCTTTGGATCAATCTGATATTTGTTTTTTTCCCATTCATCAATGTCTGTTTGATCTTGTGAACAGGTTGGATGACAAATAAACATCACTGCAAGCCCTAGAAAGGTTTCAACCCATTGTTTCCTGTGGTATGGTCCACCTGAGTTTTGGATATACTTCGATTTTGGCTTCAACCCCTTGAATGATTTGTAAAATAAGATGGACGGTGTAGATAAACTACATACTTTTACAGTGGGCCCAACTAAGTTTACTCAGTAAGATAAGGGCGCACTGGCCACTGAGTAACTAAGGACGCAATCCGGATCCCAATTTTCTCTGGATACTTGCGTGAGACCCGGAACCAACGACGTGAGTGGGACCCTGAACCTAGGGCCCACCTGGATGTATTCATTGTATATCCATGTCGTCCATCTGTTTCTTCATATTATTTTAGGATTCTTTTCCAAAAATGAAGCAGATGCAAATATTAGGAGGACCACACCAAAGGAAACGATGCTTACTAAACACCTACCATTAAAAACTTCCTGGCGTCCACCATAATGTTTCTTGACCATCCAATCTGTTGATAAGGTCATGCAGACTAGGATGAAATGAAAAAAAAAACAAAAAACCAAAAAAAACAAAACAAATATCAGGTTCATAGAAAGCTTTTGTGGCCCACAAAAGGTTTTTAATGGTTATTAACCAGTTTCTTATGGTCCACCGAAACTTGCATCTGCTTCATTTTTCTGTCATGGCATCAAATAAGCCCGAAAAGTAGATAAACGGAATAAATATATAATTCATGCATCGAGGTGGGCTCCTATGGTCAGTGTCCCCCCCCACATTGATGGTTCCAGGTCTCACCCAAGATTTGTGATGTGGTGGATTCGGACCTAGATCCAACCCGAATCCAATGGCTATATGGATTTTGGATCGGAAATGGATCTGGCTATTTATAAATGGATCGGATATGGATATCACCCTTTGGAACCGAGTGGGATCCGAATCCGAGTCCGTATCCGGCTATAGATATTCAGATTTGGAGCCGGATCTAAGTGGATCCGATCTAGATTGGACCCATTGAGAGCCCTACCTTTATGCTTGGGAAGAAAAGATGAATGTTACTACTTTAATATATAATACGATAATCATGACTGAGTTGGTTAGGAATGTCCTGCTTGGAAAGTGACTTAGTCGATTTTGAGTTGAATATATGAATTGAGAGGAATCCTTAACAGCCACATTGAGGTTTTGGGATTATAATTATACACTTTGAGACTTATCCGTTGCAGTATTATTGAGTTTTTATGGAATGGTGATTTATAAATTTATTTATTTTTTAATTATATGTATGTAACTATTTTTTTTTTAAAAAAAAATTTATAAAAGATTTGTGATTTAAACTTGATAAGAGGATATGAGTCTATGATGGTAGAGCATTCCTAAATTAAAGATTGTCATGGGGTCTATGACAAGCCTTGGCAAATTTTAGACGTTGTATGCTAGTGTGGTGGTCATTTAGAGTACAAATACTTATGTATAAAAACACTGAAATACCAGGTGATACCATTTCCTTGATTCTTTCTCCAAGTCTGGCCTGCAAGGTAAAACCTAGGCTTGAGTCCAGCCCTGGCCTGTGACAGCCCAAAACAAACCTGTGATGATTATAAATGGCTTGGATCTGAGTCTGATCAGAGCCCCAGCCCGACCACCTTCCCTCCTTTTATACAAGATCTAAGCCTTTCATTAGGCGTGCCCAAACATGCATGATATTGACAAGCTGAGAAGTTCTTAGACATAGCCCAAGCCTGGCCCGATTAATAGACAGGCTTAAATTTTAAGCCCAGGTCCGGCCCCAAGCCTAGTATTTCAGTCCAAGCCCCACCCAAAGTGATATAATCCCAAAAGGTCAACAAGCCAGCCCAGCCACTGACAGCACTAGCTGGGCGTGGGTTCATTTGCACCCAGATTTGAACTGGTTAAGTCAGGTGTGGGCCCTAATCAAAATTTGATTTGTCTGGGCTGGGCCAGGCACAAAAAAAACCAATACCATTTGAGACTAGGACAGTCCAAGTCAGATAATAGTAAGGCTATTTAGGTCCGAACCACATATGAGCCCCAACCATGTTATGATCCAGAGCGTCGAGATACGGCCCGCACAAAAAAGGAAGTCGCTGGTCCGAGATCCTCGCCGTAGTAGACCGAGTTAGAAACCATTTTTTTTTCCAGCTCAAATTTTCAATAGGTGGTTAGATCTCAATTGAGTTTTCCTGTGTGGCCCATTGAGTGTGGGACCTTCTGAATGAACAGTCTAGATCACTAGGTGGGCTGGCAGAAGGGGCATGCAGCTTGGTGAGCCATGAGAGTGAGTAGAGCTGTCAATGGTTGGATAAGCTTATGGACTCGATGGTCCGGGCCGCTGGACTGGACCTTTACACAATTTCTAATTGTGGAGGCATTAAAATATAGATTTACTAGGAATTTTGGAGTAAAAATCCTTAAGATTAGGTAGCCCAACCCAGATGGACTGGACCTCAGCTCAAATTTAGGGCTAAAGACCCAGGCCCTGTATAGCTGGGTCAGGTCACTCAGCCCATTGACACCCAGAGTCCACAATCTGTAGTCTATAATTTCAGAATCCAGGCCATTGGTCTGCTGGACCTCAGCGTGAATGGACAACAAAGGGAAAATATCTCAGATAAGAAGATCCCAGCCACCAGCTTTGAGCTTTTTTCAGTTGATTGTGAACGGTCCATGAATTTCTAATCTTAACCATCTATTTACAGGCCACGAAATCAAATGTTAGAACTCTCCCTGCATTCATCAACCGTCTTGGTTACTGAGCCATGGCCCCACAGAGCCATGGTTGAACCCAAAGAATCAGATATTTGTATTTTTGAAACATTAACCATTTCATAATTATTCCCGTTGAGTAGACGGTCCTTATTGG
The DNA here is from genome assembly GCA_003013855.2 of Liriodendron chinense. Classification (NCBI taxonomy): domain Eukaryota; kingdom Viridiplantae; phylum Streptophyta; class Magnoliopsida; order Magnoliales; family Magnoliaceae; genus Liriodendron; species Liriodendron chinense. Next base: position 1,393,685 of record ML058374.1, read on the forward strand.
ATTTCACCCTGCCACGTGTACTGTAGGTTTCATGCAAAACCATCTAGGGAGTTCATGCAGCATAGAAACTATGTAGGGCCCACCATGATGACTATGTAAAATCCCAACTCAAATTTCCTGCAACAGTCCTCAGCTTGGAGGTTACATGGGGCCCACCGTGATGTTTTCGAGAAATCCACTTATTTTTCAACTTAATTTAAGCTAAGGGTAAAATATAAGGAAGATCCACAACTCAAGTAAGCCATAAGATCAGGAAAAAATGGCAATTGAATGATTATCGTTGAAATATTCATATGGCCACAAGAGTTTTGCATCAGGCTTAAGTTTTATGTTTTTAGCTCATACAAGTGGAAATGACTTTATGCATGGTTAGGATGGCAGATAAACATGAAGGTGGACCTAGAAAGATTTCATCTGTGAGCATTTCTTCCCCCATGTTTTTTTTTGTCCACTTGAGTTTTAGATCCTCATTTTTTTACCATCTTAAACTGAGATGGCAAAATGGATGGATAGGGTTGATTTCTAAAAAACATTGTGGTGATTTATTTGCCATCCAACCCATTCATAAGGTTATTACCAAAGCACATTATAATTTTAATCCGAAGCCTCTATAAGCCCAGTAACATTTCCATGTGGGGATTTAGTCGGCACTGTTTCTTGTGTTTTGGCCTACTTAGAATCTTGAATTTGTTCATTTTGAATTCTTATCATAAGTTACATGGACATTGTAGCGGCCCTCACAGGGTTCAAATAGATAGATTTAGGGGTGTTTACTTTTTAATTTTCTCAAGTACATGTAAATAAGTAATGATTAATTACCAATGTAATTACTGTAATTTTTTCTACGCTAGTAATTACTGCTTTGTTTTTTTGGACACTAAAACTAATAATTGTGCAAATTTCATGTGGGCCCCATTGTGATATATGTGGCTAATCCACACCGCCCATCCATTTTGCAAGCTGGTTTTATGGCATGAACCAAAAATTGAGGCAAATCCAAAGCTCAAGTGGACCACACCACACCAAATAGTGAGTTGAACGCCCACCGTTAAAAATCTTTTACCAGTACAATTTCCCATATTGTGGGCCACATCAACTTTGGATCTGCCTCATTTTTTAGCTCATGCCCTAAACTGTTCTGGTAAAATGAATGGACAACATGGATATGTCACAAACCTAACAGTGGGGCCCATGAATTTCAAATGCATTTCAAGGAGGAAATACACATTTATGCCAAACATGTGTAAATGGTAATTACAATCCATTTACCTTCATTTACATTCTTCCCACTCTGTCGTAGCATTCTCCTTCTTTGCAAGGAGCACGTGCCATAAAAGTTAGGCAAAAGCACACCATGACAGCCGCAACATCTACCATGTCTAGGGTTGTAAATGGTCGGGTTCGAGGTGGGTTTAGCCAAAAACCAGACCCGCCCATTTACTAAATGGGTCTAGGTCCAAATTTTAGAACCGGACCCTTTTACTAAATGAGCAGGTCTAGGTCGGGTCTGAGTCAACCCATCAAACCCATTTATAAATGGGTCTGGGTCTAGTAGAGGGAGATCCACCCGTAACCATTTATAAATGGATTGGGTCTAATGGGTCTGGGTCTGGGTCTGGGTTTGGATCGATCATGCAAGCATTTTTATAAGGCTTAAAACTGGGTCTAGACGGGTATGGGTTGGATGGGTCCCTTGAAACATAGACCAAACCCGCCCACTTACTAAATGGGTTCGGGTTCAGGTTCGGTCGGGTCAGGCCAAATATAAAGGAAACCAGACCCAAACCCGTTTAGCAAATGGGTTTGTTCTTGGACCCAGACCCATACCATTTAACAAATGGGTCGGGTCTGGGTTGGGTCTAAATGGGTTGGGTCTGGGTACCCCCATCGAGTCCACTGGCCCATTTATAGCCTTAACTATGTCCATCGATTTTCAAAATCATATTTGAACGCAAGCCCACTAATTTAAAACTCAAGTGAGCCGCACCATTAAAAATAGCTGAGATATCATGGATGCAAATTGCATGTAATAGGTGGCTGCATGCAATCCTTGGTTGCATCGTTTACTTTGTCTAGCATCAAAGAAAAAATATCATGTGCACGTGTTAGATGTATGACTTAAGGTGACAATGTTCCGTGTCAAAAGTAAGATCCATAATAAAAATTAAAAAATAATTATGTTCGAAATGACTCTTTGACTGGGGATTCCACCTCCGCATGGTGTGTTTTTTTTATGGTGGCTAGGTACACGAGTCGAGTAAGCTCGAAAAACTTGCTTGACTCGGCTCGGATTAGAAGTGGGTTTGAGCCGAGTCGAGTCAGATTTTGGGTGCTCGAATGAATTCGAGTCGAACACCAAGCAGGGCCTTGCTCGACTCGAAAAATAGCTCAACTCGGCCCGAACTCACTTGACTCAACTCGGAGAGTTGACTTAGAGTATAAATACTCAAAAAAAAAAAAAAAAAAAACAACAACCCTAACTTCTAATCCAATTCCCACCCGAGTGCCCCCTCTCTCCCTAACCCTAATCCTCCATCCCTCTCTCTCTCTCTCTCTCTCTCTCTCTCTCTAAGCTTGATGGCCGGTCACACCGGCCCCATTCCCTCCTTCCCTCTCTCTCTTAGCTCGACCGTCGGCCACCCCTGCCACCCTTAAACTACTGCGACACTGCATGTCTGCTCACCTACTTGTCGTTGTGACCCAACCCGCTACCCTCTGCATGTCCGTTCGCCCACTGGCCACCCCCGAGCTGCTATGGTGTTGCCTGTCCGCTCGCCCACTGGCCGTTGTGACTTGAACCGCTACCTGCTCCCTATCCGCTCACCCACTGGCCACCCCCGATCTTCTCTGCCGCCTGACCTGCACACTGCCTGCCTGCATTGTTGTTTTACTTATCCGATAAGCTCTATCCGGTTATCCCCCTTTGGCTACCGATCGACCTTACATGATTGATCACTGACCAGTGATTTTTTTATGGGCGATTGGCCGGACATTGTCCAACAGTCCAGGATCGTAAACTCAAACTCGAACTCAACTTGAAAGAATCAAACTGGTACTCGAATTGAAAACTCAAACTCGGCTCGAACTCACTCTGTCTACTGATTGAGCATGTCCATGCTCGACTCGGCAGAGTCGAGCCAAGCAACTAGTAGGGTTTGGGTGGTTTGAGTCGAGTAATGAGCAAGGCAATGCTCGATTGGACTCGACTCGTGTGCAGCTCTAGTGGTGGCTAGATCAAGCACATCCAGCCACCCTCTCTTAAGCGGAATCTACATCAAAGTGGAGCAAACCCACCCTACCATAATGCTTAGAGTCATCCTAAGGGGCCCACTGTGATATATGGAAGAATTCAAATCGACTGCTCGGATTCAATAGGATTTTTCTGTTTGCCGACGCCTGATTGGTCCAGCTCAGCAAATGTCAACACTAACTGCATTAAATGTAGCAGTGCTGACAATGCCGATGCTTAGCTGAACCAATTAGGTCGTCCACAAATAGGAAATTCCTGTTGAGGGCGAGCAGACGATCTAGACTTTATACCGACTATCGGGCAGAGAACCTCTGCTGCTCCCTCTTTGACCAATCATATAGGTGAAAAGCAGGATTTCTGTACTTGGTGCGAGTAGATGATCCGGACTCGAAAATAGGCTAAGGCTCTAAGGGGCCCACACTGATGTATGGTTTTTTTTTTTTTTTTTTTTTTTTTTTTTTTTTTTTGTACACACACCCCACTGTTAGCACACCCACCCACCCCTGTTAGTCACACTACAATGTTGGCCACCCCACTTTGGGAATGGATACCTTAGTGTGGAAACGAGGCTATCTTTACTGAGTCTAGCACTTGAGCTATGGATCTCGGTTCATATACACCGTCCATCTTTCTTTCATTTTTTTCATGTCATATTAATGTATAAGCTAAAAATGAGGCATATCCGAAGCTCAAGTGAGCCGCACAAGGGGGATTAAATGCTCACCATTAAAAACTTATTGGGAGCATCAGAAGTTTTGAAACAAGCTGATATTTGCATTTTCCCTTCATGTGGGTATATGTGACCTTATGAACAGGTTATATGGAAAATAAACATTATGGTGGGACCTTGAAAGGTTTCAATGGGGGACATCATTATTACTGTTGCTTCCTGTGGTGTGGTCAACTTAAGCCTCCCATCTGCCTCATTTTCCGTCCAAAGCTGAAATAATATTACAAAATAGATGGACGGTGTGGATAAGCCCATACATAACGGTCGGCCCCAAAGAACCCCAGCCTGTTCCGAGCGAGCTTGGTAGCAGGGTAGTACCCATTCTGCGTCCCTGGGAAAGCATTAATCGTGTCCGTCCACATCCCTCCTGTTCTCTTTGGTGCGGCCCACTTGAGTTATGGATCAACCTGGATTTTGGGATGCCACCTAAGATGAGCTGGCGAAAACAATGGACGGAGCGGATGTCCAATACTCATCAAGGTGGGCCCTACAGAACCGTTTGTTGCAACCGGGTCCCTTTGTAGCACGTCTTCATCCCCAACCTTAAGATGGTAGAAACGGTTGTGGACCCCACAAGCTGACCACCCAAAAATAAGATTTTGAAATCGTCAACCCCATGACTAGCTAAAAAAGAGGAGAATCCACTTCACCCATCTGTTTGGATCCCCTCTCTTCCCTCATTCCTCCTTTCTTTAGCCACTCAAGCTTGTATATAACACAACGGTCGTCAACGGTCTCATCCCACCAATGCAGGTACGGAGCGAGCCATGAGCAGCCAAGCCATGCGAATTTAAAGGGGTGGGTTCGGTTGGTTTTTACTGGTCTAACAGACCTATAGCCAATCACCACCATCCCCATAAAACACCACAAGGAAGAAGGAGAGAGAAGGAGAGGGAGAGAGAGAGAGAGAGAAAACAACATGGATTCAGTTATTGGAAGAAAACCCAACTTGTTCTTCTTCTTCTTCTTCTTTTTGTTCATGGCGGTAGTCCCGTCGCTGCGGGCCAACATCGGTGAATTCGATGAGTACTGGCAGAAGCGGGCCAGAGAATCCCGGGCAGCCACACTCAATGCCTTCAATCCAAATCCTGAAGAAGTCACTGACAATCTCTTTGGCGAGGTCAAAGCGTATGTTCATTCTCTCATTCTCTCTTGATCGTCAATTCCACGCCCTTAGCTGCTCATCATATATAGAACAATCACACCCTCTAATCATGATTCTAACCATTTTTGTTTTTGAGTTGAATGCAAACATTTGCATCAGATTGCATTCAACCACCTGATGAGTTTCAGGTGTGGCCCATCAAAACATAACGCAGAAGATGAGCAGTCACAATCATCTGTCAATGTGGGCCCCATGAATGTGTGATCCATGAGCCTGAGAGCTCTAAAATTACTATTCATGAGTCCAAACTAGATGTTAATATGCCTTAACTGAAAATATTAAGGTGGTAACACCCATTAGGTTGGTGTCGAAAAAACATATCGGAATGTACATGTGGGGCCCACCTTGCGAGTGGACGAGTCTGATTTTTATTCTAGGGGGAATTAAAAACGATGGCCTACATGATGAACGGACCAGATGTCACGTAAACATGCCCACATGAAATCTGTGCAGGGTATTGGAGACTAACAGAACAAGGCGGGGCTTGAAAAGGTACACTGGCCCATGCATAGCAACCAACCCCATCGACCGGTGCTGGAGGTGCCAGCCTGACTGGGCCCGCCACCGCAAGCGGCTAGCCAAGTGCGTCCTTGGCTTTGGACGCAGAACCATTGGTGGGAAGAATGGGAAGATCTACGTCGTCACGGACGCCTCCGACGATGATCTGGTGAGCCCCAAGAAGGGCACACTGCGGTGGGGCGTCATCCAAGATGTACCATTGTGGATCATATTTGCCCAGGACATGATCATCAGGCTGAATGAGGAGCTCATAGTGAACAGCCACAAGACCATCGACGGACGTGGCGCTAATGTCCACATCGCCGGTGGGGCCGGCATCACCATCCAACATGTCCAAAACGTTATCGTCCATGGCCTCCACATCCATGACATCAAGGCCGGCAATGGCGGTATGATCAGGGACTCTCTCACACATTATGGTCTTAGGACCAGAAGCGATGGCGACGCAATCTCCATTTTCGGCGCTACCAATGTATGGATTGACCATAACTCCCTCTCCAACTGCATGGATGGAATCATCGACGCCATCATGGGATCCACGGCTATTACAATCTCCAACAACCACATGACTCACCAAAATGATGTACATGAGTGAGCCATCTTTTGCTATACATAGTTTTAAATTAAAAATTTTTTAAAAAAAAAAGGCGGACATCGACGACAACGATGATGATGATGGTATATCTTGCGCGGCGATCACGTCACATGTCCCGCCATGCATCGAGGTCGGTTGATTGTGTCCATTATCAGACCCCATGTGGTTAATTGCGTATGCAATGAAGCATGGTTAAAAGACTCAGTGACTCGGAGCAACTTGTATGATCTTGAGTCAACTCGGGACTCGCCTGATTCACAGGTGAATCTGTCTGACTCGTCCGAGTCGTGGGTGGATCGTCTAGGTGACTCATACTGTCAAACTCGATCGGATCCGCCAACTTCGAGTCAACTCGTGGGACTTGCCAGAGTCTAGAAACCATGTGATTAGGGCTGTAAATGGGTCAGTGGACCCGATGGGGTACCCGGACCCAACCCATTTAGACCTGACCCAGACCCGACCCATTTGTTAAATGGTACGGGTCTGGGTCCAAGAATAGACCCATTTGTTAAACGGGTTTGGGTCTGGTTTCCTTTATTTTAGGCCCGACCCGACCCGACCCGACCCGACCCGGACCCATTAGACCCGGCCCATTTATAAATGGGTCTGGGTGGATCTCCCTCTACCAGACCCGGACCCATTTATGAATGGGTCTGATGGGCTGACTCGGACCCGACCCGGACCCGCCCATTTAGTAAAAGGGTCTGGGTCTAAAATTTGGACCCAGACCCGTTTAGTAAATGGGCGGGTCTGGTTTTGGCTAAACCCGCCCCGAACCCGACCATTTACAGCCCTACATGTGATGAGGCATAGAAGGCTGTCAATGGGCCAGGCTTGGCTAGACGGTGGACTCCGGGCCCAATCCGGCATGGCCCAGATTGGGTTTATCTTTTGGGCCTAGTTTTAACATACATTTTCTTAAGGCCCAATTCAGTATGGAACCCGGCCAACTATGCCCACAACGCCACACATGGCCCTGCTTACTTGCTCCAAAATCAAATGAGTCGGCCCAGCTCATCAACGTCTCTAGATTGATGTTGATGATGGTAATGATGATTGAGATTATGTGCTTGATGCAGGTTATGCTGATGGGGGCAAGTGAACTGCACACTATGGATGTACTCATGCAAGTCACAGTCGCATTCAACCACTTCGGAAGGGGCCTTGTGCAGAGGATGCCTCGGTATGATAAACTACGGAATCCAACAATTATTTTATTATTTACTTTTACTTTCATGGATTATGAATATTGAAAAGGTAATTCCTTTTTTTTTTAATTTAAAAATCAAAAATGAAAAAATATATACCATGTCGAGATTCTGCATTCTGCCCTATAGGAGAAAGATTAATAATAATAATAATAAATAAAACATGACTAGTCCACAATAAGGCTATTTATGATAAGAGTTAGAAGGCACATCCTTCCATATTCTTGATAGTTTCAACAAGTGCTAATACTGTATTAGTCTCTTGTATATAGAAGTTTCTTAAAAATCTTTTAAACTTATACATGGTATTGGTATCAGAGCACTTATACATGATATCAGAGTAGTTAATTCATTCATGATACTTAATAAGATTTTAATAACTAATATATATGTATCTATGTATGCACCTACAGGTGTCGATATGGATTCTTCCATGTGCTAAATAATGACTACACTCATTGGCTCATGTACGCCATCGGCGGTAGCCAACATCCCACCATCATTAGCCAAGGCAACCGGTTCATTGCTCCCCCCGACAATAACGCCAAGGAGGTAAGCTATCATCTACAATACATCTAATTATGTCACATATGTCTAAACATGCATCGATATCCATTTATTCATTAGTGAAAAATGCACCATCCTTTTATTGGGTCCCATCGGTAAATGGCCCGCGATTGAAAATCAGATAGAACAGACGATCCTAGCGGTACCGAAAAGTGGCCTTCAAAATGGATAGTTGTAAACATCTAACATGAAGAGAGATGATGGATTGGATCGCCGATTTTCAATCGAGAGCGGCCCATATGATAGATTAGATGGGCAATGGACCATGAAAGTTTTGGGCAATGGCAGGTGACCCATAGGGAGGGGATGGACTGGAAGAACTGGCAGTGGAGATCTGAAGGAGATCTGATGATGAACGGGGCCTTCTTCGTGCAATCTGGCCAACCCAGGCTCAAGCAAACTTACTCGAGGCATGACATGATCAATGCCAAGCCTGGGACATTTGTGAAGAGGCTCACACGCTTTTCTGGAGCCCTCAATTGCAGGAAGAACTTACCATGCTAAGCTACGTTGGATTGCATTGATTGTATAAGATAATACATAGAGAGAATGATTTATTAAATATTTCATTTCTTGGTTATACTTATTTTCATCAATAAATAATTTAGGTTGATTGATCCATCTTTTGTGTTATATTTAAATGGTTGTATCACTTATAATCTATTGGATTATGATCGATGATGCTCTAACACACATTGTAATACCCCGATCTTTCCCGTAGACTCATTGTTTCCGAAAAAACCCGAGTGTCCATGCTCTTGCACACGTGTTTCCAGACCCCGTGCGTGCCAGGACGTATGCGACCAAACCCTACACTCGTGTGCCCCTACACACACATGCGAAATCGCACGAAGAACCCAAAAACCCATGTGCAAGAAGTTCATTTGGGGTTTGTTCATATAACATGCATGCAATTCAAACTAAACTGTCCAAATCATGGTGCCCAATTTAAATATTTCACAAATCTAAAATAATATACTAATTGTATGGTTGTGATCTTGATTTATGAAAATCTGTTCTTGTTGATTATTTTTCATGTGGACCATACATTATTTTGTTGATTGTTCTTCTACATAGGTTTGCCAGGCCCACACGCCTGTGCAACTTGAGTAGAATCAAGGGTGCTTCATTGGCTCTTGATTACCCTACCTTAGGTATTGGCTCCAGTGCACTCTAAATTTGAAACATGTACTCTAGGCCTACACCAAAGGTCAACATGGCAGGTAGGGCTGTCAATGGGTTGGGCTGGGCCATTAAGTTCCCATGGCCACTTCAAGCTGGACATGAGATGGCATATGTGCTGGAGAAACGAACCTAGGCTTAAAAGTGAAGTCTATTTATTAATCGGGCCTAGTTAGGGCTGTGTATAAAAGCCCATCAACCCAGTGAGAGTCCAACGCAGCCCAACCCACCTCATTTAGGGCCCGTTTGATGCTCCCATTTAAGAGGGATTAAGTGGGATGGAATTGCATTTGGTTCCGTGCAAATTCCATGGGACATTTGGAGACACGGGAAGGAATGAGATTAGGCAGAACAGAATTACATTTGGTTCCATGCAGGATTTCTGATGGATTTTGGAATCCACTACATCTGTGGGCCCCACATTGATGCATGTGTTTTATCCATGCAGTCCATCCATATGCATCCTTTACACCTAACATTTGAATTGTATACATGTGCAAATGACCAACACTAGTTATGAATCTGGTCCGTTGATTACAAATCCTTCGTCCATGAAACAGGGTTTTGCTTAATATGGTGTTTTTGCTATGGGGAAGAAACTAATCCCAAGCATCGGGATTGGATGGTCAAAATACCAGAAGTATTTCCAAACATGCAATCATTGTGTACTAATGGTGTTAATCTCATCTAATGCAATTCCATACCATTTAATCCCACACACCAAATAGGCCTTTATAATTTTCAAGATTATATTTAAAAGTTTCACCTTTTTCTTTTTTTAACAGTTAATTTATATTAGACAACTTATTAATAGCAATTAACATTCTCCTAAATCATTAATAATAATAATTAATATTTTTTCAAATAACTATTCCAATTCCATAGGTAGTAAATATGTTAGGGTTAGGCTTATTAACTTCCAAAGTCAAGCTCAGGCTCATCCATTTTGGCCTGTCATAAAAGCTAAAGCTGGGCTTGGGTTAAGTCATACCATGTGGGCTGAGATTGGACTGACCTTCCCCTGGTCCAAACCCAGCCCATTAACAGCTCTAATGGTACGTTGCAGCAGATTCAATATATCCGCTGTAAAGCTTCAGCCATGTAGAGGCCATCATAGTACAAGAATCAGATCCATCCATTACTCAGTTGGACCGTAGTTTAGAACACAAATGTACGTCTGATAGAAACCTGATTTAAGTTTTTTAACCCCCACACATGATATTGCACCCATCTGCTCCAGCAGCACATTTGGTTTCATACAGATGATATGCCTCGTACATGCGAGCTGAAATGTCAGGCCAATCCAACTTCAAGTGGACCACACCATAGGTGGTGAAATCTCACTATGGCATGAGTGCCAGGGGTGTGTGTTCCTGATTGGGTGTGGAGTGCAGGTGTTGGAAAAAAAAAAAAAAAAAGTGGGCCACACTGCACAGGAAACATAGTAAGAGAGATGACCACTAATGAATCAACATAATCCAAGAATGACATGGCCCAATGAAAAAGCGTCATACTCTCATGTTCGATATAAAGCTTATAATGAAATTTTCATATTCATTAAATTTTCATATTCATAAATTTTTATATTTTAACCCGTACACATGATATTGCACCTGATGGATGGCATGGATATTGCACCCATCTGCTCCAACGGGCGGCACATGTGGTTTCATGTAGATGATATGCCTCGTACATGTGAGCTGAAATGTTAGGCCAATCCAACTTCAAGTGGACCACACCGTATGTGGTGAAATCTCACTACGGTGTGAGTGCAGGGGTGTGTGTGCCTGATTGGGTGTGGAGTGCAGGTGTAAAGAAGAAAAAAAAAAAAAAGTGGGCCACATCACACAGAAAGCATAGTAAGAGAGATGACCACTAATGAATTCACAGAATCAGAAGATAACATGACGCAATGAAAAAGCGTCATGCTCTCATATTTAATATAAAGCTTATACTGAAAACTATATAAAAAGCCATTTCACCCTAAAGAAATCTTTTCTTTTCATTGCGGACCCACCTCTGATGCATACATTGCGCTTTTTCATTAGGCCTCGTGAAGTTAGCAATTTGCATCCTACTATTGCTGTTTGTGATACTGATGTGGTATATGTAAACTCAAATCGTTAGATTATCTCAATAGCTGCACCACTCATTATTTTGCTTCTAACCATCCATTTGATGGCCCTCAATTGGATGGTTAGAGTTGCTTGATCACTGCAAAGGTGCCTCACAAATTGGGTTGTGAGGATCAATTGAAATTGATACATATCACCCAATAGGCATGGATATCATCCATGAATGATACTACCGGATCAGCCCATTTCTGCCCAAAACAGCCAGATGCAAGGACAGTACAACTCCATATCACTGGTGAATGATACTATATATTAGAATTTTCGAAAGTTTTTTAAATTTTCATATTCATTAATAAACTCTACGGATCCCCCTTTTTACATTATTAGATTCATATAAATCTAAAACCCTGTGATTAATGGTTTAGATACTACCTCAATAAAGCACATAATGTGCCTATTGGACTCTACAAGTACATATGCATGTGTGAAGGACTCACACTTTTAGTATCTCTCTTTTTCTCTCTTCAAGTCATGCCTAAGGGGGAGTCTAAGCTCTCTTTTTGCTAGGCTCTCTCCTCTCTAATCCAATCCTTCCATTGTACGGTGTACGGCTATCCACCAAAGACCCTATACTTATGATAATCAAGTGGTGGACCATCAAATCATCCTTATGTGCGATCAAAATAGTTTTAACAGTCAAGACAAAATTTAAACAATTGAAAACGTTTATAAAGTCTTTTAAAACTTTTTAAATTGTGGGCCCAGCAGAAAAATTACGGGATCAACCTTTGATCTTTCCGATGCGTACCATGAACAAGCCCTTAGAAAATCAATGAACCCCTTTATTAGCCCATGTAAGGATCAACAAATCTTGATAGATACACTCAGCCACATCCACTTTTGAGCACGTGGTGGCATCATAAAGTGAGCTAAAGCACATATAATCAAAACCAAACCCTCATACGTCCTTAGGTCTAAGGATTAACCAAGTTTTAATGCATCCCCAAGTCTATCATAGTCCAAACAAATAGGCCCCCAAACTAGTGAGTTAACATTGATTCATTAATTCAAGTGCCCAATACATCCAATCATATCTTATATTCATGACACACTCACACTCACATGTCGGGTAGAGTGAAAGCATACTGACTCCAAGTTATGCTCAATGATGAAAACTTTTCATCATAATCCAAGTCAGTCCCCTGGTATTGATGATTATACCTATCATCATGTAATGACTACTATAAGTCAGTTTTAAAACTCATAATAATTATAGTATATAGGGTACTAAGATCCATGGATCACAACTCTCCATTTTAATAACCGCTATATCCAATCTCGAATTCCCAAGCATAGCAAGTGAAATCATTTTTTCACTTAATCCATATTCATGTGTTTAAGGTAACATCACATATTAATTAAGGCATAGCAATCCGTTCCATTGAGACTCTTAGTCAATATGAACTACAACTAATATTGTCACTATTACATTAACATGGCGAATGGATTAGATTTATATTGGTTTTCCAAGGCACAACTCACGCACTATATGCCAAAGCCCATTTACAAACCATGATCGAGTCAAGTGTTGCCCGAGTCAAGAGGTGAATTGGATGATTCGAATGATTCATCACGATAATGAGCCACAACAACCAGAAGTTTCACCATGTGAGCCATCCTAGTCCCTAATGGGTCATTTGGATGATTGTAAATTTTAAAGTTGTAATATGATTACATGTAATCGGATTATAGGTGTAAAGTGTTCACAGTCTATTCGGATTGGCTTTAAACTATAATCTATTTATAGGTAAACAGTTGTTTGTGTTTGGATGACCTATAAATTAGTTACGGTATATAATTAGGTATTCACATATGACAAAGTCTGGAGTGATAAATCCTTTAAAAATCATCAAATGACATATAAAGTCTTTATTTAAGATGGATCATTAGGATAACCCCAACCCAATAAAGCTTATGGTTGATCATTATGCTAAACCAATCATTTGGTGGGCCCACTCATTCAAATTCCCTTTTGCGATGAGAAACTATCGAATATAAATAATTAACTGTTACTTCATATGTACATGCCGTGTGCTAGCGACAGGTATAGTATCCGCCACATGTACAGTGTCCCCCACATATGCTAGCCACATGTACAAGGCCATGCATATACAATTAGACATACATGCACAATAAACCCATGTGTACAGTGGGCCATACATGATATAAAGAGAGGTACATGATACAACGAGAAAAATAAAGATGAATTAGAAAGCGGGCAATACATGATACATGATTATGTGTACAAACCCCACATGTACAGTGGGTCATATCGTGACCATTAATTCCTTGAACATAGATGGACGATGCATATAGAGGTAATTTGAAATATGTCATTTTACATGTTTCATATCACAGCTAAAAGTTGTAATCCAATTACAGCCTATGATTCTATTAAGGGCAAATATACCCATTCAAATGATCTGTGTAATCCAATTACCTGTAATCAGATTACTACTTAAAGACTTTACGGGCATCCAAACGACCCTGAAGCTACACTTCCACCACTCATTGCTGCTAGCGATTAGAAAAGACCAACGTACTTTCGTTGCTAGGGCTATCAACGGGCCATACCCGGGCTTGAGCATAATCATCATGAACCATTGTCGAGCCTATTTGGTTTGGCTCATCACATGCCCAGGATCAAGCCTAGGTTGGGCTTTGGCTACTTTGCAGGCCAAGCTGACAGACCTAAACCCAGACCATTGACAGCTCTATCAACTAAGTTACCCTAGCTGTCAGACCAAACATAGGGAACCATGGAACAAAATGTTCCATGGGGCCAGAGTGATACCTGTGTGTCATCCGCTCTCTAAATAAATTGCCCCCAGCTCATTTTCCAACGCGAACATAAAGGCACGTCCAAAACTCAAGTGGGCCACAAAATTTTAGGCATAAACTCAAGTGGGCCATAAATGTACGATGATCTATATCATTGAATCATTCAAATTTTTTTATTTCAAATTTTTTTATTTTGCCCAGCCCATCAGGTGGGTCAACCTGAACTTTTGGTACAACGGGAACTTTCGCTTGGGGTGGGTTGAGATTGGGTTGGAAATCTTCAACCCGACTCAAGTTGGGTTGGGTTTGGGGTGAGGCCTTGGCAACCCAACCTTATCTACAGTACAGAACATGGTCATGGCCTACATGGAAAATAGGTTTATGGTTGACTAGTAAAGGGTGTGTTGTTATGTATGACTTGTTTTGTCTTCTTGTAATAGTCCTTTTTTTTAATTAGTGAGGGTTTTTTTATTTATTTCTCTAATTGTGCGTCTACGACTTTAATGATTATAGACTTTATTTTGCTAGTTTTATTTGTAGGTGTATTAATATACCGTATTAGTGTACATTTCTGTTGGATTTTATTTGGACTATTTGACTATTTTTGTCCAGTAAACGTCCATTAACCAACCCTTTCGAAAAACTGGACCAGTGTAACTTTTGGTTTATGATTGATCTAAATATAGGCCCACTATTTGGACATTTTAATTTGAGTTACTCATATGCCGTGTACATTTTCTTAGTGCCAGTGTATCAACCATCACACTCTGCAAGAGTATAAACTATGTGGTTATGATTCGCCAAAGCTTCAAACCACATCATAATCCCCAGGGTACATGTCATCAATTTCGGCAATCGGATCATTGTAGAGAAGTTTTAATTTGGCGAAATGATAAATCAGAAACGATCACTAAAATGCCGTGATGGGGCCCACCCAATGACATCACCATATCTACAACGTTCATCTGGTGGCCATATCAAGCATTGGGCGACAATCTTAAACATCAAACTAGGTGACCAGCAAAAGGGACAGCTTAAAAGAGTCATGTCCACATTAGACAGGCAAATGTCCTCTCATCGTACGGTCAGGATCGCCTCCGGATCTGTGTAGCATGAAGTTTAATGAAATCTTTCAACGGCTGAGATCTTCTGAGCTCCAACAAATGAAAAAAGTGGTGGGCCTCAAGAAAGTGGTTGTGAAAAAAGAGTCATGGGTCTTTCTTTTTACCAAAAAACTATCATTTTTAAAGCAAGTTTAAGACCACACTTATTCTCAATTCTTTTGACCCATCTGAGCAAAAATTCTTCCTTCTACCGTTATCTCTTTACTCCCTTACTTCCCCCACAATTCATTTCTTTATTCTTGCCTTCCCTATTTACACTTTTTTGACCAATAGAAAGGAAAATTGTAATAACATTTACAAAAATGAATTTAGGTGGGCCCCACCATTTAATAATCCAGTGTGCTGGCTCAAATGGGCCACATGGCAATCCGAAACCGATCATTAGATGGCTCCCATTTTGGATTGGCCATCCTAGCAAAATCCAACTGATCAGATCATCTTGACTGTTCGCCGCATTACTCTTGTTTATTAAAATACTAAATTCTCTTACTCTGTCCTTAAACCTTGAGAAAAGAGGTTTACTGGCCCCCACAGACACGTTGGATAATCTGATCAATGTATCACATGGGACTCACGACTTAGATGATATAATGAAAAACACAGGCCGGTCAACTGCTATGTAGTGAAGGAATGGACTGCCAAGAAAAAAAAAAACCTTCCAAGCTTTATTGACCATCCATTGTTCTCGTACATCTGAGAGCTACCTGATAGTTGACCGGACTAAGTTTTTTCCCAGTCGATCGACATGGTGTGTCCCACCTGATACTTGGTCCAGATGGGCTAAAAAGGTATAAGGTTGTTGCATATTGACGGTGCGTGTGGGTCTAGGAAACCTCAAAAAGAAGGGAAAAGGGGTGCATGCTAAAAGATTCATGGGTGGGTTTTCATTAATGATTACTACAACCAACAAAATCCTAAAAACTAGAGCAAAAACTTCAAAACTTAGAAGTAAAACTAAACTTTCACAAGAATGAG
Organism: Liriodendron chinense; assembly: GCA_003013855.2. Lineage (NCBI taxonomy): Eukaryota > Viridiplantae > Streptophyta > Magnoliopsida > Magnoliales > Magnoliaceae > Liriodendron > Liriodendron chinense. Next base: position 1,409,916 of record ML058374.1, read on the forward strand.
ATGATTCGATCTGCAAATCCTTGTGATTGATTGGCCTTGTACAACGTGGGCCAGTTATAGGCAATCGAAACAGCTGATCAGGACCATCTGTTTTTTTCCATTCTCAAATGATCTGAATACATCATTCCACAAAATTCAGAAGAGCCTAATCACGTTTCCCACCAAAACATTTCAAGCTCACAAAAGCAAATCAAATAACAAAAGAATCTTTTTCAGTACTCGGCCAAAATGACTAAAAGGAATTTGAAATAAAAGCTAAATGACATACCAGTCTATTGTTTTCAACTAGGCTGGGTGGGCGAGTCCTACCTTGATTCGATCCAACTCGCATCTTCTTTATGAACGAGTTTCCACACCGATGTTTTCTTTCAGGTACCCCTTTATGGGTAAAAAGAAACTCTGCTAAAGCCATCAAAGAAGCCTAAAGAGAAGGGAAAAGAAGAGGAAACAAGACAGAAATACCCACAAAATCTATTCAAATCACGCTGTCACTCAAGTTCGTATATGTAACCATTTTTCCACTCACCCCATACAAGCACTTACATGCTGTTGTTAATATTTGTCGTGTCACTTTAGAAGTAGCATACAATGCCTACGCAGAGAACTTACTTCAGTTTTCATTTCGTATAAGTGGAGCCCATGGTTCATTGATCCAAACTGTTGAAATGAATGGCCATCATGGCTAGGCCGTACATCAAAAAATCCCCTAGATTACAAGAGGTGCCCCAAGGAATCTTTGACCTTTTTTGTTGGTTGATTGTAAATTGTTGCTGTGTTTTCTTTCTTCATCATCAATCCGCTCACCATCAATTAAGGCCCTGTTTGATAGACACTTCAAAATGGGTTCATCTCAATTTTGTTGATCGTAATTATGTATTAGCGATCATGATCTCTAATACATAATTACGATTAACTAAAATGGAATTATGTAATGAGGATCATGATCTTTGATGCATAATTATGATTAACTAAAATAAGATGAACTCATTTTCAGGCGTCTGCCAAATAGGCCCTAAGATTTCCCATCTAGGAGATGTCTTTTCTTTTTCTTTTTCTTTTTCTTGTTGTTCTTTATAGGGGCCAATAGTATCAACCTTTTTGGATCACTGAACCATAGGCCCCACTTGTGCAATCTGAAAATCTTAGTCTGCTATACAACCTGTCTCCAGAGAGAGCATTATATAGTACTTCATCCTTTTCTTTCAGAGTTTGATAGGAATAAACAATACGAATCAAAAACCGAAAGAGAAGCAAAAAACTGAATGAGACTTGCCAACTATATATTGAGTTAACCAGTAACTAGACAAAGTCAGAGAATGTAAATACATGTAGGGCCATGTTTTGGTGATCCAGACCGTTTTTCTGATACAACCCACCAGAGATGAAGGATTTCTCGAAAATCTTCCCAATCAAAAGATCCCAACCCTTTGAGCAATGGCCTACAGAAAAACGATCAAAGAGAAAAATGGGCAAAGGTCCACATTCCATGGAATAGCCCAACAATCAAAGGCTTAAGATCTTCCAACCTAGAAGGGACGTATCCCCCATCCACAGCGGGTTCCATCAAATCAAGGGTTTGGAATACCAAAATATGACCCCATGTGTATGGAATCCTGAACATCAGCAAAGTGTACAACTGCTGATTTCCAAGACCCTATAATTCCTCACAACAAGAAATGCTGTTATGACAGTGACAAATCAAGTGTAGTTTTCAATAAGCATGGTTCTCCGTCGCAAATCAATTTAAATCTACAAAGGATCAGATGCATTTCACAGGGTATTTTATATGTGTGTACATATGTGTATGTAATCAAAAGATCTGAAGTTTTGCCTGCAAACATGCATGTTTCAAATGGACATAAATCTACACTTGAAGGACATAATGGTCATATCCAAAAGCTCAATGGTCACTTTAGTCATTCACCTGAAAAAAACGGTTTATACCAGTCTCGCCTTTCTTTACCAGCCAACAGAGCCAAGTTTGTGCATATAAAAGAGAGATTAACCAGACAGATTTCATAATTAAAAAAAAAAGTCCAACAAACCACAAGCTTTCTTCTTCTTCTTCTTCTTTGTCTTCTTCTTCTTCTTCCTGCCAGCTGATATGATTTCGCTGGCAGACGTCTACCACATTTTGGTGGCAGCAGTTCCGCTGTATTTTGCCATGATCTTAGCCTACATCTCCGTTAAATGGTGGAAGCTCTTCACCCCTGATCAGTGCTCGGGAATTAACAAATTTGTAGCGAATTTCTCGGTCCCACTGTTGTCGTTTCATGTGATTTCCAACAATAATCTTTACCATATGAACCTCAAACTGATACTTGCAGACTCACTGCAGAAACTACTAGCCCTCCTTCTATCTGCAATCTTTATAAAACTTAGTTCCAAAGGCAGCTTAGATTGGCTAATAACTGGGTTCTCTCTAGCAACACTCCCCAACACATTGGTCTTGGGAATTCCACTACTGAGAGCCATGTATGGGGATGGTGCGGCCAATCTTCTGTCTCAGATAGTTGTCTTACAAAGCACAGTTTGGTATACCCTTTTGCTATTTCTGTTTGAGTTCAGGGCCGCAGAGGTGGCTGCTGCTGCTCAATTGTCTGAGACCACAGGTATGTGTTCATCCTTGCATTTTCAATGACAAGTATTTGTGTATATCAATGCCTGAAATAACTCTTAAGTGGTCAAGGAAACATGAGTAGTAGAATTTTGCAGAATTGATAAGAGAAATCTCTCTTTTTCTTTTATGAATCTAAGCTTTGTAGCAAAAATCAACTTACATTCAGCCCACGAGTTTTACTAAGCACATGCACCACCATGCATGCCAAATTGACACATATTTGAGATCCAAGTAATCCACTAGGTGGGCCCTTCCATGTAATGCCCTGGCCCAAAAATCAGAATGGACACTGCACAGACATTGGCCAGCCATTTTCTGTCTTCCATTTTTCTCGTACTATTTGGACCACTTGATGATTGGATCAGCTGATTTTTTTCTCGCATGGATATCTAGGATCAGCTGAATTTTTTCTCGCATGGATATCTACAGAGTCAGCGCATATGATGGACAGCTTTGATCTCAAATGCGTGCCTTGGGTTGTCTCAAAATCTAGTGAACAATCGCCAGTGGTACTTTTTATGAATGTTATTGAGTTCTGAAGAAAACATACAGTACTGAACCTTTGGAGAGTAATAGGCGATGATTGTAGGAGAATGTGTGCGCGTGATGCAAGTTTAATCTCTCTTTTCTATATTCAGTCAGTGAACTAGAACCCAAAATCCATGGTTGTGAAATTTGCATGAAGGTTATGGTACCCAATCACAAGGATCATGCAAGTCTACAGAAGAGGCCAGAGAGACAAGTTCCCTAAAAGGAATCTGAATGTGTTTTCAGCAAAAAGAGCGGATAGGAATGAGAAGTGTTCCACACCAGATTTTAGGTCCTATATCAATCCTATAATAGTTATCAAGCCTTCTGTTTTCCTTTTAATCCAATAACTAGTAACAATGGATGTTACTCAGATGGTTCAGTGACATTTTTTTATATCTGAGAATGGTACGTATTATAAGACATTCAAGATAAAAATAAATAAATAAATATTTCAGGAATTTCTTGCAATGTGGAATGTGGTTGGTTCCTCCAGATGGGGGTAGTTTGGCCTTCTACAAAAATCAAGGGTGTTATCATAATCTACGGTAATAGCCCATACGGGTATCCCTTCAGCAGGTCACAATAAGCTAAATGAGGACAACCTATGCTGATGGTTGACCCCAATAAAATGGCACCACCTGATCCACCTGTTCATGGCATTTACGTGGGCCAATCCAGACAATCCAAACTTCAGGGCCATCGTGGATGCAGAACAGTCCAAAATCACCCTGATCAAATGATCATAATCGTTGAATTGGAAGCTCTCAAATAGACACAGAAAAGTAAAGTGGCCAGCAGTTAGAATTCATTGGCAATCAGATGGTTAAGATTGTCAGGCCAGTGTGATTCTCAGGCCATGCTCCAACCACAAGGGGCCCACAATTTGGACTGTCCAGATTCCATACGCGAATGACATTCGTACAGTGGATGAGTCATACCATCCAAAAAATGGTGGCGAATTATCACAGTGGTGTAGCCCATTAAAGTACAGATGGCTTGGTGGTGGCCTAGCCCATTTTTCGTTTGATTCCTATTCCAGTAACTTAACTGGCCAAAACAGCGTGTAGCATATTATGGGTCCCCAGCAAACTATTTTAACCTATGAAGGATGATATTTATACTAGGAATTATAGGGTCCTAATGCATCAGATAGTGACTAGTTCCCTGCTGTTAGGAAACATAGTCATAAGATCCTGACCGTTGCTCTGAAGTAACCTAAAATGGATCACTGATACCGAAAAACTCTCAGGACAGACGATTCTAACCATGGATCAGAGGCTGATGAGTAAATGGTTACAGAGAAAACACCCGAATGTTCTGAAATAGTAGTTAAAAAATGGGACGGGTAAATCCAATTATGAAAACTTTTGGGGGCACACACCATCCTTCGTGATTCATATGACATCAGTGGTCCTAATCATCGAAACATGGACCCAGCTTGTAAAACATAGACGCATCAGTATACTCATGTTATGGTGCATCAGGACCTTATAAGCCCTCTATTATTATATCATTGAAACAGAATCTTTTGTGCATTTTTCATGAGATTTTGTAACTTTGAAGACATTCACAAAGCCTAAATGCATATAGTCTCTTGTGAGAAGTGACAGTTATGGAAGTTGAGCTATTGTCTATTGTTTGAGCCTTCTTTGAGAATGCAAATGATGCATTACCTTGATTAGCTTTCATGTAAGAAAACATTCTCTTTGCCTAAGGGGAATTGGAGAATCAAGGAGAAACAGAAAGTAATGGAGCTGAAGAAACAAAGACCAAATCCTCAAGAAATATCAAAACCAAGCTCATTCTATTGATGGTGTGGAAAAAGCTCTTCAGAAATCCTAATACTTATGCAAGTTTGGTTGGTCTCATTTGGGCAGCCATCTGCTTTAGGTAGGACACTCGGAGCGACGTGTTCAGAAAAGACATCACAAAGCAGAGGGACCTTATCTTTTCAAATGTCATGTGGTTTGGAGTAAAAAGGAAATAGAAATAGAAGAAATAATAAACTAACCATGTGATAGGGTTGAATCTGTTGCAGGTGGGGAATAAAACCGCCAACGATAGTTGATAAATCAATATCAATATTGTCAGACGGCGGACTTGGAATGGCCATGTTCAGTTTAGGTGGGATTTGATCAACAGCGGCTACAAAGGGTAGGAAATATGAACCATTGCTTATTTCTAAATGCGGCTTGTGGCACTTGACAGGTCTTTTCATGGCATCACAATCAAGTATCATAGCATGTGGGGCCCGGATGGCGACATTAACCATGGGAATAAGGTTCCTAGTAGGACCCGCCCTCATGGCAGTCTCGTCCGTTGCTATTGGACTGAGGAGTGTGTTGCTAAATGTGGCAATTGTGCAGGTGTGTACATTAGAGACAACAAGCACCTGTAGTTGTATGAGATTCCCTACAATCAAAATGTGTTATAACCAGTCAAAGGCTTGTGTTATATAACTATCCATCTCGATAATCCACTTAGGATGCTAAAGAATTTGATGTGTTTCAGGCAGCACTTCCTCAAGGAATTGTGCCATTTGTGTTTGCTAAAGAATACAGCGTACATCCAGAGATCTTGAGCACTGGGTAACTATATTCTTGGCATTCTAGCTATTTGAAATAGAAGCATGCTCCAGTGGCACCTATACCACCGTAAGCTACAGTGGTACTGGGGGGATATGGGGCCCACATGAAACATGTATGAAATCCAACATGTCCACTAGATGTGTCAGTGCATATTACCCCCGATCCCAAAAATCAGTCTGATCCGTGAATCACCTGGGTCACAACATGGGGTTACAAGTTGAGAGGCAACACCCACCCTTGATTTGCATGAGGGCTCACCATGTTGTGCATATGCAATCTAGGCCATTCTCATCCTTCATCTGGCCTGGATGAAGGGTCAGACCAAACCTCAAGCTGTTTTCAATTCAGGTAGGCCCCTGTGCAAATCAAGGGGAGGTGTCCTCTCTCATATTGTTTCCGATGTTGTGGCCCACCCGAGTGTTGGATCGGGCTAGTTTTTGGCATCTGGGATAATATGAGGTGAAGGACAGGTTGGATGGCCAGTATATATATCACCTGGGCCCCACATACGCGTGGTACCTCCATCAGCTTTTGGTGGTACCAGTACCATTGGAGCACGCCCCTTTGAAATAACATCATTTTTTACTTTCTTGCCCTCAACCTTCAACAGAAGGCACAAGTGGGTAATGACATTTGCTTTTTATTCTATTGTAGGGTTATCTTTGGCATGATCATCGCAATGCCGATAGCATTGGCCTACTACATCCTCCTAGGATTGTAAATAGCTGCACTTCTCATGCAACCAAACTGGATCAAAGAAAAAGGTTACAAAGGGCTATATAAAGACCAGGAAAGAAATATCATGAAATTTATTTAACACCCACTAAAGTACGGCTTTCAAACCCTTATTGGAAACATGCTTATTAAGATTCACAACTCCCCCATATATGTGTGCTGAAGATATAATGAATAACAGAGGATTTGCACAAAAAGAACTAAAAAATGTAACAAAGATGTGAATATGTTTGTCTACTTGGTATCTTAATAAAGAAAGAATCTGATTCAAAGTACCAGAATCCTTTGTAAGATCATGATGACATCACAAACGGGACGACGTCCTCCTCCTCTATTAGAAGCCTTTTGTCTTTAGCATCTATATAAACATGTAAGATATGAATTTTATAATGCTATTGAGCTCCCTTTTCTTCTTAGAATTTTCTGTGGTCGACTGTTTTACCTATTCCTGAAGCAGAGTTTTGACTTCTATAGGTACGTTTGGCTTGAGTTGCATTGTTATTTGTTGGAATAATTTGCACAAACCAGTTGCCTACGTGCACTGGAATCTTCTCGTCAGAGGGTCACTCTAGTTTTGGAATCCAACTCACAGCTTTTCTAAACTCCCTCCAAAATGATGGCTGTTATCCCAGCTACCTTTAACGGCACCAATTTGTATCATTTGTAGTTTCTTTTTTTCATGGGTTTGTGTATTATTATTATTAAAATTCAACTCACATGTCTTTAATGAAACATAAACAGATTTCTTTTAGGGCCTGTTTGGATTCATGAAAAGCATGAGAAATGAAATCGTGTTTCTTGGGAAACCTTATTTCCAAGAAACTGTGGGAAATAAAATATTGTTTTCTTTGTTTGTTTTTTAACAAGATTTTCATAGAAATTTAGAATCTATTTTCAAGTTTGTTGTTTGGCAAAATAAAAACTTTTCTTGAAAAGATTGGCACATGCCACATGTGCCAATCTTATTTCCAAGAATCTATTTTAGGTAGTCACTAGCATGTGCTAGATTGGCACATGTGGTGCATGTGGGATGCTTAGAGATGAATAGTGGCACATGTGGCATACACGGCATATGTGGGCACTTGAAGTTGAATTGTGGCACACAAGGTACATATGACGTGTTTGAAGTTGTATGGTGGCACATGTGGCACAAGACATGCATTGGCACATTTTGCATATGGGCACTAAGGCTAGATGATGACACTTGTGCACATTGGTACCATTGGCACGAGGCATATTTGGAGAATTGAAGATGGACAATGGCACGTGTGGCACATTGGTGCATGTAGGGTGCTTTGCACGTGGGGCACAAGTAAGATGAATGGTGTTACATGTGGCACAATAGCACGTGGGGCACAAGAGAAGATAGATGGTGACATATCTGGCACATTAGCACATTGGGGGCTCTTTAGACGTGGGGCATAAGATGATGGATGGTGACACATGTGGCATAATGGCACGTGTGGGGCATGGCTAAAGATGGACAATGTCTCATTTGGCACATGTGGCAGTGGCACATGTGACGCAATTGGACATGGATAGTAGCTCATTTGGGCTTTAACCCTTGAGAAACCTATTTTCCTTCCACCGTGGGAAAATGCATTTCCTAGGGGTGGAGGTGGGAAAATAAGTTCATTTATTTTCGTACAAAGAAAGTAGGAAATGGTATTTCCCACAATTTCCCATAAAGAAAGGCTTACCAAACAACGGAAAGTGGGTTTCCTGGGAAACACTATTTCATTTCCCATACTTTCTATGAATCCAAACAGGCCCTTAGGGATAATTGTAAACACCTGCCTCTGGTTTATGACAATTGTAAACACCTCCCCTCTAGTTTGGATTATTGCAAGTACCTCTCCTCTGGTTAACAAATTCGTGGAAGATTTTATACAGTCGATTGATACCATATTCCTTGAGAAATGGACCATTTTACTCTATATCGCATTAGGTAAGTAGTTGAAGATGCATGGGCCTACCATAGTGCGTGTACGTCATCCACCCATTTAGCATGGTCACGCCATCATGAAAATGAGAAACCCCAAAAGTCATGCTGATCCAACCATCAGGTGTCCCAACACTTAAATTTGAAGGTTTTTTGGTTGGTGTGGCCCAACCAATCATTGGATTAGCCTGATTTTTCAGGTGTGCAATATTTATGGTGGAGGGACCTTATTAGACGGGTTGGACGTCAAAAAAAACTTCATTGATGTGGGTATTTTTGTCATTGGGTGTCCATTCCTCTAATCTCTCTAATAGATGGGAGTTACAATAATACGAACCAGAGGGAGATGTTTACAGTTATACTTTTTTTAAATGCTTGATATAAGTCTATAAAGATGGTTCCTATCCAGTCCTTCCACTTTCTCTAAGAACACTTAGCTGAGCCCACTTCATGCATAAGTTCGGTAGCAGAAATGGTCAAATGGAACTTCAGTCGTTGAAAAATGATCCAGCCAAAGACACCATCACAAGAACTCATGCCATACAAAGAAACCAATAAATAAAGGACATTTGAATCAAATCCTGGCTTCCAAAGCTTCAGTGATATTTACAACCTTTTTTTTTCTTCTTCTTCTTCTTCTTTTTTATACACTTTACAACTATTGCTTCTATTGGAGATTATTGTAGAGCAGCACATGAAAATCAAGGGTACCAACTAAGCAAACCTCTAACAGAACATGTAGCAGACGGTGAATGGGTTTGCCTTTTAATCTGCAAACCCAAACACATTACATGCTCTACATGCTTCTAATTCATTTTTCCAAGCCTCCCTCAGCTCGGCAGAGTCCCTGTACCACTGCCTGAAAAAGAATTTCTGAACAAACTAAGTGCATGAATGCTTGAATAAAATGAGAGAAAGGAGACCACAAAATGAACTGTTAGGAATGGACTCTTTTTTTTTTTTCAAGTGCAAGCACATAATCCAATAGATAATTCCACAGCTTAATTAGTACATTTTGCAATTTACAGAAACTATAGCTGACATAGTAGCACAGATAAAAAGTTAAATGCTCATGTATAAGAATATAAGCAAAGACGCATTAGTTTCATTATGAAGCAGAAGGAGAAATTTGAAATTAGAATTTGGAGAAGTACCCACTTACAAATGAAAAACACTTTTCATGTGTAACAGTTGGCACAAGGGCTACTCCTTGGGATATTTAGCTCAAATACTGAGTCACCAAGGCTTTATGTTATAAAGTCTACTTTGGATGATCTGTTATGGTTTACACAAAGTTGCAAATTATCAACATGATGGTTGTACGCCTTTCTTTTTCTGTTGTAATAATTTACCAAGGAACGGTTCTCTTTGCTAGAGGGATGGAGAAATTTCCTATAGCAGACTTGCATTTTGGTGTGTGAACAATCCACCCAATCGATCTAGAGCTTCTGGTCACCATTGTCCAGCGCACACCTCATGGTTCAACATGCAAAATCACTGTTGGATGATTCTATAATTCAGAAAGTTGTACTCTTTTCCTGTAGCCATCATTTACCAAGCTATATATTGGATGCAAGGCATTCCATAACGGTAACAGCAGCCGTAACGGCCACCACCATTAACTTTACGATTCCGGGTGTAACGGCCGTTACTGGGGCTGTAACAACTGTTACGATCTTCATTTTTTTTATTAAAATAAAAATCTGAAAAACCTGTATTGGTCCTGTAATGGACTGTTATGGGGCTGTTACAACCTTTACGAGGGGCGTAACGGGCCATTACAGGGGCTATAATGGCCTTTACGGATTATTTTTTCCATAACGACCGTTACGGCCTTTACAACCCTGTAACACGTAACAGTTGCCACTGTTACCTTTACATTATGGCCTTTACGATCTTGTAACGGCCTTTACGGCACACCATGATTGGATGGCTAAAATTGTCATATTGAAGTCCTTGAGCACCATGGTAATACAAGGTAGGGCCTAATTAATGGATTGTTCCTAATCATACTGAAATTTTTTCAAATAAACGATCTGGAAAATACATTTTGGATAAATAGGATAATCTGAACAGTGATTTTGCGTGGTGACTCATGAAGAGTGTGTTGGACTGAATCAACGATCAAGATCACTTGATGTAACAAAAGTTGGTCCTGTAACTTTTTTTATTTTGTAACTGGGTCATAGGTAAATATGGTTCAAACGGTTTGTACAAACATTAAACCTTTAAGGCACGAAAGCCATATCTACCAAAAGGTAGTTTATGGACACAAATTGAAAGCGTGTTTGAAGTTAATTTGCATTGAGTAGCATGGCCATTGGATCAAATTCAAGGTGATGAGCTCATGTCTTCATAATGAAGAAAAGAGCTCCCTTGCCATTTGGAGCTACTTTCATGGACTTCCTGCATTCCGGTCAATGTGAAACAGGTTTCCACACTTTGCAAAAAACACACCACTTTGTATTTAAAGTTGGTCCCATTGCAAAAGGGAGCAATTCCAATTTGCATCATTTTCCAAACAATGCTTTAAACAACTAAAGAGATTGCATTACCAACTCCCAAAAATAACAAGATGGTAGAAATTCCCCTCGATAATCAACAATCTTTACAAGAATTGTTGAAATATGTTTTCCAATGTAGGTATTTCCACATCAAACTGTTTCTTAGTAGTCTATATTCATGCTAATTTATATCATGTAAGTTGTATCGCTTCTCTTAAAAGAAAAAGACACTCGTTTCAGAAAATCAAGTGTTAGAACTTCACCTGGTATCAGATGTCATCCTCATATTGGATCATAGTGATCAGGTTGATTAAAAGCATCTGTTTCTGGAAACACTCTCTCATGTGTTTCTATTTAGATTCTCTTTTTCATTTCCTTTTTCAAGAGAACGTATGCAAACATTCTCACAAATATCATAAAGTACACTAGTTATAACAATTACGCAAGCACTAGTATCTAACGTTCAATAGCTTGATTCGCCTATTGCTTTAGTATCATGAACTGAAATGATCAAATCATTGAACCGAAATCTAACACCCGCAAGTATATCATAACTTCCAATAAGAAAACATAGATGGTACAATGTAATATATTATAAGATAGATTGCATAAATGAATCTATATATCAGTGATTGGATATTTTACAGGTGGCACATGTGTACAGGATCCAATTCCAAGATGATCGGCTGAACGGCCCAGCCCCACCTTAGATGAGCTAGAATCCAAAAATCACAAGGATTGGACAACCATAAAAGCCTAACCCCTTAAACCCTAGAACTCAAAACTCACAAGGATTGGATGACCATCCATTTGGAGGACTTTCAACAAAGATCAATAGACACTTAAGGAAAAAAGACAGCCATCCATCCTTTTTTTTTCCTTGTAAATCCTTCAGCCAAAGGGTTAGGATTGACCAATTGGTTTGAGTTTTGAACTATGGCCCATCAACGGGGAGTACTACAGAATCAATGGTCCAGACCCCTAATGTGTGCGAAAAGTAGTCTGAGAGTTTCTTTGATAATGTAATTGGAAAAAAAGGTGACAAAATTATAGGTTTTCTCATATATTGTAATGAAATCAAGAATCAAGATAGAACCAAATCGACAAAAAGAATCAACATAAAATGGAAATCGATGACAACAATTAGAAGCCTATCAGGACCCGTTTGTATATGGATACAACCAAATAAGTTACGTTTTCTACTTATAGCAGTAGACAAGCAACTTATTTGAGATAAGTAAGTTTGCTTTAAGATCAATTATAAGTAACTTTTTTACTTAAAGTTACTTCATCACTTCAGCTTAATAAGTAGAAACCAAGATAAGCTACTTGAGGCATAAGTAGCTTATCTTAAGTAACTTACGATCCAAACGCCCCCTTAGAAGTGTAAAAAGGAAACAAACATTTCAGCTCAACTTGACAATGCAAGTCCTTTCGTCATGTCATAGAAACTAAATAGATCATGCTCCTTGGTTGGGAGCCCCCCATTTGTGGTGTGGTCCATTGCATCAACAGTCTAGATCACCAAAACATCGACCCCATGTGTGTGGCATTGGAAGCCTCAGTAAAATGTACATTTTGTTGAGGATCAGTGCCCCTTCATCGAAGATCAATGGTTCACTTGAGTCAACTCGGACACGGACACGGTCAAGTCCAATCCAGGCTCGACCCAACTCGGTTGCGCCTAGACTCGAGTTGACTCAGGATTGACCGAGTCAGTCCAAGTCACCGAGTCAATTCCTAATCAATACATGAAAAACCTCTCAGATAAGGAATGGCCCGGTATTCGCTATTGCATTGGGACACATGGCGGTCAATCGGTCGATCTGGAACGTCCACTAGGTCCAACTCATAATTCATGGGCTGCCACCGCCAAAAACCAATCTAATCAGTGTTGGGAAGGAAAGAGACTGGCCCGCAACGGAAGCGAGAAATCAAACGAGATAAACCACAATAATCAAGCAAATCAACACACACAAGAAGGCAATCCGATTTTACGTGGAAAAACCCCTCACAGGTAAAAAACTACAGCACAAAGCGAATCCAATATGAAATCGAAGTTACAAGAGACTACAGAAGAACAGTCACCCGAATTAAGCCCCACAAGAGAAACTCAAGCTCTACAAGCTCTTTCTCTCACCCTAGAACTCTCTCAATCCCTCCTTACGCATCTAGGATACCTTAATTCCCGTTTACACCCGCTTTTATATCAATAAACAAGAATTAGAAACAACTTTGCGCAAAACCGCGCAAACCGACTTAACAGCGCATTGGTCGTCAGTCGCCCGACCCGATACCATCGGGCGCCCGAAACCCCCTTCGGTTGCTCAACGACCACTGCTTAATCGCCCGAAACCACGTAAAATTGTCCAGAGAGTTCATTGTGCAAAATCCGCGGTAGTAGGTCGCCTGACCACCCTGCTCGATCACCTGACGGCCCTATTCAACATAGATTTGAGTCACCCGATTCCAACAATCTCCACCATGACGATAATCTTCATGTTGCACCTTACCATACTCGATTACCCATCATTCATCTCTACTTTGTTTCCATTATAGTTGCACCGCTTCTTGTGCCCTCACAGACTCTATACCCGCACCTTCACACCCTGCTCACTCATGTGGCCCTTACGCACTTGCCACACATGAGCAACCGTAGATTTTGCTGCCGATCCCGCAGCTCCACCGTGAAAAGTGTTCCCAAGCAACTTGTAAAGATTGTCACACCTCCGTGCCTTAATCATCACGAGTGCCCCTTTTCTCACTTTACAATACCGATCACAATCCGTGAACTTGCACCCCATTGCCTCGAGTGCACCAAGAGAGATCAAATTCCTTTTTAGCCTAAGGACGTGCATCACATCTTTCAGGACTCATTCGATCCCATCGAACATCCTGATGCGCACTAAACCAATACCAACAACCTTGCAGGCGAAACCATCGCCCAAGAACACCAATCCACAATCATACTCATCGCATGTCATGAATGAACTCCGATCAGGACACATGTGATACGATGCACCTGAATCCAAGAGTCACTCTCCACCGAGAGACCTCTTACCAGATACAGTCAACACATCGTTATTATCACAACCATCCTCTGTGGCTTCCACAGTATTAGCCCCCCTCCCTAGAAGAATCTCCAGACTTCTCTTGCCTTGGTTTAGGATTCTGACAATCCCTCTTCATGTGCCCTTCTTCCCACAATTCCAGCACCTTACCTCCCTTTGCCCTTGAATTTAGATCTTGATGACGAAGATCCCCCACCCCACTTAGAATTCATTCCCCTCATAACCAGTGTCTCGTCAAAGGACAACCCCACGTTACCACTCTTCCTTCTCATCGCCTTCGCCTGGAGGGCTGAGATAACGGTCCCAACGCTAAGAGTCCTTGAACGACTCATATGATTTAGGAAGCGAATTCAACAAGATGCATGCCTAATATTCATCTTTCATCGGTTCATCTAAATCCAACAACTTACAAACGAGCCTATTGAACGTGTTAATGTGGCTCTCAACATCAATCCCCTCCGCCATCTTCGGATTGAACAACTGCAGCATCAGATACAGACAATTCTCAAGAGACTTCTTCACACAAATATTCTCTAACTTCACCCACGTATCAGCCATAGTCTTCTCCCTCATGATATTGTACAAGACCCCATCTGTTAGGCATAACCGGATTGAGACATTGGCTTTCTTATCCAGCTTCTTCCACTCTTCTTCTTTCATAATCTCTGGTCGCTCCCCAAGAATTGTTTCTTCCAATGCTTGTTGAACTAGGATGCCCTCCATCTTAACCTTTCATAGTTCAAAGTTGTTTTCCTCGGAGAACTTCTCTACATCGAATGTCATGCTTGACACCATTAATACATCGTCTCAGATTCCGATCTACCTCCCAATGTTCGTTCTAATACCACTTGTTGGGAAGGAAAGAGACCGGCCAGCAAAGGAATCGAGAAATCAAACGAGATAAACTACAATAATCAAGCAAATCAACACACACAAGAAGGCAATCGATTTTACGTGGAAAAAACCCTCACGAGTAAAAAACCACAGCACAAAGTGAATTCACTATGAAATCTAAGTTACAAGAGATTACAAAAGAACACTCCCCCAGATCAAGCCCCACGAGAAATCTAAGCTCTCCAAGCTCTTTCTCTCACCCTACAACTCTCTCAATCCCTCCTTACGCATCTAGGATACCCTAATTCCCGTTTACACCCACTTTTATAGCAATAAAGCAGAATTACAAACAACTATGCGCCAAAACCGTGCGAGACTTAACAGCACATCGGTCATCGGTCGCCCAACCCGAAACCCCCTTCAGTTGCCCGAAACCAAGTGAAATCGTCCAAAGAGTTCACTGCGGTCACCCGACCACCCTGCTCAATCGCACGACGGCCCTATCCAGCATAGATTTGAGTCACCCGATTCCAAAAATCAAATGATCCTATCCACCTAGAAAGCTTACCTTTTTCTATAGTCATATGTACTCCCCCAAGCATGCATGGGATGGTTAGGATTGTCTGATCAAAGTGATACTTGAAACTGTTACAAGCAATCCATGATGGCCCCCACCTAACTCATGGATCAAATTCTTGACTGGACCTAACTTTATAAACAATCTTGACCATCCATCTTTCACAGGCTATGAGAATCATCTGATCACTAAGATTTTTGCCTCGTGGACAGTACGGCGTGGGATACACCAAGTTGACCGTACGGATCGATTGATTTGACTGTCCACGTATCCCAACCCAGCTAGGAGCACAGAGTACTATAACAGACAGTGCTCTGCGACCCTGGACTTCTCCTCCTAAACAAAACCCTATCTCAGTGGCACTTCCGTAATTTCATCCGTGGACATCCCAACCGTCCAAACCATCAACTCACACCAGACGGCCTCTAAACGGATGATCAGAACTGCCCAATCAGTGGACATCGAATGGAGGGTTCAAAAATGAGAAATAGTCAGCGGCCAAAACACAGAAAACAGAAGTTCACTAAAATCAGATGCCAGGATCTCCAATCAATCTACAGTTGAGCCCGGGATTTGAACGGTTGGGATGAGATACAAGCCTGCCACGTGGACAGTAGAGAGAGAGGGAGAGAGGTGGACGCTTACTTGCAGACGAGAGAACAGTGGATGAGATCGATGTAGTCGAGCTGTGAGAAGATGCGGTTTATGACATCCATTGGAGCCTGCAGCGCTTCCGGACTCGCGACGGATTCTCTTTCTTCCATCTCTCTCTCTCTCTCTCGCTGATTGGGGAAAAGGCTCCTTTGTTAGTTCTGCATCATTTAAAAAATGGTGGTGACTATTCAACCGTATAGATGGGTGAGGTTGCACGGCAATAGAGACCGTTGACAAAGGGAACCGCGGATGGAGCACAAATGAAAATCTGCACTGATATAATCATCAGATTTTGGCCCACTCGGATAGAGAAACGGATTGACTAGGGAGTAAACTCTGTGGGGCCCACCATGATTTATATCTTTTATCCATGCTGTCCATTCATTTTATTGTATCATTTTAGAGCATGAACCCAAAATTGAAGCATATCCAAAGCTCACGTGGACCACACCACAGGAAAGAGTGTGAACTGAATGCTTACCGTTGAAAACTTCTTGAGGCTACAGGGGCTTTGTATCAAGCTTATATTTGTGTTTTCCCTCCATCCATGTCGGTGTGACTTCATGAACCGGTTGGATGGCAAAGACACTTCACTTTGGACCCTAGGAAGATTTCTAGGGTGGACATCATTTTGACTTGATGAGCGGGTTGGATGGCAAATAAAATCATTTTGGGCCTTAGTAAGGTTTCAACAGTGGACATCATTTTTCCACAGTTTCCTTAGGTGTGGTCCACTCGAACTTTGGATATAATTCAATTTGGGCTCATGTCCTAAAATGACCTTCAAAAGTGGAGGGGCAGCGTGGATAACTCACATAGATCCATGGTGGGCACGACAGAATTTACTCGCAATCGTCTTCCAGCTATTTGGCTTTTAACCATACCCACTTATTGGATGGCTTTGATTTCTGGATCCAATATAATTTTGGGTGTTTTGGATGGTTGTAGATCAGTGCCACATGGAAGGAGGATGAGTCTTCACCAATTTAAAATGGTACTAAACTAACATTGGAGTCAACTGAGAAGGAAGCAGATGGGAAGGAATTAGGCGTGGCCGTGAGAGTGGGCCCACCTTGATGTATTGTAGTATCTCCACGTGATCCATCCATTTTACCAGTTCATTTTGGGGCATGAGCCCAAAAATGAAAATGATACAAATTTCAAGTGCACTCAGGAAACAATGGTGATTGAACGCGCACCATTAAAAACTTCCTCAGGCCCACGTTAGTGTTTATTTGTCATCCAACCAGTTGCTAAGTTCACACCGACCTGGATGAAGGGGTAAAACAAATACGAGCTTGATCCAAAACTTGTGTAGCCCAGGAGAAGTTTTTAATGGTCAATCACCGTTGTTTCCTTAGTGTGGTCCACTTGAAATTTCAATCTGCTTCATTTTGGGCCTCATGCCCCAAAATGATCTGGAAAGTGGATTGCCGGTGTGGATATATCACACACATGTATTAAGGTGGACCTGACGGTTAGGGCCACACTGTTGGGTGCAGCCCGTTGCACCTAATCCCAATCACATTGGCTCGCAGAGGAATCAGAAGGATATTCCAGGGGGATTTTGACCGTACAGGCCCCCTTATATGGCGAAATTCACTGCTTGTTTTTGTCTAAAACTATTTCTCTTATTGGCTCTTGACACTTTTTAAACTTTGTTGTAGATGAAAATACCCTTACTTTGGATCCTGCACTGGTACGGAATTTGAGTAAAGAAAAAGTCACGTAGCCTCCAATCCCGAGACAATGATGTGGATGTTGTCATTGGGTCCACTTCAAAGTAAATCAAATCCGTTCATTTTCTTTGTAGTCCCTTGTTTATATAGGAAAGTGTAATATGATGCTAACCTAATCTATGTGTAACCCACAATACCTGAAAAAGGATAACAGTGATCGTTCCATACTAAATGTTTTCATGTATTGTGGTTCAGATGTTGATCTTTCTTCTATCAATGGCCTAAAATGAAATCCCGAGGATAATGGATGGATTGGATTCTACTCAAAAGTGATGGTGGGCTCCACAAACGATGTGTATGGCTATCTCAACCATTACTACATGACAATCACGACCCTTTGTGGATGGCTATTATATTATGTTTGGACTATCTATCTCGACCCTTACTAACGATCCCAACCCTTACTACATGACAATCACGACCCTTTGTGGATGGCTATCACGATCCCAACTCTTACTACATGACAATCACGACCCTTTGTGGATGACTATCACGACCCTAAACTGTATTGTGTTTGAACTGTCTATCTCGACCCTTACTACATGACAATTACGACCATTTGTGGATGGCTATCCCGACCCTGAACTGTATTGTGTTTGATTTGCCTATCACGACCTTTACTACATGACAACCACAACCTTTTTGTGAATGATTATCACGACCCTAAACTGTAGAAGAGATACGGGTGCTATTATGTTTGGACTGTCTATCCCGACCCTTCATGTATGTCAACCACAACTCTTTGTGTATGTTAATCACAATCCTTAGGGTATAACAACCATGATCATTGGTGCATGCCAGTCTCAACACAGTATCACATCTTGACATCTTCAAAACCATAATCACAATCATCTACAGACACACATCAACACAGATCTAAAAGAAAACATCACTACAACCATTCACAGATTTACATCAATACAAATATGGGGGGGAAACATTTACTAACATAAAGGCACCATGTCTTTCGATTTCGGTGGTATAAGAAGAAGACTGGAGTCGGAGAAGATTAAGCTAGAAAAAACCAAGCCAAAGGAGGTGGTGGTGCGTCCCAGAGAAGAAAGAGAAGGAAGTGGGATTTTCGTTAGATCCAACCCTATCTTCAGCTTTTTATTGGGTCAAATCCATTCACTCTCTCCGAAATTTGGAGGAATGTAATTATCGAGATGATGACCGAAAGATTTTGATCAGGTTATCCATAGCACAATTAGAGAAGAACATATTGTTTTAGAACTTGTTTACCCTTTTCCATCACTATGGGCGACTAATAACTTGAAAAATCATTAATCCAATACTAATTCAACATAAACCCAAGCCACGAACATTATGAACGGATTGGATCTACCATTAGATGGCCCACTAAATCAAATAGATATAAAAATCGGATCGAAAAAGGTAACGATCATAACTTATGATGAAAATTTTTTTTTTTCCATACTAGAGACGAACTATAGCAGTACATGCTACATTCTGTGAGGCTTGCAGTGATGTTCATATGTCATCGAACTTGTGCACAGTAACAAAGATACATGGGTAAAAGAAAAATAAACAAATATCATATCTATCTAAATGGTTTAGGGCCACTAATAAATTTTCAACGGTTTCAGACAAATCACCCTGTTTTTTACTTCCTTTACCCGATTTTTACCAATATGTATTATAATTAGCTCTTGAAATGAAAGGAATGTGTGGATCGACATCATACCTCACGATGGGCCCCACTTTAACTTTTTTACTATCCAACTCAATTCACATTCCACACATTAATAACTGTCAGGCGCAAGGCTCAATACATAAAGGTATTTTCGTCAACAGCAAAGTTTAAAAAGTGTAAGAGGGTCAGTAATGGGAAATAGTTTCAGCCAGAAACAAGCGGGAAACTTCGCCATACAAGGGGGCCCGTACGGTCAAAATCCCTATTCCAGGTGACCTAATGTAGAATGGACCGGTCTACTAAACAATTTCCCACATGTTTTGCAAATCCTTGGCAGTAGCCCATTTGTGGCAGCGACACATAACCCAGTAAAACCACAGCACGTCTTATCACAAGCTAATCCTCTTGTAATTAAGACGGGTCATGCTTGACATAAATTACCATATTACTCCTCTTTGTGGGAACTTACAACTATGAATAAAATTTTATTATAATAATGAAATATTTACCAAATAAATAAATAAAAAAGAATCCTTAACTCTCATGCTACCAATTCTTTTTTTTAGATCGGATCCGTAAAATAAGTCTATGGCCCCATATGGTTGTTTGTCTTTTGAGATTTTGAATAGCTATTTTGAATTCAAGTTAATTATGTTTTGAATAGTTGTCCTGAATTCAAGTTAATTATATTTTGCTTCATTCGCAAAGAGGGACAATAAAAGAATTCACAGTAAAATTCTAGCTATGAGGACTCAGATCAAGTACTGCCCCTGCTTGTACCAAGCTTGCCATAGTGATGTAGCAAGGCGAACCTCTGATCGAGGCTGGAGAAGAATCAAGAGAAGAATCCAAGATCGGACTGAAAAAAAGAGCCGAAGAATCCGGAGAAAACTCAAAGAAACGACCCCTGACGACCAATCTAAAATTTTTATGTGGGTGACCAAATATAATTAATTTATATATACTATCTTTGACTAATCTCAATACCTGAGGACGTGTGGCGAGTTCAAGTTCTTGATGTAATGTATTTTGGCCCACCTTACGAGGTCAATTGAAGTGACTCATAACTGAGTATTGTTGATTCTATACATTGTGATATAATTAAATCTATATGATCCAATAAAGCATCTATTAATTTTTTATAGACATTCTTATGGCTAAGATTTAATAGAACGAACTATCTGTTAAGTGGTTTTTCAATGGTACTAGTACTACAAAGCTTTTAAATAGTTTTATAAGTGTTTTAACCATTGATCATTAGTTTTAACCATAAAAATATTTTCACCGCGCTTGATTATAATTCTGATAGTTAGAGTTTTGTTGTCCATTCCTTTTTTTTATTTATTTTCATGTATGTCATATCTATAATAATGGGCACTTATAACATTTTCTTTACATGATCGCTAACATACAATCAAAGCGCTTTCGCAATAAGGAGCTCGATTAATTTTCTAGATTGGTGATGGCAAGCTCATGATTTTCATTGTAACAAATAATACTATCCATTATTAAACTCTCATGTGAGACATAAGTTAAACATGGACCACCATTCAAAAACTCTAAATGTACTCGGGGTTCACCTAATGGCTTGATTGACTTGATCTTTTAGGTCTCCAACTTTTTGTGTGAGAAGATTGCTGGATGGGTTGATTTCTCAAAGAAACATCAATGTGGGCCACCATTTGAATACATGTTTTGAATCTAGGCCATCCAAAATAGTGGCAACTAAATGTGTGGTCTCCAATGGCCTTCATGTGGCTACCTACGTTCTGGATGAAATGCATGGTCTCCAGTGGCCTTCATGTGGTCCACATATATTTTTTATGGAGTATATAGTCCCTAGTGGTCTTTTTATGACCCACCTACATTTTGGACACTTTATATGACCCATTTACATTTTGGACAGAGTAGATGGTCTCCAATAGCCTTTGTATGGTCCACCTATGTTTTAAACACTTCATGTGGCCTGCTTACATTTTAGATGGAGTGGATGTTAAAAGCACATTTCAGTGGACCCTACCAAACTTACCCCATGTCTCCCATGCACGGTAAATTATGTTTCCTCATGCAGAAGATATCTCCCCATGTAAAGGTTAATCATGAAATGTTTTGTCAATTGGTGACAGGACCATCACTTGGTAAATGTAAAAACATGCAAATGAGCAAATAAATGATAACTACGGTTAACTAAAGGTAGGACTATCATTTTAATAATTAATGGTTATTTCTATCAAGGATCCATTAGTTCAAATCAATATAAACGACTGTAGGTCCATATATGAAATAAGTAGATGGGTTTTGAAAAAAAAAATTGAAGTATGAGATTTTCAATTCATAGCCCAAAAGGCATGCAACCATATTAAAAAATTCCCTTGCTCGAAAGTTTGAATTGAGTTCGCGTTTGCCTCATATGTAAGTTTTAGGTGCATGCATGTCAAGCATCATAATATGTCCCAATGCATTAAATAACTCTCATTTTAAATACTACCAAATTTTCATTCTGGTTCATTTTCTTGTATAACAAGCTTATTGCATAAGGTTGCTTGTGGAACTTATTGTGGTAGTGTATATGACATCTAGCCAATTCAAAAGTGTTTCCCATCATAAAAGTTGAATGCATAAAAAATTTGTCCGACTAAACCATCATGTTGGTTACTACATGTAATGACCCATGATTTTGGCGCGCATTTATATACAAGCATACATATACATTTGCATTCACCTAAGTATACAAGCATAGATCTATCCCTTCATCCATGCATTCATGCATATGTACACCCATCAATCTGTTCAAAGTGTGACCATTAATATGTGTGATCAATCTGTTTTGTGTTTACCATTGACTTATGTAGTTGGTAATTATATAGTTTCGTGTATGCATGTATCTATGTGTATGTACACACTCACGCTACTTATGCATACATGGCCACTTGTTCAATCATAAACTAGCTGGTAGAAGGAAATATAGAATGTTAGTACACTTCTCTGTTTACAGGATGCTAGGCATATCTCATCATTTCAAGATACACTTTTAGGAGTCGTAGAAACCAGTCTAAACAAAGGACCAGTTCATTTTGATTGTTATCCAAATTTCAAAGTAAACATAAATGATAAACATATATTACAAAGTTTAGTTTTAAACATACAAACACAGGGTATACAACTATTAGAAGGTAGTGATAGCTTAGCCGCAATATATAAAGTATGTTATAAAGTATTAAATACAACTATTTACCCTCTTGCTCTGAAAGAGAGCCCTAGAGGTAAAACCATGTTAATACAATCAGATATGCAAAATCTTCACACTATGATACCTAGAACTATAGAATGGGAAGAAGTAACCTTACCCACTACATGGAACTTAGAAAATATACATACCCCACCTCCAGTAGAAAACAATGAAATTGAACAGATCGTAGAATCACCAGACGGTAGTATAATCCTCAACTTTACTCCACAATGCCAAGTTGTTATTAAGATCAATAGCCCTAGAAACTCGTTATCTTCACATTCGTTTAGAACAACTAACTCACAGTTTAAACCATCCTCATCTAATCCCATAGATCCTATAGTAACACAATTACATGGAATTAAAACCAATACTCAAAATAACCTAGCACAACCAGTCTACGCCCAATCTAATTAACAAACCAGTTTTTCTCCTACTCACTCACAAATGGCAGATAATTCTCTTCAAAATTTTATAAATATGTTAACCCATAATTTAGACATTGACTACGTATGTAAAATAAAACTAGACTATCTTAATATGAATAATTTAGAAAAATGAAAAAAATTCTGTAGACGTTACACCCCTACTGTCCAAGAGACACTCCGTAAAGGTCACTTAATGTATTGCGACAAAGCAGAATACATTCCTTTCTTTGACTGGATAGATACATATTATCCCATAACACAACAAGTTAATGTAGTTACAAAACCAATAAGTACTTGGACAACAGGAGATAACCGTAGAATACAAGCCACAAATCCACCAAAAGAAAACTTAAAAGTACAAGGACAGAACGCAACTATATTAGCTACACCTTTTAAAGCCCTTACTGAAACAGATCAAAATAGATTACACAAAGCCATTTTAGATCAAAATAATTATAGTAATTTATATCTCCAAAATATAGGTGAACAATTAGGGCGTATAGAAAATACTGTAATTTAAACCAGAACAATGTTAACAGACAACTATAGCGTACTTCATAGTAGAAATAACCAATTACCCCTCAAAGATAACATAGATACCGAACAACCGATGTTTAGACCACCTGAACTTTCTAGCGACATACATCTACACAGTAATAATACAGAGGAATTCCTTCAAGCTATTACAGATAAATTAGCAGAATTACAAACACAAGACAATCCTAGACAACAGAATCCTAGACCATCTTCTAGTAATAACCCCCATGTAGCAGTAATAGAGAATATTCCTAACACTATTAATACCAACACTCTTAGACAGAGAAATCCTTACACTCCGCTACCAGAAACTCGTAACTATTATCCTAAACCCTCAACTATCGATTTACAATTTGAAGAAAGAGGACAACACGTACAGAGTAGTTATAGTGGTGATTCGATATATGAATGGAATATAGACGGACTAGCCGAATACCAGATATTAAATATGGCACACGAGATGGCTATGGTAGCAACCACCTATAAGACTAGGAATAACACTGACTTTCAAACTGCCCAGCTCCTTGTTACTGGATTCACTGGCCAGCTTAAAGGATGGTGGGATAATTACTTAAACCAAGATGATAGAAACGCACTTCTAACTAGATTAAAGGTAGATCCTACAGGAACACCTATCCTAGAAAATGGACAACCGGTCCCAGATGTAGTTAATACAATTATATTTACTATCCTTAAACACTTCACAGGAGATCCTAATGTAATTAGAGAACGCCAAAGTACACTTCTAAACAATCTTAAGATAAACTATATGTCTGATTTTAAATGGTATAAAGATAACTTTATCAGCAAAATTATGCTTAGAACAGGTTGTAATATGGCCTTTTGGAAAGAAAGATTTATATTAGTATTACCAAAATTATTTGCAGAAAGAGTCAGAAATAAATTACTTAGCCATTACAATAATACCATTCCGTATGATAGAATAACCTATGGAGATATAGTTTCGTATATTAATAATGATGCATTAGTATTTTGTAATGAACAGATAATTAAAAATAAAATAGATAAAGAATCCAGGTTAGGTAATAAACAAATAGGTTTATTTTGTGAACAATTTGGTTTTCAACTATTAGTTCCACTATCAGTACAGAGAAGAAAATCTTATAAAAGGCGTAAAAGTTTTAAAAGAAATTTTAATAAACTTTACCATTGGAAACAAAAATATCCTTCAAAAAGAAAACCTTTTAAAAGATATTCTCAACACAATAAGTTTTGAAAATCATTTAGGACATTTTCTAACCACAATAGTAAAACTCCACCAACTTGTTATAAGTGTGGGAAAGTAGGACATTATAAAAATAAATGCCCTTTAAAAACTAAAATATTTGAATTAGACATAGATAATAAATTAAAACAAAACTTATACAATATACTTAAGGAACATTCATCCGATTCTGAAATAGACCAAGATGACAAATCACAAATCTCAGATTTTTCAGATAATGAAATAGATATCTTAGATGACTCATCAGATAGTACCGATAGTGATAATAGTAACTCTATGAAATTAGATTTTAATTACTGTCAAGGATGTGATAATAAAGGAAAATGTAAGTCTATTAATGTTTTAACCAAGGAAATTTATACACTTACTGATGAACAGAAACTACTTATAGAATTTGCTAATAAGTTAGATAATCCAGAATTAAAGAAACATTATTTAAAACAATTACATGATTCCTTAAATAAACCTCCAAAGCAAACCATAGAATCATATAATATAAAAGAGATAATAGCAAGATTTGATGATCCTATAATTAGAACACCAACAGTAGAAGACCTACAATATGAATTAAAAAATATTAAAAAAGATATTCAAGATTTAAAAAGACAAGTAACCATATTAACCATAAATCAAAACGTACCCATAACTGATCAACCATCTACTTCCTTAGACCTAGGATCTATGCCCGAAACAAACCAATTAGATACAATAACAGAAATAGAATCCCAGAAATGGCATGTTTATGTATCCGTAATCATTAAAAACCAACATTTTACTACCACAGCCTTGATAGATACCGGAGCAGATGTGAATTGTATACAAGAGGGAATAGTTCCTAATGAATACTTTGAGAAAACAACTGAAGAACTTAGGACAGCCAATGGTTCACGGCTTAATATTAACTATAAATTACCGAATACAAAAATTTGTATCCAAGGAATCTGTCTTACTACTGATCTCCTTGTAATAAATGATATAAATAGACCATTAATACTAGGAACCCTATTTATTGAACTTCTAAAATCATTTAGTGTAGATAATATAGGGATTCATTCAAACATACTAGGAGAAAATATTACTCTTAAGTTTATTAGTCCCCCGCAAATCAGAAATATCAATGAATTAAAACAACAACATTATAGTAAAGTTATAAATTTAATAAATACTAAGACAAACTACCTGCATCACTTAAAGCAAGAAATACACCTTAAGAAGATAGAAGTAGAATTAGAAAAGGAATACTTTAAAACCAAAATAAAATAATTCGATGAAAAACTTAAACAAGAAATATGCGCTGACCTTCTCCATGCTTTTTGGAATAGAAAGAGACATATAGTAAATTTACCATACGAACAAGATTTTAGAGAAAATAAGATACCAACAAAAGCTAGACCTATACAGATGAACCAGGAATTACTAGAATACTGTAAAAAAGAAATACAAGAATTACTAGAGAAAAACTTAATCAGACCTAGTAAATCTCCTTGGAGTTGTTCAGCCTTTTACGTCAATAAGAATGTAGAGATAGAACGAGGAACACCTAGATTAGTAATTAATTATAAACCTTTAAATAAAGTATTACAATAGATTAGATACCCTATACCCAATAAAAGAGATCTATTAAATAGACTAGTTAATGCTTCTATTTATTCTAAGTTCAATATGAAATCAGGATTTTGGCAAATACAGATATCAGAACAAGATAAGTATAAGACAGCCTTTAACGTACCATTTGGTCAATATGAGTGGAATGTTATGCCCTTTGGTTTAAAAAAAGCACCTCCTGAATTTCAGAACATAATGAATAACATATTTAATCCTTATTCACATTTTTTTATAGTATATATAGATAATGTTTTAATCTTCTCCACCAACCTTGATGAACACTGGAAACATCTTAAAATATTTTTACAAGTAATCAAAACAAATGGATTAGTAATTTCAGCCACTAAGATAAAATTATTCCAGACTAAGATAAGATTTCTAGGACATCACATATATAATAGAACTATAATACCAATAGAGCGAAGTTTAGAATTTACAAATAAATTTTCCGATGAAATTAAAGAGAAAAAATAATTACAAAGATTTCTAGGGAGCCTAAATTATGTTCGAGAATTTATAGAAAATCTAAATAAAATTTGCCAACCATTATATGATAGACTTAAGAAGAATTCTAAACCATGGACTGACGAGCATACGAACGTCGTTAGAATAATTAAACAGAAGGTTAAAAGTATACCATTATTACATATAGCAGATCCACAAGCCTTTAAGATAGTAGAAATAGACGCATCAGGATTAGGGTATGGTGGCATACTCAAACAGAAAATAGATAATAATGAAGAAATAGTTAGATTTACCTCAGAAGTATGGAATAATGCGCAAAAGAATTACAGTACAATAAAACAAGAAATTTTATCAATGGTTTTATGTATTACTAAATTCCAAAGTGATTTACTCAACAAAGAACTTCTTCTACGAATTGATTGCAAAAGCGCAAAAGACGTTTTAGAAAAAGATGTTAAAAATCTAGCACATAAACAAATTTTCGCCCATTGACAAGCTATTTTATCTAGTTTTGATTTCAAAATAGAATTTATTAATGGGGACACTAATTCTCTCCCTGATTTCCTTTTCAGAGAGTACCTTCAAACCAGTCACAATGAATAGCCGGCCGCGACAAACAACCAAGCAAGATTATGCTTTAGTTCCAACCAAAACCCCAGCTAAACCAAAACAAGTAGTTCAGAGTCCTATTGTAGGTAGTACCATTAGTCCTAGACTAACTTTTTCAAACATCCCTATCCACAAGAATCAATTCCAATCATTATCTCCATCTCCCTCTCAAACACCTAAACCACAATCCTTCTCTAAAGTAGTCCAAAATCCACCACTAAGCCCCCAGTTAGCCCAAAGTTCTCCACCATCAGCTTCTAGCTCTTCATCAAAAGATAACCTTTTTAGTCTAAATTACCAGTATATCTACAAAGATGAAGTATATCCTGTCATGGCCATTGAATTAGAAATGAGACAACTAGGCATCTCCCAAATTATTCAAGAAAATTTTCTTTCTGAGTGGCAGTGGCCAGCCACTATAGGATCTAAAGTCCAAAGATATTATGAGTTTATATTAGTAGATACTGATTCATGTAGTTTTACACATATTCCAGATTTACTTGGTCCTACAAAAATTTCATATTCAAAATGTCGAATTTACAAATTTCTTACTTTACCTGATTGGGGATAAAATCCTAATACTCCAAAACAATTCTCAGTTAATTTTAATCCCTCTTCTTTTACTTACTACGATTATCAAGACGCCTGGCTATTTGCCTTTTTCTTTCAAAATAGACAATCTAACCACTCTTGGTTTTTTCAATTTCAAATGTCCAATCCTTTAAAATTCCCTGCCTGGCTTTATAAATTTTGGAATTATTTAGGACCAAACATCTCTAATTTAACTAGCCCAGTTCTAGAAGGATTTAATTATTTTAAAGATACTTCATGTTTTCCTCAAGACCAAGCTTCCCCTTTATTAGTATTCTTTGCACAATTTAATTTAGCATGGATAGCAATGTGGGAACACAACATCCAACCCATTAGCACTAATCCAAATACTTCCTTTTTAGTCAGACGTTTTAAGACCAAATGTGGCAAAAACTAGATACCAGTAAAGTAGTCAAATCAGCCTTAGAAGCCTATTTTTCAAAAAATTCCCAATTTTTCAAAAATCCGATTAATCACCCTGATTATGAATTTCTACTTAATAAATCTAAACTACAATGTGACATTGCAAGAACCAGTAGCAGAGCAGCATACAAGAAATTCCTTATGGATGCCCTCTCACAGATAGCTTCTGATGATGATGATGATTTACTTTCTGATACCGCTCAAACTAATTATGCACAAGATAATGAAGAAGCAACTTACGGCCTTGAAGATTATGACCATCAGCTCTATAAGTAGAAGTAGACCAAGCAGCAGCAGCAGCAATAGACCATCAGCAGTAGACCAAGCAGCAGCAGCAGCAATAGACCATCAGCAGTAGACCAAGCAGCAGCAGCAGTAGACCATGTACAGTAACAGTAGACCAAGTACAGTAGACCAAGCACAGTAGCAGTAAACCATCAGCAGTAGACCAAACAGCAGTAGACCATCTACAGTAGTAGTAGACCAAGTACAGTAGACCAAGCAGCAGCAGCAATAGACCAAGTACAGTAGACCAAGCACAGCAGCAGTAGACCAAGCAGCAGCAGCAGCAGCAGTAGACCAAGCAGCAGCAGCAGTAGACCATCTACGGTAGCAGTAGGCCAAGTACAGTAGACCAAGCACAGCAGCGGTAGACCATCAGCAGTAGACCAAGCAGCAGCAGCAGTAGACCATCTACAGTAGCAGTAGACTAAGTACAGAAGAATAACAGTAGACCATCAGTAGTAGACCAAGCAGCAACAGCAGTAGACCATCCACAGTAGAAGACAAAACTCATTCTCACCCGACAGCATCTCCTTAATTTTCAGGTTTTCACTGTAGCTCTTTTTACTGTAGCACTTTTTACTGTAGCACTTTTGACTCTCTTGCCAAATAGTACCAGCCAGC
This sequence comes from Liriodendron chinense, assembly GCA_003013855.2. Lineage (NCBI taxonomy): Eukaryota > Viridiplantae > Streptophyta > Magnoliopsida > Magnoliales > Magnoliaceae > Liriodendron > Liriodendron chinense. The sequence continues at coordinate 1,439,404 of ML058374.1, forward strand.
TGTAGTATACGACAAAATGTTATCATGCCAGCACAATACGAAGATAAGCTCCCGGATTCCAAAGCCTCTGAAGTCCGCGGATTCCAGATAGTTTCAAGTCCGCACAGTACATGATCTCCTTCTATTTAAGACGCCTCTTTCTCCTGATGTAGCATCGCAATTTCAATTCCTTCTACCAGCCAAAATCTTTACGTTTCATCCCTGCGAGCGAGTGTTCTTAGCCTCTTCACTCTTTCAATCTTCCTGTAATCCAATAGTCCCTTAGTTTTCGAAGTTAATTTCTACAAGCAAGTTTTACAAGTTTTCTGTAAGTATCTGTATTTTGTAATCAGTAGTTTTCTGTAATCTTTCAGCTATAATCAATAATTTTCTGTACTTCTCTCTCTCTCTCAATCCTTCTTTTATTAAAAGTATTTTATGTCAGATTTTTTTATTAATATTTAAATATCCAGAATTAGTAATAATAAGCACAGTAGTTAATCCTCATATGATCTTAGGTGACTTTTTCGACGCTTAGAAGGTAACCCTACCTCCACCTGGGTTTTCATCTAGAAATTAGTATCAAAGCCAAGTTGTTCAACCCCTTTGGGTCCAGCCTATAGATTTTACTGAAGAAGGTGAGCCAGACTACAGTAGCCCTTTAGTCATTATCGTCCCTATATCACAGAGGAGATACCCTCTATTTTCTGTATAAACTATTTGTGATCAATACTGTAGAGATCGATCTATTGTTCTAAGGTGGTGTGCCCAGTGGAACGTCTTTGAGGCAAGAAGCCGTTGTGACGTTAGGGAGTTCGAAATTGAACAGTTTAGTCTTTCTACAGTAGCATGATGAATAGTTTATTCAGAAGTAGTAGTAGCTCTTCTAGACATAGTATCGATGATACTAATACTATTAACAGTCTGCATGAAACCTATACCGATCTTACCTTAAACCCTAGTAACTGGAAATTACCATTAGTTAAAAAAGAAGAAGTTTATACATACGTGAACTTAGAAAATATGGTCCACCTATGTTTTAAACACTTCATGTGGTCTCCAATAGCCTTTGTATGGTCCACCTATGTTTTAAACACTTCATGTGGCCTGCTTACATTTTAGATGGAGTGGATGTTAAAAGCACATTTCAGTGGACCCTACCAAACTTACCCCATGTCTCCCATGCACGGTAAATTATGTTTCCTCATGCAGAAGATATCTCCCCATGCAAAGGTTAATCATGAAATGTTTTATCAATTGGTGACAGGACCATCACTTGGTAAATGTAAAAACATGCAAATGAGTAAATAAATGATAACTACGGTTAACTAAAGGTAGGACTATCATTTTAATAATTAATGGTTATTTCTATCAAGGATCCATTAGTTAAAATCAATATAAACGACTGTAGGTCCATATATGAAATAAGTAGATGGGTTTTGAAAAAAAAAAAATTGAACTATGAGATTTTCAATTCATAGCCCAAAAGGCATGCAACCATATTAAAAAATTCCCTTGCTCGAAAGTTTAAATTGAGTTCGTGTTTGCCTTATATGTAAGTTTTAGGTACATGCATGTCAAGCATCATAATATGTCCCAATGCATTAAATAACTCTTATTTTAAATACTACCAAAATTTCATTCTGGTTCATTTTCTTGTATAACAAGCTTATTGCATAAGGTTGCTTGTGGAACTTATTGTGGTAGTGTATATGACATCTAGCCAATTCAAAAGTGTTTCCCACCATAAAAGTTGAATGCATAAAAACTTTGTCCAATTAAACCATCATGTTGGTTACTACATGTAATGACCCATGATTTTGGCGCGCATTTATATACAAGCATACATATACATTTGCATTCACCTAAGTATACAAGCATAGATCTATCCCTTCATCCATGCATTCATGCATATGTACACCCATCAATCTATTCAAAGTGTGACCATTAATATGTGTGATCAATCTGTTTTGTGTTTACCATTGACTTATGTAGTTGGTAATTATATAGTTTCGTGTATGCATGTATCTATGTGTATGTACACACTCACTTACGCTACTTATGCACACATGGCCACTTGTTCAATCATAAACTAGCTTGATTCTAACCGTTGAGTATCACCTAAACTTATCCGATAATGACCTGTGACCCATGAACCAAAACTACCCAATTAGAACCTTTTATTACACTAAAAATCTACCTAAAGAAGATTTTTCTACTTGTACACCAAATCAGCCCACTCTAAACTACTTATTCTCGAGCTATACCAATCCATAACAAACTCGCAAAGTTTGATATCAATATGCCTTCATTTGACCTATGATTTTTAGAATAAACTTACATCATCAATGACCATTGAACCATGTTTTAGATTAGCCCATTTTAAATATGTGATAACATGACTAAACTATCTAAAACAATCTAATAAAAAAGATGGACCAATCCCTCAATTCTCACTCTTAAAAGACATGTGCGAACTCTTCAAGCGAAGCGTAGGGCTTTCCCGAGAAAGAAGTCCGAGCGTAGCGCTTCGGCAAGCTAAGGCTTCACCGTTTGAGAACACGTAACCAGGTGCGCCATAGTGCGCAAGATCAAGTGTCTAAATAAAATAAACACTTCATACGTTGCCTTTGTTCCTCATTTCTTGTCTAGCAGAAACTAATCGAGATCCGTTTGATCTCCTAGAAGCGGAAGCTGAATCAGTTACAGCTATATATGTAAAATATGCGCGGGATGCGACTCGACGAACTTTTCAGTTACTACCCCCATCAAGCATTTCAGGGGATTCATCCTCATACCGTGCTTTCGAAGTCTCTCGAAGACCCTTCATAGATCTACAAGGTGATCTTATTTCTTTCTGCTTTTAACTGCGAAGACATCCACGTAACACTCTACTGTTTTATGTTGTTGATCTCGAAATATCTGCATCATAGTCCGTCGGTAGGTGGCACCAGCATTTTTGAGACCGAATAGATCTCGGTAACGAAAACTATAGGGGGTTGTATGTAATACCCCAGTCCTTTATAACACAACCCGAGCACACACGCGTCTCAATTGATGCCTTTGATGGCCCGTATGCGGTGCCCTTGATCACTTAGTATCAAAACCTAACAATTTATCTCAAGAGATCTTGAAATCTCTATCATGTCAACCGCGTCGTCACTGCGGCTGCATTGTCGAAAACCGCACGTCAATCCGATACCCGAGCGCAAAGTTAAGGCCCTTTGATCGAAAACCTCGAAAAACATAGTTTTTACACACTTGTGTGGGGCCCACCACAAGGTCTCCTTTGCAATTAATATATTAATATATTCATATATATATATATATATTATAATAATAATAATAATAATAATAAAAAAATAAGGAAAATATATATATATATAAAAGAAAATAATAAAAATAAATTTAAAAAAAAGTACAAAAAAAGGGGGAGGCAATGATGGCTAGAATCTCACCACCATGCCTCCCTAGTCCTCCCCACTCCTCCCCATGTCACCCCATCCCTCTCCATGCTTGCATTAAAATAAATAAATAAATAAATAAATGAATAAAAGGTTATAAAGGGGGGGAGGGATCGTGCATACCCTCACCCCCATCTTCCATCTCCTTTCATCCATATCAAGAGAGAGAGAGTGAGAGAGAGAGAGAGAGAGAGAGAGAGAGAGAGTAGCAATTTTGGTGGGCCATCATCAACCTCCCATTCTATCTCAACCATCCATCCGCTTCAACCGTCAAGATCGACCCTTGATCAAGGAGATCAAGGTGAGTGCAATCTTCCCCCCTTTTTCTCATTTACTTTTCATTTTCTTCCCTTGGGCCCACCTTGTGATGGGCAATGAGATGGATGGGCTGGATCGTCCATGAATGGGTCCCACCCTTTGATGGTGTGGATCCCACTTGGGGACCCACTTTATGTCATAATTAGTGTGGCCAACGGCCCACCATGATGTATGTAGTTCACCCACGCTGTCCACCCTGTGGACCCACCATGCGATGGCCCAGCTGATGGAGGAAGTGGATCCTGCACGTGTGGACCCCACTGGTTAAGGCTCAACAAAAAAAAAAAGAAGAAAAGAAAGAAACAAAGAAAAGGGCTGCTGGGCAGCCAGCGTCCAGAGGACGCTGGGACGAAGCCCAGTTTGGGCGAAATCCATAGGGCCCACTCGTGGGACCCACCTTGATGCATGTATGTAATCCACGCTGTCCATCTGTTTCTCCAGCCCATTTTAAGACTGGGTACAAAAAATGAAGTAAATTCAGATCTCGGGTGGACCACACCATAGAAAACAGTAGAAGCTAGGATGCCTACTGTCGAAACTTCCATGGCCCACCGTGATGTTTATAGACAGAATCACCTGCCCAATATTAGGCTTATTAGGTCCCCAAGGAGCTGAAAAATCTGATGAATGGGGTGGATTGTCCCTAAGTGGGCCCCATATGAAATAACCATAAGAATATAAAAAAAAAAAAAAGAAACCAAAAAAAAAAAAAAATAAGGCACTGGACGTCCAGCGTCTGGACGTTCTGACGCTGGAACGTCCAGCGTCATTTGACAGTGAATGGGGTCCCCACTCGTGGGACCCACCTTGATGTTTTTGTTCCATCCACTCCGTCCACTTGTTTTCCCATATCATTTTAGGGCCAGGCCCCAAATTTGAAACTGATCCAAATCTTAAGTGGACCGCACCGCATAAAACAGTGTAAGTAATGATTTCTACTGTCAGAAATCTTTCGGCCCACTTTGAAGTTTCTAGACCGAATCATATACCCAATATTGGGCTTATTGAGTCCCCCATGAGATGGGGAACCTGATGAACGGAGTGGATCAGACCCATGTGGGCCCCACTTGATATGAACACAAAAAAAAGAAAAAAAGAAAAAAAGAAAGAAAATAAGAAGATGAAGGAGAGGCGCGTCTCTGACGCTGGTGTACCCAGCGTCCACGGACGCTGGGCGCGTGGTGTCTAGCTGGTGGCCCACTCTGTGGGTCCCACCATGCTGTATGTGCTATATCCACACCGTCCATCCAATTGGGGAGATCATTTTAGGGCATGATCTGAAGAATGAGACAGATCCACATCTCAAGTGGACCCCATTTGAAAGAAAACAGTGAGGACAGTGACAAGGCTGTTGGACCTTCCTACGGCCCACCATGATATTTATTTGAGATCCAACCTGCTCATAATTCCACACACGTGTGGAAGAGGGAAAACAAAATATCAGCTTGATCGAAAACTCAGTTGGGCCCGCCTAGAATGTATGTGCCTTATCTATTACATCCTTATGTTTTTCCAGCTCATTTTAGTGGCTGAGCCCAAAAAAATTAAGCACATCCAAATGTCAAGTGGACCATGCCACGGGAAACAGTGGGAATAATGATCTCCACCATTGAAACCTTCCCCAGCCCTACAGTGATGTTTATTTGTCATCCAACGTGTACATACCATCACATGGATATGGATGAAGGGGAAAACATTAATACCCACTTGATTCGAAACCTATTGGACCCCAACTGGGCACCATAGGTGGCAGTGTGCTTGGGCACGCTGACCCAGCGGGTGGCCCACCCCATGGGTCCCACCGTGGAGTATCTGTTTTATCTATGCCGCCCATCTGTTTTTCCATATTATTTTAGTCCATGGGCCCTCCAACAAAAGATGAGGCAATCCAAAGCTCTGGTGGACCACATTGTAGGAGACAGTGGTCATTTTATTTCTCTAAAAGATGGCCCCTTGTGATCACAAATTGGACCCAAACTTAGCCCAAAACCATTTATGTATGTAAAGTCCATTTAATTAAAAATCTACGTGGGGTCACATCTATGGAATCCACCACCTTCCTAAAGTGTTAAATATGTCATTTAAACCCTAAAACTTGAATTTAGATTATATAGGCCACCTCCTTAAAATTTTAGATCCACCACCATAGGGTTGATCTTAACCATATAAATTATGGATATGACAATCTAACCGCATAAATGGTCTAAAATATGGTAGGGTCGAATTCTAGCAAGCGTGTACATGTTTCAAGCAACATTGAAAGATGCTTCGATTCTTAAGGTGATGATTCCTCCCCTTGAGCTTTCCGCTTCCATACTGGTTAAGTTATAGTTCTATTTATTTTGTTAAGAAAACATGTTACAAATGATTTAAACTTTGTCTTATGATTATCTGATTTCATCATTAATTATATGCTAAATTATGAATTGCTCCACGTTTTTGTGAATTATTACGTATTTTGAATTGTCAAAGTTATTCCTCTTAGAAATCTGGAAGTGAATTGCGAATCTGGATTGTAGTGATCACATCTGTTAGATGAAACCTTAAACCAGTGGCCTCTGTAAGCAAGAAAATGGAATGATCCCTAAGGATGGAATCCTTGAATGGATTTGTTGGACTAAAAGTCCTGTTAAGATGAATCGTTGTGATTATGTCCCTAACTGAACTTATAATGGATACATTTGAAAGTTATGGAGATGAGAGGCCACTAGTTGTAAGGAAATGTCATAATTGGTTTGGTTGTAAATTGGACTAATAATGGACGATTAATCATGCATATCATGGCACTGACGGGACATGTGGTGACGAGCCATACTACTGTCGGGTGGTTTGGTTGCTGAAAGCACGTACCCTTGAGGTATTTTCGCTGGCCCCAGACCACCATTGGGTGAGCCATACGCTGATAGCACGTACCTTTGGTATTTCGCTGGTGATGGCCGCTCTTGATGGAATTGCATGGTGGGGCTGATGTGTGTCCTTAGGGACTTCCAGACCACGTTTTCCAGCTGGATGAGCATCCCCAGGCTGAGGGACATGTGCATGCATTCATGCATTTAAGAAAGATCACATCTTGGATGTTTTGTATGTTTTCATTTCTCTAAACTGCTCTTGATTAGTGTGTTGGTGTGTAATCTTGAGGGGACCTCACACTGAGCTGGCCACTCATGTTTAGAATATCAACCGTACAGATGATGCAGGAGTGATGGTAGAGGATGGAGAACTTGGAGTTACTCCCGATGACACTCTTGCTAAGGAGGGTGTGGAATATGCTGAGGAGGAGCCATATGCCGATGTTGCTGAGCTTTACGAGCTCAATCAGTAGAGTAGTTATTTCCATCTATTTTCCCTATGACACTTGATATTTTGGGTTTGTACTGAGTCCCAGATGGGGGAAAACTCGTGAACTATTAATACTTGTGTTTGATATGGTTATATTTTCATGGAATGGTTATCTTTTTGTCTCTATGGTGCCCACTAGTGCAATTGTGAATGTGGAAACATAATCCAACTGAAAAACCATACTTAAAGGTGATACTTTCTCCCTAAATTAACGTCCGGGTTCTCGTGGTAACAGTCATACTCAAGCCATGGGAATCGGGGCGTTACAAGTTGGTATCAGAGCACCAGGATCTGAGATAACTAGGCCTTGGGAATATAAAAATGGTACAAACCCCAAGAGACTTAAATGTCTAGGGATTATGAAGTAGGGGTATGAACTTAGAAGAAAATTTTCCAAGGAATAGTGTAATCTAAGAACTTAGAGACAATACCTAGGTTTCCTTGAGAACCTTAGGATAGCCATCAAACTTAGAAACCGAACTTAGGTACCAAGAAAGAGACTATTGCTACGTAATTGTAATTGATGAACTCCTTCATATCCTCAAAATTTTGGTTCTAAGTGACAATTAGAATATGAAAGTAATTGTGCTCTTGCACCTTTTCAGGAGAGTATGCCTCCTAAGTCTAAGCAACGGCGAGCACTGGCGTCGTGTGCGTTGGCACCCTCGCCTGAGAACCCCGAACGTGAGCCAAGCCCAGAATATGTTCCTGGAGAACAAGGAGAGCTTAGGGACCCTGATCAAGAATCAGAGACTGGAAGTGCTCCCCCACCCCCACCTATGGGCCCTGCGGGTGTACATTCACAAGCCGCGTATTCTGGGGGCCCTACTGGGGGCGTTCCATTTGGTGGCCAGGCCGGATCTGATGCCTTTGGAATTTTTGGGCATATGGCTGCGTTATTGCAGCAACAACAGGCCGCGTTTATGCAGCAACAACAGGCCATGTTCTCCACCATGATGAAGACACTTCAAGGTAGTTCGCGAGGATCGGCTTCCCGAACGGAAGATTCTCGTGAGGTTGAGGTCTTCGAGAAGTTTCAGAAATTGAGGCCACCTACATTCTCGGGGGCGGTGGATCCTGTTCAAGCAGAACATTGGTTGGACCGATTGGAGAAAATGATGAAGCCATTGGGCTGTTCTGATGAGCAAAAGGTCAGCCTCGCCACGTATCTGCTGGAAGGTGATGCGAACAACTGGTGGAAGAGCATGTTGAGGGTAGTTGGGGAAGACTATACATGGACCTGGAAGAGGTTTAAAAAGAAGTTTCTTGAGAAATACTTCCCCCGATCGTGCCGAAATGAGAAAATAGCACAGTTCCTGAAACTGGAACAGGGCAACATGACTGTTGCCCAGTACGAAGCCAAGTTTGATGAATTGTCACGGTTTGTGCCCCGGATGGTGCAAGACGAAGAGTACAGATTACAGAAGTTTAAGGAGGGCCTCAGGCCAGGAATTCATTCTAGGTTGTGCACCCTGGACTTCAAAAGTCTTGCCGAGGTTGCCGATAAGGCGATGCGGGTCGAGAAGGATCACGAGCGCATGTCAAAGTTACGCACTCCAAATCAGAGTCTTATTAACAGGGTCAGGCCTATGCCTTCTACCTCAGCGCCATTTGAGAAGAAGCCGAGAGTTACATACCCTATTTCCTCATCTCCGTATGCTACAAAAAAATGTGACTACTGTGGGAGGATAGGCCATATCGCTCGCATGTGCTATAACAAACTCAGGGCTGAAGGTGTTAATCCCCCATTCCAAGCAAATCGTCCGCAGCAAACTCAGGTCGTGACAAGGCCAACTCCACAACCTCAGCCTACCAGGCCAGGAGCACCAGCACAGAACAGGAATCCTCCCGCTCGCATGTATGCCATCTCTGCATCTCAGGCTGAGGAAAATCCTTCTCAGACTATCCACGGTACGGCTTATATCAACGATGTTCCCGTTCTCATCTTGTTTGATTCTGGTGCAACATTGTCATTCATTGACTGCACTATAGTAGCAAAACTGGAACTGAAAACAAGTCGTATGCACACTCCCCTCGTAATAGCATCCCCTATGGGGAAATTTGTGGAAACAAATAAGATTTGTAGGGCATGCTGCATTTCCCTTGCGAACCATAAAATAACAGTAGATTTGGTAGTGATGCGCATCAAGCACTACGACATCGTACTTGGGATGGACTGGCTGTCTCGGGTTCAAGCAGTTCTGGATTGTCGTGCTAGGTTGGTCACCATATCCCTATCCGGGCAAGATTCTTTCACTGTGGGGGGTAGAAGCAGGCACGAAGAATTTGAAAGCTTACAAGCATTAGAAGTAGCTGAGTCAGACGAGGTCATGATAGACCAAATACCCATAGTGCAGGAATTTCCCGAAGTATTTCAAGAAATACCCGGGTTACCCCCCAGACGGGAGGTGGATTTCTGTATAGACCTCCTGCCAGGGACCGCACCGATATCTTTGCCACCTTTTCGTATGCCTCCTTGTGAAATGGAAGAGCTCAGGAAGCAGATCGATGAGTTGTTGGCGCAAGGTTTCATCCGGCCCAGCGTTTCCCCATGGGGCGCTCCAGTGCTGTTTGTGAAAAAGAAAGACGGGTCGATGCGATTATGCATAGACTATAGGCGGTTGAACGGGGTGACGATTAAGAACAAGTATCCTCTGCCTCGTATCGATGACCTGTTTGACCAACTCAAAGGCGCAACGTATTTCTCTAAGATCGATCTGCGATCTGGGTACCATCAGTTGAGGGTTAGAGAAGAGGACATTCCCAAGACAGCATTCAGGACTAGGTATGGACATTATGAGTTCCTAGTTATGTCATTTGGTCTTACCAATGCCCCAGCCGTGTTCATGGACTTGATGAATAGGATCTTCATGCCATATTTAGACCGTTTCGTCATTGTCTTCATCGATGACATCCTGGTCTACTCTAAAAGCCAGGAGAAGCATGAAGAACACCTGCGTACCGTCCTGCATACCTTGAAAGAAAACCAGTTGTATGCAAAGTTGTCCAAGTGCGACTTTTGGAAGGAAGAAGTCAAATTTTTGGGGCACGTAGTGAACAAGGAAGGTATAGCAGTTGATCCATCTAAAGTCGAAGCAGTAGCTAAGTGGGAGCAGCCCACCACGGTTACAGAAGTTCGAAGCTTCTTGGGTATGGCGGGATATTATAGGCGCTTCATTAAAGAGTTCGCCAGAATTGCGCGACCGTTGACCCAGTTGACAAAGAAGAATGCCAAATTTGTATGGGATGAAAACACGGAAGCAGCCTTTCAAGAGCTTAAGATGAGGCTAACATCAGCTCCTGTACTTACTCTCCCAAAAGAAGGTGAAAAGTTCATAGTTTTTAGTGACGCGTCCAAGACGGGCTTGGGATGTGTGCTAATGCAGAACAATAGGGTGATTGCCTATGCTTCGAGGCAGCTGAAGAAGCATGAGGAGAATTACCCGACGCATGATTTGGAATTGGCAGCAGTGGTCTTCGCTCTAAAGATCTGGAGACACTATTTGTATGGGGAAGAGTTCGAATTGTTCTGCGACCACAAAAGCCTCAAGTATATATTCACGCAAAAAGATCTGAACATGCGTCAACGGCGATGGATGGAGACTTTCAAAGACTTTAATTTTGAGGTGTCTTACCATCCCGGGAAAGCGAATCTGGTAGCCGATGCACTGAGTCGACAGAAAAGGTATGAGCTTGCAGCCACATTGATGATCAAGGAGTGGGAAATGATGGAATTTGTCCAGGACTTCGACGTTCAGCTTACGCTTGACGAGCCAGATCCGTATGTCGCTCTCATAACTGCAGAGCCGACCTTGGTCCGTCAGGTCATCACCGAACAAGACCAGGACGAATGGCTCAAGCAGATGAAAGAGGAATGCAAGGCCAGAGAAATGCCCGATTGGAGAATTAGTGCTGATGGTGCACTTAGGTTTCGCGGTCGTGTATGTGTTCCCGATAATGCAAACTTGAAGAAGGACGTGATGAGGGAAGCACATTACTCTAAGCTGGCTATCCACCCGGGCAGTACTAAAATGTATCGGGATGTGAAGAGACAGTATTGGTGGAACAACATGAAGCGCGACATAGCAGACTATGTGGCAAAATGTATGGTATGCCAGAAGGTGAAAGCTGAGCACCGCAAACCGCCAGGCCTTCTTCAGCCCTTGCCTTTAGCAGAATGGAAGTGGGACAGCATTTCCATGGACTTCATATCCGGACTTCCGAAAACCAAAAAAAGGCATGACTCAATCTGGGTGATTGTAGACAGGCTGACAAAATCAGCACGATTCCTCCCGATACAAACATCAAATACCGCTGATGATCTGGCAAAGCTGTACATTAAGGAGGTTGTGCGATCATATGGTGTGCCTCGAGAAATCATATCCGACCGAGATTCTCGGTTCACCTCAACGTTCTGGAGAAGGCTACAGGAAGAATTGGGCACGGAACTCAAATACAGCACGGCATTTCACCCTCAGACCGATGGTCAGACAGAAAGGGTCAATCAGATCCTGGAAGACATGTTGCGGGCATGCGTGCTTGATTTGAAAGGGAATTGGGACGATCATCTTCCTCTTGCGGAATTTGCCTACAATAATAGTTTCCAGTCAAGCATAGGAATGGCTCCTTATGAAGCTCTTTATGGTCGTCCTTGCCGAGCTCCGCAGTGTTGGGCAGAAGTTGGTGAGAGGAGTTTATTGGGACCTGAACTCGTCCAAGTTACGACCGACGTGATTGATATAGTTCGAAAACGTTTACGTGCCGCTCAGAGTAGGCAGAAAAGTTATGCAGACACCCGTCGGCGTGATCTGGAATTTGCGGTAGGGGAACATGTGTTCCTAAAGGTTTCGCCCATGAAGGGTATGATGAGATTCGGAAAGAAGGGGAAGCTAGCACCTCGTTTCATTGGTCCCTTCGAGATACTGGAAAGAGTTGGAGCTGTGGCGTATCGTTTAGCATTGCCAACAAGCCTGGCAAACGTTCATGGCGTCTTTCATATTTCTATGCTGAAAAGGTACAAGCCTGACGATGCTCACATCATTAGTTGGGAAGAAATTGAGCTGCGAGATGATGCCTCCTACATCGAAGAACCAGTCCGTATCTTGGACCACAAGGAGCAGGTCTTGCGCACAAAGGTCATTCCGCTGGTTAAGGTCCTCTGGTCACGTCATGGAGAAGAAGAAGCAACTTGGGAGCGGGAAGCGGAAATGAAGGAGAAATACCCTCAGTTATTCAACGACGCAACTCAGGTAATTTCGAGGACGAAATTTTTATTAGGGGGGTAGATTGTAATACCCCGGTCCTTTATAACACAACCCGAGCACACACGCGTCTCAATTGATGCCTTTGATGGCCCGTATGCGGTGCCCTTGATCACTTAGTATCAAAACCTAACGATTTATCTCAAGAGATCTTGAAATCTCTATCATGTCAACCGCGTCGTCACTGCGGCTGCATTGTCGAAAACCGCACGTCAATCCGATACCCGAGCGCAAAGTTAAGGCCCTTTGATCGAAAACCTCGAAAAACATAGTTTTTACACACTTGTGTGGGGCCCACCACAAGGTCTCCTTTGCAATTAATATATTAATATATTCATATATATATATATTATAATAATAATAATAATAATAATAATAAAATAAGGAAAATATATATATATATATAAAAGAAAATAATAAAAATAAATTAAAAAAAAAGTACAAAAAAAGGGGGAGGCAATGATGGCTAGAATCTCACCACCATGCCTCCCTAGTCCTCCCCACTCCTCCCCATGTCACCCCATCCCTCTCCATGCTTGCATTAAAATAAATAAATAAATAAATAAATGAATAAAAGGTTATAAAGGGGGGGAGGGATCGTGCATACCCTCACCCCCATCTTCCATCTCCTTTCATCCATATCAAGAGAGAGAGAGTGAGAGAGAGAGAGAGAGAGAGAGAGAGTAGCAATTTTGGTGGGCCATCATCAACCTCCCATTCTATCTCAACCATCCATCCGCTTCAACCGTCAAGATCGACCCTTGATCAAGGAGATCAAGGTGAGTGCAATCTTCCCCCCTTTTTCTCATTTACTTTTCATTTTCTTCCCTTGGGCCCACCTTGTGATGGGCAATGAGATGGATGGGCTGGATCGTCCATGAATGGGTCCCACCCTTTGATGGTGTGGATCCCACTTGGGGACCCACTTTATGTCATAATTAGTGTGGCCAACGGCCCACCATGATGTATGTAGTTCACCCACGCTGTCCACCCTGTGGACCCACCATGCGATGGCCCAGCTGATGGAGGAAGTGGATCCTGCACGTGTGGACCCCACTGGTTAAGGCTCAACAAAAAAAAAAAAGAAGAAAAGAAAGAAACAAAGAAAAGGGCTGCTGGGCAGCCAGCGTCCAGAGGACGCTGGGACGAAGCCCAGTTTGGGCGAAATCCATAGGGCCCACTCGTGGGACCCACCTTGATGCATGTATGTAATCCACGCTGTCCATCTGTTTCTCCAGCCCATTTTAAGACTGGGTACAAAAAATGAAGTAAATTCAGATCTCGGGTGGACCACACCATAGAAAACAGTAGAAGCTAGGATGCCTACTGTCGAAACTTCCATGGCCCACCGTGATGTTTATAGACAGAATCACCTGCCCAATATTAGGCTTATTAGGTCCCCAAGGAGCTGAAAAATCTGATGAATGGGGTGGATTGTCCCTAAGTGGGCCCCATATGAAATAACCATAAGAATATAAAAAAAAAAAAGAAACCAAAAAAAAAAAAAATAAGGCACTGGACGTCCAGCGTCTGGACGTTCTGACGCTGGAACGTCCAGCGTCATTGACAGTGAATGGGTCCCACTCGTGGGACCACCTTGATGTTTTTGTTCCATCCACTCCGTCCACTTGTTTTCCCATATCATTTTAGGGCCAGGCCCCAAATTTGAAACTGATCCAAATCTTAAGTGGACCGCACCGCATAAAACAGTGTAAGTAATGATTTCTACTGTCAGAAATCTTTCGGCCCACTTTGAAGTTTCTAGACCGAATCATATACCCAATATTGGGCTTATTGAGTCCCCCATGAGATGGGGAACCTGATGAACGGAGTGGATCAGACCCATGTGGGCCCCACTTGATATGAACACAAAAAAAAGAAAAAAAGAAAAAAAGAAAGAAAATAAGAAGATGAAGGAGAGGCGCGTCTCTGACGCTGGTGTACCCAGCGTCCACGGACGCTGGGCGCGTGGTGTCTAGCTGGTGGCCCACTCTGTGGGTCCCACCATGCTGTATGTGCTATATCCACACCGTCCATCCAATTGGGGAGATCATTTTAGGGCATGATCTGAAGAATGAGACAGATCCACATCTCAAGTGGACCCCATTTGAAAGAAAACAGTGAGGACAGTGACAAGGCTGTTGGACCTTCCTACGGCCCACCATGATATTTATTTGAGATCCAACCTGCTCATAATTCCACACACGTGTGGAAGAGGGAAAACAAAATATCAGCTTGATCGAAAACTCAGTTGGGCCCGCCTAGAATGTATGTGCCTTATCTATTACATCCTTATGTTTTTCCAGCTCATTTTAGTGGCTGAGCCCAAAAAAATTAAGCACATCCAAATGTCAAGTGGACCATGCCACGGGAAACAGTGGGAATAATGATCTCCACCATTGAAACCTTCCCCAGCCCTACAGTGATGTTTATTTGTCATCCAACGTGTACATACCATCACATGGATATGGATGAAGGGGAAAACATTAATACCCACTTGATTCGAAACCTATTGGACCCCAACTGGGCACCATAGGTGGCAGTGTGCTTGGGCACGCTGACCCAGCGGGTGGCCCACCCCATGGGTCCCACCGTGGAGTATCTGTTTTATCTATGCCGCCCATCTGTTTTTCCATATTATTTTAGTCCATGGGCCCTCCAACAAAAGATGAGGCAATCCAAAGCTCTGGTGGACCACATTGTAGGAGACAGTGGTCATTTTATTTCTCTAAAAGATGGCCCCTTGTGATCACAAATTGGACCCAAACTTAGCCCAAAACCATTTATGTATGTAAAGTCCATTTAATTAAAAATCTACGTGGGGTCACATCTATGGAATCCACCACCTTCCTAAAGTGTTAAATATGTCATTTAAACCCTAAAACTTGAATTTAGATTATATAGGCCACCTCCTTAAAATTTTAGATCCACCACCATAGGGTTGATCTTAACCATATAAATTATGGATATGACAATCTAACCGCATAAATGGTCTAAAATATGGTAGGGTCGAATTCTAGCAAGCGTGTACATGTTTCAAGCAACATTGAAAGATGCTTCGATTCTTAAGGTGATGATTCCTCCCCTTGAGCTTTCCGCTTCCATACTGGTTAAGTTATAGTTCTATTTATTTTGTTAAGAAAACATGTTACAAATGATTTAAACTTTGTCTTATGATTATCTGATTTCATCATTAATTATATGCTAAATTATGAATTGCTCCACGTTTTTGTGAATTATTACGTATTTTGAATTGTCAAAGTTATTCCTCTTAGAAATCTGGAAGTGAATTGCGAATCTGGATTGTAGTGATCACATCTGTTAGATGAAACCTTAAACCAGTGGCCTCTGTAAGCAAGAAAATGGAATGATCCCTAAGGATGGAATCCTTGAATGGATTTGTTGGACTAAAAGTCCTGTTAAGATGAATCGTTGTGATTATGTCCCTAACTGAACTTATAATGGATACATTTGAAAGTTATGGAGATGAGAGGCCACTAGTTGTAAGGAAATGTCATAATTGGTTTGGTTGTAAATTGGACTAATAATGGACGATTAATCATGCATATCATGGCACTGACGGGACATGTGGTGACGAGCCATACTACTGTCGGGTGGTTTGGTTGCTGAAAGCACGTACCCTTGAGGTATTTTCGCTGGCCCCAGACCACCATTGGGTGAGCCATACGCTGATAGCACGTACCTTTGGTATTTCGCTGGTGATGGCCGCTCTTGATGGAATTGCATGGTGGGGCTGATGTGTGTCCTTAGGGACTTCCAGACCACGTTTTCCAGCTGGATGAGCATCCCCAGGCTGAGGGACATGTGCATGCATTCATGCATTTAAGAAAGATCACATCTTGGATGTTTTGTATGTTTTCATTTCTCTAAACTGCTCTTGATTAGTGTGTTGGTGTGTAATCTTGAGGGGACCTCACACTGAGCTGGCCACTCATGTTTAGAATATCAACCGTACAGATGATGCAGGAGTGATGGTAGAGGATGGAGAACTTGGAGTTACTCCCGATGACACTCTTGCTAAGGAGGGTGTGGAATATGCTGAGGAGGAGCCATATGCCGATGTTGCTGAGCTTTACGAGCTCAATCAGTAGAGTAGTTATTTCCATCTATTTTCCCTATGACACTTGATATTTTGGGTTTGTACTGAGTCCCAGATGGGGAAAACTCGTGAACTATTAATACTTGTGTTTGATATGGTTATATTTTCATGGAATGGTTATCTTTTTGTCTCTATGGTGCCCACTAGTGCAATTGTGAATGTGGAAACATAATCCAACTGAAAAACCATACTTAAAGGTGATACTTTCTCCCTAAATTAACGTCCGGGTTCTCGTGGTAACAGTCATACTCAAGCCATGGGAATCGGGGCGTTACACACTCCGAACGCGCATTTTTCTGGGTTCAGCTTCATCTGATATTTCCTTATCAAGTCGAAGGCTTCTCGAAGGTCTGAAAGATGATCGTCTTCTACGACACTTTTCACGAGCATGTCATCCACATATACTTCTATATTCCTGCCAATTTTGCGCAGCGAATATCTTGTTGACGAGACGCTGATAGGTGGTCCCTGCATTCTTAAGACCAAACGGCATTACCTGGTAACAATATAGACCTCAGTCAGTGATGAAGACAGTTATCAGGCGGATGCATCATGATCTGGTTATACCTAGAATAAGCGTCCATAAAACTGAGCAGAGCATACCCAGCTGTTAAATCAACCAACTGGTCGATTCACGGGGTCGGGAAGCTATCTTTGGGGCATGCTTTGTTCAGATCTGAATAATCGACGCATATTCTCCATTTGCCATTGAATTTTCGAACGAGAACTACATTCGCGACCCATTCTGGGTAGTCAGCTTATTTTATGAAATTGACCGTAAGCAGCTTCTCGACTTCGGCCTTGATCGTCATTTGCCTTTCTGCAGTGAAGGCACGTCGGCGCTGGTGGACGGGTTTATACTTTGGGTCGATGTTCAGATGGTGTGCGATGACACTAAGGTCAATGCCAGGCATGTCTCGGTGAGACCAGGCAAACACATCTTGATATTCAGTGAGGAGGCAGATCAAATATGCTCGAATGGCATTTCTCAAAGAGGATCCCACACAAACAACTTTGGATGGGTCATCTTCATTTAAGCGAATCGATATTGTCTCTTCCCCGGGAGTTCCTGATTGGAGAGCATCCTCTCTTGGGTCCAGCAAGGTATCCGCTGAGGAGTTGGATGAATCTTGTGCCACCATCATAACTGGCGTCGCTTGTCCTTTCTTCGATCTTGTAAGGCTATCTCATAACAAGACCGAGCCTCTTTCTGGTTCCCTCGTACGACCTTAACGCCACTCGATGTAGGAAATTTGACGCACAAATATAAAGGATATAAAGCTGTCCCCAACCTTATTAAGAGATGGCCGCCCCAAAATGGCGTTGTATGCTGATTTTCGGTTCACCACGAGAAAATTTATGAAGATAGTCGTCTTCGCTGGACTCTCCCCAAAGGTGACCGGAAGGTTAATGCTCCCTTCAGGCGTCACCACCTCGCCCCCAAAACCGATGAGGGGAGTTGAGACTGGCTTAAGTAGGCTTCTGGCAAGTGCCATTTTGTTGAAAGCCTCCAGGTATAGAATATCAGCAGAACTACCTGTATCTATCATAATGCGATGAGTCAAATAATTAGATACCTTTAGTGCGACCACGACGGAGTCTTCGTGTGGGAAGTGAATTCCCTCAGCGTCTTCGAGGGAGAAGAAAATTGGAGGATGACTGGTTTTTGATACTTTGGGTGTCTGTTCCAGCCAATAAATATGCTGGGGCTTCTTAGACGCCTTATGAGCGTATGCTTTTCTTGAAGCTCGAGAATCTCCCCTGCAAGCAGGTCTCCTGGCGATGGTTCGTATCTCCCCAGTGGGCTCAGCGTCTTCTTGCAGAGTATGTCGATGAGGTGATTTCTTCCGTTGTTGCGAGGCTTCCCCCCTCTTTGGCGAGCGACCTTGTCGGACAACATAATCTTGAAGATGACCTTTTCGAATAAGAGCCTCGATGTGGTCACACAAAGTTATAGTCTTGGGTAGTGTGCCCATGATCTTTATGAAATAACAAAACTTTCTCTTGTCTCTTTTCTTAGGGTCAGATTTTATTTTTGCGGGCCATTTCACATATGGTTTATGCTTAATCTCCATTAGCACCTTTTCTGGAGGCCGATTAAGGGGGGTGTAGTTACGGTACTTACCAAAGTAAACTTTCTTGGGAGAGCGATCTCGCCGATCGTGCCTATACTTCTTATCCGAAGAAGAGACCTCCTCCGACTTGCGTTTCTTGCCTTGTATACCATGACGTGCTAATGCCACCTCTTCTGCATTGATATATTTCTGAGCTTTAGCTTGGAATTCTGTCACAGTTTTGGGAGGATTCTTATCCAAAGCGAATCTGATTTTTCACTGGTGATCCCAGCTATTAGGGCAGTGAGGCCTTTCTCCTCGGTATAACCTTCAGTTTGGACTGCTTCGGTTGTGAACCGCACTGTAAACTTCTTTATTGTTTCCCCATGCTGCTGTTTCAAATTCATTAGGTGAGACGCCGGTTTTTTGGTATGGATGCTTCCCATAAATTGGGACAGGAACAGCTCCGATAGCTTGAAAAGGAACTGATAGATCGAGGTTTTAACCCCCGGAACCAAGTACGGGCTGCTTCCTTCAAGGTTAGGGAAAAAGCCCTACACATGATTTCTGATCCATGTCCCTCCAGCTCCATAAGAGACCTATAAGTTTCCAGATGTTCGAGAGGATCGCCGGTACCTGTCTATAGGGTGATGACGGGCGTACGATACTTTCTCGGTAGAGGTGCTTCCATGACTTCGCTGGTGAAAGGGGACTCGGATCGATGTATCGATGCCACAGCGGTTGATGGTCGATTCGCTTGATATGTTGCTCCATGTCATCAAAATGATCATAGATTTTCTTGAAGTCTCCTTCCCATGGTAAAGTATAACCTGATGCTTCGACGGTGGACCCATGAGATCGTTGTTGGCGGGAAGCACTGGATTAATGTACGGACTGTGGAGATAGTACGGTGGGTTGGTGGCTGATGGGCATTTGGTTCGATGGAGGATGATTTGGTTGGACCTGTGGTTCGTCCACAGTGTGTCTGGAAGCCATCGGTACGGGCTGCGTCAGCAAACCCCCAGAAGGTAGCTTCTGAGGCTCCAGGAAACACTGATCAAGTCGGTTAGACAAGGCTTGAAACCCAGCATTGAGAGTTAGAAGTGTGTTTCCTAGGAAACGCATGACGTCTTCTTGACTTCCGGAAGCCTCAAATAACGGGTTTTGTGACGGCACGCTAGGATCCCCTTGAGGGATGCCCGTCGAAGTGGCTGGAGGGACTGGTACTGGTTCTGTAACTCAGGTGGAGGTAACGTCTGTTTTGATGTGGAAGGATGAACAGTCTTTTTAGGAGGCATGGTGGAAGGATTTTGATCGGTGGAAAAAACGATTGACTGTGATGATCAAATCGTTCCCACAAACGGCGCCAAACTGTTTATGTTGAATTTTGTAACAGGGTCCTTCGAACGATCACCTTCTCTCCAAGAGATTTCTTCTTTGGACCTGAAAGGAAACAAAATGCAACTATGGGTGGCTGGGGTCCAGCCGTTAGCCCTCCGATGCTTAAATTAGATAGGATGAGGTTGAAAAGAGAAGGATTGATCAATCGGGGTTAAAGATTGAGTATTGTGTACCTTTTAATGATAAAACCATCCATTTATATAGACTCGAATGTCCCCACTCTGTTACGTTAGATGCCGAGATCATCTACTGATTTCATGGGATAGGATGTTTATCCTACTTATCCTCGGAACAATCTAATCCAATTAGTCACCCGGTCAACTACGTTCCTTGATAACGATCCCTTGAGACTCGGAGCCATAAACGAAGATAAGCCCAAAATCGGCCTATACGGTCTGCTTGTAGTAAAGGATGAAGGACGTCATCGCTGATCATCAATAAAAGCTGCTCGCACAACGGAAGATGCTCGCAAGACCAGGTGCTCGCATATTGGGATGTAACTCCTTTTAACGACTCGCGAGAAGGACTGCTCGCGGGTCGAGAAGGAAATCTCCTGCCTCGTAATATCCGACTATCGACCATAAGAGCTCGAAGCCTCGATAACTGTGTTCTGTATTTATCCAATCTGCGAGCCTCGAGCAGGTGATCTCGAGAGTCGAATAAATGTGCTCGCAGAACCAGGACATCGTGAGAATATCGAGCCGCGAATAGCTGATCTCCGCCATTTTGACTATAACAGCTGGCAATAAGATATTCCTGATAAGACGACTTGTGAATGTTAAGTTCAAAGATGGTGGTTCTGTGGCCGAACACATGAATGAAGTCAGCAACATATTGAACCAGCTCTCCACCATGAAGATGATCCTGGATGATGAATTTCAGGCTTTGCTACTGCTTAGCTCATTGCCTGACAGTTGGGAGACATTGGTGGTGTCTCTAAGTAACTCCATGCCAAACGGAAAGGTATCCATGGAACAGGTAACCAGTTGTCTCTTCAATGAGGAGACAATGAGGAAATCTCTAGGGTCTGCTCAACAAGAGGCCCTTGTGACACAAGATCGGGGGAGAGGAAAAAACAAAAAGGGCGGAAAGACCCGAGATAAATCAAGAGGCAAGTCAGTTGCCAGGAAAGATGTTGAATGCTGGAATTGTGGCAAGAAGGGCCACTATAAGCATGAATGTCACAAGAAGAAGAGTCACAAGAAGGGTAAAGGAAAGGAGAAGGAAGATGAATCGAATTCTACTGCGGTCGCCTCAGATGGTGACGTTGTTGTTATTCTTTCGGCAGATCACGATATTTGTCTCACGGCTTCGAGTCAGGACACTAACTGGGTGATAGAATCGGGAGCCTCGTTTCATGCAACTCCACGCAGAGATTTCTTCACAAGCCACAAGTCAGGTGACTATGGGATAGTGAAGATGGAAAATTCTGGTGTTTCGAAGATCGTAGGGGTCGGTGATATTTGTTTGAAGACCAATGTGGGCTACACATTGGTTCTCAGGGATGTGAGACACATTCCAGACCTTCGCCTCAATTTGATGTCGACGGGAAGGCTGGATGATGATGGCTATGAAAGCCGGTTTGTTGGTGGGCGCTGGAAGCTCATCAAGGGTTTGTTGATTGCTGCAAGAGGAAAAAAGTGTTGCACCCTTTACAAGGCAAGTGTCAGTGTATGCAAGGGTGGATTGAACGCAGAGGAAGACTCAGCTACTGACGTGTGGCACGGGCGTATGGGCCACATGAGTGAAAAAGGGTTTCAGCTACTAGCGAAGAAGCGGCTCCTTCCAGACGTGACAGGTATACCTCTCAAAACCTGTATTGACTATTTATCTGGGAAATAGTATAGAGTTTCTTTTGTTAAAACTGTTTCTCATATTAATAAAGTACATGCATTAGATTTAGTTTACTCTGATGTTTGTGGTCCTGTGATGACAAAAACCTTAGGTGGGGCATTGTATTTTGTCACTTTTATAGATGAAGCATCTAGGAGGGTTGGGTGTATGCTTTGAAATCCAAGGACGAGGTCTTTGGTGTGTTTAAACTGTTTCATGCTATGGTCGAGAGAGAGACAGGCAGATCATTGAAGTGCATCCGCACTGACAATGGTGGTGAATACATAGGTGACTTCCACGAGTATTGTAAGTCACTGGGTATACGGCATGAACAGTCGGTTCCTAAGACCCCCCAACATAATGGTGTGACTGAGCGAATGAATCGCACCATAGTAGAAAGAATCAGATGCATGTTATCCCATGCAAAATTGCCCAAGATGTTTTGGGGAGAAGCAATGCACACGGCTGTGTATTTGATAAACAGGTCTCTATCAGCCCCGTTGAATGGAGAAGTACCTGAGAAGGTGTGGACTGGACATGATCCATCGTACAATCATCTCAAGGTGTTTGGATGCAGGGCATCCGTTCACGTACCAAAGGACGAGAGGTCCAAGCTCGATATGAAGATCAGGCAGTGTGTGTTCTTAGGGTATGGTGATGAGAAGTTCAGTTACAGGTTGTGGGATCCAACCGAGAAGAAGCTCGTCAGGAGCAAAGATGTTATTTTCATTGAAGATCAGTGTATAGAAGACATTGAAAAGCCAGAGAAGACCCAACCTAGTTCAGGTGAACTGGAGGATATGGATCCAGTTACTCCTCCCGTGGTGCCTGATGACGGGGGAGTACAGCAAGGTGCAGAAGATGAGGGAAGTCCCTACAGAAGATGGACAGGGGAGCAGCCCCAACTTCATCCACCTGTTGAGCCACAGGTGAGGAGGACATCAAGGGACAGACATCCATCAAAGAAGTACTCGCCGCATGAGTACATTATGCTCACTGATGGGGGAGAGCCAGAAGACTATTCTGAGGCCCTAGCCGACGAGCATAAGGATGAGTGGTTGAAAGCTATGCAAGAGGAGATGGAATCCTTACATAAGAACCACACCTATGACATGGTGAAATTGCCTAAAGGCAAGAAAGTTCTGAGCAACAAGTGGGTGTTCAGAAAGAAGAATAAGCAGAAGAATTCACAAACAAGGTACAAGGCCAGACTTGTGGTGAAAGGGTTTGATCAGAGAAAATGGATAGACTTCGAGGAGATATTCTCACAAGTGGTGAAGATGACATCCATATGGGTGTTGCTTGGATTGGCGGCTAGCATGGATCTGGAGATAGAGTAGTTAGATGTCAAAACTGTCTTTCTCTATGGTGACCTGGAAGAAGAGATCTACATACGCCAACCAAAAGGGTTCGAAGTCAAGGGCAAAGAGCATATGATGTGCAGGCTTAGGAAGAGCTTGTACGGGCTGAAGCAAGCTCCTAAGCAATGGTACAAGAAATTCGACTCATTCATGTTGAAGCATGAATATGACAAAACGAAGTCGGACCACTGTGTATTCACTCGCAGGTTCTCAGATGGTAATTTCTTAGTTCTGCTATTGTACGTTGATGACATGCTCATCATGGGAAAAGACATCAAGAAGATTGACAGGCTGAAACAGGAGTTGGGCAAGTCTTTTGCGATGAAAGACTTAGGCCCGGCCAAACAGATCCTAGGAATGGAGATAACCCGTGACAGAAGCAGC
The DNA here is from genome assembly GCA_003013855.2 of Liriodendron chinense. NCBI lineage: Eukaryota > Viridiplantae > Streptophyta > Magnoliopsida > Magnoliales > Magnoliaceae > Liriodendron > Liriodendron chinense. Next base: position 1,462,918 of record ML058374.1, read on the forward strand.
AGGAAGCTTTGGTTGTCACAAAAGCGGTACATTGAGAAAGTCCTAGAGTGGTTCAACATGAATGCAGCGAAGCTGGTCAGTACTCCATTGAATGGTCACTTCAAATTGAGCGACAAGCAGTGTCCCAAGAAGAAGATGGAAGTGGAAGAGATGCGAAAGATACCCTACGCGTCAGCGGTAGGAAGTTTGATGTATGCTATGGTGTGTACGCGCCCAAACATAGCATATACGGTTAGGGTTGGCAGCCGGTATCTTGCCAATCCTGGTAAGGAACATTGGGCAACTGTGAAGTGGATACTGCGGTATCTGAGAGGCTCATCCAGGTCGAGCCTATGCTATGGTGACGGAAAACCTGTGTTAGATGGCTACACAGATACAGATATGGCAGGTGACATAGACTCCATGAAGTCTACATCGGGGTTCATGTTCACGTTTGCAGGGGGAGCAGTCTCTTGGTAGAGCAAGCTACAGAAGTTCGTAGCATTGTCAAGTCCTTCGTAAGCAGTCTCGATCGCAAAAGGAAGGCCAGCAGCCTGTATGAAATCAAGATTCTTGGGTTTTAGAGCCAACAGCTTCTCCTCTACAGCGGTGTATTCGGCTAATGATCCGAAATGTCTAGGAAATTCCAAAGCTTCTCATTGATATCTCCATATACTTGATCACCTTCCTTCAGATTTTTCACTTGACTGCCTACCTTTACTGCCACGCCAGCGACATCATAGCCTGGAACAGTCTATACAAAAGCTGAACTCAGTAACCATGAACAAGCATTGTATGATATGCAGTCTGGAGAACAGTCTATACAAAAGTTGCATTTGAGCATTTGAAAATTCACATTTCGAAATGGTTGCTAGATTCCTGCCGACCATGGTTTAATGGTGGGAGATGATTTGCATGCTGACTCCTGGTGCTCACTGCTCACATTGAAGTCTTGCTCTAACCATGAGATCCTCTCCATGACTTTTAAGTCATTGAATTGGAGTGACCCATTATTGGATGATCTAACGCCTAATATCTCGGCCATCAGATAACCCTAACCGTTGGATGAAAATGGGCAATTGTGATCAATGATCCACACTCAGCAAAGGCCACATCAGCTGCTTCGGATCATCTATGGGAGAGTGTTTTTTTAGGGTTATTTCTCATCCAGCATGGATCCACCATATGAATTACTTAGATCCCTAGGTGGGCCCCACCAGTGCAGCTTATTGGGCCACAAGCACAAGGCCATTCCCCCCAACGATTAAGCAACCTTTAAACACAAATCCATGCATGAAGAGTTAAAAAAAAATGCCTAAGAAAAATAGAAAATTACTGCAGAGAATTCTATTCTTTAAAGAGAAAAAATCTTTTAATGCCTATTGGGAGAGAGAGAGAGAGAGAGAGAGAGAGAGGAGAGAGAGACTAATTTCATAAAACAAAAGCACCATTTTATGAAACCCACAACAATGCATGCATAAATAAAATGAAATGAAAATTAAAATTAAACAAATATATATGTGTGAAAACATAAAAGATGGAAAGAAATTATAGGGAGAGAATTCTTTCTTTAGAAAACTAAAAAATTCTCAACACCCAATTTAAAATTATATATCTTTAAAACAAAGCAAATAAGCTCATACTCTTCCAACACCCATTTAAAGAAAAAAAAAAAAAATATATATATATATATATATATATAGAGAGAGAGAGAGAGAGAGAGAGAGAGAGAGAGAGAGACACACACACACACACAAGGAGATATATATGCTACATTAAAAATAAAAAAAAAAATTAAAAAAAATAAAAAAAAAAACCGTTCATCTCGTTGGCCCATCTTTATATGCACCACAACGAAAAACTCAGGCCGGTATGATCATCGATGAGGACCCATGTGGCTGAAATGATGAACGGTTTAAAAGAAATAGAGCCACGGTCCACATTCAGCGTTACAATACCGGCCCAACTGATAATCGGACCGTGTTGATTTTCTTGCCATGGATCATTCAAAGTGGAACTATCACAATGAACTGATCGGATATCTCATACATGTGGAGAGAATTGGAGAGTAGCAATCCAACGACTGTTAATGCGAGTAACCATCGAATTGCTCTTTCTCAGATGAAACGAACGTTGGTAAGTCAACAAGCATATTCACAATGGATTGTACACAGAGAATTCGATTCGCTGTTTCTGACCTAACTTTCACCGTTGATCTTGTCGGCGTATTGTTGGATATGAGATTCCCCCAAAAACAATCCAGATTTGAAAATCATAGCCCCATGATGGATGGGATTCTTTTCTTCAAACCTGACCGTTGATGGTTTATTTTGCTTAACCGTCAAGTTGTAGGATCCTCATCGAAGGGTCGCAATCTATCAATCTGGATGCTTTTGGAATCCACCATCATCTGTAGTGGGAACTATCAAATCAACGGTCGGATCATCAATATATGGCCCACTATAGAGTGTCGTAGAGGTCAATAAACTGTACGGTTGCAGACGAGGAGGTTAGAAACTCAGGTCCGACTCACGTGTGCACGTGGAGAGTGGCAAATTCGTAATACGGAGAAAGTCTAGCATGAGATGAGGAAGTCCAATCCCGAATGTATGTTTGGCATGGGACCCGGTTCGGAAGTCGGGTTTCGGGTCCTGATTACCCACTACCAGTCGGGCTTGGGCCTATAATATAGACCCAGCGATTGGGTACGGGCCTATTTTTTAAGCCTGATTTATAAGCGGGCTCCGCCCAAGCCTAGGCATGATTACTAAACGGGCCGGGCCATGGGTTGTTCTGGACCAATTCATAATCGGGTCCATCTCGTGCTGACCTTTACCCGGCTCATTGCAATACCCGGATTCAAACAAAATCCCATCCATCCAAACAATGGGATCATCCATTTTGTGTGGCTTTTGCACTTCTAGGGCGATCAAATGAATGGTCCAGATTCACCGGTTGTATGTTTGTGTACTGAGGTCTGTCGCGATGAACGAAGTCTTACTCATGGGACCCGACAGCTGCCTCGAATCTTACTATATTAGATAGCAATCCAAGATTAAAAGCAGCGAGGAGTGGTGTGACTACTCGCGCATCTGATCGGATTCTAGCCACGCGTCCAATTTAGGGCATCCATGAAAAATTGGACCGTTCATCAGGTGGGCCCCAGACTGTATGTTTCATAGCCTGGAAGTAGGCACAGTCAGATTATGATCAGTTGGGACGCTGGTGCACGTGAAATTTGGACCGTTCGATGACTAGTATGACTGTCCACTTCTGATGCAAGTGTGGGCCACCGAGTACTAGTGATGCATCAATCTGAGCCGTCCATCTAGCGATATCTATTATGAGTTCTCTGTGTTTCAAAAATGCAGACATTAGAGAATCTTGTCCATCACTTTCTTCGCTACCCCCACCGACTATCGACCATTTGATACCGTAGCTTTTGAAAGCCGATGCTCAGACGGATAGGATCATATGAGAAAAAGCGTATTTAAACCTACTGCAATAAAGGAAAGTAGATGGACGGTGCCGATTGATATTTCTCCCTGCCACTTGTGCTGTGGAGAGATGGCCTACCATATTCCTCTTCAGCTCTTCTACCCACCCTACACATCACCTCCCGCCTTCATAGTGACCACAAGACGACAAGCTACTGCTGAGCTGTAACCTGCGGGTCCCACCATTATTTCCATGAGAATATATCCCCATGCGATGCAAGGTGTGGATCCAGTGCCTCGATGTCATTTCTGCACACGTGGCATGTGTGGACGAGATCCAACCGTTTATTTGGTGTTTGCAATTCTGAGTGGGTCATGGTCCAAAAATCAAAGTGTTTGGTAAATCCGGTCCTCTTAATTGGTACCATACAAATGAATACTCCAAACACAAAATTCAGCAACAGCTCACATACAGTGAGCAAAGATCCATTTATTTGACGGTTAAGATAGCTCAATTTAAGATAATTTTGGTCCCTGACCAATCAATGACAATAGAGCACGAAAGACTGGCCCCACTTGGCAGAATTTAGTCACGTGAGAGAAGCACTTTTTTTATAAACACCAAGAGCAACTTCGTCAACTCAGACAGCTCTAGAGTCTAAAAATGGTCGTTACTCATGCACCCCACATACAGCACTCATGTACGGCTATTCAAACCATCCAACTTGTGGGTCCCACTGTGGATGGAGCATATTTATTAGGTCCCACTGAAGAAGCAACCCTAACCATTCAATTAATGGCTATAAAATTAATGGTTCAGGCACAATAGTAAGCCGTCCAAGTTGAAAGGGAGAATCAGATAGTATTATTCTGTTGGGCCAGTGATTTGGACAGTCTGGATTGCCATACAGCTATGCCATTTGTATGGATGAGGAGTCTTCATATTCCAAGCTGTGTAATCATGTTTGGTTAGCTGTAAATGCCTATAAATAGCCGTAACTATGTAAGGAACTAATGATGAATTATTTTGGTATTTCAAATGGATTTGAAGATAAACTAATTGCATCACCTCCTCTCCTGCCCCACTATGATGTATGTATAATATCCACACGATCCATTCATGTTGCCCTATCATTTTAGTGCATGAAGGGCATGATGAACTGAAAAATGGGACAAATCCAAAACTTCTATGGCCCCCGAGAAGCTTTCAATGGTAGGAGTTCAAGTTTCACTGTTTTCTGTTGTGTAGTCCGCCCTGCCCCCCAAGTTGGGAATCAATACATGATCTCAGTGTTGAAAAGAGATTATCTTCACTCAATCTACCATTGTCCCAAAGGTGTGGGTGTTCCTCTTTGAGATCATGCCCTAAAACGATCTATGAAAATGAACAATGTCATAAATATAATACATACATACATAAATATACATACATGATGGTGGGCCCACCTACTATGAGGTTGAAAATTTCAATCTGAGGTGAAATTTCCACTTCATTTCAAAGAACCTACACTTACCATATCTGTGCTTTTACAGTTGTTGAAGATCATGAAGGCCCAATGTAAATTTACCACTATCAAATCAAATGGAAGAATCATAAGTCAAATTTTAAGTGACAAGTAAAGAAATTTATAATTTTTATAATTTTTATAATATTATTATCAAAATTTAAATCCAAACAGTGATATTATAATTTTAAATCCAAACAAAAGTCAATGGCCAAACGAACTAATGGCAATTAGTGAAACAAACAAGTCTCCATGATATATGTGTAATATCCACATGGTTCATTCATTTTTGTGGTATCATTTTAGGGTATTAAAGGCATGAACTTAAAAATGGGACAGATCCAGAAATTCTATAGCCCTTAAAAAGTTTTCATTGGTACGTAGGATATCAATTTCCACTGTTTTCTCTGATGTGGTACAGTTGAGCTTTGGATCCTCCTCTTTGGGATCATGCCCTGAAATGATCTACAAAAATGAACAATGGCATAGATATAATACATACATAATGGTGGGCCCACCTATTATGAGGTTGAAAATTTCAATCTGAGGTGAAATTTACACTTTATTTCAAACAACATATACTTGCCAAAACTATGCTTTTACCGTCGTTGAAGATCATGAAGGGGGTGGATAACTGTGCCCACACCCAGGTCCATAGCTCAAGTGTCAGACTGAGTGAGGATAGCCTCCTTTCAACAGTGAGGTCATGGTATGGATTCCATAGTGGGGGTGGCTAACATTGCGATGTGACTAACAAGGGTGGGTGGGTGTACTAACAGTGAGCGGGTGTGTAAACTAACCCATAAAAAATTAAAAAAAAATAATATTATGAAGGCCCAATGTGATTTTACCACTGTCAAATCATCAAATGCAAGAATCATGGTTGAAATACTAAGAGACCAGTAAAGAAATTTGTAATCATCATAGCTTTTATAATCTTATTATAAAAGTTCTAAATCCAAACAGTAATATTATGAATTTAAATCCAAACAGAAGTCAATGGCCAAACAAACTAATGGCAATTAGTGAAACAAACAAGTCTCCATAGGATATTATAGCACACATATGGTGATCAGAACCATTCAAGAGGTAGGCCTAACTATTGATAAACCATGGCCCAAAATTCAGCCCATTTCAACATAATCCCAACCATTCCAAGAAAAAAAAAAGTTGCAAAAAAAAAAAAAGAGACCCTCAGCTCTGACTCAATACACAAAAGAAATATTGAAAGAATGGTTTTGACTACCCCAACTTGGGTTGGCCTATATATTCATGGTCAGGTCCACAGTTTAATCCCTTCCGGCCACTGTATGCCATTTCTCATTCTTCTAAACCTTCCATCATTACAATCTGATTTCTTTTAAGCCATTAAACGATGAGGCAAATCGATCAGGACCTTCACTGGTGAAATAGATCAGACGGTCGAAAGCTCTATTAGCCGTACAAAAGAAACAGATGAGATGGACACTCTCTCCCATTTGGTTCGGGATTGTTGTGACTTTGTAAACGGTGAGATGATAGGTGGAGAAAAAGAGGATGGTTGACATGGAATCAACCAGCTCTAAGTGGACCGCAAGTTCTTTTTCTTTGGGAGGGTATCTCGAAAGGCCGAATCAAAGGTATCCACAAAAGTCAATGAGGTCCATGCTGTTGACATTCCCACCAAGTCAATGCTTTTTCTCTCTCTACCATGCATGCAAACATGCATGGTACACACTCTTCTGCCACGTAGATACGTACGTACGGTGGCGGATTCCTTTGCAATTTCTGTATAATAAGCATACTCTACAAGTGATGTGTGTGGGGCCCACAGGAATGTGTGTATGGCATCCAAACTTTCCAAGAGGTTTGTCTCACCATGAAAATTGGATGACCCAAAAAAATAGGCTTTACAAACATTGTGGGGCTAGGGCTTGAATTTGAAGGTTTTTGGAAGGTTTGTCCAATATTTTCTACCATGTTGCCTTATTTTTAGGGCATTCCACCTTTATGATTGGACCTCACATAATTCACAAGTAGAAAACACTGGACAACCATTCAAAATCCTTCAAATTCACGCAATAGTCCACATGATGGTTGGCTTTGTATGATTTTGGGATGTCCAGTTTCACAGAGGGGCAGCCCTTCTGGACACAGGTTGGATGCTGTCCACACCCAAATGGGACCATTTCAGCAATTGTAGGATATGCTTATTTTACTGGACTTGTAGTGGAATTGACCTCATACATATAATATGCATACATTAATTCTAACCTTTTTTTGGTAGGAGAGTCGTGTAATTATACAGGTACAAAGAGAGTATGTAAGTGTAAACTGTCTAGAGAGAGATTTGTGAATGTACACACATACAGAGAAAGAGAGAATATGTGTATATCCATGTATGTATAGAGAAAGAGAGAGAATATATGTGCGGGGAGAGAGAGAGAGAGAGAGAGAGAGAGAGAGAGCATATGTATATGTGTAAAAGGGTAGCGTTGAGAATATACAGTCAAAGAGAGAGGATAAATAGAGAGGGAGAGGAGATAGTGACAGAGAGAATTATCAACCCAGAGAAAGATTCTTTGTAGCAAGTGGAGCCTCCTAATGGTGTGGATTAGTACGAATTTCGATGTTTCGTTATGAATATGCCTCCAAAACCTCAGATGAATACTCCCCCAATCCACATGATTTCCACTCCCTTTAGGAATCATTTCAACCCTTTTTTGAAAACCTCCCTTCATAAAGAAAAATAAATAAATAAAAGTCCCACTTTTTATGTGGGCCCCAAAAGACTACCACTACTCACTCTTACCTCCTTTACCACTAATCGTGGTCCTACTCCCTCTAGGCATTTTCCTACCGTCCCTTGCATATAAATACAACCCCAACGACTCCTCCTTCCCCATCTCCTATCATAGCAACATCTCCATCTCTTTTACCACATAGCTTGCCATGGCTGAGTCTTCAGAGTCTTCAAGGTAACTACCACCTTCAATATTTCATCTACAGGCCTTGGATATCATACCAGGAATTTACATGATCATCTCTCTCCTCCTCCTCCTCCTCCTCCTCCTCCTCATCATCATCCCCTTGTATGTATCCTTTGTATTGATAAACATCCATATATGAATGCCTACATGGAACACCAAATAGCTTTGATAAGGCTATGGTGATGGTAATGGTGTTGTTGATGTCTTGATGATGATGAAGCACGCATACTAATGCATTCAATTGAAACAACCTGTGCAATTAGTATAAAGAATTTTTCATTATAAAGATCAATGTATGAAGGTACATTTTTTTTTCTTTTACACACCCACCTACACCACACACACACACCCACATCACATGGGCACTCGATCCCATGATCTTAGCATTGAAACAAAATTTGTCTACCACTGAGCCATGGAGCCAAACCCACATCTTAGTATACAGGTACCATTTAGGTACCGTTATATAGATTTAAAAGATTTAATCACAACTAAACAAACATTTAAATCTTTAATCAATTGTGTACGGTTACTCATGTATGATGATATGATACATCAAAAACTAGCCTTTTATGTACTTTCTTTATTATATAATCGATTGTTAACACCCCACCGTGCACTTTCGCTCTTTTGAATTACATTTTAACACACCCCACAATGCAATTTTACTCTTTCGAATTACATATTAACGTGTTCGTTAATATCATGTTTACCCTCTTTTTTTAGCTTTTTTCCAATAATCATATGATTCAAGACAAATAAGTTCATGTTCATCGTTGCCAGGAACAAATGTGCCGCTTGCTATAGACAATTCAATAAAATGGAGCACCTTGTCGAGCACATGAGAATTTCGCACCACTCAGTTCACGAGCCCCTATGTGGAATATGTAAGAAGCACTGCCGATCATTCGAGTCGCTAAGGGAACATCTTATCGGTAAAACCCAAATTCCTATCGGTGATCACCATCGTTGATCTTTTTTGTAGTCTGTGCTGGATAATGAAATGTATTCATTTGCTTCCCTAGGGCCACTGCCAAAAGTCGAATGTGCACGGATATTCAGTGTCCGTGGATGCAACCTATGCTTAAGCATTTTCGATAGCCAAAATGCACTTAGAATTCACCGATCGATGTGCCAGATGTCGCGGGCCACGCAGGCATGTTAATGCACTAACTCATTATGTTTAAATGTATGTTTATCTAAATTACATATGTTAGAATTGAAAGCACTCCTTTTTCTTGTAGGGACTTGTTTCTCAAATGTCTAGGCTTAGCATTCATGTTCCTTCTGAAAATGAGATGTACAGTGGTAGAAGAACATATGGCCCACAAGTGGTTGCACTGGCTTGTAAGCTGGTTGGTGGCGGCAACGATGGATCATTAGATCTTTGTGGAAGGGTCTGTCTCATCGACGAAGATGAAAAGATCATCTTCCAAACTTACGTAAAACCCAATGCTCAAGTTACAAACTACAGGTAAAAGATCATTTTGAAATTGTAGATTATGCATCCTTCATTTGGGTGTAATATTCTATGTATCATTGTCATATATAGCAACCTTCCAATTTCAAGAAAAAATCATATTTTTTTTTCAGGTATGAGACAACTGGCATTAGACCCGAGTACCTACGGGACGCAATGCCATTGAAGCAAGTTGGAAGGAAGATTCAGGACTTCTTGTGCAATGGAGAAGCATTGTGGAAGATTCGAAACAAAGGTGGGAAAGCAAGGATTCTTGTGGGCCATGGTTTAGATCATGACCTCCAGTGTTTAGATATTGAATATCCAGCACACTTAATAAGGTAATCTCTTTAATGATGCTAGTTAACAGAGCATTTGGTTGCACCAAATATTATGAAATTTCATGATATGACCTGAAAGGGATGTTTGGACACTCGATTGGATCGTGATAATTAATTAATTCAGTGAAGTGTAAATTATAAAATTGCAATTATGTTACTTCCAAGTTGGACTTGAAATGAATGCAATAGCAATTCACTGGTATACTTTATCTTTATTGAAGTGATTATCATGATTTCATTTGACATCCAAACGCGGACTAACTTGGAAGAAACCCATATGGAAAAATCAGCTTATTTCTAATATAAGACCTTGTCATGTGGATGTACCTATGTAGGGACACTGCCAAATATCCACCGTTGATGAAAACAAGCAAGCTTAGTAACTCATTGAAGCACCTAACACAAGCCTATCTTGGACAAGTATCGTGTACCACTCTATATGTGCATTTTAACAACATTTTCACATTTCTTTTCAATTCTAGACACTGGGGTTTTTTTTTTTTTTCTACAGGTATGACATCCAAACGGGTACACAGGACCCATATGAGGATTGTGTGGCCATGATGAGGCTCTACCTGAGGATGCGATCGCAAGTTCATCCGATGGATGAAATCCCATCATCATTTGAATCACAGAACCGTAACAGTTTCGCCACATGGAGGCAGAGGGAACTCGAGCGGATGACACCCGATGCATTGCTCGACATTTCGAGGTCCGATTATCACTGTTGGTGCTTGGACTCTAAGCAAGTGTGGGACCCTTGATCTTCGATCTTGACCGTATATGGCTATTTGGACATGTTTGTTCACTCAATAGCAATACGCTAAAATGTGGGTTCATAAGTTATATTTTAAGATATGGGCTTTGAATCTTAATCCTATGAAATTGGATTTTATGTACTTTGGTTTATAGATGTTGTAATGGACTAAAAATAAAAATAAAAATAAATGTTGTATGAACTACTCCAGCAATGCTACTGTGATGGAATTATTAATCAATAAAAGTTATGGACGTATATTGGAAATTGTGGTGTGAAATTCATGCAAGTGATTTTGTGGGATTTTAATTTGAAGAGTTCATTTTTCCTAAGTTGCGACTTAGGCTAGCCTGATTTTGTCGGCACATTTGGGTGACATGGTCTGATGATTTTGAACCGTTCATGTTCTCAATACTACCGTAACTAAGCTATGTTCCAATAATCACACTTCAGAGATGATATTAAAGCTTTCAATGTTTTGAATTCATCTCCAAAGTGATGGTTTGAATCACGCTTTCATTGTAGTTTTCATAGGGTGGCCTGTAATATATAGCATTTTGAATATGGACGGTTCGGATAATCTGACGATCTCATCAGGTGGGCTATTTTGGTGTTACGGAATAATATGGAATGGTGAGTCGCGACAGATGCAAAATGAACTCGAATCAGAAATCAAGTCAAGTTCGACCACTAGGTCACTCGATTCAACTCGACTCGAAACTTAACTCGATTCATGCTTGACTCGGCTCGACCTCGACTCAACTCGTTTCATATAGATATTTGTTATAAAAAAAAATCATAATCTTTTTATTTCTTGGTTCTCTCTCCCCCCTCCCTCACGCACACATTGGAGTCTAAGCTTAGGACATAAAACCCTCACACATTGAGGGATTTCTTGATCCTACTATTTTGTTCAGGTAAGAACATTCCTTGTTGAGCATACCTAATGGATTGAGTAATTTCAAGTACAAAACATGGTGAGCACACATTGGTTGTGTGTTTTACACGCTACACAAAACAAGTGCTACGGTGAGACCACACACCATACACATATATAAAATAAGGGCTATAGTAAGACCAAACATCATATGCAACTATTGATTGCAATTTTATGAGGGAGGTGTTGCATCTGATTCATGAATTAGCTAAGCCTCATAATGAAGATGTTCCACACAATAATTAGGGCAGTCCATTAATGTGGTGAGCTATGCATGTACTCTGTTAATCTATGGTTCAGAAAATATTACTAGTAGTTTGCATTCCATGCGTTTGTGACCTGACCAAAGAAAAAATCGATCAAAGCTAGGTCATTTAAATGGTGGGGTCCCACCTGTAGAAATATTATTACTATTCTGCTCTAATATATGTGTGACTTCTTGAACTTAATGTTGTTGACTTTTAATTTGTATTTTGTAGCAAAAAATATAATAAATTGAGGTGGGAGCAAGCTTGACTCGACTCGAGGTAAGCTTGCCTTGACTCGATCCACTAGCTCGACTCGAGCTCCCCTCGAAAGTTTTAGCAAACAAGGCAAGCTCCGACGGTAAGTTCGAGGGTGAGCTCAAACTCGAGGAGAGCACATACGAGTCAAGCCAAGCTTGGCCCACCTCGACTCGACTCGGCTCGATGTGCAGCCCTAGGTAAGAGATTGGAAATTGCTTGCATATGCAGCATGCGGAGTGGTTCGCAAGAATACATCCCGACGGATTGCAATACAATACGTGGGGATTATTGCTGTTGGATTTTGGGTGGTTCATGTTAGTGATCCAAGCCGTTGAAAAGATTGGCCTCACCGTCCATCGAGGATAACTAATAATGGAACTCTCCGACTGGAATATTTTTTGGTTGGCGTTGGACCAATCCTGAAAATTTCCTAATGATTGCTTTGTGGGCCATTGATTTGAAAGACTAGGTTTTTCCAATGCTGAAGATCTTAAAGGCAGCCATCTTCTTTGTTTTATTTCCTCAGATCAACGGTTTGGATCACTGGATATGACCTCAGATCAAAAGACTATGGTCCCAGTGTATTTTCACTGCAATAAGTCGGGGTGTACTCTAGTTCGAGCAAACCTCACCCTATGAGAGGCTTTCTCAGCCCACGTGTGTATAGGCTTTCTCAAGATCTGAGCCGTCAATCCGGTTGACCACAGTGTCTAGATGTTCTGGCCCACAAATCAGACCAGTTCACTTTCAGATGGCCACAGTATTTAATTTAACCAAATGGACCGACTAATTAAACAAAAAAAAAAATTCTAGCCATCCATTTGCCCAATACATTGTGACCCACTTGATAATTTCCAATTAGGTGTGGCCATCTGATGCATTGATGGGTCTTGCACATGCATACAACATTAACACGTGCGAGGCACGAGCACTGGCATGTGAATGGACAGGGATGTATTTACGCGCAGGTATAGCAAAACTTAGGGCTGTCAATGGGCTGGGCCTGAGGTAGTTTTCGGCCCAGATTTTGCACTGTTTCGGACCGGGCCTATTAAATTTTTTATTTTTCAGGCCCGGCCCGGCCCATTGACACCCTTAGCAAAACTCCGTAATCAACAGTGTCAACCACGGTTATGCATGCGAGGCCGGTACGTCACCTGCGTGTCGACCGATTAACCGGGTCTCAACACATGGCTCAGCGGCAGAAAGTGCATTTCAATACTTGAGAATTGAGGTCATGAGTTAAGAGTGCCCATATAGGGTATAAATGTAGCTTAAAAAATAAATAAATAAAAACCAGCACATAAACATTATTCACTTGACTATATAAATGTAGCTTAAAAAATAAATAAATAAAAACCAGCACATAAACATTATTCACTTGACCATACACTACTGCCTATGTAGGCCTATTTTAATATGTGAGTTAAAAAATGAGACAAATCCAAAACACAAGTGACCTGCACCACCTAAAATAGTAGAAATGGAAATGCGGCTATTTAAACTTGTCTGAGCTGACCATGATGTTTATATTTACATTATATCTAAAACACTCAGGATTTTCACTAAGATGTAGAGAAAATACAAATATCAATCAAAACTTCTAACAAAGTTTCAATGGCATTCGATCCACTTTTTCCCTTAAAGGGAGGCAAAGCTTATGATTTTTTTCATGTTGTCAAATCAATGCCTTAGTTGCATAGGCTTCAAAAGATCTATAGGGAGAGACATGATGAGGTCAATCACCGTCTTCCTCAGAGGATAACTATTCTGAATCCATGGAGCTCTATGTACTTTTGAAGGAGCTTCCTCGAATTGATGATAAAAAACAAAATTACAACTCTTTAAATAAAAAACTCAAACTTAAGATGAAGTTTTAAAATTAAACTCCACCTCAAACACTTTAAAAATGTGATTTACTAAAATTAATAGTAAACTTATTATTTATATATCGACCTCTATTTCTACTTAAACTTCGTGGTTTTCGGCCAAAATTAGTAAGTATCCAATTTGGCCCTACCACAAAAGGACACGGCCTCTACATCTTAAAGGATCAAAAGTTATGATCAAACTAAAACTTACTATTTATAGTAAAAGAAAAACTAAACTAGACTTTTTACCATCATCGGTTTGATGGAATCTCGCAAATCCGACTTGGGATGCCACTTTAAGTTGAAAAACTCATCCTAATTTGCGAGACAACTAATTTAAAGTTTTGATAGCCCGAATCATTTTTGCCTTAGATTAGGCTTTCTTTAGTCCATATTTGCTATGAAAGTGTCTATGACCCACTCTACATCATCTATCCATGAAACCACGTGCTTTGCAGGTCTTACTGTCATGGATCTGTCAGGAAATATATGTATCCAATTTTTTCGACCTCAGCCAGCACATCATATCCTTGCTTGTTGCCTGCTTCTATTTTTCTAGATGTGGTGTGGCCCACTTGAGTTTTTATCTACCTTGTTTTCTGGGCTCACATCATAAAATGATCAGGCAAAGAATCACAAGGACATCAAAGTGGGCCTATCCATACTAGTAAATGGGGTTCATCCCAACGTGGCGAATAGCAGACCGCAAACCCGAACCAAAACCAAACAGCCCCGCCTCTCAGGAAACTTAAGGCCTGTGAGATGATGACATTGTGCCACTCAAAATAGATCTCAAAATCAATTCTGGGAAGCAGGGTTTTTCTCCAGTCCTCCCGCCATAAATATGCCAATGTTTGCACATGTGAAGTATCCAAGCCTTCCCATCAGGTGCACCATCACACAATCATACAGCTGACTCAAAAATTGAGCCATCCATTCTTCCAGAGGGATACAACAATGGTAGCCATTGGTCCACTTCTCCCACATTGACACATTTGTTACAGGCCCTCATACTTGAATTGGAGCTAACCCACACCATCTTCCACTGTTGGTTAAAAATGAGTTGGAGTCGAGGTATTCCGTAACGGTAATAGTGTTGTTATGACCACTACCTGTATCTTTACAATATAGGCTATAACAGCCATTACGGCTCCCGTCATGACTGTTATGATCTCTTTTTTTATTGAAAGAAGAAAATTCATCGAAACATCTGTATTGGCCCTATAATGGACCGCTACAGGACCATTACAGCCTTTACAGGAGCTGTAACGGCCATTACTGATCTTTTTTACGCAACAGCCATTATAAGCCCGCCCATGACCTGTAACAGTTATCACCGTTGCCTTTATGTAACGGCCATTACGGCACACCATGGTTGGAATGCTTTTATGGTTATCATCCAAACAAGTCCTAAAAAACCCATTACAATAAGTGGAAATGCAAACCCCAGCACCGAACCCAACTGTGCCACACCAATGTGGTACATGTGCATTTGGTCTGGAACGTTAATACTCAGTCCAAAAAAAAAAAAGAAACAGTCGCATTTATCAGGTGGGTGATACGTTTGTAAAGAAATGGATGGTTGGAAAATGATAAACCAATGGTCTATATCAACATTGGGGTCGATCAGCATTGTCCAAATCTATTTTAGGTCAGCTTTGTAATTCCTGTTTTACTAGATAACTTGATAAAATTTCAACTACCAGCTGCCCATGTAACGGCAACCATCTTTTATTTGCACCTACAATCGACGCAGGTTTTCAGTCTGTGCAAGTGGTGCCACTGTCAGCGGATCTCTTCTCAACAATCTATTTTCGGACCACAGATCGAGAGGTTAATATCATCCTATCAAAGAGCCCGTTTGGAGCATGGGCACGCCCGACAGACCAATGGTCTGGATCGATGAACCATGTGACACACTTGCACAAACTGAACAAACCCTCCCATAAATTCTTCATTTACATACCACTATTTATATGATCCATCTTGAATTCCTGGTACCTTATTACACATGAATTCCTACATGGGGCCCAAGATCGTCCACCTACGATCACAGTGGGGCTCCCACTGTAATCACACTACATGGCCAAAAATTACAGAGATTGAGTGGATGATCAGTCCAACCTGCTAAATGAAGAGCAGAGTAAAATGGTCAGGCCACCCATTTTGCATCCCTTGTTGAAATGGCAGTCTCCATCCAATCTGGGTGACTTTGGAACCATGTGCAATCCATGGTGGACCCGCCTATCTAACACCCCCCTCTGATCATATGATGGGCCCACATAGGAACTTCATAACATGGTATAAATAATTCATACTGGATCAATACACATAATATCAGTACCATAAATATTCATACTGTGTGCCACGACAAGCGGCCATATTCGTTTCTGCACCTGTATAGATGTTTGTATTAGAGTAACGCTACAACATAGCCACAAACTGCAGAGAGAAACTTGAATACATCAGCCTCAGAGAGGAAGACTCAGAACCCCCAATAACACAAAACACGGTGAAAATACAAGATCAAACACTAAAACCTGCGAACAATCATCACCATCATCTAAGCCTTATTCCAACTAATCGGGGTCAGCTACACTAAAACCCACGATCGATCGATAGCTAAAATGGCATGTTTACTAGAGAAGATTGACTACACTGCGAGAAAAACAGTTTTTCAAGGAATAGGATATATGACTACCTTTCCAGTGGCATGCCCCTTCTCAAGATAAGAGAAGGCTTCTGTAACCTGGGAGAATGGGTATGGGCCCGTCGGGTCCAGCACTGGCTTCACCTTTCCGCTCTCCAAATACGGGTTGAGCTTCGTCAGCACTGAGCCATTCGAAGTGACCACGAATCTGAAACCCGGGGGAGAGACTGGACCTGTTAGCACGACAATGCTGCCACCTTCCTTGATCGCTTTAACCGCCTTATCGCACTGCCCTGTATAAGATAATTATATATTCTTTCAGTAAGGCTGTCACAACTGAATGAATCAAATAGTGGAGGCTCTCTTTAACATGAGTACCCCGGAATTATAGGGCCAGTGGACCAATGGTCTAGATCACTGGCCGGTGGGCCCTGGTTGTCAGAAACTGGAACCTGTTTTCGAATCCTCAGGTCAAGGATCCTATAATCTATCCAATTCCGTTAAGGCCCTTGTAACATATCATCTGTAGGACAAACAACTGAAACTTACCTACTGGCTAATTCATGGTTCAATAACCACATACCCCTAAATTCATGTGTAAAAATAAAATGTGCGTTTGGTTGCACTATCAGTTTGAATTACAATAATTAATAGGAAGTAACCAAGTTAAAATGACATCCTTGAACTTGAGCATCTCAGCCAATGGACTGGACTCTAAATTGCAATTACATCACTTTCAAGTGGAGCTCGAATACCCTGGCTGAGTTGGGGAATTCGAACTCTAGTTTGAGGGCTGCTTCCTAATATTGAAGGGCATGTTTGGATGCACTATTCTCTGCAATCATAGTTTAAAGAACTGAAAGTGACCATGTTGTTATTACCTTCCTCAGCATTGATATTGAGCGATTCGCATCGAAATTGCAATTACATTTCTTTCAAGTTGGACTTGGAAGGAATCCAACTGCAATTGGATGGCTTTTCCTCAGTTTAATACAAGGAGGAAGAGGCCGCTTCCTCTATGACATTTATTCTACAATGCGGTGTGTGGGACCCACCATGATGTGCGGACCACAGCCAATACATCCATAAGGCATGCCACTTCATCTTCACCCTGTATGGCGAAACTCAGGCCAATCCAAGTCAGGTCAGGGAACAGCTGGGATAAGGATGCCCACAATTAAAACCTTCTAGATTGTTTCACACTCAACCTGCTTTGTGTAAGCCATCCAATCCATTCAAAAGATGCACCCCACCATGATGAATGGATGCCCAAGAGTCCAGCTATGCCAAAACTCAGGGGGGCCACATCATGTTATTTTAGAGGTTTTAGGCATGATTATATATGGTGTAGCTGACCTGAGTTTTGAATTAGCCTGATTTTTTGGGATCCAAGGAAAACATGAGAGACCGCAGATGGATGGATCAGGTGTCATGCAAACTTCATGGTGGGCCCCACACAGTGTTGTAGAATAAGCTCATTCTACAAACATTGTCGAAGAACTGGCCTGTACTAGGAAATGTCATTCTACTACGGTCATTTCCTCTTGATTAAACAGAATGTCCATGCTTCAATTCAAGTGTGCATCCAAACACAGCCCTGAAACATCTTATTTCTTCATGATTCAAATGAATGTCCACAGTTTGATTCATTTGTGCGTCCAAACACAGCCCGAACATGGAATGAAGCTTACCCACTGCATCGTATACAACATCAAATTTCTCGGGCAGTTCTTCAAAGTTCTCCTTTGTGTAATCAATTGCCAAATCGGCTCCCAAGCTCCTCAACAGTTCCAGTTTTCTCGTGCTAGCAGTAGCTGCAACTCTCGATGCATTGAAAACCTGCTTAGCTAGCTGTCCACCAAAAAAATGGAGTGTTTCAGGCTCATACAGCTAAGAGAAAGGTCTGATTGTTTTAAGAGTCAAAGGTAGTATTGATTGTGTCCAAGAAATTCAGTGTGAGTGCCAGTGAAAGAGAAGAATTATATGGTCTTTGATCCAAGGATGTCGATCTGATGGACCCCACAAGTGAATGGGGCGAGCAATCCTAACCCTTCAATTGGTGGCCAGAAAATTGAAGGTAAATAAAAGAAATTCAGCCATAGTCAACATCCAACTGAAAAGAGACCAAAGATTTGAAGGAGGGGATCTCCCAAACTGTATTTTAAGGCATCATCCTTCAATGGCAGGGCCCTTTAGGTCGACAGCTTGGATAACTCCACCTTAGACCCACTTGTACAAACCAAAACCCTTCATACAATCCACATATCATATAAATGCAACTACTACGCAAGCACCGAACATGGGGTGCTTGCATACAGTGATCAGAACCATTGATTTGTTGCACCAACATAATGTGAATGGGCCATGTCCAAGAATCAAGGGGATGGACCTCTGGTCCCCACCCATCTGATAATTAGCCAGAGATAAGGATATTTTGCTCAAAACAGAGCAATGGCCCACTTTGAACAGGCAAGAACTCAGTGCTGAATCCTCAGAGTACTCCAATGACTTGGATTTTTTACCTACACGCCACAGCCAATCTGCATGGTGACCCACTAGATCAACAGTCACAAATTACCAATTACTAACCTAGACTTAATTTGTCTATAAAAAAAATTACCTGAATTACCAATGATCCAACCCCGCCAGCACCACCCAATACAAGGATGGATTTGCCAGCAGAAAATCCGGCCTTCTCGAGTCCTTCGTAAGCAGTCTCAATCGCAAGAGGAAGGCCAGCAGCCTGTATGAAATCAAGATTCTTGGGTTTTAGAGCCAACAGCTTCTCCTCTACAGCGGTGTATTCGGCTAATGATCCGAACTGTTTAGGAAATTCCAAAGCTTTCTCATTGACATCTCCATATACTTCATCGCCTTCCTTCAGATTTTTCACTTGACTGCCTACCTTTACTACCACACCGGCGACATCGTAGCCTGGAACAGTCTATACAAAAGCCGAATTCAGGGACTATGAAGAGAGGTATTATATGATTTGCAGTCTGAAGAACAGGCTACACAAAAGTTGCATTTGAGCATTTGAAAATTCACATTTCCAAATGCTTGCTCGATTCCGGCCGACCATGGTTTAATGGTGGGAGATGATTTCAATGCTGACTCCTGGTGCTCACTACTCATATTGAAGTCTTGCTATTACCATGAGATCCTCTACATGACTAAGTCATTGAACTGGAGTGACCCATTATTGGATGATCTATCGCCTAATATCTCGGCCATCAGATAACCCTAAACGTTCGATGAAAATGGGCAATTGTGATCAATGATCCACACTCAGCAAAGGCCACATCAGCTGCTTCAGATCATCTATGGGGGAGATTTTTTTAGGGTTATTTCTCATCCAGCATGGATCCACCATATGAATTACTTAGATCCCTAGGCGGGCCTCACCAGTGCAGCTTATTGGGCCACAAGCATAAAGCCATTCCCTCCAACGATTAAGCAACCTTTAAACACAAATCCATGCATGAAGAGTAAAATAAAAAATAAAATAAAAATAAATTGCCTAAGAAAAAATAGAAAATCACTGCTAGAGAATTCTATTCTTTAAAAGAGAAAATAAATTTTCTCCTAATGCCTATTGAGAGAGAGAGAGAGAGAGAGAGAGAGAGAGAGACAACAATGCATGCATAAATAAAATGAAATATATATATATATATATATATATATATATATATATATATATATATTTCATTTTATTTATGCATGCATTATATATATATATAGAAAGAAATTATAGGGAGAGAATTCTTTCTTTAGAAAACTAAAAAAAAATCTCAACACCCAATTTAAAATTATATATCTTTAAAACAAAGAAAATGAGCTCAGACTCTTCCAACACCCATTTAAAGAAAATAAAATTAAAAAAACCAAAAAGAAATATATAATAAAAAAAAAAATACGAGGAGACATTTATGGTAAATTAAAAGGAAAGAAAAAAAAAAAAAGGAACACCCACATTAAAGAAATTTTCAAAAATAATAATAAATTTACACAAATGGACACAAACCCATTACCTATAACAGTAAAAAAAAAAATCCCAAAATCAGACACAACTAAACATCCAAAAGAAAAACAAAAAAATAACAAAAAAAATGTAAAATATTAAAAAAAAAAATCTTACCGGTAGAGGAGAATCAGTAGCTTTGAATTTACCCTGCCTCCTCTTGAAATCGACGGGATTGAGCGCAGCTGCCGCAACCTTCACCAGAACCTGGTCTTCTTTCACTTCAGGGACTGGAACCTTGTCGTCGAATTTCAATACATCGACGCCTCCGTATTCTCCATACACCCAAGCTTTCATATCGGATGGGATGGAAGAGGTGGAGGGAGCTGCCATGGAAGTAGGGGCAGTTTGGGAATTTGCAGAAATCCTAAGAGAGATGGAAGGAGGTTGGATTCTCCAAGCAGTTGAAGTACTTCTTCTTCTACTGTCTTTATTGGAGAAGAGAAGAGAAAGGGAGGAAGGCTTTAAAGAGAGATTGAATTGCCTTGTGTTGGCGGCAGTTAGGACGGTTTCCATTTCTAGCGTCTTTTTTTTTTTTTCTTTTTCCTTTTTGTTTCTTTTTTCTTTTTTTTTTTTTAAGTTGCTTATCTGTTGTTGCTGTTGGCGATATAGAGGTTTGGTGGAATCGGAAAAGGGGTCTCTGAGGTGACACGTGGGTGACGGTGGATGGATTGGGCGCGAATTAGGTGTTACCCTGGGAACAGCTTAGTGGGTGTTACTCTAACCGTGTGGGGCCCATCTAGATGTATTTTTTATATATCGACGCCGTCTATCGGCTATTTTATATTATTTTAGTATGTGATCCAAAACCCTAAGAAGATCCAATTCTCAGTTGGACCATACCATTATAAACAATGATCAATAACCATTAAAAAGTTTTGTGGACCACAAAAGTTTTTGATAAATCTGATATTTGTATTTTCACTTCATCAAGACCTTTTTGACATTATAAATGGCTTGGATTGCAAATAAAAACTACTAAAACCTTACGATGGGCTCTTTGGAATTTTTTTTATAATTGTTGGAACCTCATCTTAAAATGAGCTGTAGAAACTGATGGACGAGATGGATATACGAAATAACATCCATGTGGGCCATACGGTAGGGGTACCACCCACTAAGCTGTTCCCGGGGTAACAACTAATTCGCGCCCGGATGGATCAGGAGGTTAGTGCTGATGGATGCGGATTGGGTACTACCTCGTCTGTCTCGAGCTCGGAACTGGATGGGTCTATGAGCGGCCTACCGTGATGTATGGTTTATCAACACAGTCCATGCATTTTTTTCATATCATTTTAGGATATAAGCCTAAAAATGAGGTAGATCCAATGCTCAAGTGGACCACACAGTGGGGATTAAAAATTCCACCATTAAAAAATTATTTGGGATCTGCGGAAGTTTTGATGAGATGATATTTGCGTTTTGACTTCATCCACGTCTATGTGACCTTACGAATAGAAGGGATGTAAAATAAACACCACGGTGGGCCATAGGAAGGTTTCAACGATAGACGTCATTATCACAACTTCTTCCTGTGATGTGGTCCACTTGATTGTTGCATCTACCTCATTTTTGGTTTTATATCGTAAAATGATGTGGAAAAAATGGATGGACAGTGGTGATGAACCCATAAATCACGGTGGGCCCCTTAGAGCCCTAGCCCGTTCCGAGCCTTTGGGACAGACAGGGGTAGCACCTAATCAGAGTCCCGACTCTGCGGACTTGTAGGGGACTTTACTGTAATAGCCCTGAGGTGTGGCTATTTTTATTAAAAGTCTAATTTCTCGTCAAGTTTATCTTTTTGGCCTTTTGATGAGAAACTAAAAATTTATGGTCGATGTTACCTCTCCGTCTTAGGAGGATTCTCGACTGTAAAATTTTTAATTTCTCACCAAAAGGCTAAAAAAGATGAGCCATATAAGAAATTAAACTTTTAGTAAAAATAGCCACAACTCAAGGCTATTGCAGTAAATATCCCGGACTTGTGGAAGGGACGCGGATTCGGTGCTACCCGGCCTGTCTCGAGCTAAGAGCAGGCAAGGGCTCTTAGGGCACACCGTGATGCATGAGTTTTATCCACACCTTCTATCTATTTTTCCATATCATTTTAGCAATCACGCCTAAAAACTTGGCAGATTCAATGCTCAAGAAAGCCACACTGTAGGGATTGAACAACCACCATTAAAAGCTTTTTAGAGTCACGTAAGTTCCTATTTTTGGTGATATTTGTATATTCCCATCGTTCAAGTCTATGTAGCTTTATATACAGGTTGGATAAACACTTAATACTTAGATCTGCCTCATTTTTTAGCTTATACCCCTAAATGATAAGGCAAATAAGCATCTTAGAGCCCTACCTGCTCCTAGCTTGAGACAGGCAGAGGAGTACCCATACAGCACCCTTTAAGCAATTGTCAATTTAATTTAACCAGTACTTGAGCTAAAAAAATCAATGGGTGGGGCCACTACAACTACCTTTTACTCTAAGCCTAAAGAAAGTTAGATGGAGCTAGGCCAATTTTACTTTGGAAATTAAAGTAGCCGATGTGAAAAAGATAAAAAACACACACTTAAATATAGACTTAAGGTATGTTACGATGTCACTGTCTTTAAGACGATATTTGTATCATACTAGTGGCTAAACCAATTTTCAAGAGGATTGCAGCAAATCTGACTTCCAGTCAATTTTTAACGGATAACTTGTAATCAAGAAAAACATTAGAAGGTAAATTGTAATAGTAAAGATGCCAAAAGCATATGTTATAAAAGTGTGTTCAATTTTTCATGTTAAAACCCACATTTCTCCAAAGAAAAGAGTATCGGAGAAGAGAGATTATGAAATTGTTATGATTTTTAAATAATCTAAAAAAAAAAATTTAAAGACCTTCAAAGCACACTTAAGAGCCCTTTCGTAATAAGGCACAAGTCTATTTATGCTTTCATAACTTTTCAAAGTGATGTCTCTTTATTAATAACATATTTCCACCATTATTTCAAAATCAAAGGATGCTTCATTCAACGAGAAATACCTCACCATTCGCAATTGAATGATCACCAATAAATATCAAAAGCCCTCCTTTTCCTCTTTTTTTCTTTTATATATGAAAAACGCCAACAAAATTTTCTTTATTTTGAAAAAACCCGACTGAGATTGCTATGACTACTTCACATTAGGGGTGGCAATGGTTTAGGCAACCTAATCCTCTATAGCCAATGCCCGAACCCTTTAGTGCAGTCATCAAGTGGGCACCATTGTACAAAAGAACTAGACACTTTAAAGACACTAGTGAGCAATTTCCTTTCAGTGTGAGTAAATTTAAACAGACGATACTTTATAAATTCCTTTTAATTAGACTATTACCAAAACTTTTGGCCATTTTAACTTTCTTTTCCCTTGGGAGGTATTTGATTTTTAAGTTATCTTTGTAAATACTATAAATGGGCAATTATTAATTACATTAGTAATACATGCCAGTCACATACCAGACACATCTATAGGATGTTGACAGTTACGGGTGTTTGGATGGCTTAACACTAAAATCAATGAAAGAAAATACCATACCTTTAAAATCTATGGGCCCTTGCAGCTTCCCATTTTCATAGTGGGGTGATCCAGGGATGTGCATCTGGCCTCCAACCTGTTCATAAGGTCTCACGGACATGGATGAAGGGAAAACATGAATATAAGCTTGATCCAAAACTTCTATGGGCCCCAAGAAGTTTTCAACTCTAGGCATTCAATTTCCACTGTTCCTTAGGGTGTGATCCACTTGCACTTAAAATCTATATCTTTTGTTGGCACATGCCCTAAAATGAACCATATGGACAGCATGGATCAAACACTTACATCATGGTGTGCCCCACATATTGACTCGGACACAACCCTACCCATTTGATATGTAATTGCGGATATCAAGGCGTGATTAGAGAGGTGATCTTTCTTTTGCAAAAAGTAGGTGAAAAGTATCATTGCTTGTTTCCCACCGTTTACTGAAAAAATAAATAACCCCTTAAGGGCCTCTTTGGGAGCTTGAATCCAAATTTTGAATTTGAGAGCTTATATTTGGAGGGCATTGGAATTCTTTGGTACATTCACATGACCTAGATTTAATTAACTAAATTAGCTTCCATATCCCAAATTTGTGTGTGTGTGTGTGTGATATTTCTAATAAGCCCATTAAATATATACTTTTGCCGAAAAAGAGCAAATTATGAGCCTTTGGCGGGCCACAAATGCAAAGATCACAAACAAGCAACTAATCAATGTTTTTTAACCATCCATTTAGATGTCCAAAATTTGGATGGTCCGTATCATTCTAGTGATATGATTTTAGTATAGTAGCTGATAATTGGATTGTTTTGAGTTATCATCAACGTGCCATGTGTTTAATGGATTAGCAACCTAGAGACACATTTGTCATATGTGCAACTCTCCTCCTTAAAAAGAAGGCAGAAAAGGCATTTCCTTCACAATAGAAGCAAAAAGAGATTTCATAACACTCTAAAAAAGTAGATTTGATATACATATGAATAAGGCTATCAAACTCAAAAAGCAACTATTTGGATTTGAAATACACCCATTTACAATCTTCAACTTTAATGCTACACGTGGCCCATTCTTACCTAGGAGTTGGCATTTGTGATAGAGTAGGATATTGATGGTTACCATGATGTGACCCCATCACTTATTATTATTTACGCCATTGTAAAAATAAAAAGGCACCACCGCCATTGTCATTCATCTTGATCATTATTAAGGATAAGTATGAAATCACCCTCAGCCTATAGTTTCAAGACAGGCCTCAACTCTTTCTATTATAGTACCAACCCACAACTCAGGGTTAACATATGACATTCTAAAGCACAGTTAACTTTTAGGAATTTTTTATAAAAAGCTACCAACTTTTTCATTTAATTAATAATACCATGTAGAAAAAAGGAACTTTAGAAGCCGGTATCTACATTTTTTTAGCTTGAGGCACGAGAGAATAGTGGTGGTTCATCAATTGAGTTCACCATGTAGGTTCACAAATTAAAAACATCCCACCCCAAGAGTTGAACCATTGGTCATCTATATAATCTTCAACTTCTATGTTACAATACATGTGGCCACTCGAAGACATGGCCAGCCTATTCTGGCCAGTGTAAACAACTTAAGTAATTGGCTATTGTGATAGAGTGGGATATTGATGTTACCATGATGTGAACCCATTATGGGCACTGGATCTTGAAAACGCAACGATCAGATCGTGGCTTCCACATTACCTCTTTCGAGGGCTTTCTTGGATGTAGGTTAAGGTAATTGATTAGACTGGAGTCACACTATAGTCGGCTAAACCCTATAGAAATGTTAGAGAAAATGATCAAAAGATTCCTTCCTCTAAAATGACTCATTGATCTACGATCGGATATTCGAAGTAAGGATAACAATTATAGAGAGTGAAGGTGTTAAGCACCCACTCTGTCTATATGGATGTACAGTCTTTATTTCAAAGATTTAACTATTTTTTTAAAGTTAGGATCAATTCTCGTGTACTCTCAATGGAATGATATAATGAGATGATGTGTGGATGATAGATCTGATCAGTCAGAGTTTTTGATGAGCAGATCTAATTAAATCAACAAGCCACAGAGCATATGATTAAACTAATCAAGTGTTAGGAGTGATATAATGTTATGCTAATTCTACGTTACTCGTCCCTCCAACCCTTCCGTTACTCATAACGCAATACGTTTCCATACCTGATCTACTTCCACTATAAATTTGCCAACACAGTACATTCGATCTAGCTCACCGAACCTAACTTGAACTTATCGAGTTCCCTCGAACCTAAAACCGATTTGGCTCGATCTGATTCCGATCTGAGGAGAGTGAGAGTTTAAGGATCCACTTCCTTACCCGATTCCCACATAGACTCTCTACTTCCCTCCTCACTTCCCTTCACCCAGCACCTACGAACCTTTACTTCCCCTTCCCCCGATAAATATCGGAGGGTCGAATTATAAGAACATTAAGGTTGTTTCCACCCCCAACATTTCCCGAACCTACCGATTCTAAACTCGAACAGTGTACCGTTGTAGAGTACCCAACTACTCGTACCATTCTCCTATTTATACTCGTTTACCCTTCCTGTTGTACCATTAAACTTGTCCGTGTACCTACTTCTTCCCAAAACGGTATATACGTGTATGAACTCCCCGAGGACCATGAGGAATGGATACACGAGAAGGTAAGAACCAAGTCTTACGAAACGATAGAGTTGAAAAGAGGCACCAATCCGAACTTGAATACGAACCTAAATTCGAACCAAATCCAAGATTGATTCACTCAACTGATACATCTACTCAACCCAACTGAGTCGTTCAACTGAGGAGCCCAACTGGGTAACCTTTCAAACCGAACCAAAAAGGATTCCAATCGAATATCCCAAATTCAAATCCATATCCTAAATCTCAAACCTAATCTCAAATCCCAAACCTAACTCCAAAACCCAAAATCCAAAACTCATGCCTAATGGTAGATAGGATTGGCAGATTAGAATTAGTTGAGTAACCGGATTCCACCCCACAGATGTGGTAGTGATTAATAATAAATAATATTAGGAATAATCTTGGTGACGGCAACAGTAGTAGTAAGAGTATTAATTGTTCTTCACTTTTTACGAGTGGAAGGATGATAAAATCCACTCTTGAATTCGCGTGGAAACGTGTGTACGGCACCGGTGTTTTAGACTTGTCAGGTGTACTACGCCGTGGGGTAATTTTGGAATCCCGGATTGAAAATCGGGCTAGGTTTTGAGATAACCCGGTATCTTTTCCCTTTTCACTCTTCGATTCGTTTGTTCGAGTGACAGTTGTGGTTGTAACCCCGACGACAACATTTACGTATCCATTTATTAATAATGAGTAAATGGAACTCCCCGACAAACCTACCCTCATATTACCTCCATTTACCATAAACCCCACACAAACCTACCTTCATTTACGTACATTTACCTTACTTACTTTCCTCATTTTACACGTACATTTACTTTAGGAGAGTTGCCCTCTCCTAAACCTTCATTTACCCCACTTTACGGAAAAATTCGAGGGAATATCTCAGCGTGCATTTGATTCCCTGGTAATACGTGTACAGGCGGCATGTGTACAGTACGATTACTATGAGAGGTTGTTAAGTTTATAGTCGATATAGTGATTTTAGCGTGGTTTTCTTACTAGGTTTGGTAGATTTACCTACCAATTTTTTCAATCGTTCAACGTACAAACACTAGGAACAAACCGGATGGACTCCGAACTTTAAAGGAGTAAAAAACGATTTCATATTTAAGGTTAGTCGAATAATGTTAGTAAGATAATTTATAGCGTGTAAATATGTTTCAACCCTATATTTCGATTAAACCCTATAGTGTATAAGGACACTTATGTAACTTTCTAAGATGATAAGGTCATGCAACTAGGATGAAATGAAAAAAAAAAAACAAATATCAGGTTCATAGAAAGCTTTTGTGGCCCACAAAAGGTTTTTAATGGTTATTAACCAGTTTCTTATGGTCCATCGAAACTTGCATCTGCTTCATTTCTGATCTTTTCATCTCAAATCTTCAAATACCCGAAAAGAGATAAACGGATAGAATATAATTCATGCATCGAGGTGGGCTCCTACGGTCAGTGTCCCACCCACATTGATGGTTCCAGGTCTCACCTAAGATTTGTGATGTGGTGGATTCGGACTTAGATCCGACCCGAATCCAATGGCTATATGGATTTTGGATCGGAAATGGATCTGGCTATTTATAAATGGATCGGATATGGATATCACCCTTTGGAACCGAGTGGGATCCGAATCCGACTCCGTATCCGGCTATAGATATTCAGATTTGGAGCCGGATCTAAGTGGATCCGATCTAGATCGGACCCATTGAGAGCCCTACCTTTATGCTTGGGAAGAAAAGATGAATGTTACTACTTTAATATATAATACCATAATCATGACTGAGTTGGTTAGGAATGTCCTGCTTGGAAAGTGACTTAGTCGATTTTGAATTGAATATATGAATTGAGAGGAATCCTTAACAGCAACATTGAGGTTTTGGGATTATAATTATACACTTTGAGACTTATCCCGTTAGTATTATTGAGTTTTATGGAATGGTGATTTATAAATTTATTTATTTTTTAATAATATGTATGTAACTATTTTTTTTTTAAAAAAAATTATAAAAGATTTGTGATTTAAACTTGATAAGAGGATATGTCTATGATGGTAGAGCATTCCTAAATTAAAGATTGTCATGGGGGTCTATGACAAGCCTTGGCAAATTTAGACGTTTGTATGCTAGTGTGTGTGGTCATTTAGAGTACAAATACTTATGCATATAAAAACACTGAAATACCAGGTGATACCATTTCCTTGATTCTTTCTCCAAGTCTGGCCTGCAAGGTAAAACCTAGGCTCGAGTCCAGCCCTGGCCTGTGACAGCCCAAAACAAACCTGTGATGATATAAATGGCTTGGATCTGAGTCTGATCAGAGCCCCAGCCCGACCACCTTCCCTCCTTTTATACAAGATCTAAGCCTTTCATTAGGCGTGCCCAAACATGCATGATATTGACAAGCTGAGAAGTTCTTAGACATAGCCCAAGCCTGGCCCGATTAATAGACAGGCTTAAATTTTAAGCCCAGGTCCGGCCCCAAGCCTAGTATTTCAGTCCAAGCCCCACCCAAAGTGATATAATCCCAAAAGGTCAACAAGCCAGCCCAGCACTGACCAGCACTAGCTGGGCGTGGGTTCATTTGCACCCAGATTTGAACTGGTTAAGTCAGGTGTGGGCCCTAATCAAAATTTGATTTGTCTGGGCTGGGCCAGGGACAAAAAAAACCAATACCATTTGAGACTAGGACAGTCCAAGTCAGATAATAGTAAGGCTATTTAGGTCCGAACCACATATGAGCCCCAACCATGTTATGATCCAGAGCGTCGAGATACGGCCCGCACAAAAAAGGAAGTCGCTGGTCCGAGATCCTCGCCGTAGTAGACCGAGTTAGAAACCATTTTTTTTCCAGCTCAAATTTTCAATAGGTGGTTAGATCTCAATTGAGTTTTCCTGTGTGGCCCATTGAGTGTGGGACCTTCTGAATGAACAGTCTAGATCACTAGGTGGGCTGGCAGAAGGGGCATGCAGCTTGGTGAGCCATGAGAGTGAGTAGAGCTGTCAATGGTTGGATAAGCCTATGGACTCGATGGTCCGGGCCGCTGGACTGGACCTTTACACAATTTCTAATTGTGGAGGCATTAAAATATAGATTTACTAGGAATTTTGGAGTAAAATCCTTAAGATTAGGTAGCCCAACCCAGATGGACTGGACCTCAGCTCAAATTTAGGGCTAAAGGCCCAGGCCCTGTATAGCTGGGTCAGGTCACTCAGCCCATTGACACCCAGAGTCCACAATCTGTGGTCTATAATTTCAGAATCCAGGCCATTGGTCTGCTGGACCTCAGCGTGAATGGACAACAAAGGGAAAATATCTCAGATAAGAAGATCCCAGCCACCAGCTTTGAGCTTTTTTCAGTTGATTGTGAACGGTCCATGAATTTCTAATCTTAACCATCTATTTACAGGCCACGAAATCAAATGTTAGAACTCTCCCTGCATTCATCAACCGTCTTGGTTACTGAGCCATGGCCCCACAGAGCCATGGTTGAACCCAAAGAATCAGATATTTGTATTTTTGAAACATTTAACCATTTCATAATTATTCCCGTTGAGTAGACGGTCCTTATTGGATTTCACCCTGCCACGTGTACTGTAGGTTTCATGCAAAACCATCTAGGGAGTTCATGCAGCATAGAAACTATGTAGGGCCCACCATGATGACTATGTAAAATCCCAACTCAAATTTCCTGCAACAGTCCTCAGCTTGGAGGTTACATGGGGCCCACCGTGATGTTTTCGAGAAATCCACTTATTTTTCAACTTAATTTAAGCTAAGGGTAAAATATAAGGAAGATCCACAACTCAAGTGAGCCATAAGATCAGGAAAAAATGGCAATTGAATGATTATCGTTGAAATATTCATATGGCCACAAGAGTTTTGCATCAGGCTTAAGTTTTATGTTTTTAGCTCATACAAGTGGAAATGACTTTATGCATGGTTAGGATGGCAGATAAACATGAAGGTGGACCTAGAAAGATTTCATCTGTGAGCATTTCTTCCCCCATGTTTTTTTTTTGTCCACTTGAGTTTTAGATCCTCATTTTTTTACCATCTTAAACTGAAATGGCAAAATGGATGGATAGGGTTGATTTCTAAAAAACATTTTGGTGATGTTTATTTGCCACCCAACCCATTCATAAGGTTATTACCAAAGCACGTTATAATTTTAATCCGAAGCCTCTATAAGCCCAGTAACATTTCCATGTGGGGATTTAGTCGGCACTGTTTCTTGTGTTTTGGCCTACTTAGAATCTTGAATTTGTTCATTTTGAATTCTTATCATAAGTTACATGGACATTGTAGGGTTCAAATAGATAGATTTAGGGGTGTTTACTTTTTAATTTTCTCAAGTACATGTAAATAGGTAATGATTAATTACCAATGGAATTACTGCAATTTTTTCTACGCTAGTAATTACTGCTTTGTTTTTTTGGACACTAAAACTAATAATTGTGCAAATTTCATGTGGGCCCCATTGTGATATATGTGGCTAATCCACACCGCCCATCCATTTTGCAAGCTGGTTTTATGGCATGAACCAAAAATTGAGGCAAATCCAAAGCTCAAGTGGACCACACCACACCAAATAGTGAGTTGAACGCCCACCGTTAAAAATCTTTTACCAGTACAATTTCCCATATTGTGGGCCACATCAACTTTGGATCTGCCTCATTTTTTAGCACATGCCCTAAACTGTTCCGGTAAAATGAATGGACAACATGGATATGTCACAAACCTAACAGTGGGGCCCATGAATTTCGAATGCATTTCAAGGAGGAAATACACATTTATGCCAAACATGTGTAAATGGTAATTACAATCCATTTACCTTCATTTACATTCTTCCCACTCTGTCGTAGCATTCTCCTTCTTTGCAAGGAGCACGTGCCATAAAAGTTAGGCAAAAGCACACCATGACAGCCGCAACATCTACCATGTCTAGGGTTGTAAATGGTCGGGTTCGAGGTGGGTTTAGCCAAAAACCAGACCCGCCCATTTACTAAATGGGTCTAGGTCCAAATTTTAGAACCGGACCCTTTTACTAAATGAGCGGGTCTAGGTCGGGTCTGAGTCAACCCATCAAACCCATTTATAAATGGGTCTGGGTCTAGTAGAGGGAGATCCACCCGTAACCATTTATAAATGGATTGGGTCTAATGGGTCTGGGTCTGGGTCTGGGTTTGGATCGATTATGCAAGCATTTTTATAAGGCTTAAAACTGGGTCTAGACGGGTATGGGTTGGATGGGTCCCTTGAAACATAGACCAAACCCGCCCACTTACTAAATGGGTTCGGGTTCAGGTTCAGTCGGGTCAGGCCAAATATAAAGGAAACCAGACCCAAACCCGTTTAGCAAATGGGTTTGTTCTTGGACCCAGACCCATACCATTTAACAAATGGGTCGGGTCTGGGTTGGGTCTAAATGGGTTGGGTCTGGGTACCCCCATCGAGTCCACTGGCCCATTTATAGCCTTAACTATGTCCATCGATTTTCAAAATCATGTTTGAACGCAAGCCCACTAATTTAAAACTCAAGTGAGCCGCACCATTAAAAATAGCTGAGATATCATGGATGCAAATTGCATGTAATAGGTGGCTGCATGCAATCCTTGGTTGCATCGTTTACTTTGTCTAGCATCAAAGAAAAAATATCATGTGCACGTGTTAGATGTATGACTTAAGGTGACAATGTTCCGTGTCAAAAGTAAGATCCATAATAAAAATTAAAAAATAATTATGTTCGAAATGACTCTTTGACTGGGGATTCCACCTCCGCATGGTGTGTTTTTTTTATGGTGGCTAGGTACACGAGTCGAGTAAGCTCGAAAAACTTGCTTGACTCGGCTCGGATTAGAAGTGGGTTTGAGCCGAGTCGAGTCAAATTTTGGGTGCTCGAATGAATTCGAGTCGAACACCAAGCAGGGCCTTGCTCGACTCGAAAAATAGCTCAACTCGGCCCGAACTCACTTGACTCAACTCGGAGAGTTGACTCAGAGTATAAATACTCAAAAAAAAAAAAAAAAAAAAAAAAAAACAACCCTAACTTCTAATCCCATTCCCACCCGAGCGCCCCCTCTCTCCCTAACCCTAATCCTCCATCCCTCTCTCTCTCTCTCTCTCTCTCTCTCTGAGCTTGATGGCCGGTCACACCGGCCCCATTCCCTCCTTCCCTCTCTCTCTTAGCTCGACCGTCGGCCACCCCTGCCACCCTTAAACTACTGCGACACCGCATGTCTGCTCACCTACTTGTCGTTGTGACCCAACCCGCTACCCTCTGCATGTCCGTTCGCCCACTGGCCACCCCCGAGCTACTATGGTGTTGCCTGTCCGCTCGCCCACTGGCCGTTGTGACTTGAACCGCTGCCTGCTCCCTATCCGCTCACCCACTGGCCACCCCCGAGCTTCTCTGCCGCCTGACCTGCACACTGCCTGCCTGCATTGTTGTTTTACTTATCCGATAAGCTCTATCCGGTTATCCCCCTTTGGCTACCGATCGACCTTACATGATTGATCACTAACCAGTGATTTTTTTATGGGCGATTGGCCGGACGTTGTCCAACAGTCCAGGATCGTAAACTCAAACTCGAACTCAACTTGAAAGAATCAAACTGGTACTCGAATTGAAAACTCAAACTCGGCTGGAACTCACTCTGTCTACTGATTGAGCATGTCCACGCTCAACTCGGCAGAGTCGAGCCAAGCAACTAGTAGGGTTTGGGTGGTTTGAGTCGAGTAATGAGCAAGGCAATGCTCAATTGGACTCGACTCGTGTGCAGCTCTAGTGGTGGCTAGATCAAGCACATCCAGCCACCCTCTCTTAAGCGGAATCTACATCAAAGTGGAGCAAACCCACCCTACCATAATGCTTAGAGTCATCCTAAGGGGCCCACCGTGATATATGGAAGAATTCAAATCGACTGCTCGGATTCAATAGGATTTTTCTGTTTGCCGACGCCTGATTGGTCCAGTTCAGCAAATGTCAACACTAACTGCATTAAATGTAGCAGTGCTGACAATGCCGATGCTTAGCTGAACCAATTAGGTCGTCCACAAATAGGAAATTCCTGTTGAGGGCGAGCAGACGATCTAGACTTTATACCAACTATTGGGCAGAGAACCTCTGCTGCTCCCTCTTTGACCAATCATATAGGTGAAAAGCAGGATTTTTGTACTCGGTGCGAGTAGATGATCCGGACTCGAAAATAGGCTAAGGCTCTAAGGGGCCCACACTGATGTATGGTTTTTTTTTTTTTTTTTTTTTTTTTTTTTGTACACACACCCCACTGTTAGCACACCCACCCACCCCTGTTAGTCACACTACAATGTTGGCCACCCCACTTTGGGAATGGATACCTTAGTGTGGAAACGAGGCTATCTTTACTGAGTCTAGCACTTGAGCTATGGATCTCGGTTCATATACACCGTCCATCTTTCTTTCATTTTTTCATGTCATATTAATGTATAAGCTAAAAATGAGGCATATTCGAAGCTCAAGTGAACCGCACAAGGGGGATTAAATGCTCACCATTAAAAACTTATTGGGAGCATCAGAAGTTTTGAAACAAGCTGATATTTGCATTTTCCCTTCATGTGTGGGTATATGTGACCTTATGAACAGGTTATATGGAAAATAAACATTATGGTGGGACCTTGAAAGGTTTCAATGGGGGACATCATTATTACTGTTGCTTCCTGTGGTGTGGTCCACTTAAGCCTCCCATCTGCCTCATTTTCCGTCCACTGCTGAAATAATATTACAAAATAGATGGACGGTGTGGATAAGCCCATACATAACGGTGGGCCCCAAAGAACCCCAGCCTGTTCCGAGCGAGCTTGGTAGCAGGGTAGTACCCATTCTGCGTCCCTGGGAAAGCATTAATCGTGTCCGTCCACATCCCTACTGTTCTCTGTGGTGCGGCCCACTTGAGTTAAGGATCAACCTGGATTTTGGGATGCCACCTAAAATGAGCTGGCGAAAACAATGGACGGAGCGGATGTCCAATACTCATCAAGGTGGGCCCTACAGAACCGTTTGTTGCAACTGGGTCCCTTTGTAGCACGTCTTCATCCCCAACCTTAAGATGGTAGAAACGGTTGTGGACCCCACAAGCTGACCACCCAAAAATAAGATTTTGAAATCGTCAACCCCATGACTAGCTAAACAAGAGGAGAATCCACGTCACCCATCTGTTTGGATCCCCTCTCTTCCCTCATTCCTCCTTTCTTTAGCCACTCAAGCTTGTATATAACACAACGGTCGTCAACGGTCTCATCCCACCAATGCAGGTACGGAGCGAGCCATGAGCAGCCAAGCCATGCGAATTTAAAGGGGTGGGTTCGGTTGGTTTTTACTGGTCTAACAGACCTATAGCCAATCACCACCATCCCCATAAAACACCACAAGGAAGAAGGAGAGAGAAGGAGAGGGAGAGAGAGAGAGAGAAAACAACATGGATTCAGTTATTGGAAGAAAACCCAACTTGTTCTTCTTCTTCTTCTTCTTTTTGTTCATGGCGGTAGTCCCGTCGCTGCGGGCCAACATCGGTGAATTCGATGAGTACTGGCAGAAGCGGGCCAGAGAATCCCGGGCAGCCACACTCAATGCCTTCAATCCAAATCCTGAAGAAGTCACTGACAATCTCTTTGGCGAGGTCAAAGCGTATGTTCATTCTATCATTCTCTCTTGATCGTCAATTCCACGCCCTTAGCTGCCCATCATATATAGAACAATCACACCCTCTAATCATGATTCTAACCATTTTTGTTTTTGAGTTGAATGCAAACATTTGCATCAGATTGCATTCAACCACCTGATGAGTTTCAGGTGTGGCCCATCAAAACATAACGCAGAAGATGAGCAGTCCCAATCATCTGTCAATGTGGGCCCCATGAATGTGTGATCCATGAGCCTGAGAGCTCTAAAATTACTGTTCATGAGTCCAAACTAGATGTTAATATGCCTTAGCTGAAAATATTAAGGTGGTAACACCCATTAGGTTGGTGTCGAAAAAACATATCGGAATGTACATGTGGGGCCCACCTTGCGAGTGGACGAGTTATTCTAGAGGGAATTAAAAACGATGGCCTACATGATGAACGGACCAGATGATCTGTGCAGGGTGTTGGAGACCAACAGAACAAGGCGGGGCTTGAAAAGGTACACTGGCCCATGCATAGCAACCAACCCCATCGACCGGTGCTGGAGGTGCCAGCCTGACTGGGCCCGCCACCGCAAGCGGCTAGCCAAGTGCGTCCTTGGCTTTGGACGCAGAACCATTGGTGGGAAGAATGGGAAGATCTACGTCGTCACGGACGCCTCCGACGATGATCTGGTGAGCCCCAAGAAGGGCACACTGCGGTGGGGCGTCATCCAAGATGTACCATTGTGGATCATATTTGCCCAGGACATGATCATCAGGCTGAATGAGGAGCTCATAGTGAACAGCCACAAGACCATCGACGGACGTGGCGCTAATGTCCACATCGCCGGTGGGGCCGGCATCACCATCCAACATGTCCAAAACGTTATCGTCCATGGCCTCCACATCCATGACATCAAGGCCGGCAATGGCGGTATGATCAGGGACTCTCTCACACATTATGGTCTTAGGACCAGAAGCGATGGCGACGCAATCTCCATTTTCGGCGCTACCAATGTATGGATTGACCATAACTCCCTCTCCAACTGCATGGATGGAATCATCGACGCCATCATGGGATCCACGGCTATTACAATCTCCAACAACCACATGACTCACCAAAATGATGTACATGAGTGAGCCATCTTTTGCTATACATAGTTTTAAATTAAAAATTTTAAAAAAAAAAGGTGGACATCGACGACAACGATGATGATGATGGTATATCTTGCGCGGCGATCACGTCACATGTCCCGCCATGCATCGAAATCGGTTGATTGTGTCCATTATCAGACCCCATGTGGTTAATTGGGTATGCAATGAAGCATGGTTAAAAGACTCAGTGACTCGGAGCAACTTGTATGATCTTGAGTCAACTCGGGACTCGCCTGATTCACAGGTGAATCCGTCTGACTCATCCGAGTCGTGGGTGGATCGTCTAGGTGACTCATAGTGTCAAACTCGATCGGATCCGCCAACTTCGAGTCAACTCGTGGGACTTGCCCGAGTCTTAGAACCATGTGAACGAGGCATAGAAGGCTGTCAATGGGCCGGGCTGGGCTGGACGGTGGACTCCGGGGCCCACTCTGGCATGGCCCATCTTCGGTTTATCTTTTGGGCCTAGATTTATCATACATTTTCTTAAGGCCCAACTCAGTATGGAACCCGGCCAACTATGCCCACAACGCCACACATGGCCCTGCTTACTTGCTCCAAAATCAAATGGGTCGGCCCAGCTCATCAACGTCTCTAGATTGATGTTGATGATGGTTATGATGATTGAGATTCTGTGCTTGATGCAGGTTATGCTGATGGGGGCAAGTGAACTGCACACTATGGATGTACTCATGCAAGTCACAGTCGCATTCAACCACTTCGGAAGGGGCCTTGTGCAGAGGATGCCTCGGTATGAAAAACTACGGAATCCAACAATTATTTTATTATTTAATTTTACTTTTCATGAATTATGAATATTGAAAAGGTAATTACTTTTTTTTTAATTTAAAAATTAAAAATGAAAAAATATATACCATGTCGAGATTCTGCATTCTGCTCTATAGGAGAAAGATTAATAATAAGAATAATAAATAAAACATGACTAGTCCACAATAAGGCTATTTATGATAAGAGTTATAAGGCACATCCTTCCATTTTTGATAGTTTCAACAAGTACTGTATTAGTCTCTTGTATTGAGAAGTTTCTTAAAAATCTTTTAAACTTATACATGGTATCAGAGCACTTATACATGATATCAGAGCAGTTAATTCATTCATGATACTTAATAAGATTTTAATAACTAATATATATGTATCTATGTATGCACCTACAGGTGTCGATATGGATTCTTCCATGTGCTAAATAATGACTACACTCATTGGCTCATGTACGCCATCGGCGGTAGCCAACATCCCACCATCATTAGCCAAGGCAACCGGTTCATTGCTCCCCCTGACAATAACGCCAAGGAGGTAAGCTATCATCTACAATACATCTAATTATGTCACATATGTCTAAACATGCATCGATATCCATTTATTCATTAGTGAAAAATGCACCATCCTTTTATTGGGTCCCATCGGTAAATGGCCCGCGATTGAAAATCAGATAGAACAGACGATCCTAGCGGTACCGAAAAGTGGCCTTCAAAATGGATAGTTGTAAACATCTAACATGAAGAGAGATGATGGATTGGATCGCCGATTTTCAATCGAGAGCGGCCCATATGATAGATTAGATGGGCAATGGACCATGAAAGTTTTGGGCAATGGCAGGTGACCCATAGGGAGGGGATGGACTGGAAGAACTGGCAGTGGAGATCTGAAGGAGATCTGATGATGAACGGGGCCTTCTTCGTGCAATCTGGCCAACCCAGGCTCAAGCAAACTTACTCAAGGCATGACATGATCAATGCCAAGCCTGGGACATTTGTGAAGAGGCTCACACGCTTTTCTGGAGCCCTCAATTGCAGGAAGAACTTACCATGCTAAGCTACGTTGGATTGCATTGATTGTATAAGATAATACATAGAGAGAATGATTTATTAAATATTTCATTTCTTGGTTATACTTATTTTCATCAATAAATAATTTAGGTTGATTGATCCATCTTTTGTGTTATATTTAAATGGTTGTATCACTTATAATCTATTGGATTATGATCGATGATGCTCTAACACACATTGTAATACCCCGATCTTTCCCGTAGACTCGTTGTTTCCGAAAAAACCCGAGTGTCCGTGCTCTTGCACACGTGTTTCCAGACCCCGTGCGTGCCAGGACGTATGCGACCAAACCCTACACTTG
The DNA here is from genome assembly GCA_003013855.2 of Liriodendron chinense. Taxonomy (NCBI): domain Eukaryota; kingdom Viridiplantae; phylum Streptophyta; class Magnoliopsida; order Magnoliales; family Magnoliaceae; genus Liriodendron; species Liriodendron chinense. The sequence continues at coordinate 1,501,508 of ML058374.1, forward strand.
CGTGCCCCTACACACACATGCGAAATCGCACGAAAGAACCCAAAAACCCATGTGCAAGAAGTTCATTTGGGGTTTGTTCATATAACATGCATGCAATTCAAACTAAACTGTCCAAATCATGGTGCCCAATTTAAATATTTCACAAATCTAAAATAATATACTAATTGTATGGTTGTGATCTTGATTTATGAAAATCTGTTCTTGTTGATTATTTTTCATGTGGACCATACATTATTTTGTTGATTGTTGTTCTACATAGGTTTGCCAGGCCCACACGCCTGTGCAACTTGAGTAGAATCAAGGGTGCTTCATTGGCTCTTGATTACCCTACCTTAGGTATTGGCTCCAGTGCACTCTAAATTTGAAACATGTACTCTAGGCCTACACCAAAGGTCAACATGGCAGGTAGGGCTGTCAATGGGTTGGGCTGGGCCATTGGGTTCCCATGGCCACTTCAAGCTGGACATGAGATGGCATATGTGCTGGAGAAACGAACCTAGGCTTAAGAGTGAAGTCTATTTATTAATCGGGCCTAGTTAGGGCTGTGTATAAAAGCCCATCAACCCAGTGAGAGTCCAACATAGCCCAACCCACCTCATTTAGGGCCCGTTTGATGCTCCCATTTAAGAGGGATTAAGTGGGATGGAATTGCATTTGGTTCCCTGCAAATTCCATGGGACATTTGGAGACACGGGAAGGAATGAGATTAGGCAGAACGGAATTACATTTGGTTCCATGCAAGATTTCTGATGGATTTTGGAATCCACTACATCTGTGGGCCCCACATTGATGCATGTGTTTTATCCATAGAGTCCATCCATATGCATCCTTTACACCTAACATTTGAGTTGCATACATGTGCAAATGACCAACACTAGTTATGAATCTGGTCCGTTGATTACAAATCCTTCGTCCATGAAACAGGGTTTTGCTTAATATGGTGTTTTTGCTACGGGGAAGAAACTAATCCCAAGCATCGGGATTGGATGGTCAAAATACCATAAGTATTTCCAGACATGCAATCATTGTGTACTAATGGTGTTAATCTCATCTAATGCAATTCCATACCATTTAATCCCACACGCCAAATAGGCCTTTATAATTTTCAAGATTATATTTAAAAGTTTCACCTTTTTCTTTTTTTAACAGTTAATTTATATTAGACAACTTATTAATAGCAATTAACATTCTCCTAAATCATTAATAATAATAATTAATATTTTTTCAAATAACTATTCCAATTCCATAGGTAGTAAATATGTTAGGGTTAGGCTTATTAACTTCCAAAGTCAAGCTCAGGCTCATCCATTTTGGCCTGTCATAAAAGCTAAAGCTGGGCTTGGGCTTAAGTCATACCATGTGGGCTGAGATTGGACTGACCTTCCCCTGGTCCAAACCCAGCCCATTAACAGCTCTAATGGTACGTTGCAGCAGATTCAATATATCCGCTGTAAAGCTTCAGCCATGTAGAGGCCATCATAGTACAAGAATCAGATCCATCCATTACTCAGTTGGACCGTAGTTTAGAACACAAATGTACATCTGATAGAAACCTGATTTAAGTTTTTTAACCCCCACACATGATATTGCACCCATCTGCTCCAGCAGCACATTTGGTTTCATACAGATGATATGCCTCGTACATGCGAGCTGAAATGTCAGGCCAATCCAACTTCAAGTGGACCACACCATAGGTGGTGAAATCTCACTATGGCATGAGTGCCGGGGGTGTGTGTTCCTGATTGGGTGTGGAGTGCAGGTGTTGGAAAAAAAAAAAAGTGGGCCACACTGCACAGGAAACATAGTAAGAGAGATGACCACTAATGAATCAACATAATCCAAGAATGACATGGCCCAATGAAAAAGCGTCACTCTCATGTTCGATATAAAGCTTATAATGAAATTTTCATATTCATTAAATTTTCATATTCATAAATTTTTATTTTTTAACCCGTACACATGATATTGCACCTGATGGATGGCATGGATATTGCACCCATCTGCTCCAACGGGCGGCACATGTGGTTTCATGTAGATGATATGCCTCGTACATGTGAGCTGAAATGTTAGGCCAATCCAACTTCAAGTGGACCACACCGTATGTGGTGAAATCTCACTACGGTGTGAGTGCAGGGGTGTGTGTGCCTGATTGGGTGTGGAGTGCAGGTGTAAAGAAGAAGAAAAAAAAAAAGTGGGCCACATCACACAGAAAGCATAGTAAGAGAGATGACCACTAATGAATTCACAGAATCAGAAGATAACATGGCCCAATGAAAAAGCGTCATGCTCTCATATTTAATATAGAGCTTATAATGAAAACTATATAAAAAGCCATTTCACCCTAAAGAAATCTTTTCTTTTCATCGCGGACCCACCTCTGATGCATACATTGCCCTTTTTCATTAGGCCTCGTGAAGTTAGCAATTTGCATCCTACTATTGCTGTTTGTGATACTGATGTGGTATATGTTAACTCAAATCATTAGATTATCTCAATAGCTGCACCACTCATTATTTTGCTTCTAACCATCCATTAGATGGCCCTCAATTGGATGGTTAGAGTTGCTTGATCACTGCAAAGGTGCCTCACAAATTGGGTTGTGAGGATCAATTGAAATTGATACATATCACCCAATAGGCATGGATATCATCCATGAATGATACTACCGGATCAGCCCATTTC